>OX451737.1:559768415-560368415 GCA_948472305.1 Vicia faba
GAGTGTATTTTTTATAATATGGTAGAATGATTGATAATATGATTTAATTGACATTAGTTAATATTCATATAATTAAACATTATTATTTATTATACATTTAATATAAATTATTATATTTATATTAAAAACAAAAAATAAAGTTGTAATAAATGAAACTAAAAATTACGAAATCACATTGACAATACTCTAAGTCTCTCTGGCAAGGTTTTGAGTATAGTCTCGGGATAAACTTCGGTCGAATCTCTCAACCGATATTTTAGGTTGAGTCTCTCTGACCAGATTTTGGTTGAGTTTCTTAGACGAAACCTTAAATTGAGTCTGTGTGGCGAGACTCTAATTCCCCCAGGAGTGGTGTTTAGAGTAGCTTGTCTAAGAAGTCTCCAATACACTCAAAAGAGGATTTGAGTACAGTCTCTTGGGATTGACTTTGGTCGAATCTCTAAGGAGAGACCTTGGGTTAAGTCTCTCAGACCATAGTTTGGTCGAGTCGCGCAAACGAGACTTTAAGTTAAGCCTGTCTTACGAGACTCAAAGTTTCTCAGGTGAGACGTTTAGAGGAGCTTGTCTAACAAGACTATAAGTCCCTCGGAAGAGGCTTTTAGTTGAGTCTCTCGGATGAGACTATTGTCGAATCCCTCAGGCGAGACTTAAAGTTGATCTTGTTTGGTGAGACTCTAAGTCACATTGGCGAGACGTTTAAAGGAGGTGACCTCCTACATATAGCCCATTTGTATTTCCCAAAGAGAGGAAAGGATTTTCGCTTGGAAGTCCATTATAAGTGTATTGCCTTAAGAGGCGGCAAGGATCATCCTGTATAAGGCCAACATTCTTTATTTCCTTAAAATGCGACAATGATTTCTTCGTGGAACTCCATCATTTATGTATTTCCTTCAGAGGATGTAAGGATCTTCTTGTGGAAGTCCATCATATTTTATATTACCTATAAAGGAACCAAGGATCTTCCCGTGGAAGTCCAACATTCATGTACCACCTTAAGAGGTGGAAAAGATCTTCTTGTAGAAGTCCAACATACATATATTGTCTTAAGAGATATCAGGATACACGTGTAGGCGTCGATATTTCATCTTTTACATTGACATTTATCACATTTCCTGGGGGGAGTGTATCAAGACACAAGTGTAGTGGTCAATATTTTATTAGAACCACCAAAAGTATACTTGGTGGAGTGTAAAAGTGTAGTTATTTGGTTAAGAATATTCCATAGAGCGAATGTTGTCATTGAAGGAATCTTCGTTATGAGGTTTCCAAATCAACCAACAACAAATGAAAAATAAAGGGCCATCATTAGATATTGCATTAATTTTCATACAATAATATATATATATATATATATATATATATATATATATATATATATATATATATATATATATATATATATATATATATATATATATATATATATATATATATATATATATATATATATATATATATATATATATATATATATATATATATATATATATCATAAAAATGAATGTGAGATAGAAAATTGAAATTATTCCAAACTTGCATAGCCTTAGGGAAATCTCTAATAGTGCGTATTGATCCCTGTAACTATCGCATGCTAAGCAAGCACTCTATCATGTGAGCTACATCCCCACATATGTTAAATTATTGTAAACAATAAACTCAAATTCGCATCTATAATTGAGTGATTGAAAATAGTAGACTTAAAAGTCGTTTTAGTCTCCATATTTTATTTATTGTCATTTTAAAAACTAATTATATAGTATTTCTAATTTAATATTTTAAATATTTTAGTCTTCTACCCCATTTGAGTGTATTTTTTACACTATGGTAGAATGATTGATGATAAGATTTATTTGACATTAGTTAATATTCATATAATTAAATATTATTATTTATTATACGTTTAATATAAATTATCTTATTTATATTAAAACAAAAAATGAAATTTTAATAAAGATAATTGAAAATTATGAAATCACATTGACAATACTATAACTCTCTCCTGCGAGGTTTTGAGTATAGTCTCAGAATAAACTTTGGTCGAATCTCTCAACCGATATTTTAGGTTGAGTCTCTCTGACCAGATTTCAATCGAGTCCCTCAGACGAGACCTTAAATTAAGTCTGTCTGGCGAGACTCTAAGTCCCTCAGGTGTGGTGTTTAGAGAAGATTGTCTAAGGAGACTCCAATTCCCTCAGGAGAGGCTTTGAGTACAGCCTATTTGGATAGACTTTGGTCGAATCTCTCAGGAGATACTTTGGTTTAAGTCTCTCATACCATACTTTGGTCGAGTCCCTCAAACGAGACTTTAAGTTGAGTCTGTCTTACAAGACTGAAAGTTTCTCAGGTGAGACATTTAGAGGAGCTTGTCTAACGAGACTCTAAGTCCCCCGGGAGAGGCTTTTAGTTGAGTCTCTCAGACGAGACTATTATCGAATCTCTCAAGCGAGACTTTAATTTTAGCTTGTTTAACGAGACTCTAAATCACTTTGGCGAGGCGTTTAAAGGAGGTGACCTCCTACATATATCCCATTGTATTTCCCAAAGAGAGGCAGGGATTATCGCTTTAAAGTCCATTATTCATGTATTTCCTTAAGAGGCGGCAAGGATCATCCTGTGTAAGGCCAACATTCTTTATTGCCTTAAAAGGCAGAAATGATCTTTTTGTGGAAGTCCATCATTTATGTATTTCCTTAAGAGGATGCAAGGATCTTCCTATGGAAGTCCATCATATTTATTTTACCTATAAAGGCGCCAAGGATCTTCCTGTGGAAGTCCAATATTCATGTACCACCTTAAGAGGTGGAAACAATCTTCTTGTAGAAGTCCAACATATATATATATTTATATATATATATATATATATATATATATATATATATATATATATATATATATATATATATATATATATATATATATATATATATATATATATATATATATATATATATATATATATATATATATATATGCTTTAAGAGGCATTAAGACACAAGTGTGGGCGTCGATATTTCATCTTTTACATTGACATTTATCACATTTTCTAGAGGTAGGTGTCAAGAAATAAGTGTAGAGGTCGATATTTTATTAGAACCACCAAAAGCATAGTTGGTGGAGTGTAAAATAGTAGTTATTTGGCTAAGAATATTTCATAGAGCGAATGTTGTCATTGAAGGAATCTTCGTTATGAGGTTTCCAAATCATCCAACAAAAAATGAGAAATAAAGGACCATGATTAGATACTGCATTAATTTCATACAAATATATATATATATATATATATATATATATATATATATATATATATATATATATATATATATATATATATATATATATATATATATATATATATATATATATATATATATATATATATATATATATATATATATATATATATCATAAAAATGAATGTGAGATAGAAAATTGAAATTATTCCAAACTTGCATAGCCTTAGGGAAATCTCTAATAGTGTGTAAGATGGTTTCACTTGTTGAATCATATTTATAACAAGAGGTGCATGTTGACATGTGATGAGTGACTCGGGTATAGTTGGTAGGTAACTTCTCATGCATAAAGATCCAAACAAAATGACGAATATTTTCATGTAATTTGAGGTTTCAAATTCAATACCAAGTCTTTGTCTTAATATGAAGTAGATTGGGCTCAAAAGATAACCTATAATAAACTAACTTAGTATAAAGTTCTCAAATAAGAATGTCATATAATTCATCATTAGTAAAAATAATAATCATCTCCATTTTAATGTCTTAGTACCATAATATTCAATCTTTTTGTTTGTTGTTTTGTTTTTATCAATTATACTAATTTAATGTAAAATACAAATTTTAATAGAGATGAAGAGTATCGATCCCCATACCTCTCACAAGCTAAGCGAGTGCCCTACCATCTAAGCTACATCCCTACATATGTTAAAATATTGTAAACAATGGATTTAAATTCCCATCTATAATTGAGTGATTGCAAATAGTAGACTTAAATGTCCTTTTAGTCTCCATATTTTTTGTTGTCATTTTAAAAACTAATTATATAGTATGTCTAATTTAATATTTTATATATTTTAGTCTTCTACCCCATTTGAGTGTATTTTTATAATATGGTAGAATGATTGATGATATGATTTAATTTAAATTAGCTAATATTCATATAATTAAACATTATTATTAATTATACATTTTATATAAATTATCATATTTATATTAAAAACAAAAAAATGTAATAAAGGTAACTGAAAATTACGAAATCACATTGACAATACTCTAAGTCTCTCCGACAAGGCTTTGAGTGTAGTCTCGGAATAAACTTCGGTCGAATCTCTCAACCGATATTTTAGGTTGAGTCTCTCTGACCAGATTTCAGTTGAGTCCCTCAGACGAGACTTTAAATTGAGTCTATCTGGCGAGACTCTAAGTCCCCGAGGTGTGGTGTTTAGAGGAGCTTGTCTAAAGAGACTCCAATTAACTCAGGAAAGGCTTTGAGTACAGTCTCTTTGGATAGTCTTTGGTTGAATCTCAAAGGAGATACTTTGGGTTAAGTCTCTCAGACCATACTTTAGTCGAGTCCCTCACACGAGATTTTATGTTGAGCCTGTCTTACAAGACTCAAAGTTTCTCAAGTGAGACGTTTAGAGGAGTTTGTCTAACGAGACTCTAAGTCCCTCGGGAGATGCTTTTAGTTGAATCTCTTAGACGAGACTATTGTCGAATCCCTCAGGCGAGACTTAAAGTTGAGCTTGTTTGGCGAGACTCTAAGTCACTTTGGCGAGACGTTTAAAGGAGGTGACCTCCTACATATAGTCCATTTATATTTCCCAAAGAGAAGCAATGATTTTCGCTTGGAAGTCCATTATAAGTGTATTGCCTTAAGAGGCGGCAAGGATCATCCTGTGTAAGGCCAACATTCTTTATTTCCTTAAAAGGCGGCAATGATCTTCTTGTGGAAGTACATCATATTTATATTACCTATAAAGGCACCAAGGATCTTCCCGTGGAAGTCCAACATTCATGTACCACCTTAAGAGGTGGAAAAGATCTTCTTGTAGAAGTCAAACATACATATATTGTCTTAAGAGACATCAGGAAACAAGTGTAGGCGTCGATATTTCATCTTTTACATTGACATTTATCAAATTTTCTAGGGGAGGGTATCAAGACACAAGTGTAGTGGTCAATATTTTATTTGAACCACCAAAAGTATACTTGGTGGAGTGTAAAAGCGTAGTTATTTGGTTAAGAATATTCCATAGAGTGAATGTTGTCATTGAAGGAATCTTCGCTATGAGGTTTCCAAATCATCCAACAACAAATGAGAAATAAAGGGCCATCATTAGTTATTGCATTAATTTTCATACAATAATATATATATATATATACATACATATATATATATATATATATATATATATATATATATATATATATATATATATATATATATATATATATCATAAAAATGAATGTGAGATAGAAAATTGAAATTATTCCAAACTTGCATAGCCTTAGGGAAATCTCTAATAGTGTGTAAGATGATTTTATTAGTTGAACCATATTTATAACAAGAGGCGTATGTTGACATGTGATTAGTGACTCGGTATAGTTGGTACGTAACTTCTCATGCATAAAGATCCAAACAAAATGACAAAAATTTTCATGTGACTTGAGGTTTCAAATTCAATACCATGTCATTGTCTTAATATGAGGTGGATTGAGCTAAAAAATTAACCAAGAAAAAACTAACTGAGTATAAGATTCTCAAATAAGAATATCATATAATTCATCATTAGTAAAGACACTATTCATCTCCACTTTTATGTCTTAGTACCATAATATTCAATCTTTTTGTTTGTTGTTTTGTTTTGTTTTTTTAAATTATATTAATTTAATGTAAAATAAAAATTTAAATTGGAGGATGCAGGGTATTCATCCATGTACCTCTCGCATGCTAAGCAAGCGCTCTATCATGTGAGCTACATCCCAACATATGTTAAAGTATTGTAAACAATAAACTCAAATTCTCATCTATAATTGAGTTATTGCAAATAGTAGACTTAAATGTTGTTTTAATCTCCTTATTTTATTTATTGTCATTTTAAAAACTAATTATATAGTATTTCTAATTTAATATTTTAAATATTTTAGTCTTCTACCCCATTTGAGTGTATTTTTTACACTATAGTAGAATGATTGATGATATGATTTAATTGACATTAGTTAATATTCGTATAATTAAATATTATTATTTATTATACATTTAATATAAATTATCATATTTATATTAAAAACAAAAAATGAAATTGTAATAAAGGTAATTGAAAATTATGAAATCACATTGACAATACTCTAAGTCTCTCCTGCGAGGTTTTGAGTATAGTCTCAGAATAAACTTTGGCCGAATCTCTCAACCGATATTTTAGGTTGAGTCTCTGTTACCAGATTTCAGTCGAGTCCCTCAGACGAGACCTTAAATTAAGTTTGTCTGGAGAGACTCTAAGTCCCTCAGGTGTGGTGTTTATAGAAGCTTATCTAAGGAGAATCCAATTCCCTCAGGAGAGGCTTTGAGTACAGCCTCTTTGGATAGACTTTGGTGAATCTCTCAGGAGAGACTTTGGTTTAAGTCTCTCAGACCATACTTTGGTCGAGTCCCTCAAACGAGACTTTAAGTTGAGTCTGTCTTACAATTCTGAAAGTTTCTCAGGTGAGACATTTAGAGGAGCTTGTCTAACGAGACTCTAAGTCCCTCAGGAGAGGCTTTTAGTTGAGTCTCTCGAATTAGACTATTGTCGAATCTCTCAAGCGAGACTTTAAATTTAGCTTGTTTAACGAGACTCTAAATCACTTTGGTGAGGTGTTTAAAGGATGTGACTGTTGGCTCCTAAATTCGACACCCATGTTTTTTATCATATGGACCATTAATTATGAGTCAGAAGAGTTTCCTACATAAGAGAGCTTCGACCAACTGATCATGTCGAAGGCTCATCAAAGGATGACAAGATACTTAGAGAAATTCCTTTAAGTTGGAATCTTGTTGTTTTCGACGTCGAAGGAACCTCTCGACAAAGGTACCTGAGGCCCAAGGTCGAACGATTTGGGATTTGAATTGTTGGAGGGAAAATGGTTCCCAGCAGTTACCAAGTGCAACGTGCCGAGAACACAGGCGTCGAAGGGTGTGATTGTGCCATGTGGCGTCATCTCGAAGCAGTGTAACTGCCCAGTGGTTACTTAGGATTAGTATAAATACTAAGTGTTCACGTAGTTTTCGCGTGTGTTCATCATTTTATACAAGTCACTCATTTAGATTCAAGTACCCAGCGTGAGAGAACGAATCATTCAGAATGTATGTGTGAAACACCATTTAAATTAATCAAATCTTTTATATTCAAGCAATTTACCGCTTTTCATTTACTTATCACCGTCGAAGCCTTTTACTTTACTTTTCTTTAATGCTTTCTCTTTATTCTATCAAGTTTTTCTCCATGCAATCTACTTAAAGTATATTTACTTTACTGGTATTAATCACCATTAGGATTAGTCAAACCACAGAAAATCAACCATGTCTTAAGATCAATCTGATCGATCCTGCTAGTCACCAAATAAGTAACCTTTTGGAAGATCAGCGGTTGTTTACCATTTTTCAGAGTAAACAAATTGGCACACCCGGTGGGACTTTGTGTTGATTTTACGATTAACCGTTTTATATAAAATATCCTCCTTTTCGAGAGTATTGCATGTTATCGAGAAGTGGTAGAATATACACCAACGAGACCAATACTGCGAGAAGAAGTGAAGAGATGGCGAATCCGCCAAACAATGGAGAAATCCTACAAACAAACGTGGGAGCGACGGTTATCCCAACCGTAAGTGAAGTGGTAACCACTGGTTCGACGCCAGCAGTAACGGTTACTCAAACGGGGCCATTACCTCCATTTATAGGCCCCAGAATTCCTTTGGGAACTCCCCCACCAAGGGCAAACCAAGGAGCTAGGCCATATGTTCCCCCAGGGTTTTTGACAGTCGGTGTAAATCGAGAACCACTCTATGGCATGCCAACTTCTGAATTGGCTAGCCTGACGAATACTACGTCTATTTTTTCAGACCCTTTAGTGAGCGCCTCTTCGCCACTCCAAGGTTCTGGGGTTGGTATGGCGAATAGGGGTAGGACCCAACTATTAGGAGGAACTTCCCAAGTAATGCCTGGCCTTACGAATGCCTCGACAACAGTCTTGAGGCAACAAATGGACGAAAGCAACCATGACATGGTTCAAATGTTGGCACAAACTTTAAGTACAGTGCTAAATCCTCTAATACAGAATACCACCCAGTCGAATAAGCAAATGATGGTGCAAATGTCGCGCCTGGCTGACTTTTTTAGAGTACCCCAACCTATTCGACAGCCCCAACGGGCACAGATAAGGGGGAACCAAGGTATACTTCTAGAGGAAGAAACCATTATTAACCAAGTCCAACAGCCCGTCGAAGAGAACCTTAGGGTGCGAATGGAACAACCCAGGGTCGAAGAGCCCAGGGTCATAGCCTCGAAAGTAAGGATGGTTAATAGGAACCAAAACGCTGACGAAGTAGTTCAGCAGGTCCAATACCAGAATGTTGGTTTGGAAAATAACTTGACAGCCATGATCGAAAGAATCATGATGCAAAATGGGATGAATACGGGCTTCCGTAGGCCCAACTTCACATCCCCGCTGTCGGAATATGTGTTACAAACGGACTTTCCTCCTAGATGCAAAGTCCCTAAGTTCACTAATTTTTCAGGGGACACCACAGAATCTACTGTCGAACATGTGGCGAGATACTTGATCGAAGCAGGAGAAATTTCAAACAATGAGAACCTGAGGATTAAGTATTTCCCAAGTTCCCTAACCAAGAATGCGTTTAATTGGTTCACAACTCTTCCCCCAAGTTCGATCCACCATTGGACCCAGTTGGAGAGATTATTCCATGAGCAATTCTACATGGGACAAACCAAGATAAGCCTGAAAGAGTTGGCCAGCGTAAAGAGGCGATTCACTGAACCTATAGACGAATATCTAAACAGGTTTAGATTGCTCAAGGAAAGATGCTTTACGCAAGTGCCAGAACATGAGTTAGTCGAAATAGCCGCAGGAGGTCTAGATTACTCCATTAGGAAGAAATTAGACACTCAATATCTAAGAGACATGGCCCAATTGGCCGATAGGGTTCGACAGGTAGAACGCCTTAAAGCTGAAAAAGCCAGGGAGACGAAAACTCATAAAAGAGAAAGGATAGCATATGTCGAAATGGACGATGAAGATCCAGAAACATTCGACGAACCTATAACCATCGAGGAAAGTGAGGTCAATTTAGCTGAGTTAAAACAAGGGCCACCATACTCTTGCAAACTACTAGTCCCCTCAAGTGGAAAAAACCCCACTGGTTCTGAAAAGACCAATGATAGGTTCCCTAAAAAGACTTACAGTTTTGATATTACAAAATGTGATGAAATTTTTGATTTACTTGTAAAAGATGGCCAAATGATAATACCCCCAGGGGTAAAGATGCCTCCTCTTGATCAAAGAAAGAAAAGAGGCTTTTGTAAATATCATAATTTTCTGGGCCATAAAACATCTCAATGTTTTATTTTCAGGGATCTCGTATAAAATGCTATCGAATAAGGGAGGTTGAAGATCGCTGATAAGACCCCCATGACGGTAGATTCTAACCCTTTGCAGGCAGAAGCTCACTATGCTGAACCTTCAGAGGTGAATGTGATCGAAGCTTCTAGGAGTCAGGTGAAGAGGCCAGGGATAACTATGGTCGAAGTCACCAAAGATCACATCAATATGCCAATCTTTGGCAGTTTTTCTGGGAATCTTTCTAGAAAGACGATCGAAGCAGTCCAAAAAGCTGTTGAAAGCCCAAAACTGGAGGCAGGTGGAGCATCAAAATCTGGAGCGAAACCTGTTTCCTACTTGGCTGCAGCGCAAGGCCAGACAGAAGACCTGGAGGCCCAAATGAAGCAGATGACTCTTGCTACCAAAGACAATGTGAATGTCAACATGGTTGAAATCTCTGAGTCAAAAATTTCAAAAGTTTCAGAGGAGGCCATTAGGAAAGAGCAAGCAAACAAAATGGCTTTCCCTCGGGAAAACGAAAATCTGGCAGATTTTTTGCAAAGATGCCAGAAGAAAAAATTAGAAGTAATGTTGTGTCCTCGATGCAGCTCTATTTTTGACAAGAAAGCTGCTGAACACATTGAAGGTGTAAGAGCAGTAAATAAAAGAATGGCCACAAAGGCCCAAAGAAGAGAAGTCCCTGATGTTCGACATGATCCCAGAAGAACCTACCAAAAGGGTTCAAATCAGGAAAAGAGGCCACTAACTTTCAGGCCTCCAACCAATGTGCCAGTTGACACCTGGCTCAAAGCATCGGGTCGAAAGAGACCTAGCGAAGAAACGTGGCATTCCTTTGAAGTGCCAAGGGGTTCATCTTTAACACTCAAGAAAGAACCTCAGACAGGGGCCACCAGAATGGCCCAAGTATCAAGTAACTATAAGGGAAAGGACCGTTCAGAATTATTCAAACTTTTTCTGGTGGAGCATATGAGGTCGAAGAGTTAAGCAAAGATAAAAGACTTTTGAGAGTAAATGGCAAATATTTGAAAAAATTTAAACCTATGCTCCAAGAGATCAAAATAAATAACAGTTAATGACAAAGTTAACCATAAAGCCAAGATGGAAGATGATATATTAATTAACCAAAATGGCTACATTGTATTACAAAAATTATAGTACATGGTCAACGAGGTGAAAAGCAAATCTAAAAAGGAATGGAAGCTTTAAGTCGAAGATACTTGGCTCGTTGTAACTCCAGTCTTTTGTTACACAAGGAATTCGCTTGAGAGATTTTTGCAATATGGTCATCTAGGGCCTGCGCCCTTTCAGCGAATTCTAAGCCTCGAGCAACTTCATCTCGGCTCTCTGCATCTGAAACCATCGAAAGGAGTTCCTCCTTACGCTTAGTGTTAGCGTTTAATCTGGTTTCCAACGCCTCGATCTACGCTCTAATAGAGGCGTTATCTTGATCGATGGCTTCGATCTCCTGTTGCTTAGAAGTTTTCTGTTTCGACAATTCTGCAATTCGAAACGTCGATTCAGAGACTGAAGTCCAAGCAGAGGAACTCTTTCCATGCAGCGTTTCGAGTTGGCTGTGGAAACCTCTTCGACGATTGTAGTCTGTAGAGACATGGTCAATAATGGAGTATAACTCCAAGATGAAGCTGGAGATTTCTGGAGGAACAGTGAGCAAATCAACAGCACCCAAGATAACTCCCAAGCAAGAAGGGGCAGTAGGATCCCCCTCCAAAGCCTTCATTAGATCCCTCTTGAAGAATTGAGCCTTGACTTTCTTTAGGACCTCATCAAGAGGAGAAGTCGAAGTGGACTTCCCTGATGCAGTGGAAGCATCATGGCTAGGGTCAGACGAATTTTCCCTGCTCTCGATGATGGCATTCAGGTAGCCTATTGGATCATGTTGCTTCAAGAGGGCCAGGTCTTCTTTAGACTTGGGCTTTGTCGAGGTGGTCGTTTCTGCAGCAGTGGTGGCTTGGGGCTAAGTATCTTCAACAGCTTCAGTATCAACATGACCCTCTTCGTCATGTTGCTCTTCTGTCTCATTGACCATATGAGCTTCCTCCTAGTGATGCTTCCCAGGGGCATCCTATGCTTCATCAAGAACCTCATCTTCCACCAGTTCTTCCTCTCGTTGTCTGCTATGGTCAGCAGAATCTTGTGGCTCCGAAGTCTGATTTACTTCGTTAGCAGAACTGACGAAAGAAGAATGATGGTGAGTGAGTTCCCCTGCGCTGCTTATGAAGGTATCAGAACCTTCGACAGGATGCCCAGTAGGCGCTGAAGTTCCAGCTGTCTCCTGAAAACAGAAAAGGAAAAATATTCTAATTAGGGGGATGCACATTGGAAAGTGATCGACGACGTTAAGAAATGGTCGAAGGCACTACCTGTAGGGGAACATCAGCCCCAGGGCTGGAGTTGTCACTCTCAACGGGTTTATTGAGCAAGACGTTTAGCTCCTCCTCCGTGGGCTCTTCGATGATCACAGGAGGTGGCCTGGGTTTATTCCCTGCGACCTTGATTCTTATTGTAGGTCAAGGCTCAGGAGCAGGAGCAGCCTTCTTCAACTTCCTCCGTTTGAGAGGAACAAGAGGAGATTCATCCTCTTCGCCACTTGAAGTTTCGACCGTTAATACGGGTCGCTTCTTTGGCGCAGGTTCCTGAAGATCCCAAAAGAGGTCGATTTAAAATACAGCATCGAAAACCAGGATGTTTTAAGACCAAGGGAAACAAAGAAAGTTTGTTACCTGTACGGGAGGTTGTGTAGAGGGACCTCCACCCTGTTTACCATCTGTGGCCTTCTTAGCCACAGGTTTTCGAACAACTGAAAGAAAAACGTTCACAAGTTATAATTGACAGATCTAAGTCGAAATGGAAAGACAAATATGATTTGAAGAGAGAACGTACATTTCTTTATTTTATCGAGAACCAAGACGAAGGACTTATGGAGTTCATCCGCAAAATCCTTTTCATCGAAGAACTCTTCGGCATAGTATCTCTTCCACCAATCTTCAAAAGATGGTGAACAGAGGAAGTTAAGTTGGTAGTCGAACAATGAGAGTACGCTCCGACCAACGTACCTACTAATATGCTTAGTAGCGGCATCCTCAGAGTAGTCATTACAAAAGCACAACAATGATTTCTCCCTAGGATAGATGGGAGAGGGAAGTGATTGGATGATGCCAAACTGTCGAGAGATAAGATTCAGCTGGTAAGCTATCAGGATCAGCTGATTTTTTGAAGTCTTGAAGCGCAATGGCATTATCCTTGGAGTGAGAAACGACTCCCACATTGTTGTATGTTCTTCGAGGTGAGGATCCTCAGATGATTTAGGATGGGGCCTGGTGAACCACCCTGGACCAAACTTTCGACTGGCGAAAGGAGCCATGGTCGAGGTAAATTCCTTCCTCCCTGCAAACATCTGAACGAAGTTTGCAAAGGTCTTTTGGAGTTCCAGCCCATCTTCTATAGGAGTTAATAAGTCAAGCCCGGTGCCTTCGACACGCCTCCTGGCTATCTCAGGAGTCTTCTCATTTATTTGAGTCTTCTGGGGTAGAAAAGACTCAAAAGTGGCATTTAGCCAGAGTTGAAGTAGCCAGAAGGGTCCAGCAAGCAGCAAGCTGGCTCTATTCTCTATTATTTTTAATTGAGCCGCTCCACTGCTTATTGACTCATACAGGTTTGCCAGTATTAATTCGGCCAAACAGATGTTTTGACCATGGTGAAGCTGAGTAGCAAGGGTGACCATTTTCTTCGTCACCTGTAGAGATTTCATGCAGAACACGATGCGTGACATCCAAAGGGCCAGAAACGCAATGTGCTCCACATCAGTTACCACGACCGTCGATTTGTCATGGTAGTGGTTGGTGTAGGTGGTATAAGTGGGTTTGGTGGTTGAAAAACCAATCTGGTCTTCAGACATTTCTTCTGGGTCGAAGTAATCCCCAGTTGGTCGAAGACCAGTTATAGCGGCCACGTCGAAGAGAGTGGGTGTTACCATTCTACAAGGTAGGTGGAATGTATAGTGAGTATAATCCCAAAACAGCAAAGATGCTACCAGCATTTCAGGGCAATAGTTGAGACCAGTTTTGGACAGCATGACTAGGTCATAAATCCCCATGCCCTTCCAAATCGAAGCCTGACTCTTCTCCATCTTGCTAAGCCAAGCGTTGTATTCTGGTGTAAGGTTAGGGCTAGACCTAAAAGCCCTAACCCCCCTGTTAAAGAATTGAAGGTCTATTTTTTCTTTTGCTGGATCTTCGGCGTCATCCGTCGCCTTCTTGGAGCACCCAATGGGCTTAAGTGCCTCATGCACAGGGAAGAAACCCTCGATTTTCGTTGGGTCAGCAATGCATGCAGAGAGAGGGCCGGACATAGCGAAAACCTGGTTAGAATATCCAACAGGAATCAGCAGTTGAGAAGAATAAGCTTCACGCTCAGCCTTTCCCATGGGTTCGGCAACCCTTCGCATTCCCATGGAGTTAACTATCGGAGCGGTTGAAAAGATTTCCGGTTGAGTAGTTCTAGAAGGAGTACTGGATCTGGGGACATTGGAAGCACGAGAATGGGAGGCCATTTTTGGTTTGAGATGAAGATGGATGAAGAACAAAGGTTACTAGGTTTGAAGAGGAAGAAGCAAAGGTTTACTTGCAGGAAATTCTGTTCGACTGAAGGTTTGGATGAAAGAAGGCGTAAAGAGTCCAATAGAGGCACTTAGTGCTATTTATAGTGATTGAAAAATCACAAGACTCGAGGTCATTTAATGTCACAGACAAGAGTGGGACACGCGGCACTCACTTAGTGATGTAGCCGTTCTGAAGAACGGAAACGGTGCAGCGTGCATCCTCGATTTCGGGAAACAGTCATGATGACAACATTTGAAAGGACATCGAGCATGCTAAATGCCTTACTAAAGTGACGTCTTTGAAACAGGTGAAATGATGACTTTTTGAGATTGTCAGTTTGTTGGTAGGAGACGAAAAGCGCACAAACTAATTTGTGGCTGAGAATGAAGGACAGGTGTCGAATGAAATATCAAAGAATGCCTTTTTCTTCTAGTGTCGAAATAAGACATTCTTGGGGGGCAATTTGTTGGCTCCTAAATTCGACACCCATTTTTTTTGTCATATGGACCATTAATTATGAGTCAAAAGAGTTTCCTACATAAGAGAGCTTCGACCAACTGATCATGTCGAAGGCTCATCAAAGGATGACAAGATACTTAGAGAAATTCCTTTAAGTTGGAATCTTGTTGTTTTCGACGTCGAAGGAACCTCTCGACAAAGGTACCTGAGGCCCAAGGTCGAACGGTTTGGGATTTGAATTGTTGGAGGGAAAACGGTTCCCAGCAGTTACCAAGTGCAACGTGCCGATAACATAGGCGTCGAAGGGTGTGATTGTGCCATGTGGCGTCATCTCGAAGCAGTGTAACTGCCCAGCGGTTACTTAGGATTAGTATAAATACTAAGTGTTCACGTAGTTTTCGCGTGTGTTCATCATTTTATACAAGTCACTCATTTAGATTCAAGTACCCAGCGTGAGAGAACGAATCATTGAGAATGTATGTGTGAAACACCATTTAAATTAATCAAATCTTTTATATTCAAGCAATTTACCGCTTTTCATTTACTTATCACCGTCGAAGCCTTTTACTTTACTTTTCTTTAATGCTTTCTCTTTATTCTATCAAGCTTTTCTCCATGCAATCTACTTAAAGTATATTTACTTTACTGGTATTAATCACCATTAGGATTAGTCAAACCACAGAAAATCAACCATGTCTTAGGATCAATCTGATCGATCCTGCTAGTCACCAAATAAGTAACCTTTTGGAAGATCAGCGGTTGTTTACCATTTTTCAGAGTAAACAGTGACCTCCTACATATATCCCATTGTATTTCCCAAAGAGAGGCAAGAATTATCGCTTTAAAGTCCATTATTCATGTATTTCCTTAGAAGGCGGCAAGGATCATACTGTGTAAGGCCAACATTCTTTATTTCCTTAAAAGGCGGAAATGATCTTTTTGTGGAAGTCCATCATTTATGTATTGCCTTAAGAGGATGCAAGGATCTTCCTATGGAAGTCCATCATATTTATTTTACCTATAAAGGCGCCAAGGATCTTCCTGTGGAAGTCCAATATTCATGTACCACCTTAAGAGTTGGAAATAATTTTCTTGTAGAATTCTAACATATATATATTGCCTTAAGAAGAATTAAGACACAAGTGTGGGCGTCAATATTTCATCTTTTACATTGACATTTATCACATTTTCTAGGGGTGGGTGTCAAGACATAAGTGTAGAGGTCGATAATTTATTAGAACCACCAAAAACATATTTGGTGGAGTGTAAAAGAGTAGTTATTTGGCTAAGAATATTCCTTAGAGCGAATGTTGTCATTGAAGGAATCTTCGTTATGAGGTTTCCAAATCATCCAACAACAAATGAGAAATAAAGGGCCATGATTAGATATTGCTTTAATTTCATACAATTATATATATATATATATATATATATATATATATATATATATATATATATATATATATATATATATATATATATATATATATATATATATATATATATATATATATATATATATATATATATATATATATATATATATATATATATCATAAAAATGAATGTGAGATAGAAAATTGAAATTATTCCCAACTTGCATAGCCTTAGGGAAATATCTAATAGTGTGTAAGATGATTTCATTAGTTGAACCATATTTATAACAAGAGGCGTATGTTGACATGTGATGAGTGACTCAGGTATAGTTGGTAGGTAACTTCTCATGCATAAAGATCCAAACAAAATGACAAATATTTTCTTGTGACTTGAGGTTTCAAATTCAATACCAAATCATTGTTTGGATATGAGGTGGATTGGGCTCAAAAGTTAACCAAAAATAAACTAACTTAGTATAAGGTTCTCAAATAAGAATATCATATAATTCATCATTAGTAAAGTAACTAGTCATCTCCACTTGTATGTCTTAGTACAATAATATTTAATCTTTTTGTATGTTGTTTAACTTTTTTTTAAAATTATAATAATTTAATTTAAAATAAAATGTAAATTGGGGATTAGGGGTATTGATCCTCATACCTCTTACATGTTAAGCTATTGCTCTACCATCTGAGCTATATCCCCACATATGTTAATGTATTGTTAACAGTAGACTTAACTTTCCATCTATAATAGAGTGATTACAAGTAGTAGACTTAAATATCATTTTAGTCTCCATATTTTTTATTGTCATTTTAAAAACTAATTATATAGTATGTATAATTTAATATTTTAAATATTTTAGTCTTCTACCCCATTTGAGTGTATTTTTTATAATATGGTAGAATGATTGATGATATGATTTAATTGATATTAGTTAATATTCATATAATTAAATACTATTATTTATTATATATTTAATATAAATTATCATATTTATATTAAAAACAAAAGATAAAACTTTAATAAATGTAATTGAAAATTACGAAATCACATTGACAAGACTATAACTCTCTCCAGCGAGACTTTGAGTATAGTCTCTCATAATAAATTTTGGTCAAATCTCTCAAATGATATTTTAATTTAAGTCTCTCGAACTAGATTTCGGTTGAGTCCCTTAGACGAGACTTTAAATTGAGAATGTATGACGAGACTCCAAGTTCCTCAAGTGTGGTGTTTAGAGGAGATTGTTTAACGAGTAAGAAATTCCCTTAGGAGAGGATTTAAGTATAGTCTATTGGGATATAATTTGGTTGAATCTTTCAGGAGAGACTGTGGTTTAAGTCTCTCAAACCATACTTTGGCCGAGTCCCTCAAACAAGACTTTAAGTTGAGCCTGTCTTACGAGACTCAAAGTTCCTCAGATGATACATTTAGAAGAGCTTGTCTAACAGGACTCTAAGTTCCTCGAGAGAGGCTTTTAGTTGAGTCTCTCATGCGAGACTATTGTCGAATCCCTCAGGCTAGACTTTAAGTTGAGCTTGTTTTACGAGAATTTAAGTTACTTAGGTGAGGCATTTAAAGGAGGTGACCCTATACATATAGCCCATTCGTATTTCCTAAAGATAGGCACAGATTTTTGCTTGGAAGTCCAACATACATGTATTTCCTTATGAGGCAGCAAGGATCATCGTGTGTAAGGAAAACATTCTTCATTGCCTTAAAAGGCGACAAGGTTTTTTTTGTGGAATTCCATCATTTATGTATCGCCTTAAGAGGATACAAGGACCTTCCTGTGGAAGTCTATCATATTTATATTACCTTTAAAGGCGCCAAGGATCTTCCTATGGTAGTCGAACATTCATGTACCACCTTTAGAGGTGGCAAAGATCTTCTTGTAGAAGTCCAACATACCTATATTGTAAGAACAAGATTTGGTTCTGCAATATTATCTATGAGTTTTGATGATAGCAAATGAGTATGTTTGTATTAATAACTTTGATACTCTAATGTTTGTTATTATTGAGTAATTAACAAACAGGTTCTGTTTCTGATGGATGGCGTGTGTTGTATCCCATAATTTGCCCTCCCATTTTTCTTTAAGACATTCTCCTAGGGTTCTCAAATACTCAAGGTGGCTTAAGAATTGATCAGACAAATTCTCCTCCTAAGCAATGGACTTATAACTAGGGTTTCATCTTTCATAAAGAAGTTTAGGTTTCTAAGGTATTAAATGGAATTCATGGTTCCTCATATGTATTCAAGAATTCTCATACCAAGTTTTAAGCCTTGCATCACAAGTTTGCTCAGTCAATGGCTCAGATGACTGGAAAAATAACTGTACTCGGTAAAAAGTCAATTATGGTCAACATATAGTCAAAATTCAATATTTTTGGTAAAAATAAAGATTTTGAAGTCATATTCCTCAAGAAAAGCCCTTAAATCATCAAAAGTCAAAAGTTGCAAAATTAGGGTTTCCTTAGGAGAAGTCAATTGAACTTTGACCAGACATAACTTTCACATGCTTCATCAACTTTTCCCCAACCAAAGCTCATTTTGAACGAAATTCAATTCTCTATAATTTTATATCTCTATGATCAAGTCCAAAAAGTGCTTCATTTGAGATATATGGGTTAATACTTTACAGGTCATTTCAAAAGTCAACAAAAAGACACTTTTTGTCAAGGCAACTTAAATTAAGATAATGTCTCCAAATGAAAAATTATCAAAAGGTAGATTGTAAAGGACATCCTAAGCTTTCCAAAAAGTCAAATATCATCTTCAAAAGATAAAAATTGAGTGAGTTATGACCATTACAAGTTGGGAAATTATGAGAGAATGCATGAACTCCAAATTGAGCAAATTTGTAATTTTGGTCTATTGGGCCTAAGTTTTAAGGTCCAAACGTGTTCATGACATGTTTAAAGGTCCATAAGTCCATTCATACATTATCTTTTTACTTTTATTTTATTTACTTTGATTTTTTATTCAATTAAATCCAAAATAAATTAAATAAAATATAAGATCAATGGACCAAGGCATTTGAGCTTTGATATGGATCATATTTAAGGCCCAAGATGACATATGCAAGTTGTCAAATTCGTGCAAGGATGATTGGTGCAAGATTGAGCCAAGAATGTCAAGTTTCCATGCAAATTTTCAACCAAATCTTCACCTCTTAATGCAAGATTTCCTTCACTTTTATTAACCTAATTTGATTGTCATATATATATATATATATATATATATATATATATATATATATATATATATATATATATATATATATATATATATATATATATATATATATATATATATATATATATATATATATATATATATATATATATATATATATATATATATATATATATATATATATATATATATATATATATATATATATATATATATATATATATATATATATATATATATATATATATATATATATATATATATATATATAATACCAGATGTAAAACACACGTGAAAGCTCCCTCAAAAACCCTTAAAGAATTCTCAAAATTTCAAAGTTTAGGGAAAAGACAAACCCTATTATCCAACGAGTTTCAATCCGTGTTCAGCCTTCCATTAACCTCTTAAGACTCCCAGGAAGCCATTCCAACCCTTCTCGAAGCTTGAAGCATCCCTGAACGTGCCATTAAGGTTGCACCGGTTGGGTAGTATTCTTTAAATTCAAACTCTCGATTCACATGATTTAAATGAATTCGATGCATACATTCATGTTCATATTAATGTTTGTATTTGTTTGACATATTTCTTGTAAGGTTTGGTGCATAAACAGAAGCGTGCCATTGTTAGGGCACAAAGCTTTTGAAGCTTTTGATCTCACGATGCAAGCATTTTTATACCAAGTTAACCACACCATTGAAATCGCAGGACCTTAATTAGTCAATTAGGGTTATTTTCCTTTTCGTTTTGATTTATTTTCAAAGGTTTTGATTTTTGAACAACCGAAGAAGGTGACCGGAACCACCGTCCAGGGTGGTTTGACCGACGATTGAAAATGTGTGGCATAATAGAGTCTTTTGATTGGTCCATTCAAAACACAGGGGTCCCACTCAGGCACGCGTTTTGTTTTGTCTGACTTTTGAATTTTGGTTTACATTATATATTTATTAATTGACATAGGTTAATAAATGTATAAATGCCCCAACGGTAGAAGCACGCGTGATAAGGTCTTAGTATACTAGGGAACGGGTTCGATCCCTGCCCCTGGTATTTTATTTTCACATATTTTCTTGTTTGCAGATCACATGCGAGCCATCTCATGCGTTTACCATACACCCTCATCTCATCACCATCAGATCTGCACTGATTCAAGATCAACGCGCCAGAACCTGCATACACACCATGGATCTCCTAGGGCCAGCCACACCCCAGATTTACTTCTTTCAGGCCCAATCTTTTCTTTTACTCTTTATATTTTTTTTTACTTTTATTTATTTTATTTAATTAAAATACAACAAATTAATTTTATTTAAAAAAATAATAATTAGACTTAGGTTTTTTTGTTAATTAATTTGTATTAAAAATAATTAGACATTAGGTTTTTTTAATTAACTTATTTTCCTAAAAAAAGAGAAATTAGAAATAATTAGGTTTTAATTATTTTATCATCACTTTAATTATTTTCCATAAATTAAACATCAAATCTTTTTCTATTAAAAAAATCACAAAGCAATTTCCTTTCCCGTTTTTCTTTATTTAACGATCTTCGCGAACCTTATTGTTTCCGCATTATTTTTCCAATTTATGTAACTGCTAATGGGTTGTAATAGTTTTAATTGGGGTTTACTGTTTTCCCCCCGATTTTGTGGTTTGTACCCCCTTTCCCGGAGCCCTGTAATAGCTTAGATTTACTTTCCGCAATTTACCACTTTCCTTATGATTGTATAGTAACTAGGATTGTACGGCAAGATCTAAAACAAAACACTAGATAACCCTAATCAAGATAAAATAACTGAACTGAATCACTCTTCACATACGCACCTCTAAGGTGACCTCGCTTGTTACCTTTGGATAAATATGGTCATGTCCCTCGAACGTAGGGGTACCCTTAGCAAAGACCCTCGGTAAAATAATTATAAAGATCATAGTCCCGCGATGTCCCTTGAGTTGCCTATGAGAAAGGATCTTGCCCCTTGATGTTGCCTACAAATATATGATAAAATTCCCTTCGAATTGCTAAGGTATCCCTACATGTTGCCTTCTATGACTATAGCGACGACCTGCGCCTGTCCCTCACACATCCAACGATAGGGCTTCCTACTAACTAATGGCAGGGTAGCACTATCCAAAGGGGGAGGAAAACAATACGAAAGACCTTGAGTAAGGGTAGAATACTTTTAATCGCTTGCTCACACTTTTTCAAAACAAATATCTTTTTACACAAAACACTTTCTCTAAAATACTTTCCAAAAATAAACATTTTGTATGCATTCTTAACTGATATAAGAATCATTACAAAGTTGTCGCACTTAGGCATTTTCAAAATATTTTCAAACATACACAACACAAAGCATTTTCAAAAGTGAGCTAGCGATTAAGAGCCCGTAGATAACTACCGATGAAAAGGGTGCTAACACCTTCCCTTTTCATAACCTACCCCTCGAACTCAGAAAAATTCTCGAAGGTCTTTCCTCTTCTTTTCACCCTTTCTTTTATTGGATAAAGAAAAAGTCAGTGGTGACTCTTGCTATCCGTAACATTTCTGATAAAATAAAAAACCAAAAGTCAGTTCTTCCACCGTATTACAGAACTGGCGACTCTTCTAGGGATAACTAAAAGTGGGGTTACCTTTAGAGTTAGATCATTTTTAATGCTTTCCTTGTTTGATTTGTCTGCCTTACAATTCTGGGGTTGTTTGGGTTTGTTTCTTGTATAGATCCTATACCCAAATCTGAGGATATTTTAGGTAAGTAGCTATAGATCGTGGAAATTGTATGGCATAGACCGATATGGTTAAAGCGATAGCTATGTTAGTGCGACAAATTGGTTTGTGCTGGTGTCACTTGAGTCAGTCAAGGAGAATGTTGGGCTGCCACATGGTGTCATAAGCACTAACTGATCTTTAAAACCTTAATTGACCCAACTTAGCCATTATAAGGTAGTGAGATGGCCGACTTTGGTGTTTACTGAAGTTGGTTGATACTCGATGCTACACTCATTGAGATTTGACTCTTGGGATATTTCAGTCGCAAATCAGATGCCTGTGTTGAAACAATGCCTAAGAGAAAGATCGGTGATATGAGACTCCTAGAACCCAGTTACTTCTTTTAGGACAGGTTGAGACAACTAAACTAAAAAGGTTACTTACCTACAAACTCCATGCAAGCCTAAAACCTAAGGCCTTGTATGATTTACTTGTGTTTTGATTAACTGTTCGAACATAACAGAATAACATCATGGTATTATGCCATATCATTTTCAATAACTATTTCAAGGATATCAAAGGCCTGTGATGCAGGTTATCATGAATCAGAAGTCTAACAAGAGGCAAGAGGATTTATTTTCCTCTAACCAAATTTTGTCAAAGCATCATGAACCAACGTCTAGCAAGGGGCGAGGGGATTTATTTTCCTCTAACCAATGTCGTTAAAGACTGAAGTATGCTATCTTGAGTCAAAGGCTAGGATCCACTCGACATGGTGAGCTTGATTCATAGAAGGACATTCAATAACACAAAGTTCTTCAGTCAAAGCTGCATCCAGACTCAACTTCTAACATTTCTTTTTTCTTTACCCTGTGAGATCCTTGAAAACATTGCATCCACATATCATGCATCATCATATAACAGGTTTTCCCATACAAGTTTTCTCATCTCATTACTATTTATTTCAGTAAAAGATGGCCCTCGAATAGACTGTCAAGGAACTCTAGGCTCAGGATGCCCAATTCAAGGAAACTCTCCTGAACTTAGCCCAGGGGCAGAAAGATATGATGGCCTTCATCATAAAAGGGAAGAAGAAGAAGACTAGAAAGCCGATTATCCTCAACATGGGAAGAAGGTTTAAAGGTCCTCTCAAACAAATCTAGAACGATTATATTTCCTCTGATGAAGATGACAATCAGGGCGAAGAAGATAAGAGTGTAAAGGCTGAGAGATGTAGCAACATTGGTTCAGGGAAAATTCCTAAGGACAGAGACTATTCTGATGAACAATACCCTCCCACTGATGACATGTACAAGCAGTTAGAAGACCGTCTTAATGCTATGGAAATCTAGAAAGTGTCTGGATTGGATTTTGAAGAGATGGGTCTTATTCCAGGGGTGGTTATCCCTCACAAGTTCAAGGTCCCCGTTTTTGCTAAATATGATGGTGTGTCTTGTCCGAAACTTCATCTGAGGTCTTATGTTTAGAAGATCCAACCCCATATTGCTGATAGAAAGTTATGGGTTCATTTATTCCAGGAAAGCTTGTCTGGTACACAACTCGAGTGGTTCTATCAGCTGGAAGCAACCAACATTCGTACTTGGGAAGACTTGACTGTTGCTTTTTACAAGCAGTATCAATATAATGTTGACCTTGCACCAACCTGTGTGCAATTACAAAACATGACCATGTGCTCGAATGAAGTGTTCAAAGAGTATGCCCAAAAATAGAGAGACTTAGCTAGAAGGGTGCTATCTCCCTTGTCTGACCGAGAGTTAGTTGTTATGTTCATGGGCACTCTGATGGGTCCATTCCTTAATCATCTGATTGAAAGTTCTTCATCTGGTTTTGCTGAGCTGATTCTAACTGGGGAACAAATTGAAGGTGGTATCAAGAGTGGGAAGATTCCAGTGGATGCGTCTTCAAGTTTTGTGAAGAAGACATTCAGTGGTAATAAGGAGATCAATGCTGTTTATGGCCAGAAGGGCCATGGTAAAAATGACTGCAATCAATCTGTGGGAGCGGTATTAATTTCTAATCCTGCACCTGTTCAACAATAACAATAGGGCAACCAGCATAAATCAGATGCTCCGAGAAGACAATTTACAAAGATCAGTATGCCATTGTCTCAGGAATTACAACATCCGTTGAAAGTGAAACTTATTACACTGTGGGATCCTCCTCAGAATCCAAACACCTCCTCCCCTAGCTACAATCCGAATGTGAAATGTGCCTACCATTCCAACCGTCCTGGGCACAATACGAACAACTTCTGGGCCCTGAAAAACAAAATCCAGGATATGATTGACAGCAAGCAAATTGAGTTTGATTCTTCGGAGACTCCAAATGTGATTACTGCACCTATACCAAAGCATGACAAAGGCATAAGTGCAATTGCTGACGTTCTTTATGTAGCTATTATAAGTGAATTGGTTACTCCCCTACCCATCATCAAGAAGAATCTCTTGCAGGCCGATTTATTTCCTGGCTGTATCGAAATATGTTACTGTTGTGCAGCCCAACCTAATGGTTGTAATTTACTGAAGGAAGGCATTCAACGCCTGATAGACAATCATATAATTCTGATCGAGAAGATTCCATCTGCTGCAAATCTGGTTCAAGATCTATCTGTCATATCTGACACTCCTGTCAGGATTACCTCCAAAGGCTCTGTAAGGATTACCGCCAATCCGAAAGCTGCCCCTCTAGTCATCACTACACTTGGACCTATCCCATATTCTTCAGATAAAGTTATCCCATGGAACTATGGATCTTACGTCTATTACCACGGCGTCAAGCAATAGTTATCTACTGAAAATGAAGTTACTGAAGTTGTTGATCCCGACATTGATAATATTGTCGGAACCAGTAAGGTTACTAGAAGCGGAAGGGTTTTCTCTCAAGAAATCTCTCCAAAGACTATTATTGCACCTGTTATAGTTACCGCTACCGAGTCAACTGCTGAGGCTCGGGGTAAAGAGACAATAACAGAGCCTTCCCAGACGGAGGCACCTAAAGAAGTTACAATTGAAGACACCTCTAGGCAAGAGTTGGAAGAGGTATTGAAGATTATCCGTAAAAGCGATTACAAGATTGTTGAACAGCTGGGGAAAACCCCATCTAAGATCTCTATGTTATCCTTGTTTCTATGTTCTGAAGCTTGTGCACAAGATTTAGTGAAAATTTTGAAGACTGCTCACATACCACAAGAGATTTCTGCCGATCAATTTGGAAGTTATATTGCTAGTTTGACTACTGACAATGGATTAAGTTTCTTTTATGTTGACCTGACTCCGGAAGGGAGAAACCACAACAAGGCCCTGTATATCTCCATTGAATGTAGGGGCACTACTTTAGCTTATGTGTTGGTTGATATTGGTTCTTCGCTGTATGTTCTATCGAAGGGTGCTCTTGACAGACTGGATTGCAAAGGGGTTATACTGAAGCCTGGTGATATTACAGTCTGAGCCTTTGATAGGTCAAAGAGGATGGTACACAGAGAAGTGGATCTTTTGATCAAGGTAGGTTCGCAGGTATTCGAATCAACCTTCTATGTGATGGATATTTGACCATCTTATTCTTTCTTACTAGGACGCCCATGGATTCATGGGGCAGGAGTTGTTACCTCTACCCTGAACCAGAAGTTAAAATATCATGTTAACAGAAAAGTTGTTACTATCTGCGGCGAAGAAGAGTATATGGTTAGACACTTGAACTCATTCAGGTATGTAGATATGTGTTGTACCCCAAAATTTTCCCTCCCATTTTTACTCAAGACATGCTCATTGAGGTCCTCATATTGCTCAAGCTTCCAATATAGAGGGGGGACTAGAACAATATTCTAGAGGTTCACTAAGGCTACCACAACATCTTGAAAAAAGTTCAAATTCAAAACAAATGATTAAGGCAAAAACTGCAGCATGAGTCGACACATACCCACATGAGTCGACTCATTATAGTGACAAAACAGGGTATGAGTCGACACATGGCCTTATGCATCGGCTCATACTATTATCCAGCCCCAAAACAGAAAGATGAGAGGTGCATGAGTCAACACAAATGCGTATGTGTCGACACAAATAGGGTATGAGTCGACACATGGCCTTATGCATCGACTCATACTGTTATCCAAGATCCAAAACAAAAAGATGAGAGGTGTATGAGTCGACACATGGCCTTATGCATCGACTCATACTGTTATCCAGGATCCAAAACAAAGGTATGGAGGGTGCATGAGTCGATATAAAATGCGTATGTGTCGACACATAATAGTTCAAAATGCATTTTTCCTGTCTTTTTACACTGTCTCGACAGTTTTCACAAATTTTCTTCATGAGCTGATGTTTGGATTTGTTTTAAGGCCCATGTGCTCGTGCAAAACCAGTCCAGGTTCACTCAAGGCTCAAAATGACATGAAATCATCATTTTTGGAAAGTTTTCAAAGTTGAAATCATGGCTTCATTATAATAGTTATGAGGGAGATTTCTTTCTATGCTCCCCATTTCCTATAAATACAGCCTTCCTGCAAGAATTAGGGACATGTACAGATTGCCTCACTAAAGCTCCACAAAACCTTGAAGTTGTTTCAAATTTTCTAAACTCAGTGCAGGCACCTACAGTTCGATCCAAGCCATTTCCATCCAAATCAAGCGTTGCAATCATCTCCGGAAGGTTCATAGGGTAAGAATGGGTCGTTATTGACAACAAAAGATGTTAAAAATGCACGCATATGCATCGCCGGTTCCAATAATCATATGAATTTGTATTTGTATTTTTGTGTGTTTTAGTGCATACCATCCATATTAATGTGTTGCTCAAATCCAAAAATGCAGGTTTGAGCCATTAGATGAATTCCAATACTGCCTGAACCATGAATCACCATGTTCATGCATATTTGTGCTTGACTGAACCATATCTCACAAATTCGCACGCTTTAGGCCGAAATAATGATCCCAATGGATTCACAACCCCCAAATTAGAGGGGTAGGATCCCATGGGCATTTGATTTTGCAGGTTTGGGCGAGATCCGGTAGTGAAGGTGGTGGATTTGCATTCAATTTTTTATTGCAGTTTATCATATAATCATTGTTTTGTGTTTGGATCAATGAATGAACAAGCAACTCAGATGGTAAAGGGGAACATGTGCAGTGGAAAGGGCATGGGTTTGATACCCAGGTCGTGTATTATGTTTTTTCTAACAATTATCTTGAAGATTCAGTGTGTTGCGTTTCAAACACTTCCAGTGCGCCTTCAAGCTCCAGCCAATGGATGACGAGGAGATCAGATCCAACGACCCGGGAGTACCACCTCATGATGGACCCTCAATGGCCAGCAACACAGGATCCCAACATGGCCTGGGCTTAGTTTCATTTGGGCTAAACAAAATCCAATTCACACACCCCTTTTCCATTTACTGCCCGGCCCATTTATATTTATCTTTTTTTGTTTTTATTTATTTCTTTTAGTTTGTTTCTTTTTTAATCAACATAAAAATAAGATAAGAATCATAAAAATATTAGGATTAGCATTTTTTTGTCAATTAAATTAAGTTTGTTAATTAATTAATTAATTATTTTTACCTTTTGCCTAAACTAAAATCAAATAGACTTAGGATTTAATTTCATTTCTTTATAATAAAAATACAAAAAAGTTAGAAATAAGTCTTTATTTTTACCATCTTTAGATAATTAGTTTTCTTCCTTTTTCTAGATTAATTTTTATTTACTTAAAAAATTTTCTCAAAATAAAACAAAATGACGAAAAGTTTCTCTTTCTTAAGGTTTAGACGCTTTTCTATTTCGCACACGTTTGATATTTCCGCTTTATCTTCATATTAATGTACTTGCTTATGGGATGTAACAGAATTAAACCAGGACTTTATATTTACTGCTTTTATTTCCACCATTTTGGACATGTAATTAATCCCTCTCCCGAAGCCTTGTAATAGTTTAGGGTTTATCTTTCTTCACTTTTTATTACTACAAGCTATTAAACTGTCTAGATGCGTGACTAATATGATTGTATGGAAAGAACATAAAATCAAACGCTAGAAAACTTAATGCAAAGACAAAAATAACTGAAAACAACACTTGCACATGTACACCTCTAGGGTATCCCACTTCGGTTGCCTTTGGAAAACAGTCACAACTCTCGAAACGTGAGAGGCTTTAGTGGCAGCCCTCCGGTTTAAAGATCAATAAATGACCCTCTCGATGTTGCCTCGGTATGATCTTAAAACCCTAGGGTAGTTACTAAGGTTTCTTGCCCAACTGCCTTTGTGACTGTATAAACGTCCCTTCAAATGTCCCTCAAACATCCAACGACCAGGGATACCTACTCACTAATAGTACGATATCACTGTCTAAAGGAAAAGAGGAAAAGAACAACCTTTCGAGTAAAGTAGATAACTGTTAGATGCTTGCTCAAACAATGTTTACACTTGCACAAAACTTCTTTCAAAAACATTTTCAAACACTTTGTATACTTTCTCTACCATTCCGAGAAACATTACAAAGTTCGTCGCACTAAGGCGCTTTCAAAAATACTTTTCAAAACATGCAAAGTATAAGGTATATTTTCAAGTGAGCTAGCATCTAAGAGCCCGTAGATAACTACAGATGGAAAGGGTGCTAACACATTCCCTTTCCATAATCTACCCCCTTACTCAAACAAATCTCGAAAGGTCTTTTTATGTTCTTTTCACCCTTTCCTTTGTTGGATAAAAGAAAAGTCGGTGACGACTCTTGCTTACCGTAACATTTGCGAATACAAATGCAAAACCAGTATAACAGTCGGTTCTGCCACCGTATCATAGAACTGGCGACTCTGCTGGGGAAATACTTATAAAAAGTGGGGTTACCTTAGAGTTAGATCATTTTAAATTTGCTTTACATTGTGTGTTTTGTATT
Organism: Vicia faba; assembly: GCA_948472305.1. NCBI lineage: Eukaryota > Viridiplantae > Streptophyta > Magnoliopsida > Fabales > Fabaceae > Vicia > Vicia faba. The sequence goes on from OX451737.1 coordinate 559,797,312, forward strand.
CTTTACTTTTGAGGGCTTGTTTAGGTTGTTACTAAAGATCCTACACCCGGATCGGGGAACATTATTAGGTAAGTAGCAATAGATCGTGGGGACTGTATGGGGTATACCGACATGGTTGAAGCGATAGATACGTTAGTGTGACACATTTGTTGGTATCGGTAGCCCTTGATTTTAGTCAAGGAGAATACAGGGACGTTGTGTGGTGTCATGAAGCACTAACTAAATTTAGAACCTTTAATTGAACAACTTGGCCATTAGGAAGTAGTGAGATAGTCGACTTTGGTGCAGTCCAAAGTTGATTGATACTCGATACTATACTCATTTAGATCGGACTTTCGGGATATTTCGGTTGCCAATAAAGAGGCTTGTGCTGAAACAATGCTTGATGAATAAAGATCATTGATATTGAGATTCCCTAGAACCCGATTACTTTCTAGGACAAGTTGAACAAACTAAAACTCAAGAGGGTAGTTACCTATAGAACCCATGCAAGCCTAAACCTAAGGACTTGTTTGTGTGCTTGTATATATTTGTTTGTACATGACATCATGACATCATGACATCATAACATGGCATGTCTCACTAACCATTTCAAGGATTTTTAGGACTTATCTTTGTGTTATTTTGTAGGACATGGCTTCCACTCGCAGGAATATTATCCAAGTTAACCTCGTAAGAGTGTCTCCTCAACTCAAGGAGTTAGCATCGAGGATTCCTGAGCATTCTCCATTTACCAAAAGACATGGTCGACTTCTCAAGATGGTTACCTCGAGCCTTGATGAAGACATGGTGAAAGTCATCTTTCAGTTCTTTGATCCTTTACACCATTGTTTTACATTTACCGATTACCAATTAGTGCCTACCATGGAGGAGTTTTCTCAGTTATTGGGAGTACCTATTCTTAATCAATTTCCCTTCAATGATATTGAAAGAGACCTAAAACCAGAGGAGATTGCTTAAGCTCTACATTTACAATGGTTCGATGTTGTGGAAAATTGGGAAACAACAAGTGCTGCCAAAGGGTTTCTAGCCAAGTTTTTGTTTGAGAAGGCTCACTATTTTTGGGATACCCTAGATTTACAAGCCTTTGAAGAAGCGTTGGCCCTTCTCATCTATGAGATGGTACTATTTCCTAATCCGGACCAACTCATATATGTGAATGCGGTCAAAGTTTTTTTGTCTCGTAATTCGGTGCCTACCTTACTTGGAGACATTTTGCACTCTCTTCACACTCACACCATAAAGAGAAGAGGGACCCTTATGTGTTGCACTCCTCTGTTGGCTAGGTGGTTTATTTTGCACCTACCTCGATCTATTTTGAAGAATGAGCAAGGCATGAGATGGTCTAATAGGTTGATGTCCCTCACGCATTCGGATATTCATTGGTGACCTCGATCTTTGGAGGATGTTACCATCATTGATCGCTGTGGGGAATTCTCTAATGTCCCTCTCCTAGGCATTAGGGGAGGAATCACCTACAACCCTTGTTTGGCATTGCGATAGTTTGGGTATGCTAGGAGGGATGGTCCTTATGATGCACTTGTCCAAGTAATTGCATTCAACTATGAGAACGACGTCCAAGGTTATCGTCAGAGATTCATACGAGCTTAGGGCATGGTGAACAAAGTTGATAGCAAGACATTGGGGCATAAGAACTCCATTCCTTTGGAGCCATATCTTAAGTGGGTGCGAGCACGCGCTCAGAATATCATGATGCCTTATGAGGCCATCCTACCTATCATTATGGATCCTATTACCGAGAGAGATGTTCCTTACATTATTCTCCATCCTGACATGTCGACTACTCTCGAGGAGTTACAAAGATCTTAGATTCAACTAAAAGAGGAACGAGACACCTCTGAAAACCAGTTCTATGCAAGCGAGAAGAAGTATTTTGAACTCATAAGACAAATTCATGAAGATCAGAGTTTGAATGCCTACATTTCACCAAAGAGGATGCCCTCATGGGAAGCATGAGTCCTTTATGTTTTAGGAGTTTTATTTTGTATTATCTTTGTTTCTTCCATTGTAAGCCTAAGAGGCGTGGTTGTAACCATTTAAACTTATTAATGCAATTAATGTTTGTTTCCTCTTTATCTAAACAAATTTAAATCTTAAAGGTCCTTGAAAACATTGCATAAGCATATCATGCATATCATCACATAAATAGGTTTCAGGACAGGTTTCTTATCTTTTCGCTGTTTATTTCAGCAAAAAGAAATGGCTCTCAAACAGAATATTAAGGACCTTCAAGCCTAAAATGCTCAATTCCAGCAGATGTTCCTGGCACTGGCTAAGGGACAAGAAGACCTGAAGGCTCTGATTATCAAAGATAAGAAGAAAAAGACAAAGAAACCAGTTGGCGTCCTGGATATGGGAAGGAGATTCAGAGGACCAGCAAAGCGAGCTCTAGAATTCACAACTCCGTTAAATGAGGGGGACAATCAGGAGGAGAAGCCAAAAGAAGAAGACCACAGCCCAGAGTCCGATGAAGAAGAGTCTGATTATGCTGAAGAGTAGTATCCTCCCGCTGATGACAAATACAAACAACTGGAGGATCGTCTCAACGCCATGGATATTCAGAGGGTACCTGGGCTGGATTTTGAAGAACAAGGGCTGGTTTCTGGAGTGGTCATTCCACAAAAGTTCAAGGTTCTTGCATTTGCTAAATATGACGGGGTTTCATGACCTAAGCTGTATTTGAGGTCTTATGTCAGGAAGATCCAACCTCACATAGCTGATAGAAATCTGTGGGTGCACTTCTTCCAGGAAAGTCTGTCAGGGACACAATTAGGGTGGTTCTATCAGCAGGAGGGAACCAACATCCGCAACTGGGAGGATCTGGCTACTGCTTTCTACAGGCAGTACCAACACAATGCTGACCTTGCTCCGACCCATACACAACTTCAAAGCATATCTATGGGTTCTAGTGAGGGCTTCAAAGATTATGCCCAGAAGTGGAGAGATCTTCCAGGAAGAGTCCAGCCTCCTCTGTCTGATAGAGAGCTGGTAGATATGTTCTTGGGTACTTTGTCTGGTCCATTTTTCAACCATCTGATTGGAAGTTCTTCGGTCGGGTTTACTGAGCTGATATTGACTAGTGAACCAGTAGAAGCTGGTATCAAGAGCGGTAAGATTCAGAGAGATGCATCTTCAAGTACAGTGAAGAAACCATTCTCTGGTAAGAAAGAAGTAAGTGTTGCCTATGGTCAGAGGAATCAAAGCAAAGATGAACATTGTCCAACAGTAGGAGCTGTGATGATCTCCAGCCCTACGCCAAATCAACAACAAAATAATCAGCGCAGGCAGGATGCGCCCAAAAGGAATTTCACCCAGCTTAAGATGTCCTTATCTCAGGTTTTACCACACTTGTTGAAGTCCAATCTGGTCACTCTGAGGGAGGCTCCTAAAAATCCAAATATTGCATCTCCCCGTTATAATCCAAATGCTTGATATGCCTTCCACTGCAATAGTCCGGGGCATGATACAAATGACCGTTGGGCTCTGAAGAACAAAGTGAAAGATCTTATTAAGGCAAAAGAGATTGAATTTGACCCTCCAGAAACTCCATGTGATAACTGCACCAATGCCCAAGCATGGCCAGGGTGTTAATGCTGTTGATGACGACCTGTTTGTTTCTTCTGTTGATGAATTAGTTACTCCTCTTTCAGTTGTTAAGAAGAATCTCTTGTAAGCCGGTTTATTTCCAGGCTGTGGTGAAGGTTGCCACCTATATGCGTCTCTACCCAATGGTTGCTTGTTGTTCAAGATAGATGTCCAATTCCTGATGAACAATAAAGAAATTCTTATTGAGAAGACTCCCTCTACAAGAAGTCTGTGTGAAGATATATAAATTATTACTATTTCTGACAATCCTCCCAGGGTCTCCTCCAAAATACCCGTTAGGATTACATCCACTCCTAAGGTTTCTCCTTTAATTATTACTTTTCCTGGGCCGATACCATATTCCTCCGATAAGGCTGTTCCTTGGAACTATAGAGATGACGTCTACTACCATGACGTCAAGCAAGATCTATTGGCTATCAAAGATGAAGTTGCTGAAGGTACTGATCCTAACATAGACAATATTGTTGGGACCAGTAAAATTACCAAAAGCGGAAGGATCTTCTCTCCTGAGAGCTCTCCAAAGACTATTGCCACACCTTTGATTATTCCTGATCATACTCTTGTTACTACTAATGTTACTCCTATTACTACCCATACTGTTATTCCTGTTGTTATTACTGCTACTGAGTTAGCTGAGACTCGGGGCAAAGAAGTACTGGTTGAGCCTGCCCAGACGGAGGCACCTAAAGAAACCATTCCCGAAGCCTCTAAAAAAGAAACGAAGGAAATAATGAAAATCACACGGAAAAGTGACTACAATGTTGTGGAACAATTGGGGCATACCCCTTCAAAAATTTCAATGTTGGCCTTACTGTTATGCTCTGAAGCCCATGCTAAGGCTTTGATGAAGTTCCTGAAATCTTCTCATGTGACGCAAGAGACTTCTGCCGACCAATTTGAAAACTGTGTTGCTAGTCTGACCACTGACAATGGAATCGGTTTCTCCGACGCTGATTTGACACCAAAAGGAAAAAAGCATAGTGATGCCCTGCATATCTCTATTGAGTGCAGGGGCACTACCCTAGCTCATGTTCTGGTGGATACAGGTTCATCATTGAATGTCTTACCTAAGAATGCTTTGGACATATTGGATTGTGAAAGACTCACACTGAAGCCCAACAACATTGTGGTAAGGGCTTTTGATGGTTCTAAAAGAATGGTACACGGGGAGGTGGACATTCCTGTTAAAGTTGGTTCTCAGACCTTTGACTCTAATTTTTATGTAATGGACATCCGCCCATCTTACTCTTGTTTGTTGGGTTTCCCTTGGATCCATGGGACCGGTGCTGTTACTTCTACCCTGCATCAAATGTTAAAGTATCCAGTTAATGGGAAGATTGTCACAGTCCATGGCGAGGAAGAGTATATGGTGAGCCACTTGAACTCTTTTAGGTATGTTGAGATGGACGAAGAGTTCATTGAAACCCCATTCCAGAACTTTGAAGAGGTTCCTCAGATAATTATTGCTACCAAGACTGTTGCTAGTGTTCCAAATATTACCAGATCTCCATTGAAGATGGCTTCTCTGAAGGATACCGAAGTTGTAGTTGAAAAAGGTGGGGTTACTATTGTTGTACCCCAATTTCCCCCCCTAAGATTCCTCTATCGTATCATATCAACCCGATCATAACAAGATCACATTAGGGTTGGTTCTTCCTCTTTTTCTATCTCCTATCTTTAAGTTTGCTCTTGAGGAATTTCCAAGCACCTCGGTTGTGTATTTTATATATGTGTTGTTGACTAACTTCTAATCAAAATACAAAAAATATTTGTCTTTGTATTTGTATATTTTTGTTTTGTATGTACCAAGTCGAAGCATCTGACAAATAAGGATTTCTGCTATTATTTTCCTAAAATCTCTATTTGCAAAGGAAAAATTAACAAAAATTTATTTTTTCACTGATGCAATCGATTTCTCTTAGAGTGCAACCGATTGCACATAGTGCATTTTGCACCATTTTTGAAAAAAAGACATTGTGCAAATCGATTTGCACTTTAGTGCAATCGATTGCACAACGTGAAAATTTGAAAAAAATCAGCAATTTTAAACTTGTCAAATTTTGGCTCCAATTTTTCTTCATTTTTGAAAGATGTATCATTAATTCAAATTTTAGTGCCAATCTTTCATTTTTAAGAAGAACTATCATTAATTCAAATTTTGGCTCTAATATTTGAAATAATTATCATTAATTCAAATTTTTGCTCCAAGAATCAATTACCAAATTACCACTAATCCCAATCCTAAAACTCTATAAATAGAGCCCTCATTTCATTCAAATTTCCAGCTTTTGATAGCCAAATCCACCTTGCTAAAAAATCTCACAATTCTCTCCATCTACCAAATTCACTCAAAGCTCCATTTTCAAAAAGTTAGTAAGCTTTGCATTGAAGCTTACTAATCTTTGAGCTAAACCTTCATCCAAACACTTTTTCTTCATCAATTCTCTACATCCAAGCTTGTCAATTGATTCTTGTGGTTGAATTGAAGAAAATTCTTGAATTTGTTTTGATAATTCTCTAGATCTACCTTTGGTAAGTTGGATAATTCATCTTTCACAATGTGATCTCTTGTTGATCTTTGGGTTTGATTCATTGAGCATTATTTTGTGATTCCAATGGTGTTACTTTCTCATAATTTGATGGAATTTTCGTGCTCAATTGGATCCATGATCATAAGGTATTTGATGGAAAGTTTGAACAAGAATTTGGCCTTTTAAAATGTTGTTTTGCTGTCTGTAACAGCGTGCAATCGATTGCAGTAACAGTGCAATCGATTGCACATAAGCAATTTCGCGTAGATTTTTGAAAATTGTACTGTGTAAATCAATTTACACAGTAGTGCAATCGATTTACACAGGGACATAATGCATTTTTTTCCTTGTTTCGGGGAAGATTTGATCCAAAATGCTTTTTCTACTCACTCCTTTTGATTGTTGGTTTGAATTGCAATTTTAAAAGTCCAATTTCTCTTTAAACTCAATGGACTTTGTGATGTAGATGAAGTTGGATAAATGTTCATCAATTCAAATCTACCTAAGAGTGAATTATTTAATTCATTTTTGGTGCTTTAGATTAATGATATGTTTAGTGCTTTAATCCATCTAGAGGAGTGGTTGAATTTAAAGATGAAAGAATTTTGAGGGGTAATCCAAATTAGCTTATCATTCCCCTCCCTCTTAATCTTATCCATTTATTTTTTAATTGTGCTACATTTTAAGGGATGGTGATCTCTATATCATTTATCTAAACATGAATTACATAGATTGCTATTGACCGGACTCAAAATAGGTGCGACTTCTACATAAGTCCACTTACGATTGCTTAACATAGCGCTAAAATTTGTCCCGATTCGAATAAATGATCATTCGTGGCCCAAACTTATGATTGCAAGCCCAAGTATGTTAATTTGATCTATTTGATCCAATAACCTTGAGATTCATTGTGTGGAGGCTTAGGTTCTACCAATCCTCTAATGGATCTACAACATCTTTGGTCAACGCGGATCACTTAAACATCGTTGATCATTAAATGTTACTTTTGAGGATTCAAAAATGGATGATATACTTGACAAAAAGCAAATGCAACTTGTTGTGTGAAGGCTTTGGTTCTACCAATCCTCTAATGAGTTCCAAATGCAAGTTTCAAGATGGTCATCCAACTAACCACTAATTTCTAACAATTGAATTTACTTTATGCTTTTATTTTTTATGCTTTATGTACCATTTACTTTTAGCATTTTACATTTCATGCTATTTTCATCTTTGCTCACTTGAGCATTTACTTTTATGTCATTTTTATTTTGATCACTTGAGCTTTTCTTTTCCTTTTAAAGACACCTAATAATCAACATGAACCATAAAATTTTTTAATGATACTTGGACTATTTGGTTACTATCCTTGGCATTATGGAGCATGTGACTTTTTCTTGGACTTAGGATTAGAGACCTTGGCCTATCTTGGAGACTTTGTGACTTTATTTGATATTTTGTCTGGAGTTCTTGAGGTTTACCTCAAGACATTGGGTTGTTTGTTTGTTTTGTGTGCAGGTTATTGTGATTACACCCTTTGTTTGTAATCTGGAATTCACTCGTATACAACCGTTACTCTACCCAATTTTGCAAAGACTTAAAATACTTGAAGTTTGGTTCTCTCAAGAGGTCTAGTATCTTTGCTTGCTTGGTTTCAATCCGAAGAATGGGAATTTTATATTGACTCATAATGTCAAGTATTGGCTTCTTGTTGGTTAGATGGTTCTTATCCCTAGCTTTTAACTTATGCTTTAGGATAGTCCCTTCATATCCTCCCATCTTCTTTAATTTCAAAAATCTTCTCCCTCCTTTTGAAAACTCTTCTTGTTTTGAAACTTGAACCATTTTCATAATAAACTTGGACTTATGTCCATGCATTTTCAAAACATTTTCATAAATAAACTTAAATAAATTTAATAATACCTTGACATTTTTTTGATAAGACTAAAAGTAAATCAATCTCATTTCAAACCATTTTTTCCACTTTGGCTTTTTATTTTAAAATCTTTCTCAAAAGATTATACTCTTGTCAATCCTTGTAGTGATGCAAACAACTATACTTCTACAATATGTAGTGAAGAGAGATATTTTCCACTTGGGTGTTGAGTGAGGCATTGTTGATTTTGAAATCCAAGCCATATCATCCACTTTGAGATGATGCAAATTCTCCTTTCTCATGATTGTGCGTAGTAAGTATGTTTTCCACGCGGACAATGACGATGATGTCTTATCTCATAAAATTAACCAACACACTTGTGTTTCAAATTTTTAAAAGAGGAACTATGTGTACTCTGATCCCCTATTGCATGAAAGGTGGTACGTAGGCACCAAAGGTTCGCAGCCGCGGCGGGTGCAAAAATCATAAAAAATATATTTCTTTTTCTCACCTCCACCATCCATTTTATATACAACACATTTTTATAGCCAAAATATACAAATTTTTCAAAGAGGTTCCTGCCGAGTACCGTAGATGTTTAGGGTGCTAATACCTTCCCTTTGCATAACCAACCCCCTTACCTTGAATCTTTCCCCCTTTTTTGGGTCATTCGCTCTTTTCCCATTCCTTTGGAAACAATAAAGCACGGTGGCGATTTTTATTTTGATTTGTATAAAGTCTAGTCAATCCAATGGCTTAGTCTTGAACATTTCTACCGCTACAGAAAAATGGCGACTTCACTGGGGAAAGATTGACCTCTTGTTGGTCCGTCCCTAAGTGGGTTGAGCCTATCTTTGTTTATGTTTGTATATGTGTTATTGTGCTTATGTGTTATATTTTGTATATATGTTTGTTTGGATTTTCCTGGTTTTCAGGGTGCTTGGTGATTACTTATAAGTCCTATACCTGGACTTGGGAAAACTTTAAGATAGGACGGGAGATATAGTCATGTTAACTTTGAGGGAGTAATCCCAAAAAAGGAGGCATGAGATCCCCCACTCAGTGGAGGCCCCTTTGACTGTAGTGTCATTTACCGAGTAATCGGGAAGACGTACTGCTTTCGACCTGGGAGCCTGCTGAAGCTGAGGACCGTAGAATACCAAACCCATCTTGGCCTTTTAGGTGAAGTGCGGAAGCTATGACGGAGTAATCCGAAAATAGTTGTCACGCGATACTACGCTCGGACGAGTCTTTCTTGAGAATATTACTAATTATCGAGTTAATCAGGAAGTTGGTAATATCTGAAGGAAGGATGTAGACTCTGGGAACCTCTAGAACCTTGTTCGGCAGGTGATAACTTTTTAGACCAATACCTTATGGATAGTACCTTCGACCTCATGCTCGTGACGTTGAACCTATGGACCCTATATGTATGATCTTGTGTGTGATTGTTGCATCATGCATCCATGCACTCATAAGCATATTTTGAAGAAAACAATATTTCAAGGGATTTAAAGGTTGACTATTTGTAAATATCTCAGGTACTTTTTAACCATGGATTCTGGAAAGAGAAAGACCGGTAAATACAGTTTCAAGGATCCTAAGATAGATGAGTTGATCAGTCTAATTCCAGATATTGAGTGTCCAACAGACTTTCGGAAGAAGTATGGTTCCATTATTCCTCTTATGAAGCTGAAGATGAATGAGGGTATTCTCTCAACTTTGGTCCAGTTCTATAATCCGGTGTATCACTGCTTTACTTTTCCAGATTATCAGTTGATTCCTACACTGGAGGAGTATTCCTATCTATTAGATTTACCTGTTACCAATCATGTTCCTTTTACTGGTTTGGAGGGTGAGCCAAAACCACATGAGATTGCTGCTTTGATTCATCTGGGGAAGTCTGAGGTGGAAGCCCATATGAATACCAAAGGAGGGATTAGAGGATTACCAGCTTAGTTCTTATTGGAGAAAGCTCGTTACTTTGCCAGGATGAAGAGTAATGTTGCTTTCGAGGCCATCTTTGCTTTACTTGCTTATGGATTATTCTTATTTCCTAATGTGGACAAGTTTGTCGACATTAACGCTATCAGGATTTTCATGATTGGAAACCCGGTTCCTACACTGTTGGGTGATGCTTATTACTATGTTCATCTTCAGAGTTCCTATCATGGGGGAATGATTATCTGTTGCACGCCTTTGTTGTACCGGTGGTTTATCTCTCATATGCCTCAGTCTGATACTTTTTGGGATGTCAAGAAGGAACCCCGTTGGGCTCCTAAGATTATGGTACTTACTCACTCAGATATTGATTGGTATCATCGTGCTTACCAGGATGTGGAGATTATTGACAGTTGTAGTAGTTTCCCCAATGTGCCTCTTCTTGGTACAAAGGGAGGAATTAACTATAACCCTGTTATTGCACGGCGACAACTTGGTTATCCGATGAGGGATAAACTGAACAGTATTCTTTTGAGTAATTTCTTTCTGAAGGAAGGAGAAGACCATAGGGAAGCTAGGGAGAAGATTATGAAGGCCTGGCATCACATTCATAAGAAGAGTAGGAAGGATTTGGGACCTAGGGGTGCTCTTTCTTTGGAGCCATATCTTCAGTGGGTCCGATCGAGAGCTATTCAGTTGAAGATGCCGTATAATCGGGAGACACCCATGCCTGATTTGTTTGTGAAGACCACTCCTCCCTTATTAGATGATCTAGAAGAGCTTCAGCTTGCTTTGGTTAGGATGCAACATGAAAGGGATGATTGGAAGAACAAGTTCCAGACTTTAGAGAATTCCTACAGAGCATACCTGAAGGAGAAAGACGACTTGATCGAGATCCTTGAGAGTCGAGCGGTGGAGTATATGGAGAGGCAAGGGGATTTATTTTCTCCTAAGCCTCAAACAGGTGCTGATTACTCACTTACTGCTGGAAGGAGGTTGCCATCAGACATTTGGAAGAAAACCAGAGGTTGGGGGCTCAGATTTCCAAGCTCACAGGGAAGGGCCAACGTACAGATTGATCTCTATCAGTTCTTTTTCTCAGGATTTTAGATTGAATTTTCATCTTGTACTTGGGATCATTGAAACTTGTAATCCATTTTGAAGTTATTATAATAAAAAATTTCAGAATTTCAAATGCGTCATTACTTTGATGTTTGCAATATGTCTATAAACGTTAAATCCCTTGAAATATTAAATGATAAAGTAAAAATAATCATATGCATTGCATATCATGCATCATATTGCACATATTTCTTGCACACATACCCAGGTGTCTTACCCAACTTCTTTACTTCACTCAACAAGCTGACTCATCACTACAACACTCGGGTTAACTTCAAAAAAGAAGATGGACAACTTGGAACAGGAGAATCGTGAGCTACGCGAAGAAGTTTCTGCTTTGAAGGCTGGCTTGGCCAACTTGACTACTCTGATGGAAGCTCTAGTGGTTGCTCAGAATCAGCCACCGAGTGTTCAACCTCAACCAACAAGGGAAAGTATTGAAGTTCCGACTATTCCGGTATCAGCTACTTCGGCTGTTGTTCAAAACCGTATGCCTCAAGGTTATACATGGGGAATGCCAGGGAATTTTGCACCTGAAGGTTTCAATTTGAGCCCCCAAGATGCTCCAGTGGTTCAAAATATTGTTACTCCAGCACCTCCTGTGGTGCATACTGTTCCTGCTGCACCTCCTTCGGTGAATTTGGTTCCGTTTGTTAATGAAGATGTGTGCCGTCCTTTCCCTCCGCCGAGTGAAGACTTGGGTCTTTATGATAGAATGGATGATTTTCAGGAGCAGTTTGATAGAATACAAAAAGAGATGAAGGCTCTTAGGGGAAAAGAACTATTTGGGCAGAATGTGAATGAGCTGTGTTTGGTCCTGAATGTTAAGATACCTGCTAAGTTCAAGGTCCCGGAATTTGAGAAGGATAAGGGAAACACTTGTCCTCGTGCTCACTTGGTGATGTATGTAAGGAGAATGTCTACCCACATTGATGATCAGCGTCTGCTAATTCACTTTTTTCAGGATAGTTTGGTCAGCGCAGCGTTGAAATGGTATATGAGTTTAGACAGCGCCAACATCCATACTTTTAATGATTTGGGAGAAGCATTCATTAAACAATACAAGTACAATGTGGACATTATGCCTGACCGTGACCAACTCAGGGCCATGGTCCAAAAAGACAGGGAATCATTCAAAGAATATGCACAGAGATGGCGTGAGGTAGCCGCCCAAGTGATTCCTCTCTTGGAAGAAAAGGAGATGGCAAATATCTTCCTAAAAATTCTCAGTTTCTTCTACTATGAGAAGATGGTTGCAAGTGCTCCCACTGATTTCAACGAAATGGTAAGCATGGGAGTCCATTTAGAGGAATCTCTCCATGAAGGTCATTTATCTGAAGACGGGGACTCTTCAAATGGTTCTAAGAAGTATGGTGATAATTGTTCCAAAAAGAAAGATCAAAACTCCTACGTTATACTTCGTGGTAGGCAAGGAAGATCTCATAATAGGAATCAACAAGTTACTTCTGTGACTCCAGTCGTCAATGTGATTCAGACTGCTGTTGCATATCATAGGGGACCTCAAAAAGGAAATCAAGGGTAAGCTCATCAGAGGAAAATGAGCTTTGATCCAATTCCAATGACATACACAGAATTGTATCCTTCTTTGTTGAAGAAGAGTCTGGTTCAAACCCGAGCTCGACCAGTTGTTCTTGAAAAACTGCCAAGAGGATATAACGCTGACGCTTCTTGTTCCTTTCATCAGGATGCTCCTGGGCACGATTTGGAAGATTGCTTTGCTTTGAAGGTTGAGGTTCAGAGGTTGGTCCGAAGTGGTATCTTACGTTTAAGGATATTTGTCTTGAGGTTCAAGTCAAATCTTTGTCGAAGAATTAACGTGATTGAAGAATGCCCTGGAGTTTAAGGATGATTAGCCTTCTCAGTTTATTAGCATTTTTACTGCTTTCTCATTTGTAATTTTTCTTGTTTATCATTGCACTGTTTGCATGTAAGGACTTGTTTGCATTTGAATGTTTAATCTTAATACAATGAGTATGTTTGTCTTGAAGAAATTCATTCGTTTCACTCATATTTGTTTTCAATTTTAAATTGCTTTATGATACCAACTTGTTACCCATTCTCTTGCTTAGGCTGAGATTGGGAGGAGGATGATGATATTAAAACACAAATTTTCTGGTTGTATGCTTTTGGGTAAAACCCTGTTGACGATGTACAAGAATTGTTTCAAATCCTCAAACACCAGAGATATAAGGGAGTGAAACCTTTGTTAACCCCCTTGATCCTTGAAGTAGGAGTTTCTTTTTCTATTCATAAAAAAACCTCATTTTTAACCCGGGGTGGAGTAGTGTTCAGTTAATCTGATTGAGTATTCAAATCTCATCAAGATTGCGCATCTAAGGATACAACAATGGTTATCCCTCGAAAGGTTGTAGAAAGTCAAAACCACAATGGTTAATATTCACTTATTAGGAGGGTGTGTCAATTGACAATATCTTAATGGCTATCTCTCACACACCAGCAGATCAGCAGATGACGATACAACAATGGTTATCTTTCATCTACCCAGAAATAGGGCAGTCACAATTCTTCCGAGAAGTCACGCGACATGTTCAAAAGAAAAACGATGACATGAATAAAAAAAATTATGATGAAAAAGAAAGAGACAAAAAGCCCCGCTAAGTCGGAACTTGAAAAAACAAGTCGCTTAGGCAAAAGTCAGGGCATCCCGCTGCATTTCTGATTCAAAGTCAAAAGGAAGTTGTCCAGAAGGCAAGGAAGAAATGGAAAGCCTAAAATGCGATAAAGGATTACAATGTGAAATTCTCCGTAAAGAACAGAGTCGCGTGACAAGAATCCCAAAAGAAGCAGGAATGAGTGACTTGCATGTCCAAAGAAAACCTTGTTTGATTCCTCAACCATCTCGAAATTTCTTTTGAGAGATGAATGTTCGTGTCAAGTTAACTGAAATTAGGACTGAAGATAAACATGAAGGGGGTGGGCACCAAATATTTTTGAGCCTTAAATCTTTTTTTCTAAAACCGTGAACCAGGCCACGTTACAACCCTCAAAAGTCCTAATTGAAACAAGGTTTATTTCGAAAGCATACTCCAATGAGATAGTGTTTCCTGACTCCCATTAATTTTGATAAATTATTGTGATTGGTATCATATGCTTTTTTTATCTTTCATACAAAAAAAATCCATGTCGCATCCTGGCTAGTGATTCGTTCACAAGGTTTTGTGACATCTTTTCAAATAAAATCTTCAAGACTTACATAATTGTTGCATTAGAATTTTCATTCTTAGAATAAACATTTTCTGCTTCTAAAACAACTGCTTGATATCATGAAATTTTACATTTGAATATCAGCAAAAGGCATGTTGCCGAGGAGAGTTGTGGAGCAAAGAGGATGTAACATTCAGCCAATCTGGGGCAGTTACGTCAAGATTCGACAAATCTCTAGAAGCCATTTGATCAGAAAGGTTATCCTAAAATCATGCAACCAAAGGCAAGTTATGAAAGTTACCTTGATCAACACGGTAAGCTTGAGACACCAGATTGGTTTCCAAGGGCATATCCAGATTTCGTCAAGATAGCTACTATGTATACCCCAAGCCGAGAATATTCCTCAAGTAGGATTGTTTCTTGTGATATGTTTTGTAGACGTGTGTTTGGATTCCTCTAACAATTGTTGATCAATTAAAGGGTTTCCTACAGTATGTGTTATGGTGTTGGGTTTATAATCCCATTTTTCCAGTCTTGCGGCAGACTTCTCCAGCTGAGTGTGATTCTTTACCCAGCTAGGTGGTGATCAAATGGAGATTAAAAAGAGCTACGAATCCTTTGCTCATTTGATGGAGTTCTTTCTCCCTTTTTGTTGATATGGAATCTCTTGTAGAGCAGTGCTTTATCCTGTTACGAAATTATTGTTGTTATGTGCTTCCCAAGTAGCTAGACAAGGGCAGTTTATTTTCTAAGAAGTGTTGAGACAATTGTAAATTTTTTGGGTTTTCTCTCACCAAGTGTTGAGTTTGATTTAAAATCTCCATAATTTTGACTTCTTACTGTATTGTTAACTTCTTGGTTCCCCAGGAAGGTTCTCTCAGGTCATTTTCGCTGGTATGCGCGTGACTTTTGTATATTAAAAATGATACCAATCGGTGTAAGGTGCAGTATTGGGTTCGTGATCCCATTGTCTCCAGTCAAGTCTTGGTTCACTTTTGATTTTGGGTTTGCATGGTCAGAAGCCTCCGTCCCAGATTCCCCAGCAAAGTTTTCCCTCATGTGATGAAAGTTTTTATTCCATTGGTATGCTAAGATATCGCTCTTTTTGCAGTATTGGCATTAGTGTTGACTTTTTTTTCCCGGGAAGGCTATCCCATGGCATCTTTTGTCGGAATAGATTTTCATGATGTAAAGTTTTAATCCGCATCTTTCCCCAGGGGGGTAGGCTTGAATTCCCCAGTGAGGTTTGATTGTCTCGGCGTCAGTCTACTTTATTTGAGGCTGATCTTGAAATCTCCAATATGCATGTTGCTTTTGAAAAACTGGTTTCTCCGATGAAACCGGAAGAAAGATGTTCTATCTAGGTATCTGTTTGATTTAGATACATCTCGATTATGTTTCTCCTCAGTGAAGTTAGGATAGGAAATAGGTTTGGTTTCGGCAGTTGCTTTTACCTTTCTTGGATTGATCTTTTTGGTTGAAGTTTAGCCCAATGTTGTTAGTACCTGAGGCAGTTTTGTTTGTTTGTACTGATTATGTATCCTTTTACCAGCATATGCACGATATCACTCATACATTCATACATACATCATGCATTGCTACAAATCATTTTTCATTGACATTGTGTTATGACCTTCCTGCAGTGCTCTTTGCTTATTTGAATTTGGTTTTCCCTCTTGAGTTTATTTCTCAAAGGATGTATCTGCATTGGCCATCTTGCTCCAGTTTATTTCTGAATTGGATTTGT
Source organism: Vicia faba (assembly GCA_948472305.1). Lineage (NCBI taxonomy): Eukaryota > Viridiplantae > Streptophyta > Magnoliopsida > Fabales > Fabaceae > Vicia > Vicia faba. Next base: position 559,813,339 of record OX451737.1, read on the forward strand.
GGTTGCATGAAAATATTATTTACTTTGGATTTTTGAGAACTTTGAGTTTTGGTTTGTGCATTTATTTTGCACAAGAAGACTTTATCTCCTCAGCAGGAATATCATGGCATTTCCCCAGGAAGTCCTATCTCTTTCCCCAGGAAGTCATATCTCTTTCCCCAGGAAGCCAAATTTCTATCCCCAGAAAGTCGTTTCTTTTTGCAATCCTCCATGATAATAAGCAACAGTTCTCTTTATTTGAGCAACTCGTGCTTCCCTGTACAAGTCGACGTAACTTTTTTTTGCTATTTCCTCTATGAGTGGTTAGTTTGTAGTTCGTCGTCAGTTTACGCTAGTGGATGGCAAGACTTTCAAATTCACAGAAGCAGCTCGTTGTGAAATCTTTGCAAATAGCAAGCCTCTTTATTTGAGACCGCTTACATATTACCCTTTCCAGGCAGAATACCTTGGTTAAAGAAGAAGTCGAGACCCGTTCTAGGTGAAACACCAGAATTTTTGGGAAAACATGATATATTTTCTCTTTCTACCTTCAGTGAAAGTTGGTAGTACATCGGTAATGAACGTTGGTGTTTGTTATCTTTTTGCTATCTTCAGTGAACGTTGATAGTTCATCGTTAGTGAACGGCAGTGATATGATATATTTTCTCTTTCTACCTTCAGTGAATGTTGGTAGTACATCGGTAGTGAACGTCGGTGTTTGTTATCTTTTTTCGTATCTTCAGTGAACGTTGATAGTTCATCGTCAGTGAACAGCGGTGATATGATATTTTCTCTCTACCTTCAGTAAACGTTGGTAGTACATTGGCAGTGAACGTCGGTGTTTGTTATCTTTTTGCTATCTTCAGTGAACGTTGATAGTTCATCGTCAGTGAACGGCGGTGATATGATATTTTCTCTCTACCTTCAGTGAACGTTGGTAGTACATCGGCAGTGAACGTTGGTGTTTGTTATCTTTTTGCTATCTTCAGTGAATGTTGATAGTTCATCGTCAGTGAACGGCGGTGATATGATATTTTCTCTTTCTACCTTCAGTGAATGTTGGTAGTACATCGACAGTGAATGTCGGTGTTTGTTATCTTTTTGCTATCTTCAGTGAAAATTGATAGTTCATCGTCAATGAACGGTGGTGGTATGATATTTTATCTTTCTACCTTCAGTGAACGTTGGTAGGACATCGGCAATGAACGTTGGTGTTTGTTATCTTTTTGCTATCTTCAGTGAACGTTGATAGTTCATCGTCAGTGAATGGTGATGATATGATATATTTTCTCTTTCTACCTTCAGTGAACGTTGGTAGTACATCGACAGTGAACGTCGATGTTTGTTATCTTTTTTCTATCATCAGTGAACATTGATAGTTCATCGTCAGTGAACGGAGGTGATATGATATTTTCCCTTTCCACCTTCAGTGAACGTTGGTAGTACATCGACAGTGAACGTCGATGTTTGTTATCTTTTTTCTATCATCAGTGAACATTGATAGTTCATCGTCAGTGAACGGAGGTGATATGATATTTTCCCTTTCCACCTTCAGTGAACGTTGGTAGTACATCGGCAGTGAACGTTAGTGTTTGTTCTCTTTTTTCTATCTTCAGTGAACGTTGATAGTTCATCGTCAGTGAATGGCGGTGGTATGATATATTTTCTCTTTCTACCTTCAGTGAATGTTGGTAGTACACCGGCAGTGAACGTCGGTGTTTGTTATCTTTTTGCTATCATCATTGAACGTTGAAAGTTCATCGTCAGTGAACGGAGGTGATATGATATTTTCCCTTTCTACCTTAAGTGAACTTTGGTAGTACATCGACAGTGAACGTCGGTGTTTGTTATCTTTTTGCTATCTTCAGTGAACGTTGATAGTTCATCGTCAGTGAACGGCGGTGATATGATATTTTCTCTCTACCTTCAGTAAACGTTGGTAGTACATCGGAAGTGAATGTCGGTGTTTGTTATCTTTTTGCTATCTTCAGTGAACGTTGATAGTTCATCGTCAGTGAACGGAGGTTATATGATATTTCCTCTTTCTACCTTCAGTGAACGTTGGTAGTACATCGGCAGTGAACGTCGGTGTTTGTTATCTTTTTTCTATCTTCAATGAACGTTGATAGTTCATCGTCAGTGAACGGCGGTGATATGATATTCTCTTTCTACCTTTAGGGAATGTTGGTAGGCCATCGGCAGTGAACGTCGATGCTTATTATCTTCCTCTCTGATTCAATTCTTTTGGGTCCACCGGTGATTTATTTTCCTGGTGGGGTTGCTCCTTTGTTTCTTCATTTTTGTGGCATCCCCAGTGATACCTTGCGTCACTTTAAATTTGTTCATATGCATTCATAATCATAAGCATTGCATGGCATCTTAAGGCCAAAAATAGGACTTGTTTTATATTTAAGTATCTTCAATCGCGTCGACACGAAGATTTTTAACCTTTGTATCTCCGGATAGAAGACACTTAAATAAGGGCAGCTGTTGTACCCCAATTTTTGCCCTTAAGATTCCTCTATCATATCATATCAACTCGATCATAACAAGATCACATTAGGGTTGGTTCTTCCTCTTTTTCTATCTCCTATCTTTAAGTTTGCTCTTGAGGAATTTCCAAGCACCTTGGTAGTGTATTTTGTATATGTGTTGTTGACTAACTTCTAATTAAAATACAAAAAAATATTTGTCTTTGTATTTGTATATTTTTGTTTTGTAGGTACCAAGTCGAAGCATCTGACAAATAAGGATTTCTGGTATTATTTTCCTAAAATCTCTATTTGTAAAGGAAAAATTAACAAAAATTCATTTTTTCACTGATGCAATCGATTGCTCTTAGAGTGCAATCGATTGCACATAGTGCATTTTGCGCCATTTTTGAAAAAAAGACATTGTGCAAATCGATTTGCACTATAGTGCAATCGATTGCATAGCGTGAAAATTTGAAAAAAATCAGTAATTTTAAACTTGTCAAATTTTGGCTCCAATTTTTCTTCATTTTTGAAAGATGTATCATTAATTTAAATTTTGGTGCCAATCTTTCATTTTTAAGAAGAATTATCATTAATTCAAATTTGGCTCTAATATTTGAAAGAATTATCATTAATTCAAATTTTGGCTCCAAGAATCAATTACCAAATTACCACTAATCCCAATCCTAAAACTCTATAAATAGAGCCCTCATTTCATTCAAATTTCAAGCTTTTGATAGCCAAATCCACCTTGCTAAAATATCTCTCAATTCTCTCCATCTACCAAATTCACTCAAAGCTCCATTTTCAAAAAGTTAGTAAGCTTTGCATTGAAGCTTACTAATATTTGAGCTAAACCTTCATCCAAACACTTTTTCTTCATCAATTCTCTATATCCAAGCTTGGCAATTGATTCTTGTGGTTGAATTGAAGAAAATTATTGAAGTTGTTTTGATAATTCTCTAGATCTACCTTTGGTAAGTTGGATAATTCATCTTTCACAATGTGATATCTTGTTGATCTTTAGGTTTGACTCATTGAGCATTATTTTGTGATTCCAATGGTGTTACTTTCTCATAAGTTGATGGAATTTTCGTGCTCAATTGGATCCATGATCATAAGGTATTTGATGGAAAGTTTGAACAAGAATTTGGCCTTTTAAAATGCTGTTTTGCTGTCTATAATAGCGTGCAATCGATTGCAGTAACAGTGCAATCGATTGCACATAAGCAATTTCACGTAAATTTTTGAAAATTGTATTGTGTAAATCAATTTACACAGTAGTGCAATCGATTTACACAGGGACATAATGCATTTTTTTTGCCTTTTTTTGGGGCAAATTTGATCCAAAATGCTTTTTCTACCACTCTTTTTGATTGTTGGTTTGGATTGCAATTTTAAATATCCAATTTATCTTTAAACTCAATGAACTTTGTGATGTAGATCAAGTTGGATAAATTTTCATCAATTCAAATCTACCTAAGAGTGAATTATTTAATTCATTTTTGGTGCTTTGGATTAATGATATGTTTAGTGCTTTAATCCATCTAGAGGAGTGGTTGAATTTAAAGATGAAAGAATTTTGAGGTGGTAATCTAAATTAGCTTATCATTCCCCTCCCTCTTCATCTTATCCATTTCTTTTTTAATTGTGCTACATGTTAAGGGATGGTGATCTCTATATCATTTATCCAAATATGAAGTACATAGATTGCTATTGACCGGCCTCAAAATAGGTGCGACTTCTACATAAGTCCACTTACGATTGCTTAACAAGGCGCTAAATTTTGTCCCGATTCGAATAAATGATCATTCGTGGCCCAAACTTATGATTGCAAGCCCAAGTATGTTAATTTGATCTCTTTTATCCAATAACCTTGAGATTCATTGTGTGGAGGCTTTGGTTCTACCAATCCTCTAATGGATCTACAACACCTTTGGTCAATGCGGATCACTTAAACATTGTTGATCATTAAATGTTACTTTTGAGGATTTAAAAATGGATGATATACTTGACAAAAAGCAAATGCAACTTGTTGTGTGGATTCTTTGGTTCTACCAATCCTCTAATGAGTTCCAAATGCAAGTTTCAAGATGGTCATCCAACTAACCACTAATTTCTAACAATTGACTTTACTTTATGCTTTTATTTTTTATGCTTTATGTACCATTTGCTTTTAGCATTTTACATTTCATGCTATTTTCATCTTTGCTCACTTCAGCATTTACTTTTATGTCATTTTTATTTTGCTCACTTGAGCTTTTCTTTTCATTTTAAAGACACCTAATAATCAACATGAACCATAAAAATATTTAATGATACTTGGACTATTTGGTTACTATCCTTGGCATTATGGAGCATGGGACTTTTTCTTGGACTTAGGATTAGAGACCTTGGCCTATCTTGGAGACTTTGTAACTTTATTTTATATTTTGTCTGAAGTTATTGAGGTTTACCTCAAGACATTGGGTTGTTTGTTTGTTTTGTATGCAGGTTATTATGATTACACCCTTTGTTTGTTATCTGGAATTCACCCGCATACAGCCGTTACTCTGCCCAATTTTTGCAAAGACTTAAAACACTTGAAGTTTGGTTCTCTCAAGAGGTCTAGTATCTTTGCTTGCTTGGTTTCAATCTGAAGAATGGGAATTCTATATTGACTCATAATGTCAAGTATTGGCTTCTTGTTGGTTAGATGGTTCTTATCCCTAGCTTTTACCTTATGCTTTAGGATAGTCCCTTCATCTCCTCCCATCTTCTTTAATTTCAAAAATCTTCTCCCTCCTTTTGAAAACTCTTCTTGTTTTGAAACTTGAACCATTTTCGTAATAAACTTGGACTTATGTCCATGCATTTTCAAAACATTTTCATAAATAAACTTCAATCAATTTAATAATACCTTGACATTTTTGTGAGAAGACTAAAAGTCAATCAATCTCATTTCAAACCATTTTTGCCACTTTGGCTTTTAATTTTAAAATCTTTCTCAAAAGATTAGACTCTTGTCAATCCTTGTAGTGATGCAAATAACTATACTTCTACAATATGTAGTAAAGAGAGATATTTTCCACTTGGGTGTTGAGTGAGGCATTGTTGATTTTTTAAATCCAAGCCATATCCTCCACTTTAAGATGATGCAAATTCTCCTTTCTCATGATTGTGGGTAGTAAGTATGTTTTCCACACGGACAATGACGATGATGTCTTATCTCATAAAATTAACCAACACACTTGTGTTTCAAATTTGTAATAAAGACTACCATCTGTGTTTGTCATCACCGACTGATTGCCCTCTGCTGAAGACAGGTATCCAACGCCTGATTCACAACTAAGAAATTCTGTTTGAAAATGCTCCTGTTTCACCCATTTCTATTAAAGACGTTTCAATCATAACCATCTCCGCCAATCCTTCCAGGGTCCCCAAAAGACCCGTTATGATTACATCAGTTCCAAAGACTACTCCCCTCATAATTACAATGCCCGGGCCGGTCCCGTACGAATCAGATAAAATAGTACCATGGAATTACGATGGAGAAATCTACTACCATGGTGTTAAACAAGATGGGTTCACCACCGAAGAAGAAAGCTCCGAAGAAGACAATTCCGACATTAGCAATATTGCCAGAACTAGCAAGATCACCCGTAGTGGTAGAATATTCTCTCCAGAGATTGCCCCTCCAAAGGCAATTTTTGGACCCGTGGCCGTTCCGAAGATAACCTTTGTACCAATAATCATACCTGCCAATGCACCTACCGACAAAAACGACGCGACCCCTGTTGTTATCCCTACCAATACTTCTACTATTGAAAATCGAGGAAAAAGCATTCAAGAAGAGCTTGTCCGGACGAAGGCTCAATCACTAGCTATCCCCGAAACATCCAAGAAGGAAATGGAAGAGATCCTGAGGATAATAAAGAAGAGTGACTATGACGTGGTTGAACATTTGGGGCAAACTCCCTCCAAGATCTCCATGCTAGCCTTGCTGCTGTGCTCTGAGGCACATGCGAAAGCTTTGGTAAATTTTTTGAAGACAGCCCATGTGCCTCAAGAGACGTCTGCTGACCAGTTCCAAGACTGTGTGGCCAGTTTTACAACTGATAACGGCCTAGGCTTCTCTGATGCTGATTTAACATCCAAAGGGAGAAAGCACAACGAGGCATTGTATGTCTCTGTGGAGTGTAGAGGAACTACTTTGGCCCATATCTTGGTGGACACGGGTTCATCTTTGAATGTCTTACCGAAGAAAGCCCTTGACAGATTGGATTGCGAAGGGTTGACATTGAAACCCAGTAAAATAGTTGTGAGAGCGTTTGATGGCTCGAAGAGGATGGTCCACGGGGAGGTGGATATCCCGATAAAGGTGGGAACTCAGACTTTCAATTCAACCTTCTATGTGATGGACATCCGTCCCTCTTACTCTTGTCTGTTAGGACGGCCCTGGATCCATAATGTCGGTGATGTCACTTCCATGCTACACCAGATGTTGAAGTACCCGGTCCAAGGAAAGATCATAACTGTCCACGGGGAGGAGGAGTACATGATTAGTCATCTAAATTCTTTCCGATATGTGGAGTTGGATGGCAAGTTCATTGAAACCCCTTTTCAACATTTCGAGGAGGTCTCTCAAGAAGTAGCGGCAACCAAGGTAGTATCCTCAATTCTCAAGATCACAAGACCTCCACTTCGGATGTCATCTCTAAAGGACGCCAAGGCGGTAGTAGAAGAGGGTGGATGCACCATCTGGGGGCAGCTTCCAGACATTCCGTATAAATCAGACAAGTTTGGCTTGGGGTTTACTTCAACTGCTTAGAAGGCTGTGTGCCGTGCCCATGCTGGAGGGCCACCTTTGAAGATTAGTAACCGGGAGGTCAATGTAGTGGAAGATATTGAAGAGGATGGCAGCTTGGAAGATTGGATATTTCCTACTGTCGACGGAGGACTCCATAACTGGGAAGCCAGAGACTTTGTCCCAATAATTTTCATCTCTCAGTAATTTATCTTTTACATTTCTGTTGGACTTGTAATATTCACAAACAATTCACACTTTAAAAACCTTGTGTCTTACCCGAGACACAATGGTCCATTTGTAAGGGTTTTCATTTCATCTTCATATGACATTCAATGAATCATGGACGCTTTTTCACATACAAACCTTTTGCGCTCATTGTCTTTCTTTTACATTTTATTATTTAAAGATGGCTATACCCTTACACACACCCACACTCACAAATGCAGGTAGCCCTCCATTCCGGATCCCATGGGTAACGATACTGCTATGGCCTTTAGTGACTCTGAAGATCCAATCTATCAAGCCGAATACGAAGGTGAGGAAGATTGTGAAGTGCCAGGGGAATTGGCCAGGCTACTACAACAAGAGGAAAGAGCTATTCAGCCTCATGAGGAACTGTTGGATACAATCAACTTGGGTACCGAGGAAGATAAAAAGGAAATAAAGGTGGGTGCCAATCTAGAGCCAAGTGTCAAGGAGCGCCTAATTCAGCTATTGCATGATTATGTTGAGATCTTTGCCTGGTCATACGAAGACATGCCAGGACTTGATGCAGACATCGTGGTACATCGTCTACCCGCAAGAGAAGACTGTCCACCAGTGAAACAGAAAGTCCGCCGCATGAGACCTGACATGTCAGAGAAGATCAAAGCGGAAGTCATGAAGCAGTTCAATGCCGGATTCTTAGCCGTCACTTCCTATCCTTAATGGGTTGCCAACATTGTTCTCGTGCCTAAAAAGGACGGTAAAGTACGAATGTGTGTGGATTATAGAGATTTAAACAGGGCCAGCCCTAAAGATGATTTTCCACTTCCCCACATCGACATCCTGGTTGATAATACAGCCCGGCACAAAGTGTTTTCCTTCATGGACGGATTCTCAGGCTATAACCAAATCAAAATGGCACCTGAGGACATGGAGAAAACTACATTTGTCACACGGTAGGGCACATTCTGCTACAAAGTGATTCCATTCGGACTGAAGAATGCTGGGGCAACCTATCAACACGCCATGGTAGATTTGTTTCATGATATGATACATCATGAGATAGAGGTCTACGTAGATGATATGATAGCCCAATCACAAACTGAAGAGGAGCACGTTGATCACTTGCAAAAATTGTTTGTGAGATTGAAGGAGTACAAGTTAAGATTGAATCCAAACAAGTGTACATTCGGAGTCCGGTCCGATAAAATCTTAGGTTTTGTTGTTAGCAACAAAGGTATCGAGGTTGATCCTGCCAAGGTTAAAGTGATACAAGAAATGCCTGCTCCTCGTACTGAGAAGGAAGTTAGAGGATTCTTGGGACGCCTGAACTATATTGCTAGATTCACTTCTCACCTAACATCTACTTGTGAACCAATCTTCAAACTGTTGAAGAAAGATTAAGTAGTCAGATGGAATGATGAATGCCAGATCGCTTTTGACAAGATCAAAGAGTATTTACAAGACCCCCCTGTTCTGATGCCACCAGTCGAGGGAAGACCACTGATCATGTATCTAACCGTTTTAGAGAACTCAATGGGGTGTGTATTGGGGGAGCATGAAGAGTCTGGCCGAAAAGAGCACGCTATTTACTACCTGAGCAAAAAGTTTACCGACTGTGAAACCAGATATTCATTGCTCGAGAAAACTTGCTGCGCTCTGGTATGGGCTACTCGCCGGCTAAGACAGTATATGTTGACTCATATCACTTTGTTGATATCTAAGATGGATCTGATAAGGTACATCTTCGAAAAGCCTGCTCTCTCTGGAAGAATAGCTAGATGGCAGATGATCTTAACAGAATATGACATACAGTACACTACCCAATAAGCTATAAAAGGCAGTGTGCTAGCTGATCATCTTGCTCATCAAGCTGTAGAAAATTATCAGTCCATGAAGTTCAAATTCCCAAACGAAGACATCATGACATTAGACAACTATGAAGAAATTAGACCATATGACAGACCTGAACAAGGATACCGATGGACCCTGTTCTTTGATGGGGCATCCAATGCACTTGGTAACGGTATCGGAGCTGTACTCATATCTCCAGAAGGGTGTCATACTCCCTTTACTGCCAGACTTTGCTTCAACTGTACGAACAACATGGCAGAATACGAAGCATGCATCTTTGGTATCAAGGTTGCCATAGACTTGGGAATCAAATCTTTAGTTGTGTTTGGAGATTCAGCTTTGGTCATCAGTCAGATCAATGGAGAATGGGACACTAAGCACCCAAACCTTATCCCTTACAAAGAACATGTTTTGACATTGTTACCACATTTCGAGCAAATTACCTTCGAGCATTTCTCGCGAGAAGAAAATCAGTTAGCAGATGCTCTAGCCACAACGTCATCTATGTTTAAACTTAATTGGGATAACAAGGCTCCCCAGATCACCATTGAACGAATGGACGAACCAGCACACTGTCACGAGATTAATACTGAAGAAATAGTGGACCAACCTTGGTTTCATGAAGTCAAGAAGTATCTTGATGCTCAGGAATATCCGGAAGGAGCTTCAATCAATGATAAGAAGTTCTTAAGGATATTCTCTGCTAAGTTCTTCCTGAGTAATGGCATCCTGTACAAACGCAATCATGACTCTATTCTGCTCCGTTGTGTGGATAAGATTGAGGCTGAAAAGATCATGGCTGAATTACACGAAGGTACCTTTGGCCCTCACTCCAGTGGGCATACGATGGCGAAGAAAATCCTACGGGCAGGCTATTATTGGTCTACCATGGAAGCAGACTGCTATCAACACTCTCGGACCTGTCATAAATGTCAAATTTATGCTAACAAGGTGCACGTACCTCCGGTTCCTCTGAATGTCTTGACAGCTCCTTGGCCCTTTGCTATGTGGGGAATCGATATGATTGGGGAGATCAAGCCTACAACCTCCAATGGACACTGCTTCATTCTAGTGGCCATTGATTACTTCACAAAGTGGGTCGAAGAAGCTTCCTTCGCATCCTTTACTAAGAATGTTGTTTCCCGCTTCATCAAGCAGAATCTTATTTGTTGGTACGGTATCCCAGAAAGGATCATCACTGATAACGGTACAAACCTTAACAATACTATGATCACCGCTTTGTGCGAGCAGTTCAAAATTCAACATCACAATTCATCCCCCTATCGGCCAAAGATGAATGGTGCAGTCGAAGATGCTAATAAAAATATTAAAAAGATCATACAGAAAATGACAGTCACCTACAAGGACTGGCATGAGATGCTGCCATTTGCTCTCCATGGGTACCGTACCACGGCTCGCACATCAACAACACCCTATTCTTTGGTTTATCGCATGGAGGCTGTCTTGCCTATTGAGGTTCAGATCCCCTCCTTGAGAATTATGAAGGATGCAGGTTTGAATGAGGACGATTGGATCCAAACTCGACTTGATCAACTAAACTTAATTGATGAAAAGAGACTTACTGTTGTTTGCCATGGTCAGATGTATCAAAAACGGATGATCAAGGCTTTCAACAAGAAGGTCCGACGCCAAGTATATCAAGTTGGAGATTTAGTGGTCAAACGCATTATCTTACCACAAAGTGATCCCAGGGGTAAATGGACTCCTACCTATGAAGGACCATTTGTAATCAAGAACACCTTTTCCGGTAGGGAAATGATCCTAACCACCATGGACGACAACGACTTGCCACACCCTGCGAACGTGGACATAGTTAAAAGATACTACGCATAAGAGACCCGCTAGGTTGACACACCTAGGCAAAAAAGGGCATCCCGGCGAACCAAAAGGTTCGAGCAAAAATTAGGGATAAAATAAAAAAAAATCTGTGCACCCGACAAGTTGAAAACTCGAAAGGGAGACTTGGGAAAAAAAGGGTTTCCCGGTGGACTGAAAACCTGAAAGGGTGGTCCAGGCAAAAGTTAGGGAATTAAAGCGTATGACTATGTCTTGTCGGATTACTTTGTGAACAACCTCTTGATTTCCAATGAAAAACTCAAAGTTTCTGATCAATTCAATCATCTTCGAACGAAGCAACGAATAGACAAGATATTCGGAGATACAGGGGCTATAACAGAATGTGAACCACATGGGATTATCACACATAACTGTCTTTCTTTGTATAAAATTTTTCTTACTTTTATGACACCATCCTCTTACTAGGATGTCTGTCTCCTTTGTACAAAATACTTATTCAAAGTAAATACAAAGATATATCTTTAAAGTACAGAAAACTATTTGTCCTTTTCTTTTACACTTGTGTTTTATTTGCAAAAACGTCCAATGATTCGTTAATGAACATATGCATTTGAACATAATTACTGTTTACAAATAAACAAAATGAAAAGACAATTACTAACAGGTTGAAAGAATAGGAAAACATATTTAGGCTATTCCATGAGCAATCCCCATGGTACGTCATTTAGATTCCCGACGGAGCTAAAACTTCAAACTATTAATCCCCGGTGGAAATCATCCAGTTCCTCCAAAATTCCCCAGCAAGTTGTTTTAAGCATGAAATCCATTCAAATACCAACTGACTTCTAATACTCCTCCACGGAACAAAGACTCCCATTATTAATCCCCAGTATAAGTCATCAAAATTCTTGGGATTCCCAAGAAGATTCCTCAAGCAGTATACATCATTTGCTCTAACAACATAATTTTTGTCAATACTTCAAGACATGAAGAATCCACATATCCTAAGCAGCAGTCGAGGATTTATTTTCCTCGGCAATACAACAAATCAGCTTACATGCGCATACATTACATTCACATATCATAAACATTGATAAAACACATATATTGCATCATACATTTCATGCAACATAATTTTGTGTTCCAACTAACATTTTACCCTTTTCAGGATAAGATTAACAACTACTGTTAAACAATATGCAATCATGATACAATACAGATACGCTCCAGATACGAAAGCCATTCTGTTACTCATTCAGGTTCAACTTTCAGATACAGTTCAGATACGATCCAGACACGGATTCCATTCTGTTACTCATTCAGATTTAACCTTCATGATACAGTTCAGATACGCTCCAGATACGGAAGCCATTCTGTTACTCATTTAGATTCAGCTTTCATATACAATTCAGATATGCTCCAGATACGAAGGCTATTCTGATACTCATTCAGATTTCAAGTTCAGATACAGTTCAGATACGCTCCAGACACGGATGCCATTCTGACACTCATTAAAATTCAACTTTAAGATACAATACAAATACGCTCCAGACACGGATGCTACTCTGTTGCTCATACAAATTCAGTCCCCTGATACAGCTCAGATACGTTCCAGACATGGACACCATTCTGATACTTATTCTTTCGACTTACAACTTACGATTCAACAAAAATTCTTGGATGGCATCTACAAGCCCATCTCCAACAAGATTCCATCACTTCTCCAAACGGCATCTTTAAGCCCATTCCCTCAACTACACGTTGCCGAGTGCAAATTTATGGGCACTCTAGTGTCCAATCATCTTTCACCTTCGAGTCACGAATGGCAAGACTCGCCAATCTAACTCCTCAGGTTTAAGAAGTTTGAACAGGGGCAGCTGTTGTACCCCAAAATTTTCCCTCTCATTTATCTAGACTTCTCTCACAAGATCTCTTTGACTCAAGACAAAATTAGGGTTTGGTCAGCTGAAGACATCTCATCTTGCACTGATAACTCCAAATTAGGGTTTGATATTGCACAAGGATTTTTGGACTATCAATGCTTCATGTGACTTTCAAACATCATTGTGGATCCCTAAGATTTCTCATGACAAGTTTCAAGCCTTGGATCACACTTTTGCTCAGTCAATTGGACAGTTGACCTAAAAATCAGTTGTATTGGGGAAAAAGTCAACCATGGCCAATTTACAGTCAAACATCATAATTTTTTATCAACATCAACATTTTAAACTTACATGTGTCATTTGGTCAAGTTTGGATCACAACTCCTCAAGAAATTTGATCAAATCATCAAAAGGGCAAAATGGTCAAAATTAGGGTTTTGACTGAGGAAGGGCAATTTCTGATTTTTAACCTAGCAAATGACCAATTTAGTTCAAGTATGATTTCAAGGATTCAATGGAATCATCTTGACTTAATTACATAGTTCAAAACATCTCAAATTCATTAGATTGACAGATGAAATTTGCAGTCAACTAATCAAAAGTCAACTGTATACTGAAAAGTCAAACTTTGACTTTTTGGTCAAAATCAAGTGCCAAGGGTCATAATTCATCAAGACATGTCAAAATATGAAACTTGTTCATCAAGAAATCCAATTTTGAAAATTAGGGTTTGAATTTGTAAATTTTTCTAACTTAGAAATTTTCTATGGAAAATTTTCTTATTTTTTCTCAACTTTAGGCCACTTTTTCACCATGATGCATATTGATTCAAGGAAAGTCCCCAACATGAAAGTTGTAGACCTCCATGAAATATACAACTTTGCTTCACAAACTTTTCCATAAATATGCTTGGATCTCAAGATATAAATTTGTGAATACATGGTCATGAACTTGTTAACTTAGTGAAATTTTGCCCTAATTTAGGCAGGTTTTGGACCCAACTTCATGGAAATTTTTCACCTAGTTCCAAGAGGTATATCAAAATTCATTTCAAATGTGAATTATATAGCACATTTCAAGATTTCCAAAATGTCCAAGAACTCTCCAAGATCATTTTTTAGTAGGGAGAATCGAAGAGATGAAGTTGGAAATTTCTCACTTTTTGTCCAAGCCATTTCATGAAGAACAAAGTTGTAAATCAATCCTATGCTGGCTAGTTCATGCTGTACATGACCTAAACTTGTTCCACACTCCTTAATTAAATGCTTAATCAGTTGATAAAGCCCTGATCCATGCTTTTGAACCTTTATCCAACTTATAATTCCATTTATGGAAAAAAGGTTCCATTGCCATTTTGAAAAAGAGAAACTTTTGCAAACTTTACAATTTTGAGCTTTGGACCTGTCCCCTTGATACATACAAGTACCACATACCAAAGGAAACTTGTAGGGAAGAAATACCAACCCTAAGCAAGCTGGTACAAGCATGTGAAGCTTGGGTCTTATCACTTTGCTTCAAGTACAAGAAAGTTGGCAAAAAGGCTAGCATTGGCAGATCTGTTGGGAAGCTGACCTAAGATCATTTCCATACTAATATACAAATAATATACAACACAAGACACGATTGTCCAAGACCTAAAGTACTCCAAAACTGAAAAACACCAAAAAATTGTTCAAACCTACAGTTTCTGCACAAGCACATCCATCCTCCATTTGGCTCGTGCGTTTTGTGTTTAGATCATTCAAACACCTTACATAGTTGATATCAAGCCCATCCAAACCATCATCCATGTTCAGTAATCACTTTTCCACCAAATTCCATTGTTAAGTTCAGAGTTTGCAATTTGACTTGTCCAAGGAGTTCCAGCTACTTTCAAAGCAAGGCAAGGGTTGGAATACATTTAGGGAAGCTCAAGGAAGCTCAAGCAAGCATCAGGCCTCCATTAAAGTCACTCCATTTTCATACACGATTCCAACTGAAGGAGGTAAAATCTCAAACTCTATCTCTTTGTAAAGGCAACCTTAGGCCACGATTTGTGAATAAAAAATGTAGTCCGCATCATAACGAAGTTGTACATACCATTATCTTGCATTGATTTTACTTATGCTGGGAGAATTTGGAACTTGAAATTTCTGGAAATATTAGGTCAAGATTTAGGGCTGTTAAAATTCTCTTTATTCTTTGATTAATAGTTCACATAATTTATATGGTTGGAATCGTGAGTTCAAGCACTATAATTTTCATGTTATGAGTTTTTATTTTTACAGAAGTATGAGGAAGTTACAGGGTGTCCGGCCAAAGCTTGAGGAAGAAGATGAAACAGTGCATAAGGCGCGTTTTGTAATATTTTATTTTCGTTTCAGTAAAGATAATGGAAGTATAGCCACCTCAGTGGCAAAGTAGTGCGCTGGTGAGACCCTTGTCCTGGGTTCGAACTTGCGCGCTACTTTTGTTTTTTTTACATTTTTCTTCTTTTCAGTTTTTGACCCTTTTTGCAGGTTTGGGCTTCATGAGTGGGCTTTAGTTTTTTTTCTAACTCTCACCATAATTTTGCTATATCACCCCCTGGCCCAATTGCTTCCATACAATTTTTATTTATTCATTTTGTTTTCATATTTAATCTTTTAAATATTTTCTCTAATATATAAAAATCCCAAAAAAAAATATAAATTAATAATATTGCATTTTTATTTTATTTTAGTTTATTTTGCACATAAAAATACATTTTATTTTAATAGTATATCATTCATTTTCTTAATAAACTTGTAAATATATTTAAACATATTTATTTCAATTTATTTTTCATTTCATACTTATAAATACTTATTTTTGCATATATTTAATTTTAATATTTATATACAATATTATTTATTATCTTTTACACAAGAAAATGCACAGAATAATACATATAAAAACTTTATTTTCTTTTAAATAAAAATTAGGGTTAAACCCCTTTTAAAAAAAATAATTCTTTTTCTTGATAATTTTATGTTTAGATTAAATTTTCTTTTACATAAAAACAAGACACAAAAATATTTTTTACATGTACATTGCATTGCATTTTAAATATTGTTTTGTATTTATTCTAAATTCGTACAAATTTGATTTAGTTGTAATAATTTATTTAGGTTTATATTCTTGCAAATCCCCATTCAAATTTGTATTCCCCCCTCCCATAAATTATTGTAATAGCTTAGAAATATTTACATTGCGCAATTTATCGCTTTATATGCCATGATTAGTAATTAGGGTTTGTATGACAAGAACAAAACAAAATAGAAAACCCTAAATACAAGACAAAATCAAAGCATGAAAATGATACACTTGCACACAAGCACCCTTAGGGTTTCTCCCACTTGGTTGCCTAAAACAAAAATGGCCATATTACGCATGTGAAGTATCTTGGCAAAACAAACAAATATAAGATCATAGTCCCTCGATGACACTATTCAAAGGTTGCCTTACAAAATGATCTTGGTCCCTCAAAAAATGCTAAGATACTTTGCAAACATTGCTAATCATGGTTATACGATGACCCACGCCCGTCCCGTTTACATCCAAAGATAGGGTTGCTTACCAAATCAATGGTAAGACAACAATGTCAAAGGAATAGAAAATACATAAGAAAGACATTTGAGTAGGTAGATAGCTTCTAGTTACTTTCCCCATTTCAAACAACAATCCTTGCTATTTTCAAAACAAATAACACACATTTTAAAAAATTCTTACAATCATTGAAAACATTTTCAAAAGACAAACATCTTTGTATACATTCTTACGAACGAGAATCATTACAAAGATTGCCTAAACAAATGGCCTCTTTTACAAAATACTTTCAAAACCACACCAAACACAATTCCAAACAAACAAAAGCAAGTGATCTAAGAAAGTAACTAAGAGCCCATGGGAAACCATGGATGAAAAGGGTGCTAGCACCTTCCCTTTTCATAATCTACCCCCCGAACTCAAGAAAACATCTCAAAGGTCTTTCCTGTGCTTTTTCACCTTTCCTTTTGGATAAAAGAAAAGTCGATGGCGACTCTTGCTAACTGCAACATTTGCGGTAAAATGCAAAACCCTCAAGTCAGTTCTCCCACCGCATCACAGAACTGGCGACTCTGCTGGGGAATATGTATAAAAAGTGGGTCTACCTTAGGGTTTAGATCACATTTATTTGCTTACATTGTTTGACTTGTTTGCTTTACATCATGGTTCTTTGTTTGGGTTTGAGTCCTCCACCCGGATTTGGGAAACATTATAGGTAAATAGCAATACATTGTGGAAACTATGCGGGGTATACCGACATGGTCTAAGCAATATCTATGTTAGTGTGACATATTTGTGGGTACCGGTAGCCTTTGAGTTAATCAAAGAGAATACGGGGCCACTGAGTGATGTCATGAAGCACTAATGAACTTCTAGAACCCTTTACTTGACCAACTTTGCCTTTAGGATGTAGTGAGATGACCAGCTTTGGTGCAATCTGAAGTTGGTAGATAATCGATACTACACTCATTAAGGGTTGGTTTCTTGGGATATTTCGGTCGCCATTAAAGAGGTTTGAGCTGAAACAATGACCAAGGAAACAATCCAATGATATTGAGCTCCTTAGAACCCGGTTACTATTATTAGGACAGGTTGAGCCAACTAAACTTCAAGAGGGTACTTACCTATAAAACCCCATGCAAGCCTAAACTAAGAACTAGTTTGATTTGCTTGTATATGCATATTTGTACATAACATCATGGACATCATGAACATCATATGCATTCACTAACCATTTCAAGGATTTTGGAGATTCATCTTTGTTCTTTGTTTTGTAGGATATGGATTCACTCCGCAGGAAAACTATCCAAATCAACCTTGTAAGAATTCCTCCACAACTCAAGGAGCTAGCTTCAACGATCTCTGAGAACTCTCCATTCACCGAGAGGCATGGTCGTCTACTCAACTTGGTCACCTCCAACACAGAGGAGGATATGATGAAGGTTCTCTTCCAGTTCTTTGACCCTTTGCATAATTGCTTCACATTTCCTAACTATTAACTTGTGCCTATTTTGGAAGAATTCTCCCAACTCTTGAGGATTCCTATTCTCAATCAACTACCTTTCAACGGTATGAAAAGAGATCCAAAGCCAAAAGAGATTGTTCAAGCCCTGCACTTGCACTCATCTGATGTCACAACCCATTGGGAAACTAGAAGTGGTGTCAAAGGCTTCTTAGCAAAGTTTTTGTTTGAGAAGGCCCAAAGATGTTGGAATTCCCTAGACTTGCAAGCTTTTGAGGAGATTGTGGCTCTTCTTATCTATGGGATGGTCTTGTTCCCCAATCCTGACCAACTCATAGATGTGAGTGCTGTCAAAATCTTCATGTCATGCAATCTGGTGCCTACATTACTAGGGGATATCCTGCACTCTTTTCACACTCGTACAATGAGGAAAAGAGGTGTCCTTATGTGTTGCACTCCCCTCCTGGCAAGGTGGTTTATTTCTCATCTTCCTCAATCAGTCTTAAAGAATGATCAGGGTTTGAGGTGGTCACAATGGTTAATGACGCTCAAACATTAAAATATTCATTGGTGCTCTCGATCCAAAGAGAATGTTATCATTGTTGACCGTTGTGGGGAATTCCCTAATGTCCCTCTACTTGGCATTAGGGGAGGCATCACCTACAACCCATGCTTGGCTCTAAGACAGTTTGGTTATGCCCAAAGGGATGGCCCACATGATATGTTGATTCAAGGCCTGGTATTCGACTATGACAACAAAGATCAAGGTCTTCGCCATAGATTCATCCGAGCTTGGAGGATGCTGAACAAGGTGGATAGCAAGACTTTGGGACACAGTAATTCCATCCCTCTTGAGCCTTACCTCAAGTGGGTACGAACCTGCGCTCAAAGTCTTATGATGCCTTATCCTTCCATTCTCCCAGTGATTATTGAGCCTGTTAAGGAAGGAGAAGTTCCATACACTATCCTACATCCTGACATGCCCACATCACTCGAAGATCTACAAAGGGATTGGATACAACTCAAAGGAGAGCGAGATATTTTCGAAGCCCAATTCTACGCAAGCGAGAATAAGGTTTTGGAACTCACTAGGCTACTTCATGAGGAGCAGACTCTAAATACCTACATAGCCCCAAAGAGGATGCGCAATACTTTTTTATCTTAGAATTTTGTATTATTTTGCCCAAGGGGCATTGATGTACTCAAATTCTATCTTATTAATATAACGTGTGTTTCTTTTTGTTTAAAACAAATTTGAATTTTTAAATCCTTGAAAGCATTGCATGTATACATATCATTCATCATAACATAAATAGGTCTTTTGCAACAAGTTTCCTCATCTCTCTACTGTTTATTTCAGTAAGATGGATCTCGAACAGACTGTCAAAGATCTTCAGACTCAAAACATGCAGTTTCAACAGTTACTCACAACTTTGTCCAAAGGGCAAGAGGAGCTGAAGACTCTGCTAGCAAAAGAGAAAAAGAAGAAAGAGAAGAAACCAACCGGTGTGGTAATCATGGGGAGAAGGTTTCAAGGACAGGCTATAAGAACCTTGGATTTTCCAGCAACATCTGATGAAGGAGAGAGAAAAGGAAAAGAAACAACAGTTCCATCAGAGTCTGAAGAAGAGGAGGAAGAGGAAGATTAATCCGAGGAACATTATCCTCTAGTGGATGATAAATACCAACATCTTGAAGAGCGTCTAAATGCTATAGAAATACAGAGGGTACCAGGTATAGACTTTGAAGAATTGGGGCTAATGTCGGGAATTGTGATCCCACCAAAGTTCAAAGTGCCATTATTTGCAAAATATGATGGGGTGTCATGTCCTAAAATGCACCTCCGATCATATGTCAGAAAGATTCAGCCGCACTCCGCCGACAAAGACTTGTGGGTCCATTTTTTCCAAGACAACTTATCCGGAACGCAACTTGATTGGTTTTACCAATTGGAAAGGGCCGACATCCACAACTGGGAAGAGCTTGCCGCAACTTTCTATAAGAAATACCAGTATAATGCAGATTTAGCGCCTACCCGTACTCAACTTCAGAGTATGGCTATGGCTTCAAATGAGGGTTTCAAAGATTACGCGCAAAAATAGAGAGATCTAGCTGGGAGAGTGCAACCCCCTCTGTCTGAAAGGGAGTTGGTGGATATGTTCTTAGGCACTCTATCGGGTCCTTTCTTCAACCATTTGATTGGGAGCTCATCTGCTGGGTTTACTGAGTTAATATTAACCAGAGAGAGGGTGGAAGCTGGCATAAAAAGTGGAAAGATCCAGAAGGACTCATCTGCCTCTACAGCTGTGAGAAAGCCTTTCACTGGAAAGAAGGAGGTATCTGCTGTTTATCCACAAAGGAACCAAGGGATAACTGAATGCCGACCAATGGTAGGGGCCGTTATGATTCCAAAATCTACATTTGATCAACCAAGAAGAAACCAACCAAGGGTGGAAAGGCCAGTCCGGCAATTCACCAGAATTAATATGACTCTAGCCCAGGTTTTACCACATCTGCTGAAATCTAATTTGGCGACTTTGAAAGAAACTCCAAAGAATCCCAACACTGCATCCTCTCATCATCACCCGAATGCCAGATGCGCATACCATTCCGAAAGCCCGGGCCACAACACCAACAACTGTTGGGCTTTAAAAAACAAGATTCAAGATCTCATAGATACAAAAGAGATTGAATTTGAGGCGCCAGAGAAACCAAATGTCATTTCCGCTCCAATGCCTAGACATGGTCACAACGCCAATGCTATTGAGGAAGATCTGTTTATTGCTACAGTAGATGAACTCTTGACTCCGCTCCCGATCATTAAGATGAATTTGTTGAAAGCTGGAATATTCCCAGGTAGTAATAAAGACTGGCATTTGTGTTTGTCCTTACAGACTGATTTCCCTCTATTGAAGACAGGTATCCAACGCCTGATTGACAACTAATAAATTTTGTTTGAAAATGCTCCTGTTTCACCCATTCCTATTAAAGACGTTTCAATCATAACCATCTCTGCCAATCCTTCCAGGGTCCCCAAAAGACCCGTTAGGATTACATCAGTTCCAAAGAGTACTCCCCTCATAATTACAATGCCCGGGCCGGTCCCGTACGAATCAGATAAAACAGTACCATGGGATTACGGTGGAGAAATCTACTACCATGGTGTTAAACAAGATGGGTTGACCACCAAAGAAGAAAGCTTCGAAGAAGACAATTCCGACATTAGCAATATTTTCGGAACTAGCAAGACCACACGTAGTGGTAGAATATTCTCTCTAGAGATTGCCCCTCCAAAGGCAGTTTTTGGACCCGTGGCTGTTCCGAAGATAACCTTTGTACCAATAATCATACCTGCCAGTGCACCTACCGACAAAAACGACGCGACCCCTGTTGTTATCCCTACCAATACTTCTACTGTTGAAAATTGAGGAAAAAGAATTCAAGAAGAGCCTATCCGGACGAAGGCTCAATCACTAGCTATCCCCGAAACATCCAAGAAGGAAATGGAAGAGATCTTGAGGATAATAAAGAAGAGTGACTATGACGTGGTTAAACAGTTGGGGCAAACTCCCTCCAAGATTTCCATGCTAGCCTTGCTGCTGTGCTCTGAGGCACATGCGAAAGCTTTGGTAAAATTTTTAAAGACAACCCATGTGCCCCAAGAGACGTCTGCTGACCAGTTCCAAGACTGTGTGGCAAGTTTGACAGCTGATAACGGCCTAGGCTTCTATGATGCTGATTTAACACCCAAAGGGAGAAAGCACAACGAGGAATTGCATGTCTCTGTGGAGTGTAGAGGAACTACTCTGGCTCATGTCTTAGTGGACACGGGTTCATCTTTGAATGACTTACAAAAGAAAGCCCTTAACAGATTGGATTGCAAAGGGTTGACATTGAAACCCAGTAAAATAGTTGTGAGAGAGTTTGATGGCTCGAAGAGGATGGTCCACGGGGAGGTGGACATCCCGATAAAGGTGGGAACTCAAACTTTAAATTCAACCTTCTATGTGATGGACATCCGTCCCTCTTACTCTTGTCTGTTAGGACAACCCTGGATCCATAATGCCAGTGCTGTCACTTCCACGCTACACCAGATGTTGAAGTACCCGGTCCAAGGAAAGATCATAACTGTCCATGGGGAGGAGGAGTACATGATTAGTCATCTAAATTCTTTCCGATATGTGGAGTTGGATGGCGAGTTCATTGAAACCCCTTTTCAACATTTCGAGGAGGTCTCTCAAGAAGTAGCGGCAACCAAGGCAGTATCCTCAATTCCCAAGATCACAAGACCTCCACTTCGGATGTCATCTCTAAAGGACGCCAAGGCGGTAGTAAAAGAGGGTGGATGCACCATATGGGGGAAGCTTCCAGATATTCTGTATAAATCAGACAAGTTTGGCTTGGGGTTTACTTCAACTACTCAGAAGTCTGTGCGTCGTGCCCATGCTGGAGGGCCACCTTTGAAGATTAGTAACTGGAAGGTCAACGCAGTGGAAGATATTGAAGAGGATGGCATCTTGGAAGATTGGATATTTCCTACTGTCGATGGAGGACTCCGCAACTGGGAAGCCAGAGACTTTGTCCCAATAACTTTCATCTCTCAGTAATTTATCTTTTACATTTCTGTTGGACTTGTAACATTCACAAACAATTCGCACTTTAAAAACCTTGTGTCTTACCCGAGACACAATGGTCCATTTGTAAGGGTTTTTATTTTATCTTCATATGACATTAAATGAATCATGGACGCTTTTTTACATACAAACCTTTTGCGCTCATTGTCTTTCTTTTACATTTTATTGTTTAAAGATGGCTATACCCTTACACACACCCACACTCACAAATGCAGGTACCCCTCCATTCCGGATCCCATGGCTAACTATACTATTATAGCCTTTAGTGACTCTGAAGATCCAATCAACAAGCCGAATACGAAGGTGAGGAAGATTGTGAAGTGCCAGGGGAATTGGTCAGGCTACTACAATAAGAAGAAAGAGCTATTCAGCCTCATGAGGAACTGTTGGATACAATCAAATTGGGTACCGAGGAAGATAAAAAGGAAATCAAGGTGGGTGCCAATCTAGAGCCAAGTGTCAAGGAGCGCCTAATTCAGCTATTGCATGATTATGTTGAGATCTTTGCCTAGTCATACGAAGACATGCCAGGACTTGATACAGACATCGTGTTACATCGTCTACCCATAAGAGAAGACTGTCCACCAGTGAAACAGAAAGTCCGTCGCATGAGACCTAACATGTCAGAGAAGATCAAAGCGGAATTCATGAAGCAGTTCAATGCTGGATTCTTAGCCGTCACTTCTTATCCTCAATGGGTTGCCAACATTGTTCACGTGCCTAAAAAGGACGGTAAAGTACGAATGTGTGTGGATTATAGAGATTTAAACAGGGCCAGCCCTAAAGATGATTTTCCACTTCCCCACATCGACATTCTGGTTGATAATACAGCCTAGCACAAAGTGTTTTCCTTCATGGACGGATTCTCAGGCTATAACCAAATCAAAATGGCACCTGAGGATTTGGAAAAAACTACATTTTTCACACAGTGGGGCACATTCTGCTACAAAGTGATTCCATTCGGACTGAAGAATGCTGGGGCAACCTATCAACGCGCCATGGTAGCTTTTTTTCATGATATAATACATCATGAGATAGAGGTCTACGTAGATGATATGATAGCCCGATCACAAACTGAAGAGGAGCACCTTGATCCCTTGCAAAAATTGTTTGTGAGATTGAAGGAGTACAAGTTAAGATTGAATCCAAACAAGTGTACATTTGGAGTCCGGTCCGGTAAACTCTTAGGTTTTGTTGTCAGCAACAAAGGTATCGAGGTTGATCCTGCCAAGGTTAAAGCGATACAAGAAATGCCAGCTCCTCGTACTGAGAAGGAAGTTAGAGGATTCTTGGGACGCCTGAACTATATTGCCAGATTCATTTCTCACCTAACATCTACTTGTGAACCAATCTTCAAACTGTTGAAGAAAGATCAAGTAGTCAGATGGAATGATGAATGCCAAATCGCTTTTGACAAGATTAAAGAGTATTTACAAGAGCCCCTTGTTCTGATGCCACCAGTCGAGGGAAGACCACTGATCATGTATCTGACCGTTTTAGAGAACTCAATGGGGTGTGTATTGGGGCAGCATGACGAGTCTGGCCGAAAAGAGCACGCTATTTACTACCTGAGCAAAAAGTTTACCGACTGTGAAACCAGATATTCACTGCTCAAGAAAACTTGCTGCACTCTAGTATGGGCTGCTCGCTGGATAAGACAGTATATGTTGACTCATACCACTTTGTTGATATCTAAGATGGATCCGATAAAGTACATCTTCGAAAAGCCTGATCTATCTGGAAGAATAGCTAGATGGCATATGATCTTAACAGAATATGACATACAATACACTACCCAGTAAGCTATAAAAGGCAGTGTGCTAGCTGATCATCTTGCTCATCAAGCTGTAGAAAATTATCAGTCAATGAAGTTCAAATTCCCGGACGAAGACATCATGACATTAGACAACTATGAAGAAATCAGACCATATGACGGACCTGAACAAGGATCCCGATGGACCCTGTTCTTTGATGGGGCATTCAATGCACTTGGTAACGATATCGGAGCTGTACTCATATCTCCAGAAGGGTGTCATACTCCCTCTACTGCCAGACTTTGCTTCAATTGTACGAACAACATGGCAGAATACGAAGCATGCATCTTTGGTCTCAAGGTTGCCATAGACTTGGGAATCAAATCTTTAGTTGTGTTTGGAGATTCAGCTTTGGTCATCAGTCAGATCAAAGGAGAATGGGACACTAATCACCCAAACCTTATCCCTTACAAAGAACATGTTTTGACATTGTTACCACATTTCGAGCAGATTACCTTCGAGCATTTCTCGCGAGAAGAAAATCAGCTAGCAGATGCTCTAGCCACAACGTCATCTATGTTTAAACTTAATTGGGATAACAAGGCTCCCCATATCACCATTGAACGAATGGACGAACCAGCACACTGTCATGAGATTAATACTGAAGAAATAGTGGACCAACCTTGGTTTCATGAAGTCAAGAAGTATCTTGATGCTCAGGAATATCCGGAAGGAGCTTCAATCAATGATAAGAAGTTCTTAAGGATATTCTCTGCTAAGTTCTTCCTGAGTAATGGCATTATGTACAAACGCAATCATGACTCTAATCTGCTCCGTTGTGTGGATAAGATTGAGGCTGAAAAGATCATGGCTGAATTACACGAAGGTACCTTTGGCACTCACTCCAGTGGGCATATGATGGCGAAGAAAATCCTACGAGTAGGCTATTATTGGTCCACCATGGAAGCTGACTTCTATCAACACTCTCGGACCTGTCATAAATGTCAAATTTATGCTGACAAGGTGCGCATACCTCCGGTTCCTATGAATGTCTTGACAGCTCCTTGGCCCTTTTCTATGTGGGGAATCGATATGATTAGCGAGATCAAGCCTACAGCCTCCAATGGACACCGCTTCATTCTAGTGTCCATTGATTACTTCACAAAGTGGGTCGAAGCAGCTTCCTTCGCATCCGTTACTAAGAATGTTGTTGCCCGCTTCATCAAGCAGAATCTTATTTGCCGGTATGGTATCCCATACAGGATCATCATTGATAACGGTACAAACCTTAACAATACTATGATCACTGCTTTGTGCGAGCAGTTCAAAATTCAACATCACAATTCATCCCCCTATCGGCCAAAGTTGAATGGTGCAGTCGAAGCTGCTAATAAAAACATTAAAAAGATCATACAAAAAATGACAGTCACCTACAAGGACTTGCATGAGATGCTGCCATTTGCTCTCCATGGGTACCGTACCACGGCTCGCACATCAACTAGGGCAACACCCTATTCTTTGGTTTATGGCATGGAGGTTGTCTTGCCTATTGAGGTTCAGATCCCCTCCTTGAGAATTATGAAGGATGCAGGTTTGAATGAGGACGATTGGATCCAAACTCGACTTGATCAACTAAACTTAATTGATGAAAAGAGACTTACTGCTGTTTGCCATGGTCATATGTATCAAAAACGGATGATCAAGGCTTTCAACAAGAAGGTCCGACGCCAAGTATATCAAGTTGGAGATTTTGTGGTCAAACACATTATCTTACCACAAAGTGATCCCAGGGGCAAATGGACTCCTACCTATGAAGGACCATTTGTAATCAAGAACATCTTTTCCGGTGGGGCAATGATCCTAACCACCATGGACGACAACGACTTGGCACACCCCGCGAACGCGGATATAGTCAAAAGATACTACGCATAAGAGACCCGTTAGTTTGGCACACCTAGGCAAAAAAGGGCATCCCGTCGAACCAAAAGGTTCGGGAAAAATTAGGGAAAAACTAAAAAAAAATCTGTACACCCGGCAAGTTGAAACCCCGAAAGGGCGACTTGGGCAAAAAAGGGTTTCCCGGTGGACTGAAAACCCGAAAGGGCGGTCCAGGAAAAAGTTAGGGAATTAAAGCGTATGACCATGTCCCGTCGGATCACCGTGTGAACAACCTCTTGATTTCCAATGAAAAACTTAAAGTTTCTGATCAATTCAATCATCTTCGGAGGAAGCAACAAATAGACAAGATATTCGGAGATACGGAGGCTATAGCAGAATGGGAACCCCATGGGATTATCACACATAGCTGTCTTTCTTTGTATAAATTTTTTATTACTTTTATGACACCATCCTCTTACTAGGATGTCTGTCTCCTTTGTACAAAATACTTATTCAAAGTAAATACAAAGATATCTCTTTAAAGTACAGAAAACTATTTGTCCTTTTCTTTTACACTTGTGTTTTATTTGCGAAAACGTCCAATGATTCGTTAATGAACATATGCATTTGAACATAATTACTGTTTACAAATAAACAAAATGAAAAGACAATTACTGACAAGTTGAAAGAATAGGAAAACGTCTTTAGGCTATTCCATGAGCAATCCCCACGGTACATCATTTAGATTCCCGACGAAGCTAAAACTTCAAACTATTAATCCCCGGTGGAAATCATCCAGTTCCTCCAAAATTCCCCAGCAAGTTGTTTTAAGCATGAAATCCATTCAGATAACAACTGACTTCTAATACTCCTCCACGGAACAAAGACTCCTATTATTAATCCCCAGTAGAAGTCATCAAAATTCTTGGGATTCCCCAAGCAGATTCCTCAAGCAGTATACGACATTTGCTCTAACAACAGAATTTTGTCAATACTTCAAGACATGAGAATCCACATATCCTCAGCAGCAGTCGACCATTTATTTTCCTTAGCAATACAGCAAATCAGCTTACATGCACATACATTACATTCACATATCATAAACATTGATAAAACATATATATTGCATCATACATTTCATGCAACATAATTTTGTGTTCCAGCTAACATTTTACCCTTTTCAGGATAAGATTAACAACTACTGTTAAACAATATGCAATCATGATACGATACAGATGTGCTCCAGATACGGAAGCCATTCTGTTACTCATTCAAGTTCAACTTTCAGATACAGTTCAGATACGATCCAGACACGGATGCCATTCTGTTACTCATTCAGATTCAACCTTCATGATATAGTTCAGATACGCTCCAGATACGGAAGTCATTCTGTTACTCATTCAGATTCAGCTTTCAGATACGCTCCAGATACGGATGCCATTCTGATACTCATTCAGATTTCAAGTTCAGATATAGTTCAGATACGCTCCAGACACGGATGCCATTCTGACACTCATTCAAATTCAACTTTAAGATACAGTACAGATACGCTCCAGAAACTGATGCTATTCTGTTGCTCATACAGATTCAGTCCCCAGATACAGCTCAGATACGTTCCAGACATGGACACCATTATGATACTTATTCTTTTGACTTACAACTTACGATTCAACAAACATTCTTGGATGGCATCTACAAGCCCATCTCCAACAAGATTCTATCACTTCTCCAAATGGCATCTTTAAGCCTATTCCCTCAACTACACGTCGCCGAGTGCAAATTTATGGGTACTCTAGTGTCCAATCATCTTTCACCTTTGAGTCACGAATGGCAAGACTCGCCAATCTAACTCCTCAGGTTTAAGAATTTTGAACAGGGGAAGCTGTTGTACCCAAAAAATTTCCCTCTCATTTATCTAGACTTCTCTCACAAGATCTCTTTGACTCAAGACAAGATTAGGGTTTGGTCAGCTCAAGACATCTCATCTTGCACTGATAACTCCAAATTAGGGTTTGATATTGCACAAGGATTTTTGGACTATCAATGCTTCATGTGACTTTCAAACATCATTGTGGATCCCTAAGATTGCTCATGACAAGTTTCAAGCCTTGGATCACACTTTTGCTTAGTCAATTGGACAGTTGACCTAAAAATCAACTATATTGGGGAAAAAGTCAACCATGGCCAATTTATAGTCAAACTTCATAATTTTTTATCAACATAAACATTTTAAACTTACATGTGTCATTTGGTCAAGTTTGGATCACAACTCCTCAAGAAATTTGATCAAATCATCAAAAGGGCAAAATGGTCAAAATTAGGGTTTTGACTGAGGAAGGGCAATTTCTGATTTGTAACCTAGAAAATGACCAATTGAGTTCAAGTATGATTTCAAGGATTCAATGGCATCATCTTGACTTAATTACATAGCTCAAAACATCTCAAATTCATTGGATTGACAGATAAAATTTGCAGTCAACTGATCAAAAGTCAACTGTATACTGAAAAGTCAAACTTTGACTTTTTCGTCAAAATCAAGTGCCAAGGGTCATAATTCATCAAGACATGTCAAAATATGAAACTTTTTCATCAAGAAATCCAAATTTGAAAATTAGGGTTTGAATTTGAAAATTTTCCTAACTTAGAAATTTTCTAAGTATGGAAAATTTTCTTATTTTTTCTCAACTTTAGGCCACTTTTTCACTATGATGCATATTGATTCAAGGAAAGTCCCCAAAATGAAAGTTGTAGAACCCCAAGAAATCTACAACTTTGCTTCACAAACTTTTCCATAAAGATGCTTGGATCTCAAGATATAAATTTGTGAATACATGGTCATGAACTTGTTAACTTAGTGAAATTTTGCCCTAATTTAGGCAGGTTTTGGACCCAACTTCATGGAAATTTTTCACCTAGTTCCAAGAGGTATCTCAAAATGAATTTCAAAGATGAATTATAGAGCACATTGCAAGATCTAAAAATGTCCAAGAACTCTCCAAGATCATTTTTTTGTAGGGAGAATCGAAGAGATGAAGTTGGCAATTTCTCACTCTTTGTCCAAGCCATTTCATGAAGATTAAAGTTGCAAATCAACCCTATGCTGCCTAGTTCATGCTGTACAGGTCCTTAACTTGTTACACACTCCTTAATTAAATGCTTACTCAGTTGATAAAGCCTTTATCCATGCTTTTGAACCTTTGTCCAACTTGTAATTCCATTTATGGCAAAAAGGTTCCATTGCCATTTTGAAAAAGAGCAACTTTTGCAAACTTTACAATTTTGAGCTTTGGACCTGTCCCCTTGATACATACAAGTACCATAGACCAAAGGCAACTTGTAGGGAAGAAATACCAACCCTAAGCAAGCTGGTACAAGCATGTGAAGCTTGGGTCTTATCACTTTGCTTCAAGTACAAGAAAGTTGGCAAAAAGGCTAGCATTGACAGATTTGTTGTGAAGCTGACCTAAGATTATTTCCATACTAATATACAAACAATATACAACACAAGACACGATTGGCCAAGACCTGAAGCACTCTAAAACTGAAAAACACCAAAAACCTGTTCAAACCTACAGTTTATGCACAAGCACATCCATCCTCCATTTGACTCGTGCATTTTGTGTTTAGATCATTCAAATACCTTACATACTTGATATCAAGCCCATCCAAACCATCATCCCTGTTCTGTAATCACTTTTCCACCATCTTCCATTATTAAGTTCAGAGTTTGCAGTTTGACTTGTCCAAGGAGTTCCAGCTACTTTCAAAGCAAGGCAGGGGTTGGAATACATTCAGGGAAGCTCAAGGAAGCTCAAGCAAGCATTAAGCCTCCATTAAAGTCACTACATTTTCATACACGATTCCAACTGAAGGAGGTAAAATCTCAAACTCTATCTCTTTGTACAGGCAACCTTAGGCCACAATTTGTGAATAAAAAATGTAGTCCTCATCATAACGAAGCTGTACATACCATTATCTTGCATTGATTTTACTTATGCTAAGAGAATTTGGAACTTGAAATTTCTGGAAATATTAGGTCAAGATTTAGGGATGTTAAAATTCTCTTTTTTCTTTGATTAATAGTTCATATAATTTATATGGTTGGAATCGTGAGTTCAAGCACTATAATTTTCATGTTATGAGTTTTTATTTTTATGGAAGTATGAGGAAGTTATAGGGTGTCCGGCCAAAGCTTGAGGAAGAAGATGAAATAGGGCATAGGGCGCGTTTTGTAATATGTTATTTTCGTTTCAGTAAAGATAATGGAAGTATAGCCACCCCAGTGGCAAAGTAGCGCGCTGGTGAGACCCTTGTCCTGGGTTCGAACTTGCGCGATACTTTTGTTTTTTTTACATTTTTCTTCTTTTCAGTTTTTGACCCTTTTTGCAGGTTTGGGCTTCATGAGTGGGCTTTAGTTTTTTTTCTAACTCTCACCACAGTTTTGCTATATCACCCCCTGGCCCAATTGCTTCCGTACATTTTTTATTTATTCATTTTGTTTTCATATTTAATCTTTTAAATATTTTATCTAATATATAAAAATCCCAAAAAAAATATAAATTAATAATATTGCATTTTTATTTTATTTTAGTTTATTTTGCACATAAAAATACATTTTATTTTAATAGTATATCATTCATTTTCTTAATAAACTTGTAAATATATTTAAACATATTTATTTCAATCTATTTTTCATTTCATACTTATAAATACTTATTTTTTCATATATTTAATTTTAATATTTATATACAATATTATTTATCATCTTTTACACAAGAAAATGCACAAAACAATACATATAAAAACTTTATTTTCTTTTAAATAAAAATTAGGGTTAAACCCCTTTTAAAAAAAATAATTCTTTTTCTTGATATTTTTATGTTTAGATTAAATTTTCTTTTACATAAAAACAAGACACAAAAATCTTTTTTACATGTACATTGCATTGCATTTTAAATATTGTTTTGTATTTATTCTAAATTCGTACAAATTCGATTTGGTTGTAATAATTTATTTAGGTTTATATTCTTGCAAATCCCCATTAAAATTTGTATTCCCCCCTCCCATAAATTGTTGTAATAGCTTAGAAATATTTTCATTACGCAATTTATCGCTTTATATGCCATGATTAGTAATTAGGGTTTGTATGACAAGAACAAAACAAAGCAAAATAGAAAACCCTAAATACAAGACAAAATTAAAGCATGAAATTGATACACTTGCACACAAGCACCCTTAGGGTTTCTCCCACTTGGTTGCCTAAAACAAAAATGGCCATATTATGCATTCGAAGTATATTGTCAAAACAAACAAATATAAGATCATAGTCCCTCGATGACAATATTCAAAGGTTGCCTTACAAAATGATCTTGGTCCCTCAAAAATTGCTAAGATACTTTTCAAACATTGCTAATCATGGTTATACGATGACCCACACCCGTCCCGTTTACATCCAAAGATAGGGTTGCTTACCAAATCAATGGTAAGACAACAATGTCAAAGGAATAGAAAATACATAAGAAAGACATTTGAGTAGGTAGATAGCTTCTAGTTACTCGCTCCATTTCAAACAACAATCCTTGCTATTTTCAAAACAAATAACACACATTTCAAAAACATCTTACAATCATTGAAAACATTTTCAAAAGACAAACATCTTTGTATACATTCTTACGAACGAGAATCATTACAAAGATTGCCTAAACGAATGGCCTCTTTTACAAATTACTTTCAAAATTACACCAAACACAATTCCAAACAAACAAAAGCAAGTGATCTAAGCAAGTAACTAAGAGCCCATGGAAAACCATGGACGAAAAGGGTGCTAGCACCTTCCCTTTTCATAATCTACCCCCCGAACTCAAGAAAACATCTCAAAGGTCTTT
Source organism: Vicia faba (assembly GCA_948472305.1). Classification (NCBI taxonomy): domain Eukaryota; kingdom Viridiplantae; phylum Streptophyta; class Magnoliopsida; order Fabales; family Fabaceae; genus Vicia; species Vicia faba. Next base: position 559,845,499 of record OX451737.1, read on the forward strand.
CCTGTGCTTTTTCACCTTTCCTTTTGGATAAAAGAAAAGTCGGTGGCGACTCTTGCTAACCGCAACATTTATGATAAAATGCAAAACCTTCAAGTCAGTTCTCCCACCACATCACATAAACCCCTTACCTTGAATCTTTCCCCCTTTTTAGGTTATTCGCTCTTTTCCCATTCCTTTGGAAACAATAAAGCGCGGTGGCAATTTTTTTTTGATTTGTATAAAGTCTAGTCAATCCAATGGCTTAGTCTTGAACATTTCTACCGCTACAACTATCTGGGGCCAGATCCCTGATATCCCCTACAAATCTAACAAGTTTGGTTTGGGTTTTACTTCAGGAGCTCAAAGAGCTGTTCGTCGCGCTCGCACCGGGGGACCACCCCTACACACCAGCAACCATGGAATCAATGCTTTGGAGGACAGTGACAATAACTATGACATGGACAATTGGATCTTTCCAACTACCAGCGGTGGATTAAATAATTGGACGGCTAGAGAATTTTTTACCATTACTTTTATCCAGGAGTAATTGTGTTTTTATTTTTTTGGAATGTGTAATACTTGAACAATTTAAACTCTAAGAGCCTTGTGTTTTACCCGAGGAAAAATGGTCTATTTGTGAGGGTTATTACTTCATCCTCATATGTCATTAATAAATCATTGGACATTTTACATGCAAATCTTACGCTCTCTGTCTTTATTTTCTTCTTTTACTTTATCAAAATAGCTATGCTCTCTTACACACACTCACATATCAAACTGCAGATCTACATCCACTCCAGATCTCATTGTTAATGGTTTTGCTATTGCCAATTATGACTTTGAAAATACGATCTACCAAGTCGAGGATGAAGGTGAGGAAGATTGTGAAGTACCAGGAGAACTGGCTAGACTGTTACAATAAGAGGAAAGAGCCATACAACCTCATAAATAGCCAGTCGAGGCGATAAACTTGGGTACTGAAGAGGATAAAAAGGAAGTTAAAATAGGTGCCAATTTGGAGCATAGTGTCAAAGAACGGTTAATTCAGATGTTACATGACAATGTTGAGATCTTTTCCTGGTCATATGAAGACACGCCAGGGCTGAACACTGATATTGTGGTTCATCGTTTACCAACGAAAGAAGACTTCCCTCCAGTGAAGCAAAAGGTTCATCATATGCGTCCTGAGATGTCAGAAAAGATTAAGGCCGAAGTCATAAAACAATTTAATATCGGGTTCTTAGCTGTTACTTCTTATCCACAGTGGGTTGCTAATGTTTTTCCGGTACCTAAGAAGGACGGTAAAGTACGTATATGTGTGGATTATCGAGACTTGAATAGGGCAAGCCCCAAGGATGACTTTACGCTTCCCCATATTGATGTTTTTGTTGACAACACCGTACAACATAAGGTGTTCTCATTCATGGATGGTTTCTCCGGGTACAATCAGATCAAAATGGCACCTGAAGATATGGAGAAAACAACCTTCGTCACACAGTGGGCACTTTCTGCTACAAGGTTATGCCATTTGGGTTGAAGAACGCTGGGGAAACCTATCAGTGAGCAATGGTAGCTTTGTTTCACGATATGATCCATCACGAGATAGAGGCCTATGTCGACTATATAATAGCCAAGTCTCATACTGAAGAAGAGCACCTTGATCACCTGCAAAAGCTATTTAAAATACTGAAGAAGTACAAGTTAAGACTGAACCCGAACAAATGCACCTTTGGGGTAAGATGTGGTAAACTCTTAGGCTTCATTGTCATTGGCAAAGGTATTGAAGTAGACCCTGCAAAGGTTAAAGCTATAAAAGGAATTCCAACCCTCCGCACTGAGAAGGAGGTTAGGGGATTCTGGGGACGTCTAAATTACATTTCCAGATTCATCTCCCATCTAACCACTACTTGTGAGCCAATCTTCAAATTACTGAAGAAAGATCAAATAGTGAAGTGGAATGACGACTTCCAGACTGACTTTGACAAAATTAAGGAATATCTTCAAGAGCCTTCAATCTTGATGCCGCCGGTTGAAGGAAGACCTCTGATCATGTACTTAACAATATTAGAGAATTCAATGGGGTGTGTGTATGGGAAGCATGACGAGTCTGGTCGAAAAGAGCATGCAATATACTACCTTAGCAAAGAGTTTACCGACTGTGAAACAAGATACTTACTGCTCAAGAAAACTTGTTGCGCTTTGGCATGGGCTGCTTGTCGACTGAGACAGTATTTGGTGACTCACACTACCTTGTTGATATCTCAAATGGATCCTATCAAGTACATATTTGAGAAGCCCGCTCTCTCTGGAAGAATAGCAAGATGGAAAATGGTCCAGAACGAATATTACATTCAATACACTACCCAGAAAGTAATCAAAGGAAGTGTACTAGGTAATCATTTGGCCCACCAGGATGTGGACGACTATCAATCCATGAACTTTGAGTTCCTGGACGAGAATATAATGTTAGTGACTAATTATGAAGAACCTGGATCAGATGAAGGACTTGAAAAAGAATCCCGATGGATTATGGTTTTTGAAGGAGCTTCCAACGCACTTGGCAATGGCATCGGTGATGTGATCATATCTCCCGAAGTCTGTCATACTCCTTTTACTTCCAAGCTATGTTTCAAATGTACTAAAAATATGGCTGAATATAAAGCATGCATTATGGGTCTCAAGGCTGCTATTGATTTAAGAATCAAAATTTTGAGTGTATTCGGAGACTAGGCCCTGGTAACCAGCCAAATCAAAAGAGAATGGGACATGAAGCATCCTAATCCCATCCCTTATCGAGAGCAGGTGTTGACACTGATTCCATACATTGAAGAAGTTACCTTTGAGAATTTTCCACGAGAGGAAAATCAGTTAGCGGGCGTGCTAGCTACTATGTCATCCATGTTTAAAGTCAAGTGGGATAATGAAGCTCCTCAGATCACTATTGAGAGATTGGACGAACCAACACACTGTTATGAGGTTGATACTGAAGAAGTAGTAGATAAACCTTGGTTCCACGAAGTGAAAAGATACCTCGGAGCCCAAGAGTATACTGAGGGAGATTCAATCAATGATAAGAATTTCCTATAAAGGTTCTCTACCAACTTTTTCCTCAGTAATAGAATCCTCTACAAGCGTAACCACGATTCTACTTTGCTTCGATGTGTGGATAAGAGTGAAGCAGAGAAGATCATGGAGGACATACACGAAGGTACCTTTGGCACCCATTCTAGTGGGCATACAATGGCTAAAAAGATCCTACGGGCAGGATACTACTGGTCCACTATGGAAGCATACTGTTATCACCATTCCCGAACTTGTCACAAATGCCAAATCTATGCTGATAATGTACATGTGCCTCTGGTTCCTTTGAACGTCTTGACTTCTCCCTGGCCATTCATAATGTAAGGAATTGATATGATTGGAGAGATTAGAACCACCACTTCTAATGGGAACCGCTTCACCCTCGTTGCCATTGATTACTTCACAAAGTGGGTCGAGGTAGCCTCATTTGCTTCTGTTACCAAGAATGTCGTGGCCCGGTTCATCAGATATAACCTTATTTGTCGGTATGGTATTCCAGAAAGAATCATTATGGATAATGGTACCAATCTCAATAATACTATGATCACCGAGCTCTAAACGCAATTCAAGATTCAACATCATAACTCTTTTCCTTACCAGCCGAAGATGAATGGTGCTATAGAGGCTACTAATAAGAACATCAAGAAGATCATACAGAAGATGACGGTGACATACAAAGATTGGCATGAGATGTTACCATTCGCTCTTCATGGTTACCGTACCTCAGTGCGCACGTCAACAGGGGAAACTCCTTTCTCTTTGGTATACGGTATGGAAGTTTTCCTACCCATCGAAGTCCAGATCTCTTCGTTGAGAATCATGAAGGGTGTAGATTTGAATGAAGACGAATGGGTTCAGACTCGACTTGACCAATTGAACCTGATTGACGAGAAAAGGCCGGTTGCTGTTTGTCATGGTCAGATGTACCGGAAACGTATGATTAATGCTTTTAATAAAAAGGTCAGACTTCAGGTATATCAAGTTGGTGAACTAGTAATCAAGCGTGTTATCCTGCCACAAGGTGATCCTAGGGGCAAGTGGACTCCTACGTACGAAGGAGCATTTTTGATCAAGAACATATTTTCTAGTGGAGCCATGATCTTAACCACTATGGATAGTGACGACCTTCCGCACCCTGTAAACGCGGGCATAGTTAAAAGATACTACACATGAACAGAGACCCGCTAGGTTGACTAGCCTAGGCAAAAATAAGGGCATCTAGATTGTAACACGGTGGGAGAACTGACTTGGGTGTTTTGCATTTGATTGTAATTGTTGCGGATAGCAAGAGTCGCCACCGACTTTTCTTTTATCCAATAAGGAAATGTTGAAAAGAATAGGAAAGGCCTTCGAGATTATTTTCTTGAGTTAGGGGGGTAGGTTATAAAAATGAAAGGTATTAGCACCCTTCTCATCCGTAGTTATCTGCGGGCTCTTAGTTTCTTGCTAAATCACTTGCTTTTGTTTGAAAATGTGCTTGTGGTGTGTTTTTTGAAAGAATTTAGAAAAACGTCTTTGTAATGGTTCTCGTTTCTATAAGAACGCGTACAAAGTGTTATTTTTTAAAAAATAGTTCAAAGAGGTGTTTGTGGAATGTGTTTTTGAAGGTGATTTTGAAAAGTGTCTTTGTAATGGTTCTCGTCTCTATAAGAACACGTACAAAGTGTTTTAACTTTTGAAAATATTTCAAATGAAAGTGTTGGTGTGTAAAATGTTTTTGTTAAGAGCAAGCGAGCAACTAGGAGCATCCTACCTACTCAAAAGGTATAATGTTCTTTTCCTCCTCCTTTAGATGTTGCTATCTTACCATTGATTTGGTAAGAAGCCCCATCGTTGGATGTGAAGGGACAAGCACGGGTCAATCGTACAGTTATAGAAGGCAACTTATGAGACGTTTTAGCAATTTTCGTAAGGGACTAGATTGTTTTACCGAAGGAAACATCGAAGGACTACGATCTTTTTTATCGAAGGGTCTTTGTTAAAGCGTCCCATATTCGAGGGACATGACTGTTTTTCCGAGGCAACAAGTGAGGTTACCCTAGAGGTGCGCGTGTGAAAAGTGTGTTCGATTCAAGTTAATTTTGTCTTTGATTAGGGTTGTCTAGCGGTTAATTTTATGTCTTGCCATACACGCCTAATTACTATACAGTATAAGAAAAACAGTAAATTGCGGAAATTAAAATTCTACGCTATTATAGAGCTTTCAGGAATGGGGGATACAAATTTACAAATGGGGATGGATCGAATCGACAATGCGATTAAAAGTCTAAATAAACAAGCAATACAACCCAATCAAATTTAAAAATGAACAAATATTTAAACTAACACAACCTATAAAATAAAATTAATTAGAAAAATAAACAAAACTATAATATTTTTGTGTTTGTGAAAAAATTTGAAAAGAATAAAATAAGAAAAATCTATTCTATTAAATAAAATAATTGACTAACAAAAGTTAAATCATATTTTGGTATTTTATTTTTATATCATGAAGAAAATTAAACAATTTAAAAGAATGTTAATTAAAATAAAAAGCTCATTAATAAAATTATTCACAAATTCCTAAATTAATTAAGAAAACTAACTAACTTTGAAATTATATATTTTTTATTTAATTGAATCTTGAAATAAAAACTAAATCTAAACTAATAAAATAATAAGAGAAGTTGCAAATAGAAGACTAGGGGGTGATGCTGAAAACTCGCTGATGGGATTAAGTTATTGGTTAAGTTGAGGCCCAATAGTTTATTGTTCCAAAAATAAAGAAAGAAAATGGTGATATTGTAAAATACTAAGAAAAAACGGATTGGGCTTATTTGTTGGCAGGGTTTCGAATTTGGATCGAGTTGTCCTCACAAAGCCCAACTAGATTTGAAAAGGGGAAGGTTAGAGAAACCCTAGAGATTCTAAAGGGTGGAACGGCTGGAAAACATTGAGGAGAGGAAAAGTTATTCAAATTAATGACCCTTTTTTAATTTAAGCAACAGTTAATAAGATGCAGTCTCTCTCTTCTCACGCTGATACGCAATGGAAACCCAGGGGAATTACCAAATAAAAACCAAACACCAACAATCCCTAACCCCAAATTCAATAATATTTCAGAGGTTACAAGTGATAAAATGATGAACACATTGAACTGCAAATAGACACAAAACAACAATAGAGGTGAAATCGAGTTGAACTGCAAATCAGGTATATTTTGATTTTGTTCTTCTTCCACTTTCTGTCTGCTTCTTCTCCATTTGGATCTGCAAGATGTTGTTGTTATCATGGAGTGGTGAAGGTTTATGGTTTTTCTCGATGCATCGGTGTTTGTGTTGTGTGATAGCTGTGGGTTAGTAACATGTTGGTGTCACGAATGGGTTCTGAAGGGTGATACGGTTGGAAGAAAATGCATGAAGGTCAATTGAAGTGGTTTTCAGTTGGCTGAAGCGTGGAATAGAAGATGGTTAAGGGCAGTAGGTGGTAGTTTGGAAGCTCACGGACGAAAGGAGGAAAAGATGATGTGAGCTGGAGAAAGGGAGTATGCAGATTGAGAGGTGGGGGCTGATGAGTTATGAAGAGATGGACGTGAATTGATGGAAGGGAAAGAGAGTATTGAAGAAGAATGAAGATGATTATATGGATTTGAAGAAGAAGGGATCAACGAAGAAGATGAAGGTAATAGAAGTTCTGCGTTTCAATTTTTTATTTTTACCCTGTCTTCTTTCCTAATTACTGTATGTATTGTATGAGTCTGCAAATAGACCTCTTTAGAGGAAGGTTGAGGTTTTCGTTTTCTCTTGACATAAGCTTTTTTTTGTTTTTTTTGTTTCCTCACAAGCTTGCAATTCAGACGTGGTTAAAAATGCCTCAGGTTCAGTTTTTTCTCGCTCTCGCCTAAACTCATGGTTATAATAACAAACAACTGACAATAATATATATGGATAGAAAAAATAAAATAAATTTACTGTAACAACATTCGATCAATAGCATATTATAAAGAGTGAAGTGAAGAAAAGTACCGACGAAAACGAGGTTTTTTTTCTTCTGAAGATACAAGGTATGGTTTGAGTTTCTTGCTCTGGTTCCAATCCACTTTTCAAGCTTGTTCACTTCGGTTTTAATGAGAACACAATGTCTCAATAATATTATTAGAAAGCATATGGGTAAAATTGAAAGTCTCTTATTGTTTGGATTCTGCGGGTTTGATGAAAAGGTTGGAGTTGAGGGTGATATTGGAAAGGTTTGGAGCTGGTGGTGATTTCTTCTCTGTGAAAGGAGATTTCGTGTATTTCTCTTCTACTGTTAGTTTGAGTTTATAGTATAATGAGGGGTTGAATTGGGAGGGAAATTATGATAGGTTTGAAAATATTTGATGCCCTGTCTCATTACTTTTTATATGCAATTTTTTTGTATTGCCTGTTTTGATGTGTTTTTCTGACTGTTTTGACAGGTTATTGTGCAGCATTGCAGACTGTTATGGGCAGCAAGGTTTGGACAGCAAGAGGGCTGATTTTTGGACTACAATGTGCAAGGCAACAGTAGCACAAAGGGGTAATAGCTTGGCATGAAGCAAAGTTTTAATCTTAGTAGCTTTAGGATTTAGGATTTGATTTTTTTGATAATTATGCACACTTGTGTAATATTTGTAATTTGTAATTTGAAACTTGGAAGAAGAAAAAAATGAATTGGATTTGTATTTTTGTAAACTTGAATAATGAAATTATTCAATTCTTTAGAATTGAAATCCATATAACTTTTCTTCTTGAAGCTTGAATGAAAATGAATGACATTGAATGGTAGTGGACCTTTGAATGATGAATGGATAATGATACATGCCTTGAATACTCTTGAATTTCCTTGAATTAGCATTGATAAACTTGTATCTTGAAGTTTGAATCCAATTATTGAATGGAATAAGAACTTGATATCTTGAATGATGATGAATGCCTTAAGTGAAATTCGATGAATAAAGAAACTATGCCTCTTTCGAAAGGATAAAAACTTTGAAAGAGTTTTTAAAGAATAAAAACCTTTGAATTTAACCTTTGAATTTTTAAAGGATAAAAACTCCAAGAGTTATTGATAGATTCCTCTTTCGAAATGGACTGAATTTAATCACACCATGAAATTCACATTTCTTCTCAAAGAGATTTCAAATATGAAAATTTGCAAACCCACTTTGAATACTTAAAAGGCATGCCTTGCACCGACCGTTCACAAATCAACTCATCTTGCATCATAAGTTGATCCTAACCTAAAAGGCCTTGAATGATCAATACAAGTGGGCTTCAACATAAAAGTTGTTGTGTTGAGAACTCGACACCTTGAAATTTAGCGAAGCATTATAGGTCATTTTTCTTGAAGAGGACCTGTTGATGACATCGCCTATGACAATGTGCAAAAATAGTCGTCTCGAGATATTGAAAATTAAGGATATGACGACTCTTGGAAGTCAGGCAACAATTATCTGAAATTAGGTTAAAATTAGAAAATAACCTCTAAAGTATTCGAATTTCCGATGATCTTTCGCATGTAATCGGCTCTTGACTTGTAAAGTGAAGTTGGAAATGATGTCAAGGAAAGTCATACGTAAAAAGAAACACTCAAGAATATCTAAACAGTGAAGAAGTTATAATCGTTTGAACTTGATCTTGAAAAGGTAGACTTTTAGGTCAATGCAGTTCATTTTCAATCATATGCACCATTGTCTGAGAAAACTTGCAATGCAAGGCTTGAAACTTGGCACAAGCATCCTTGAGAATACATGAGGAACCATGGAGACCATTTGAAACTTTGAAATCTCATTTCTGCTTGAAAAATACTAAACCCTAGTTGTTGACTCAATGCCTAGGAGGAGAATCTGCCTGATCAAACCCTAAGCCATTTTGAGTGTTTGAGAAACCCTAGGATAGCATATCGAATGAAAAATGGGAGGGAAAATTTGGGGGTACAACATCTGCCCCTGTTCAATCTTCTTAAACTTGAAAAAGTGAGATTGGCATGTTTTCCGTTCGTAGCTTAAAAGTGGAAGATGATTGAACACTAGAGTGCCCAGAAATTTGCACCCGCTTGTGTTTATTACATCAGGAATGGGATTAAAGATACCATTTGAAGAAATGATGGATAGTTGTCAGAGATGGGCTTATAGATGCCATCCAGAAGTGGTTGAGAATCGTCGGAGATGGGCTTATAGATGCCATCCAAAGGTGATTGTTGACAGAAATTAGAATAAGTCTAAACCTGACTTCAACTAGAAAAGAATCAGAATAAATCTTTGGAGTGATTTGTCTGAACTAGGGAAAGTGTCTACCAGAAAGGAATCGGGATAAACCATTAATAAATTTAAACTGAACCAGCAGAGGTCTTGAATATTCTTTACTTGGAAAGAATCAGGATAAATCCTTGGAGTGTTTTGTCTGAACCAGAGAAAGAGTCTACGGGAAAGAATCAGGATAAACCATTGAGAGATTTAAACTGAACCAACAGAGGTCTTGGATATTCTTTAACTGGAAAGAATCAGAACAAATCTTGGAGCGATTTATCTGAACCAGAGAACATGACTATGAGAAAGAATCAGGATAAACCATTGAGAGATTTAAACTGAACCAACAAAGGTCTTGAATATTCTTTAACTGGAAAGAATTAGAACAAATCTTGGAGCGATTTATCTGAACTAGAGAACATGTCTATGGGAAAGAATCAGGATAAACCATTGAGAGATTTAAACTGAACCAGCAGAGATCTTGAATATTCTTTAACTGGAGAGAATCAGAACAAATCTTGGACCGATTTATCTGAACCAGAGAAAATGTCTACGGGAAAGAATCAGGATAAACCATTGAGAGATTTAAACTGAACTAGCAGAGGTCTTGAATACTCTTTAACTGGAAAGAATCAGAACAAATCATGGAGGGATTTATCTGAAGCAGAGAACATGTCTACGGGAAAGAATCAGGATAAACCATTGAGAGATTTAAACTGAACCATCATAAGTCTTGAATATTCTTTAACTGGAAAGAATCAGAACAAATCTTAGAGTGATTTATCTGAACCAGAGAAAATGTCTACGGGAAAGAATCATGATAAACCATTGATAGATTTAAACTGAACCAGCAGAGGTCTGGAAAGAATCAGAACAAATCTTGGAGCGATTTATCTGAACCAGAGAAAATGTCTAGCGGAAAGGAATCAGAATAAACCATTGAGAGGTTTATACTGAACCAACAAAGGTCTTGAATATTCTTAACTGGGAAGAATCAGGATAAATCTTTGGAGCATTTATCTGAACCAGAGAAAGTGTCTACCGGAAAGGAATCAGGAGAAACCATTGATAGATTTAAACTAAACCAACAGAGGTCTGGAATACTCTTTAACTGGAAAGAATCAGGATAAATCTTTGGAGCGATTTATCTGAACCAGAGAACATGTCTACGGGAAAGAATCAGGATAAATCATTGAGAGATTTAAACTGAACCAGCAGAGGTCTTGAAGGAAGTATTCATCATGTAGATAGTCACCCCGTCCTATTTCGGGAGTTGATCTACAATTGATTTGTTCACAGATGGTTGTCCCGTCTTGTCAAAAATTTGTTGATGATAATATTTCGTTGATTGATCTTTCCTGAAAGTTAAGGGGTTAGTTGTATGAAACATCATGATGTATGAAATTAATTGTGTAACGATGTTCTCAAAAATGAGGTTGTGATTTGTTTTGTTGATGTTATGATGTATGAATGTAATGTATGAACATATTAGTTGTTCTGCTGCAGTGTTATCGGTCTGGGGAAAATAAATCCCTGGTTGCTATTGAGAATGAGGTGTGTAAGTCTTCATATTTGAAGTTGAAGTGTTGATAGATGGGCCTCCATTATTATAGAAATAAACTCTGTTGGGAAAGGGAAACGCCTGTGCATTGCTTGTGGACTTTGTGAAACCCTACTGGGGAATCCTGAGAAGCTGGGCGAATTTCACTGGGGAGTGTTGATTTTGCTTGAGAAGAAAACTCTGTGGAGAGTGTTGACTTCTGCTATGGGAAAAGAGTTCAGGAGTCTTCGTTGTTCGTTGCTCTACTGGGGAGCTATTTGGGATTATAGGAAAGTCTACCCGGGGAAGAGAAGTTGTTGTCCCTAGATTTGTGATAGTCTGAGAGGCAAATTCAAGCTAGGGAATCTTTCCGTTTGTTGGGGAAATAAACCCTGTCGCCAATCTGCTGGAGGGGAACTTTTGAAAGAAACTCCATAAGGCTTTTAACTCAGTTAAGACTAGCTCAACTGGGGAATGTCAGAATAATTCCAAGACTTGATGATATCTGAGGAGATATTGAACGAGTATCAGAATGATATCTATATCTGGATCATATCTAAATTGTATCTGAGGAGAGTCTGGAATAAATGTCAGAATAAATATGAATTTAGATTGTATCTGCATTGTATCTAGAAGACGCTTTTGAATAAGTATCATAATGAATCTTTGTCTGGATCGTGTCCATACTGTATTGTATTTGCAAGATAATCTGGAATGAGTATCAGAATGAATCTGCATATAGATTGTGTATGAACTATATCTAAGAAGATGGTAAACTGTTGGCAATCTCCTTCTATTTGGGAACTAGTGTGATGTGTGCGTTCGTTGGGAGAAGATCAAAACTCCTTTGTTCGCTGGTGAGTTTGACTATGTCATCGGCTGGAGGATGCCCCACTTTTGTTTAAAGTTGCTTCTGCACTTGTTGGGGATAGCCTTGTAACTCTGACGACTTCACCAGGGATCACCTTATGAAGGGTACTTTGTGGGGATTTGTCACTGTCCATAGTAGTAAGTGTTGTAGTAATGCCAGAAAATGTTTGCTTGGTCGCACATGACCCTTTATATGTGGGAGCCTGTTTGCCCCTAGAGTTAAATCTGGTGCACCTCAACGTTTGAGATTTGGATCACATTTTCAGTAGCCTTGAACTTCCTAGGGATATTTTCTAAGACTGACGTGGAAGAAACTGAATACCTGATACAGACACCATCTGATACTACTAGCACAAACAAACAAATTGGTGGTACCCAAGATATTTGGTCAAGTCTCATAATTTTCTAAGAACTGTCATGGGAGGATCTGAAGACATGATACTGACACCATCTGATACTACTGGCACAGACAAACAAATTGGTGGTACCCAAGATCTTTGGTCAAGTCTCAGAATTTTCTAAGAATTGTCATGGGAGGATCCGAAGACATGATACTAACACCATATGATACTATTGGCACAGACAAGCAATTTAATGGTACTAGAAGTCTTCATAGTGGATTTTGTTCAAACCTATGATCAATGTAACATTTCCCCTTGAGTGATTCAGATGTAGATTTTCCCCTGGTTATTCAACATTTCTTTGAGAGATTCTTTGAATCTCGAATTGACTGCCCCAGATGTATTGGAAAATGGTCATGCCGTGCCCCTTGATTATGAGAGATTTGTAATTGGAAGCGTCTTTGAAGTGATTCTGTTTATTGAGAGAGTTTTCGTACGTTGGATATTCGTCGTGCGAATTTCTCCGTTGTCAAGCAATTAGCTATATGCAAAATAGTGGTATTCAAACAATGCAAAGTTTATGTATGTCTCGAGAAAAAAAAATTAAAAAATGCACTTTTAAAGAGCAACAAAAATTTGTAAGAATATGAATTCAACACATGATTTACAGTAAACCTTATAGGAGTCAGGATACCTTTTGTAACAATATGCTTTCGAACTAAACTACGGTTCAATTAGGACTTTTAAGGGTTATAATGTGGTATAGTTCACGGTTTAAGAAACAAAGGATAAGGCTCAAAGTTTATTTGTACCCAACCCGTTCTCCATGATGTTCTTCAACCCTATACTTAGTTAATTGCATGCTTGGATTCCAATTGAGTCTTGGAATGGTTTTTAGGTGATGGTTCAGAAAGTGGAAGTTTATTTCGGAAGGCAGTCGTTTTTGCAACATTTTTTCTGTTGTTGAGGATTTGTAACGACCTCTTTTTATTTATTTATTGTCCCTAATTTTTTCCTGACTGTTCTTGTTTTGAGAGTACAGCCAGCGGGATGCTCCAGTTTTTAAGCTTCCTTCATAGGTTTTGACTCAATGGGATTTTCTTTTGAGAGATAATGAATGCCTACTTCACGGGGAACCATCACCGTCTTTTGATTCAGAAGGATGTTTTAGATGTCATTCGTTGTGTACGAAGTGAAAGTTTGCTACTGAACGCGCGTTTGAATTAACTGAGAGACTACCCTGCCCCAGGTTTTGATTAAAGGTTTCAATTTGTGTGAAAAGAAAACTTCTACTTCTTTGGCTCGAAGGGGTTGACTAGGGATTATCTTCCTTATAACTCCAGTGTTTAGGGATTGAAAGAAATGCCTATACATCATCAGCAAGGTCTGTCCAAAAGCATACTGTATGAGATTATGGCATTGTTTTCGTCACCCTCCCTCTAAAGGCTTGCAAGAGTTGAATATCATAAGGGAGTAAAAATCATAGTTTAAATATAATGAAAAATAAAGTAACCAAAGTCTGACATATAAACAAGTGTTTAAACAAACAAAGAAATTACTACTGAAAATTCGAATAAATAGAAAATTTCCTCGCCGAGATTGTTAATTCATATGGATGCCTTTGAGGGGTGATAGAAGAGTTACAATTGATCATCTTGTGTAAATTCCAACACTCCTTCGTCGATTAGGTCTTAAATCTTGTTCTTCAGAGCCCAGTAACTGTTCGTATCATGCCTAGGACCATCAGAATGGTATGCACACCTCTCATTGGGACGATAACTAAGAGCAGCAGTGTTAGGATTCTGGGGAGGAGCCTTTAATGTAATTAGCTCCGCCTTCAACATGTGTTGTAGTACCTGAGCTAGCGACATGCCGATCCTAGTAAATTGTCTCTTAGGTGCAAACTCATTGCGCTGATTCCCCTATTGTTGTTGGCGAGGTTGTTGTCGGGCCTGTGACGTGGAAGCAATTTGAAAAGGTCAACTCTTTATCGGAGGCTGATTAATGACTTGATCCCCAATTCTAGTTTTTTGCCCCATTTGGTTACATCCGTCTTGATGAAGCTTGTTGACGAGGGTCCTTAGCTCCTCTTGTCCCCAAGCTAAGTTTTGGATAAGAGCCATCTGGCCCACCAGTTGTCCCATCATCTGGACTTTCATTGTTTCCATTTCAGTTTGTAGCCATTCTAGCTGGTCATCCCTGTCGTCCTCAGGATTCTCCATGGTCAAGCCCCTAGTGATGAGTGATTTCACTTCTTCTTGCCCCTTGGATAGGTTCAAGAACATTTCCCGAAGTTGAGAATTTTGAGTCTGAATGTCCTTGATAGTCTGTTCTAGAGCCATCTCTATTGAAATAAACAGTAAGCAGATGAGAGACCTGTGTGGGAAAAACCTGTCATGATATGATGCATGGTATGTGGATGCAATGCTTTCAAGGATCTCGCAAGGTAAACACAAGAAGATGTTAGAAATTTAATTTTGATCAACAACTTTGATTGGAGAACTTCGTATCGGTGGATGTCCTTCCACGAGAATCAAGTTCACCATGTCAAGTGGGTCGTAGCCCTTGACTCAAGTTGTTGTGCTTTTATTTTTGACGGCGTTTGGTTAGAGGAAAATAAATCCTCTTTCCCCTTGATAGACGTCTGGTTCAACGTGAACCTGCATCATAGGCCCTCGAGATCCTTGAAATGGCTATTGAAAATTCTATGGTATGATGTCATGATGTTATGTACAAGTATGCCAAACAAGCAAGTTATTATGTATAAATAATCATATACACCCAGACAAGTCCTTATGTTTAGGCTTGCATGGAGTTTGTAGGTAAGTACCCTCTTAAAGTTTAGTTGGTTCAACCTATCCTAGAAAGTAAACGGGTTCTAGGGAATCTCAATATCACTTATCTTTCTTCATCGGGCATTGTTTCAGCGCAAGCCTCTTTATTGGTGACCAAAATATCCCGAAAGTCTGATCTCAATGAGCGTAGTATCGAGTATCAACCAACTTTGGACTGCACCAAAGCCGACTAGCTCACTACTTCCTAATGGCCAAGTTGTTCAAGTAAAGGTTCTAAAATCAGTTAGTGCTTCATGATACCATACAGCGGCCCCGTATTCTCCTTGACTACTCAAGGGCTATCGGTACCAACAAATGTGTCACACTAACGTAGTTATTTCTCCAACCGTGTCGGTATACCCCGCACAGTTTCCATAACTTATTGCTACTTACCTAAAAAGGTGCCCCAAATCCGGATAGAGGATCAAAACAACCCCAAATAAGGAACCATAATATAAAGCAAACAAATCAAACAATGAAAAGCAAGTAAAGGTGATATAGCCCTAAGGTAACCCCACTTTTAAGTATAATCCCCAACAGGGTCGCCAATTCTGTAATACGGTGGTAGAATTGACTTGGGTGTTTTACGTTTGATCGTAATTGTTGTGGATAGCAAGAGTCGCCACTGACTTTTCTTTTATCCAATAAGGAAAGGTTGAAAAGAACAGGAAAGACCTTCAAGATTATTTTCTTGAGTTTGGGGGGTAGGTTATGAAAAGGGAAGGTATTACCACCCTTCTCATCCGTAGTTATCTACGGGCTCTTAGTTGCTTGCTAGATCATTTGCTTTTGTTTTAAAATGTGCTCGTGGTGTGTTTTTTGAAAGTATTTTGAAAAACGTCTTTGTAATGGTTCTTGTTTCTATAAGAACGCATACAAAGTGTTGTTTTTTTTAAAATAGTTCAAAGAGGTGTTTGTGGAATGTGTTTTTGAAAGTGATTTTGAAAAGTGTCTTTGTAATGGTTCTCGTCTCTATAATAACGCGTACAAAGTGTTTTAACTTTTGAAAATGTTTCAAATGAAAGTGTTGGTGTGTAAAATATTTTTGTTGTGAGCAAGCGAGCAACTAGGAGCATCCTACCTACTCAAAAGGTATAATGTTCTTTTCCTCCTCCTTTAGATGTTGGTATCTTACCATTGATTTGGTAAGAAGCCCCATCGTTGGATGTGAAGGGACAGGCGCGGGTCAATCGTACAGTCATCGAAGGTAACTTGTGAGACGCTTTAGCAATTTTTGTAAGGGACTGGATCATTTTACCGAAGGAAACATCGAGGGACATCGAGGGACTATGATATTTTTTATCAAAGGGTCTTTGCTAAAGCATCCCATATCCGAGGGACATGACTGTTTTTCCGAGGCAACAAGCGAGGTTACCCTAGAGGTGCGCGTGTGTAAAGTGTGTTCGATTCAAGTTAATCTTGTATCTGATTAGGGTTGTCTAGCGGTTAATTTAATGTCTTGCCATACACGCCTAATTACTATACAGTATAAGGAAAATAGTAAATTGCGGAAATTAAAATTCTACGCTATTACAGAGCTTTCGGTAATGGGGGTTACAAATTTACAAATGGGGATGGATCGAATCGACAATGTGATTAAAATTCTAAATAAACAAGCAATACAACCCAATCGAATTTAAAAATGAACAAATATTTAAACTAACACAATCTATAAAATAAAATAAATTAGCAAAATAAACAACACTATAATATTTTTATGTTTGTGAAAAAATTTGAAAAGAATAAAATAAGAAAAATCTATTCTATTAAATAAAATAATTGACTAACAAAATTTAAATCATATTTTGGTATTTTATTTTTATATCATGAAGAAATTTAAACAATTTAAAAGAAAGTTAATTAAAATAAAAAGTTCATTAATAAAATTATTCAAAAATTCCTAAATTAATTAAGAAAATTAACTAACTTTAAAATTATATTTTTTTTATATAATTTAATCTTGAAATTAAAACTAAACCTAAACTAATAAAATAATAACAAAAGTTGCAAATAGAAGACTAGGGGGTGATGCTGAAAACTCGCTGATGGGCTTAAGTTATTGGTTAAGTTGAGGCCCAATATATTATTGTTCCAAAAACAAAGAAATAAAATGGTGATATTGTAAAATACTAAGAAAAAATGGATTGGGCTTATTTGTTGGTAGGGTTTCAAATTTGGATCGAGTTGGCCTCACAAAGCCTAACTAAATTTGAAAAGGGGAAGGTTAGAGAAACCCTAGAGATTCTAAAGGGTGGAACGGCTGGAAAACATTGGGGAGAAGAAAAGTTATTCAAATTAATGACCCTTTTTTAATTTAAACAACAATTAATGAGATGCAGTCTCTCTCTTCTCACGCTGATACGCAGTGGAAACCCAGGGGAAACACCAAACAAAAACCGAACTCTAACAATCCCTAACCCCAAATTCAATAATATTTCATAGGTTACAAGTGATAAAATGATGAACACATTAAAATACAAATAGACACAAAACAACAATCTAAGGGAAATCGAGTTGAATCGCAAATCATGTATATTTTGATTTTGTTCTTCTTCCACTTTTCGTCTGCTTCTTCTCCATTTGGATCTGCAAGATGTTGTTGTTATTGCGGAGTGGTGAAGGTTTACAGTTTTGCTCGATGCGTCGTTGTTTGTGTTGTGTGATAGTTGTGGGTTAGTAACAGGTTGGTGTCACGAATGGGTTGTGAAGGGTGATACGGTTGGAAGAAAATGAAGGAAGGTCAATTGAAGTGGTTTTTAGTTGGCTCAAGCGTGGAATAGAAGATGGTTAAGGGCAGTAGGTTGTAGTTTGGAAGCTCGTGGACGAAAGGAGGAAAAGATGATGTGAGTTAGAGAAAGGGAGTATGCAAATTGAGAGGTGGGGGCGGATGAGTTATGAAGATATGGACATGAATTGATGGATGGGAAAGAGAGTATCAAAGAAGAATGAAGATGAGTATATGGATTTGATGAAGAAGGGATCAACGAGGAAGATGAAGGTAATAGAAGTTCTGCGTTTCAATTTTTTATTTTTACCCTGTCTTCTTTCCTAATTACTATATGTATTGTATGAGTCTGCAAATAGACCTCTTTAGAGGAAGGTTGAGTTTTTCGTTTTCTCTTGACAAAAACTTTTTTTTTTGTTTCCTCACAGGCTTGCAATTCAGACGTGGGAAAAATGCCTCAGGTTCAGTTTTTTCTCCCTCTCGCCTAAACTCATGGTTCTAATAACAGATAACTGACAGAAATATATATGGATAGAAAAAAAACATAAAATAAATTTACTGTAACAACATTCGATCAATAGCATAATATAAAGAGTGAAGTGAAGAAAAGTACTGGCGGAAATGTGGTTTTTTTTCCTGAAGATACAAGGTATGGTTTTAGTTTCTTGCTCTGGTTTGGACATCAAGAGGGCTGATTTTTGGACTACAATATGCAGGGCAGCAATAGCACAAAGGGACAATAGCTTGGCATGAAGCAAAGTTTGAATCTTAGTAGCTTTAGGATTTAGAATTTGATTTTTTTTTATAATTATGCACACTTGTGTAATTTTTGTAATTTGTAATTTGAAACTTGGAAGAAGAAAAAAAAGAATTGGATTTGTATTTATGTAAACTTGAATAATGAAATTATTCAAAGCTTTAGAATTGAAATCCATATAACTTTTCTTCTTAAAGCTTGAATGAAAATGAATGAAATTGAATGGTAGTGGACCTTCGAATGATGAATGGATAATGATACATGCCTTAAATACTCTTGAATTTCCTTGAATTAGCATTGATAAACTTGTATCTTGAAGTTTGAATCCAATTCTTAAATGGAATAAGAACTCGATATCTTGAATGATGATGAAGGCCTTAAGTGAAATTCGATGAAAAAAGAAACTATGCCTCTTTCGAAAGGATAAATAATTTGAAAGAGTTTTTAAAGGATAAAAACCTTTGAATTTAACCTTTGAATTTTTAAAGGATAAAAACTCCAAGAGTTATTGATAGATTCCTCTTTCGAAATGGACTAAATTTAATCACACCATGAAATTCACCTTTCTTCTCAAAGAGTTTCAAATATGAAAATTTGCAAACCCACTTTGAATACTTAAAAGGCATGCCTTGCACCAACCGTTCACAAATCAACTCATCTTGCATCATAACTCGAGCCAAACCTAAAAGGCCTTGAATGATCAATACAAGTGAACTTCAAGATAAAAGTTGTTGTGTTGAGAACTCGACACCTTGAAATTTAGCGAAGCATTATAAGTCATTTTTCTTGAAGAGGACCTGTTGATGACATCTCCTATGACAATATATAAAAATAGTCGTCTCGAGATCTTGAAAATTGAGGACATTATGACTCTTGGAAGTTAGGAAACAATTATCTGAAATTAGGTTAAAACTACAAAATGACCTCTAAAGTATTCGAATTTCCGATGATCTTTCGCATGTAATCGGCTCTTGACTTGT
Organism: Vicia faba; assembly: GCA_948472305.1. Lineage (NCBI taxonomy): Eukaryota > Viridiplantae > Streptophyta > Magnoliopsida > Fabales > Fabaceae > Vicia > Vicia faba. Next base: position 559,864,853 of record OX451737.1, read on the forward strand.
AAAGAGAAGTTGGAAATGATGTCAATGGGAGTCATACGTAAAAAGAAACACTCAAGAATATCGAAATAGTGAAGAAGTTACAATCGTTTGAACTTGATCTTGAAAAGGTCGACTTTTAGGTCAATGCAGTTCATTTTCAATCATCTGCACCATTGACTAAGAAAACTTGCGATGTGAGGCTTGAAACTTGGCACAAGCATCCTTGAGAATACATGAGGAACCATGGAGACCATTTGAAACTTTGTAAACTCATTTCTGCTTGAAAAATACTAAACCCTAATTGTTGACTCAATGCCTAGGAGGGGAATCTGTCTGATCAAACCCTAAGCCATTTTGAGTGTTTGAGAAACCCTAAGATAACATCTCGAATGAAAAATGGGAGGGAAAATTTTGGGGTACAACACCGGCGAACCAAAAGGGTTCGGGAAAAAGTTAGGGTTATATATATATATATATATATATATATATATATATATATATATATATATATATATATATATATATATATATATATATATATATATATATATGAAGAAATCTATACACCCGGCAAGTTGAAAACCTGAAAAGGAGGCTTGGGCAAAAAAGGGTATCCCGGTGTGCTGAAAACCCGGAAGGGCGGTCCAGGCAAAAGTTAGGGATTTAAAAGCGTACAAATATGTCCCGTTGGATTACCTTAGAGCCGACCTTCATTATCAACTATCAAATTCAAATGGTACTAATCAATCCAGTCAGCTTCGGCCAAGCAACAAAGTGATGAGATGCTCAAAGATATAAAGGCAATAGCAGAATGGGAACCCAATTGGATCATTTCACATAGCTGTTTTTCTTTATATACTACTTTGTACAGTTTTCATTCTTACGACGGAATTCTCTTATTAGGATGTCTGTCTCTTTGTACAAAAATGCATGTTATAGGAAGACTTCTTCAAATCAATACAAAATCATCTTTTGAAAGTACAAAACTACTTGTTTTTATTTTTCTGCTTTGTTTGCAAAAACGTCCAGTGATTATTTTTGAACATATGCATTTGAAGGTGATCATCGTTTACAAATACACACATAAAAGAACAGAAAGACAATTACTAATGGCTTTAAGAAACGAGACAATGTATAAAAAGCCAATTGCAAATCCCTGCAAATACATCCCACAATATACACAGAGATAGACACGTCCTTCTGCGAAGTCACTGTCATATCTTCAACACACAAGCTTAATGATGTTAGAGGTTCTGATATCCCCCATAGAGAAAGAGTCTCCAATCATCTCCCCAACATCTTGAATAATTCGTCAATATGGTTCATAAACTTCTTGGGTTCCCCAACGGGGTTTCATAAAATCCCTAAGTAGTTTAGGGAGTTTCTTTCCCAGTAGAGTTTATTTCTCTAGCCACAGAAATCCATCTCCCAACAATTCAACTTCAATGAATAATGAAGAACCATATTCTTCATCCCCAACAGCAGTCATGGATTTATTTTCCCTCTATTCAATGACGCTACAAAAGAACGACTGATCAGTTCATATATATTGCATTCATACATCATTTTATAAACATCATAGCATATGATACAAAACACATATAGCACAATATCATTTATTTTGAGAACATCATTACACAAGGTGTGTCATGCATCATGACATGGAATACAACTAATTCTTTACCTTTTCAGGAAAGATCAACAGACAAATATCATTATCAATTTTCAATATGTTCCAGATTAATTCCTGAAACAAGATAGAGTAACTATCTGAAGTAACAGCTCATCAATCACTGTGAAGCCTAGAATCCGACCAGATAGCAGTTTATAACACTGTGAAGCCTGGAATCCGACCAGATAGCAGTTTACAACACTGAAGCCTGGAATCCGACCAGATAGCATTTTACAACACTGTGAAGCCTGGAATCCTACTAGATAGCAGTTTACAACACTATGAAGCCTGGAATCCAACCAGATAGCAGTTTACAACACTATGAAGCCTGGATCCGACCAGATAGAAGTCAACATTATTGCTGAAGCCCGGGATCCGACCGAATAACTGTCAACCTACAATTCAAGATACTGTGAAACCTAGACCCGGCTAGATGATAATATAAGTTACTGCAAAGCCTGGAGTACGACCAGATAGCAGTTTACTTTATTAAATTACTACAAAGCCTGGAGTCCGACCAGATAGCAGTTTATTCTATCAATTACTATGAAGCCTGGACCTGACCAGATGACAGTATAATCTACCACATTGTGAAGCCTGGACCTGACCAGATAGCAGTTAACATCATTACTGAAGCCCGGAATTCGACCGGGTAACAGTCCAACTCTGTCAATTGCTATGAAGCCTGGACCCAACCAGATGGCCGTATACCTCAAATTCAAGTTGAAGCCTGGATCCGACCAGATAACAACTTAATTTCTTAAAGTTAATGAAGCCTGGATACGATCAAATAACAATTCAAGTTACTGAAGCTTGGACACGACTAGATAACAGTTTAAGTCATTGAAGCCTGGACACAACCAAATAATAGTTCAAGTCACTAAAGCCTGGATTCCGACTAGATAACAATTTAATTTCATTTTTACTGCGAAGCCTGGAAACCAACCAGATAACATCCAGTCTCATCATCCCCAGTAAGTCGATGCGAAGCCTGAAACACGACCAGATAGCCGTCAACTTTACTACCCTCAGCAAGTTACCGTGAAGCATGGATTTCGACCGGATAGCAGCTAACTCTCATTCTCACCAGTCAAGAGATAACTCCTCAGTAGAGTAATGGACAACTAAAGCTCCCAGACTCTATTCCCCGCAGAGCTTTCCTCGAGCAAAAGAACAAAAATCAATATTCCCCAGCGGAGTCCTCCTCAAACAACAAGAACAGGAATCCCACAAAGAGACCTATTATAAAGTCATCATCTACTTTGGATGGCATATTTAAGCCCATCTTCGACAATTCTCAATCATCTCCAAATGGCATCTGTAAGCCCATTCCGTTATCATCAATCAGCAGTGTTACTTCATGTATATGCGAGTGCAAATTTTTGGGCACTCTAGTGTTCAATCATCTTCCATCTTCAGATTACGAAAGGCAGACGAGCCAATCTAAATCCTCAGTTTTAAGAAGATTGAACAGGGGCAACTGTTGTACCCCAAAATTTTCCCTCCCATTTTTACTCAAGACATGATCATTGAGGTCCTCAAATTGCTCAAGCTTCCAATAGAGAGGGAGGACTGGAACAATATTCTGGAGGTTCACTAAGGCTACCACAGCATCTTGAAAAAAGTTCAAATTCAAAACAAATGATTAAGGCAAAAAAATGCAGCATTAGTCAACACATACCCACATGAGTCAACTCATTCTAGTGACAAAATAGGGTATGAGTCGACACATGGCCTTATGCATCGACTCATACTGTTATCCAAGCCCAAAACAGAAAGATGAGAGGTGCATGAGTTGACACAAACAGGGTATAAGTCGACAAATGGCCATATGCATCGACTCATACTGTTATCCAGGATCTAAAACAAAAGATGAGAGGTGCATGAGTCGACAGAAACGCGTATGTGTCGACACTAATAGGGTATGAGTCAACACATGTCCTTATGCATTGACTCATACTGTTATCCAGGATCCAAAACAGAGGGATGAAGGGTGCATGAGTCGACACAAAACGCGTATGTGTCGACACATAACAGTTCAAAATGCATTTTTTTCCTGTCTTTTTGCACTGTCTCGATAGTTTTTACTAATTTTCTTCATGGGCTGATGTTTGGATTTGTTTTAAGGCCCATGTGCTCATGCAATACCTGTCCAGGTTCACTCAAGGCTCAAAATGGCATGAAATCATCATTTTTGGAAAGTTTTCAAAGTTAAAATCATGGCTTCATTACAATAGTTATGAGGGATATTTCTTTCCATGCTCTCCATCTCCTATAAATACAGCCTTCCTGCAAGCATTAGGGACAAGTACAGATTGCCTCACTAAAGCGCCACAAAACCTTGAAGTTATTTCAAATTTTCTAAACTCAGTGCAGGCGCCTACAGTCCGATCCAAGCCATTTCCATCCAAATCAAGCGTTGCAATCATCTTCGGAAGGTTCATAGGGTAAGAATGGGATGTTATTGACAACAAAATCTGTTAAAAACGCACGCATATGCATCGCCGGTTCCAATAATCATGTGAATTTGTATTTGTATTTTTGTGTGTCTCAGTGCATACCATCCATATTAATATGTTGCTGAGATCCAAATATGCAGGTTTGAGCCATTATATGAATCCCCATACTGCCTGAACCATGAATCACCATGTTCATGCATATTTGTGCTTGACTAAACCATATCTCACAAATTCGCACGCTTTAGGCCAAAATAATGATCCCAATGGACTCGCAACCCCTAAATTAGGGGGGTAGGGTCCCATGGGCGTTTGATTTTTCAGGTTTGGGCGAGATCCGGTAGTAAAGGTGGCAGATTTGCATTCAATATTTTATTGCAGTTTATCATATAATCATTGTTTTGTGTTTGGATCAATGAATGAACAAGCAACTCAGATGGTAAAAGGGATCGTGTGCAGTGGAAAGGGCCTGGGTTCGATACCCAGGTCGTGTATTATATTTTTTTCTAACAATTATCTTGCAGATTCAGTGTGTTACATTTCAAACACTTCCCATGCGGCTTCAAGCTCCAACTAATGGATGACGAGGAGATCAGATCCAATACCCCAGGAGTACCACCTCATGGTGAACCCTTAATGGCCAGCAACACAAGATCCCAACGTGGCATGGGCTTAGTTTCATTTGGGCTAAATAAAATCCAATTCACACCCCCTTTTTCCATTTACTGCCTGGCCCATTTATATTTGTCTATTTTTGTTTTTATTTATTTCTTTTAGTTTGTTTCTTTTTAATCAACATAAAAATCAGATAAGAATCATAAAAATATTAGGATTAGAATTTTTTTGTCAATTAAATTAAGTTTGTTAATTAATTAATTAATTATTTTAACCTTTTGCCTACACTAAAATCAAATAGACTTAGGATTTAATTTCATTTCTTTATAATAAAAATACAAAAAAGTTAGAATTAAGTCTTTATTTTTACCTTCTTTAGATAATTAGTTTTCTTCCTTTTTCTAGATTACTTTTTATTTACTTAAAACATTTTCTCAAAATAAAACAAAATGACGAAAAGATTCTCCTTCTTAAGGTTTAAACGCTTTTCTATTTCGCACGCGTTTGATATTTCTGGTTTATCTTCATATTAATGTACTTGCTTATGGGACGTAATAGAATTAAACTAGGGCTTTACATTTACTGCTTTTATTTTCCCCCATTTTGAACATGTAATTAATCCCCCTCCCGAAGCCTTGTAATAGTTTAGGATTTATCTTTCTGCACTTTTTATTACTGCAAGCTATTAAACTGTCTAGATGCATGACTAATAGGATTGTATGGCAAGAACATAAAATCAAACGCTAGCAAACTTAATGCAAAGACAAAAGTAATTGAAAACAACACTTGCACATGTACACCTCTAGGGTATCCCACTTCGGTTGCCTTTGGAAAACAGTCACAGCTCTTGAAATGTGAGAGACTTTAGTGGCTACCCTCCGGTTTAAAGATCAATAAATGACCCTCTCGATGTTGCCTCGGTATGATCTTAAAACCCTAGGGTAGTTACTAAGGTTTCTTGCCCAGTTGCCTTTGTGACTGTATAAACGTCCCTTCGAATGTCCCTCAAATATCCAACGACTAGGGGTACCTACTCACTAATAGTAGGATAGCAATGTCTAAAGGAAAAGAGGAAAAGAACAACCTTTCGAGTAAAGTAGATAGCTGTTAGATGCTTGCTCAAACAATGTTTACACTTACGCAAAACTTCTTTCAAAAACATTTTCAAACACTTTGTATATGTTCTCTACCATTCCAAGAAACATTACAAAGTTCTCCGCACTAAGGCGCTTTCAAAAATACTTTTCAAAACACACAAAGCATAAGGTATGTTTTCAAATGAGCTAACATATAAGAGCCCGTAGATAACTACGGAATGGAAAGGGTTCTAACACCTTCCCTTTATATAATCTACCCCCTTACTCAGAAACAAATCTCGAAATGTCTTTTTCTGTTCTTTTCACCCTTTCCTTTGTTAGATAAAAGAAAATTCGGTGGCGACTCTTTCTTACCGCAACATTTGCGAATACAAATGCAAAACCAGTATAACAGTCAGTTCTGCCACCGCATCATAAGATGGATGGATAATTTATCGAGACTCCCTGTCATACTTTCAAAGTGATTCCTCTGGCCGCCACTGAAGATGTTTCTATAATCCCCAAGGTTACCAGGGTTCCTCCGAAGATGGGTTCTTTGAAGGATGCTAAAGCTACTATAGAAGAAGGTGGTTGTACTATTTAAGGTTAGCTTCTTGACATTTTGTATAAATCTGACAAATTTGGTTTGGGTTTCACTGCAGAGGGTCAAAGGGCTATTCGTCACGCTCGTACTGGAAGACCTCTGTTCCATGTCAGCAACAACAGAGTCAACATTATAGAGGATACTGACTGTGATTATGACCTTGACAACTAGATTTTTACTACCATTGGCAATGGGCTCAGCAACTGGAAGACTTAAGACATTATCTCTATCTCCTTTAGTAAGGAGTAATAGCTAGATTTCGATTTTTATTGCTTTCCAAGTTTTGGTTATGTAACTTTTAAACAATGACTTTAAACCTTGTGTCTTACTCGGGGCACAATGGTTCATTGGTTAAGGGTTGTCATTTCATAATCATATTTTCATTTAATAAAAACATTGGATGTTTTGCATTCAAATTTTACGCTCTCTGTCTTTCTTTTACTCTATTGCACTTTCAAATAGCTATGTGTTCTTGCACACACCCACACACTATATTCCAGATCCACATCCACTATAGATCTCATTGATAACGATTCTTCTATTGCCACTTATGACTTTGAAAATCCGATCTACCAAGCCGAGGACGAAGGTGAGAAAGATTGTGAAATACTTGAAGAACTTGCCAGACTGTTAGTGCAAGAGGAAAAGGCTATACAACTGCATGAAGAGCCAGTTGAATTTGTAAACCTGGGTTCTGAAACAGACATAAAAGAAGTCAAGATAGGCACCAACTTAGAGGATAGTGTCAAGAACAGGTTGATTAAGATGTTTCATGAATATGTTGAGATCTTTGCTTGGTCATATGAAGACATTCCAGGGCTCGATACTGATATTGTGGTTCACCGCCTGCCGATGAAAGAGGGTTATTCTCCAATAAAGCAGAAGGTTTGTCGAATGCGTCCAGAGATGTCAGAGAAGATTAAGGCTGAGGTTATGAAGCAATTCAATGCAAGTTTCTTAGCTGCTACATCTTATCCTCAATTGGTTGCAGATGTGGTTCCAGTACCAAAGAAAGACGACAAAGTACACATGTGTGTGGATTATAGGGATTTGAATAGGGAGATCCCTAAAGATGACTTCCCGCTTCCACATATTGATGTTCTGGTCGACAACACCACTCATCATAAGGTATTCTCCTTTAAGGATGGTTTCTCGGGTTATAATCAGATCAAGATGGCGCCTGAAGACATGGAGAAAATTACCTTTGTCACACAGTGGGGAACTTTCTACTACAAGGTTATGCCTTTTGGGTTGAAGAACGCTGGCGCGACTTATCAGCGTTTCATGGTAGATTTGATCCATGACATGATTCATCACAAGATAGAGGTATGCATTGATGATATGATAGCCAGGTATCATACTGAAGAAGAGCATCTTGATCATCTACACAAGTTATTTGAAAGACTAAAGAAGTACAAGCTGAGTTTGAATCGGAACAAGTGCACCTTTGGGGTGAGATCTGGTAAACTCTTGGGTTTTGTTGTCAGTGGTAAAGGTATTGAAGTTGATCCCGCCAAGGTCAAAGTTATTCAAGAAATTTTGGCTCCCCGTACTGAGATGGAAGTCAGAGGTTTCTTGGGACGACTGAATTATATTGCTCAATTCATTTCTCATCTGATTGCTACTTGTGAGCCGATCTTCAAGTTACTAAATAAAGACGAGGTAGTAAAATGGAACGAAGATTTTCAAATATCCTTTGACAAAATCAAGGAGTATCTCCAAGAACCTCTTATTTTGATGCCACCGGTTGAAGGAATACCTCTGATCATGTACCTGACAATGCTAGAGAACTCAATGGGGTGTGTACTAGGCCAACATGGTGAGCCTGGTCGAAAAGAACATACAATATAATACCTTAGAAAAAAAGTCTACCGACTGTGAAACAAGATACTCACCACTCGAGAAAACTTGATGCGCTTTGGTATGGGCTGCTCGCCGACTAAGATTGTATATGTTGACCCATACTACTTTATTGATATATAATATGGATCCCATCAAATACATATTTGAGAAGCCAACTCCCTCTAGAAGGATAGCCCGATGGCAAATGGTCTTAACAAAATATGATATTCAGTACACCACTCAGAAAGCGATCAAAGGAAGTGTACTGGAAGATAATTTGGCTCATCAAGATGTAGACGACTCCCAACCTATGAATTCTGAGTTCCTAGATGAGAATATTATGCTAGTTATAGATTGTGAAGAACCTGGGCCGTATGAAGGACCTGAGACAAGATTCCGGTGGACTATGGTTTTCGATGGAGCTTCTAATGCACTTGGAAATGGAATTGGTGCTGTAATTATCTCTCCTCGGGGGTTCCATACGCCCTTCACCGCCAGATTATGCTTTGACTGTACTAATAACATGGCTGAATACGAAGCGTGCATCATGGGTGTTCAATCATCTTCTACCTTCAAGTCACGAATGGCGGATATTCCAATCCCTAATAGAGTTGTCAGTTCTATAATATGGTGTGAGAACTGACATTACTGGTTTTGCATTTTATTGTAAATGTTGCGGTTAGCAAGAGTCGCCACCGACTTTTCTTTTATCTAATAAAGGAAAGGGTGAAAAGAACAGGAAAGACTTTTTAAGAGTTTTTCTGTGTAAGGGGGTATGTTATGGAAAGGGAAGGTGTTAACACCCTTTCCATCTGTAGTTATCTACGGAATCTTAGTTTCTAGCTCACTTTGAAAATGCTTTTTTGTGTAAGTGTATTTGAAAACATTTTGAAAAGATGCCTTAGTGCAGAAAACTTTGTAATGATTCTCGAATCTTTGAGAATGCATACAAAGTATTTTGTCTTTGAAAATATTTAAAAAAGAGAGTTCATGTGTGGTAAATTTTTTTGTTTTATGATCAAGCAACTATAAGCTATCTACCTACTCAAAAGGTCTTTATTATTTTCCTCTGTCCCTTAGATAGTGATATCCTACCATTAGTTATCAGGTAGCCCTATCATCAGATGTTTTGAGGGACAGGCGCGGGTCATCGTACAGTCACAAACGCAACTCATAAGAAGCTTTAGAAATTATCCTAAGGTACTAATATCTTTTACCAAGGCAACTTCTAAGGGTCATCGAGGGACTATGATCTTGTAACGAAAAGGTCTTTGCTAAAACTTCTCACGTTCAAGAGATGTGACTGTTTGTTTTTCGAAGGCAACAAGTGGAGGTACCTTAGAGGTGCACGTGTGTGAAGTGTGGTTTGTTTAAGTTATATTTGTCTTTAATGTTAGGTTTTCTACCGTTTGCTTTTAAATATTATCATGCATTCCTATTAAGCATACATCTAGCAGTTCAATATATACAAATGCGAAAAATAAAAAAGGCGGAAATTAAACTACGATATTACATCACGAAGAGGAAAATACTGCGAAAAAAGTAAACAAACGCGCGAAGAGGAAAAGAGAAAGATGTAAAAAACCTAAAAAATCTAAGTGGTAAAAGGAAATTTTTGTTGTTTTTGTTTGGAAAATTAATTGAATTATAAACCTAATTCTAATCAAATTTTAATAAATCAAATACACTTAGAAGGATTAAATTAATTTAATCAAAATCAATAAAAATTAAGTTAATTAAAAAAACTTAAATCAAATATTTTTGTGATTTTATGATTTTATGATTTTTTTTATTAAAAAATTATTTATTAAAAGAAAAGAAATGAAATAATAATAAAAACTATTTAAAATGGACTGGGTTGTAAAACAAGATTGGAGGGTGTGAAAAGAAAGAATTCCAAGCCCAATGTCAAGGAGGCCCAACACATGTTGTGTGATCCCCTATGGTAGCCTCCTGAATGATGCATCATAGTCACGCTGGCTTTAGAGCGCTAGATCTGGGATTTATGGATCTGATGGCCCAGATAAGAGCCATACCATGCGCTTGTTAACCTTCATACACACTGGATCTGAAATGAAATGTCAGAAAAATAAAATTCCCTCGCGCCTGGATCAAACCCAGGACTTGGAGGGGGTACGCCTTAAGAGTAGGCATGCTACTAGTGGGCCAACTGTTCATTCATTATTTCAAATACAAAGGAAAATATATATTATGAAACTCAGTCGTTTTATATTAAAACAAATGCGCACGCTGGAAGATTTGAATAAGCCATTGAGAGGATGACACGCCTGCCACTGGAGTCTGCCCACCGGAGTCAACTTTCTGGTTATCTTCTCCGGTGGGATTGAAATCTGAACCTACAAAATAACCATAGTTAAGGATCCAAAACGACCATATCCCCCTAAATGGCATGTTGCGAGTCCATGGTGTTGTACCCCAATTTTTGCCCCTAAGATCCCTTCATCATACCATGTTGTTTCACTCACAACAAGATCACACTAGGATTCTTGGTTCCCCTCCCTACATTTAGCTTTGCTCCTTTTGAGGAGTTACCAAGCACCTTGACTTATGTTCCTTTTGTGATCATGAATATTGTTTTGATTTCTTCATTTAACTAATGAAATACAATGTTGGCTTGTCTTGCTTGTTATTCATATAGGTAAAGGCAATGAGATTTATCAAGTTACTCTATGGGTTCATGAGTTTATTTCCATGCCCTAGTCAACATAGCTTGAGAAGTTAAAACCTCACCATTGGATTGGTTTTGGAATAATTGGCATGGCAAAGTTTCTTTGGTTCATCACCTTTCAAGGTTATTAGATTTGACTCAAAAGTACAAGGGGTTGATTGGAGAAGTTGTCATGTTTGGACAAGGCCTTGTTCCTATTGGTTACAAGAGCATATTTCTCTCAATTTTCAAGATATGGAAGTGGTTTTGGTGGATATGATTCCTCATCATCATCCTCAACAACTTCTATTCACAAAGAAAGAATATTGGCACAATAAGTTTGTTCAAACTTGTCAAAGTTCCTCAAAGCATTCTCTTGATCTAGAAGCTAGGGTTTTGAACTTCAAAGGAGCATATCTTGCTCACCTTTTAGTATTTTTGAGTGATTCCAAAGACATATTTCTATTCAAAGGGTTATCAACAAATCACCTTAAAAGTTCCAAGGAGTTTTCATGTGGAAGGAACTTGGTGAAGAAGAAAGATTACAAGTCATCCAGATTAATCCACAATTTTCCATATGTGACTTCAAATGGTCATAAAATGGTCAGTTTTTATCACCTTGAGTCCATTATTTTTCCATAGTGATCTTGAAGATGTGTACTTTATGCCTTCTTTTATGTGCAAAGTGAGAAAATGGATGGAAGTTGCCTTAAATATGCAAAATATTATAGGTCATTTCATGATTTTTGGCCAACTTCAACAAGTCATAACTTGGTCAATTTTTGGAGATTTTGAGTGGTTCAAGTTTCAAAATGTCATTCAAGATATCTACTTCATTCCATCTATTTTTGTCAAGAGAAAATTCCATGTGGAAGGCCATGTTTGGATGCAAGACATTATAGGTCATTTTTGAAGAAGAATTTGAAATATTTCTAAGTGTGGAAAGTCAACCCTTTTTCTTCAACTTTGACTCAATGCAACTTTCAGCTCAAGCATCCATTTGATTCCATTATTTTTCCATTACAAAGATTGTAACCTCATCTTTCTAAAGCATCAAGAATTAGGCCCTAAGACCCCTTGAGTTGAAAATGCCATTGGTCAGAAGTTGGCACTTTGAAATTGAAATCTCACCAAGTCAGAATTTTGAAATCCATAATGTGGCCTCTAATCACAAGTTTTCCACGCATTTTTGCCTCTAAACATGTTTAATGAAGTTCCAGACTTGTTTAGCACATCAAAAAGCAAGGATTGGATGAGTTTTGATGAAGTTTGTATCACACTTCACTCGTGCATCACGTGTGCATGACTTCCCTCCAAAACGCATCATTCATCCTTCCTTTTGATCCCATTTACTTCTCCTATAAATACATCAACTATCCCATTCAATTTCCCAAGCTTGGATAGTCAGAATCACCCTGCCAAACTTGTTCACAACTCAGAATTCAACAACTTCAAAATCCATTCTCGACCTTTTTTCAATCCAATTTTTCCCTTAATTCACCTTCCTTGATCCTCCCTGAAGCTAACCATATAATTACATTCAAGAATCGTGCCCTATACTATTCCATAGAAGTCCAGTTTCAGAGCTCTGCAACTCAACTTTAATAGGTAGATTCCTTAATTAATTCTTCAAAACTCTGATATCATTGTGTTGCTCTCATTGCCCTTGTTCTAGTCGCAACACTTACGTTTCACTGGAAACATGTTTTGACCATGAAATTTCAAATCCCTTTTCAAAACTTTCCTTCCAAATTGCTTGAGCTATAATTTATATAAATTTGGCGCGAGGGTGTGGTTGTTTTAGTCTTTAAGAGACGAAGCGATTGGAATAGGTTCGAGCTTCTGATTTTACAGTTTGAGAGACCTACAAATCGAGTTGGTTGGAGGTTGAAGATGACCTACGTTTCATCTTCCAACCAATGATGGCACGCCACTTGTTATTTTTGAAAATCTGATTTATATTTGATTATGTACATTATTCACTAATGACCATGATATGCACAGCGCGCCAGATCCCTTGGATTTGATTACTAACGCATTTTGACTCTCATCCAATGGTCCACATATTTTACTTTTATTTTCTTTTTCTGATTTTTATATTTTAATTGTTTTAAATTTCAAAAAATCATAGAAAATTAATTTTTAGTCCAAAAAATTTGAAAAAAATTATGAAAAACATTTTTGATTATTCTCTTTCTGATTTTTATTTTTTCACAATTTAATTTTGTATTTTGGTATTTTTTATAAATTTTACACTTATTCGATTTGTTTAAAATGTTTAAAAATACTTTTATATATTTTTCAATTCTGAAAAAATTATGGAATGATCCAATGATATTGTGACAAATATTGGTGACCTTATTTTTTTTTCTGACTTTACTATTTTTTTCCTTTTTTGTTTATTTTACCCATTTATTTAAATTTTAAAAATAGTTTCTGATTTTAAAAAATTACCAAAAAATTTGTAAAATTAATTGGCCCTTTTTCTGATTTTTCTATGGTCTTACTTTTCATTTCTTGATTAATTTGAACATAGTTGATATTTTTCTCATTATTTTCTATTTTTTAAAACATTTTTAAAACATTTTTAAAACCTTTTTTTGTGCATATTAAATGTGATATTATTTTGTTATTATTTTCCGGCTGATCTTGGGTTAGATTTTGTATCATGAACTTTATTAACATTATTGGATCCATGGTGTTGAGTCTAACTCCACAAAAAGGGATGAATGATTTTAATAATAGTTTGATTAAAATTTAATTCAAATGTGGTTTGTATATTTTTTCCCTATCCCTCTTCATCTCATCCTTTTCTTATTGCACTAAGTGTTGTTGGAGCATGATCTCTATATCATGTCTCAAAATAAATGGTGCATAGATTGCTATTGACCGTCCTCAAAATAGGTGCAACTTCTATACAAGTCCATTTACGATTGCTTAACATAACGCTAAATTTTGTCTCGATTCGAATAAATGATCATTCGTGGCCCAAACTTATGATTGCAAGCCCAAGTATGTTGATTTGATCTCTTTGATCCAATAACCTTGAGATTCATTGTGTGGAGGCTTTGGTTCTACCAATCCTCTAATGGATCTACAACACCTTTGGTTAACGCGGATCACTTAAACATCATTGATCATTAAATGGTACTTGTGAGAATTCCAAATGGATGATATACTTGACAAAAAGAAAATGAAACTTGTTGTGTGGAGGCTTTGGTTATATCAATCCTCTAATGAGTTCCTAATGCAAGTTTCAAGATGGTCATCCCACTAACCACTAATTATTAACTTGTTTTATCTTGTGCTTTTATTCTTTTTTATGCTTTATGTACTAATTATTTTTAGCATTTACATTTCATGCCATTTTCATCTTTGCTCATTTGAGCATTTATTTTTCTTGCCATTTTTACTTTGCTCACTTGAGCTTTTCTTTTCCTTTCTTAAGATACTTAATAATCAACATAAACCCTAAAAAATATTTAATGGTACTTGGACTATTTGGTTACTATCCTTGCCATTATGGAGCATGGGACTTTTCTTGGACTTAGGATTAGAGACCTTGGCCTATCATGGAGACTTTGTGACTTTATCTGATTATTTTGTCTGGAATTATTGAGGTTTACCTCAAGAAATTGGGTTGTTTGTTTTGTGTGCAGGTTTTTGTGATTACATACTTTGTTTGTAATCTGGAATTCACCGGTATATAGCCGTTACTCTGCCCAATTTTTTTGAAGGCTTAATACATTTGAAGTTAGTTCTCTCAAGAGGTCTAGTATCTTTGCTTGCTTGTTTTCAATCCAAAGAATGGGAATTCTATCTTGACTCATAATGTCAAGTATTGGCTTCTTGTTTGTTAGATGCTTTTTCTCCTTAGCTTTTACCTTATGCTTTAGGATAGTCTCTTCTTCTCCTCCTCCCATCTTCTTTAATTTAAAAAATCTTCTTCCCCCTTTTGAAAACTCTTCTTGTTTTGAAACATAAACTATTTTCATAATAAACTTGGACTTATGTCCATGCATTTTCAAAACATCTTCATAAATAAACTCCAATCAATTTAATAATACCTTGACATTTTTTTGTGAGAAGACTAAAAGTCAACCAATCTCATTCAAACCATTTTTGCCATTTTAGCTTTTTATCTTTAAACTTTTCTCAAAAGATTAAACTCTTGTCAATCCTTGTAGTGATGCAAACAACTATACTTCTACAATGTGTAGTGAAGTGAGATATTTTCCACTTGGGTGTTGAGTGAGGCATTGTTGATTTTAAAATCCAAGGCATATCCTCCACTTTGAGATGATGCAAATTCTCCTTTCTCATGATTGTGGGTAGTAAGTATGTTTTCCACACGGACAATGACGATGATGTTTTATCTCATAAAAATAACCAACACATTTGTGTTTCAAATTTTTAAAAGAGGAACTACGTGTACCTTGATCCCCTATTGCATGAAAGGTGGTACGTAGGCACTAAAGGTTCGCAACCGCGGAGGGTGCAAAAAATCATAAAAAATATATTTCTTTTCTCACCTCCACCATCCATTTTATATACAACAGTTTTTATAGCCAAAATATACAAGTTTTTCAAAGAGGTTCCTGTGGAGTACCGTAGATGTTTAGGATGCTAATACCTTCCCTTTGCATAACCAACCCCCTTACCTTGAATCTTTCCCCTTCTTTTGGGTTATTCACTCTTTTCCCATTCCTTTGGAAACAATAAAGCGCGGTGGCAATTTTTATTTTGATTTGTATAAACTCTAGTCAATCCAATGGCTTAGACTTAAACAATTCTACCATTACAGAAAAATGGCGACTTCACTGGGGAAAGATTGACCTCTTGCTGGTCCATCCCTAAGTAGGTTGATCCTATCTTTATTTATATCTGTATATGTGTATTGTTGTTTATGTGTTATATTTTGTATATATGTTTGTTTGGATTTTCCTGGTTTTCAGAGTGCTTGGTGATTACTTATGAGTCCTATACCCGGACTTGGGAAAACTTTAAGATAGGACGGACAGTATAATCATGTTAACTTTAAGGGAGTAATCCCAAAAAAGGAGGCATGAGATCCCCCACTCAGTGGAGGCCTCTTTGACTAGTGTTGTTTACCGAGTAATCGAGAAAACGTGCTGCTTTCGACCTGGGAGCCTGCTGAAACTGAGGACCGTAGAATACCAAACCCATCTTGGCCTTTTAGGTGTAGTGCGAAAGCTATGACGGAGTAATACGGATATAGTTGTCACGCGATAATACGCTCGGACAAGTCTTTCTTTAGAATATTTCTAATTACTGAGTTAATCGGGAAGTTGGTAATATCCGAAGGAAGGATGTAGACTCTGGGAACCTTTAGAACCTTATTCGGCAGGTGATAACTTTTTAGACCAACACCTTATGGGTAGTACCTTCGACCTCATGCTCGTGACGTTGAACCTATGAACCCTATATGTGTGATCTTGTGTGTGATTGTTGCATCATGTATCCATGCACTCATAAGCTTTGTTTGAAGAAACCATATTTCAAGGGATTTAAAGGTTGACTATTTGTGAATATCTCAGGTACTTTTAACCATGGATTCTGGAAAGAGAAAGACTAGAAAATACAGTTTCAAGGATCCCAAGATAGATGAGTTGGTCAATTTAATTCCAGATATCGAGTGTTCTACAGACTTTCGGAAGAAGTATGGATCCATTATTCCTCTCATGAAGCTGAAGATGAAGGAGGGTATTCTCTCGGCCTTGGAGCAGTTCTATGATCCGATGTATCACTGCTTTACTTTTCTCGATTATCAGTTGATGCCTGCACTGGAGGAGTATTCTTATCTATTGGATTTACCCGTTACCGATCATGTTCCTTTTACTGGTTTGGAGGGTGAGCCAAAACCACATGAGATTGCTCCTTTGATTCATCTGGGGAAGTCTGAGGTGGAAGCCCATATGACTACTAAAGGAGGGATTAGAGGATTACCAGCTCAGTTCTTATTAGAGAAGGCTCGTTAATTTTCAAGAATGAAGAGTACAATTGCTTTTGAGGCCATCTTTGCTCTACTTGCTTACTGATTATTCCTATTTCCTAATGTGGACAAGTTTGTCGACATTAACGCTATCAGGATTTTCATGATTGGAAACCCAGTTCTACACTGTTGGGTGATGCTTATCACTCTGTTCATCTTCAGAATTCTTATCATGGGGGAATGATTATCTGTTTCACGCCTCTGTTGTACCGGTGGTTCATCTCTCATATGCCTCAATCTGATGCTTTTGGTGATGTCAAGAAGGAACCCCGTTGGGCTCCTAAGATCATGGAACTTACTCACTCGAATATTGATTGGTATCATCGAGCTTACCAGGATGTGGAGATTATTGAAAATTGTGGTAGTTTCCCCAATGTACCGCTTCTTGGTACAAAGGGAGGAATTAACTATAACCCTGTTCTTGCACGGCGACGGCTTGGTCATCCGATGAGGGATAAACCGAATAATATTAATTTAAGTAGTTTCTTTATGAAGGAAGGAGAAGACCAGAGGGAAGCTAGGGAGAAGATTGTGAAGGCCTGGCGTCACATTCATAAGAAGAGTAGGAAGGATTTGGGACCTAGGGGTGTTGTTTCTATGGAGCCATATCTTTAATGGATCCGATCGAGAGCCATTCAGTTAAAGATGTCGTATACTCGTGAGACACCCATGCCTGATCTATTTGTGAAGACCACTCCTCCCTTATTAGATGATCTAGAAGAGCTGCAACTCGCTTTGGTTAGGATGCAACAGGAAGGGGATGCTTAGAAGAACAAGTTCCAGACTTTAGAGAGTTCCTATAAAGCAGACTTGAAGGAGAAATACGATTTGATTGAGATCCTTGAGAGTTGAGCGGTGGAGTCTATGGAGAGGCAAGGGGATTTATTTTCCCCTAAGCCTCAAACAATTGCTAATTACTCACTTCCTGATTCAGATGATTGGAAGCAGGTTGCCATCAGACATGTGGAAGAAAACCATAGGTTGAGGGCTCAGATTGCCAGGCTCACAGGGATGTGCCAGCGTACAGATTGATCTTCATCAGCTCTTTTTCTCAGAATTTTAGATTCTATTTTCATCTTATACTTGAGATCATTGAAACTTGTAATCCATTTTGAATTTACTATAATAAAATTTCTCAATATTTCAAAAAATCTTTATTACTTTGATGTTTGCAATATGTCTATAAACCATAAATCCCTTGAAATATTAAATACTGAAGCAAAAATAATCATATGCATTGCATATCATGCATCATATTGCACAAATTTCTTTCATTTATTATGCATATCCAGGTGTCTTACCCAGCTTTTTACTTCGTTCAGCAAGCTGACTCATCACTAAAACACTCGGGCTAATTTCAAAAAGAAGATGGACAACTTAGAACAGGAGAATCGCGAGCTGCGCAAAGAAGTTTCTGCTTTGAAGGCCGGCATGGAAATTTGACTACTCTGATGGAAGCTGTGGTGGCTACTCAAAATCATCCACCGAGTGTTCAACCTCAACCAACAAGGGTAAATACTGAAGATCCGACAGTTCCTATATCCGCTACTCCAGCTATTGTTCAAAACCGTATGCCTCAAGGTTATCCATGGGGAATGCCAGAGAATTTTGCACCTTAAGGTTTCAATCTTGGTCCTCAAGATACTCCAGTGGTTCAGACTATTGTTACTCCGGCACCTCCTGTGGTGCATGTTGTTCCTGTTGCACCTCCTTCAGTGGACATGGTTCTGTTTGTTAATGATGATGTGTGTCGTCCTTTCCCTCCGCCGAGTGAAGACATGGGTCTTTATTACATAATGGATGATTTTCAAGAGCAATTTGATAAGATGCAAAGAGAGATGAAGTCTCTTAGGGGAAAAGGGCTATTTGGGCATAACGTGAGTGAGCTATGTTTGGTCCCGAATGTTAAGATACCTGCTAAGTTCAAGGTCCTGGAATTTGAGAAGTATAAGGGCAACATTTGCCCTCGTGCTTACCTGGTAATGTACGTGAGGAGAATGTCTACCCACACTGATGATCAGTGTCTGCTGATTGACTTTTTTCAGGATAGTTTGACTGACACAGCACTGAAATGGTATATGAGTTTGCACAGCGCTAACATTCATACATTTAATGATTTGGGAGAAGCATTCATCAAAAAATACAAGTACAATATGGACATGGTGCCCGACCGTGACCAACTTAGGGCCATGGTTCAGAAAGACAGGGAATCGTTCAAAGAGTATGCGCAGAGATGGCACGAAGTAGCTACCCAAGTGATTCCTCCCATGGAAGAGAATGAGATGACTAAGATTTTTCTGAAGACGCTGAGAGCTTTCTACTATGAAAGGATGGTAGCAAGCGCACCAAGTGACTTTACAGAGATGGTAGGAATGGGTATCCGCCTAGAAGAGGCTATAAGAGAAGGCCGTTTAACGAAGAGTGAAAGATCTGGAGGTATGAAGAAGCCATCTTATGGGTTTACCAAGAAGAAAGAAGGGGATGCAAATGTTGTTATACAAGAGAGGAGGGTAAACGCCCCTATAAGGAATTATCAGCGTCATCAGCAAGTTGCCTCAATTACTCATGTTATGAATGTCGCTCCGACTACCGTTTCTTATCAAAGACCGTTCCAACAGGGGAATCAAGGGTATAATCAGAGAAGGGAGAGTTATGACCCTATTACCATGAGCTATACATAGCTACTACCAGCATTTATTCAGAAAAATTTGGTCCAGACACGACCACCTCCCGCCGTACCCTCACCATTGCCTTAGTATTACAAGGCAGACTAAATATGTGCTTTTCATCAGGGAGCACCAGGGCATAGTGTTGAGAATTGTTATCCTTTGAAGACTAAAGTGCAAAAGTTAGTGAAGTCATGAATTCTATCATTCAAGGACATGGGACCTAATGTAAAAGATAACCCTTTACCCAAGCACGGGGGAATAAATGTTGTGAACATGGTGGCCGATTGTCCAGGCGACTTTCAGATTTTTGACATTAATCTGGTTAGAGGAGATTTGGTGAAAATGCACACAGACCTCTGTGAATTCAGCTACTACACGCATGACCATGTCGGTTGTGCTACTTGCAGTACAAATATACAGGGTTGCGAGAAGATAAAGACTGATTTATAGGAGATGATGGATGATGGCTTAATCCATATAACCAGGCCTAGGGCAAAGTATGAAGAGAAAGTGAATATGGTTTTTGGATGTCCTGGTGAATTCAGAATTTTTGATGTGGAGTATTTGAATGAGGATCTCGTGCAATTGCATGCTACCTTCTGCCATATGGCTGGTCAGGTGGAACACCAATATGGATCTTGCATAGTTTGCTGTCGAGACCCCCGGGGATATTCAATCGTGAGGGAGGGTGTTCAGTTTCTGTTAGACAATGGAACTATCAAGATCACAGGTCAGAGGGATGATTATCATGAGGTTGATATGGTTGAAGTTTGTTTAACGGAAGAAGAGTCAGAGGAAGAGTATGCCTCCGTAGATGAGTATTTCTCTTCAAATGAAGATTTGTTTCCCAGAAAGGACTTTTTGATGACTTATTGTGTTGAAGAAGGGGTAAACGTCATTGTACCTTGTTTTGGTGCACCCGCCCATTTTGAAGTGGAGTACCATAGCAAGCCAGCTGTTACCCCATTGGTAATTAGTTTGCCAGGTCCCATCCCCTACAAACTACAATTCTAGAAGATGGGGTGGAAATTCCCATCCAGCCAATGCCCGATGTTGGAAATACAGCTGAAAATAGAAGGGTGATCCGTAGCAGTCGTGTGTTTGTGCCGGTTGTTCAAAGAGATGTTGCCGCTGGAAAAAGAATTTCTGAGAATGATGAACATAAGAAGGCTACAGGAGAGACTAGTGGAGCTACATTGGAAAAAGAAGTGCATGATACTTTGAAGATAATTAAAATGAGCGACTACAGAATTATAGACCAGCTACTGCAGACTCCTTCAAAGATATCTATTCTAGCTTTATTAATGAACTCCTCAACTCATAGAGAATCATTGATGAGAGTACTAGACCAAGATTTTGTGGAGAGTGACATGCCGATAGATCAATTCAGCAGTGTAATTGGAAACATTACGTCATGTAATAACTTGAGTTTCTGCGATGACGAGTTACCAGATGAAGGGAGGAATCACAACTTGGCCCTCCACATATCTATGAACTGCAAGAATGATTCTCTATCCAATGTGCTAATTGATAATGGATCCGCGTTGAATGTTATACTGAGAAGTACTCTCATGAAGTTGAAGTATCAAGGAGCACCTATGCGCCCGAGTGGCATCATTGTGAAAGCATTTGATGGGTCGAGGAAATTTGTCATCAGTGAAGTGGACTTACCCATCCATATAGGACCACATTTGTTCCAGATAACTTTCCAGGTCATGGACATTATTCCCGCATATAGTTGTTTGCTAGGACGACCATGGATACACGAAGCAGGGGCTGTCACTTCAACTTTACATCAGAAGCTAAAGTTTGTGCGTGAAGGGAAGGTGGTGATCATAAATGGGGAGCAGGCATTGTTGATATCTGATTTGTCCTCTTTCAGTATCGTAGAAGCGGATGAGGCTGTTGTCGAAACCCAGTTCCAAGCCCTGTCCATTGACAACATAAGGAGGAATGAGAGTTCTGGGGTTTCGCTGAAGGACGCACAGCAGGTTGTGTGCAATGGTCATAATATAGTTTGGGGATGAATTGTGGATCCACCCGTGAACAAGAACATAACTGGTTTGGGGTTCTCTTCGAAGAATGGCAAAGGCAAAAGTTTGAAGTTAAAGTCTACTATGAGCAGTTATCATGATGTTTTCTGCAGCGGAGGCTACCTCCATCCAATTGATTCTGGAATTAATGTTGTTGAAGAGAATGGAGCAGAGCAGGAAGTACAGAATTATGTGACACATGGAGTCAGGGTTCAGAACTGGGTCACCATTGATGTTCCCTCTTGCATACATGTTTCAAAGTAATTTGATTTGTTAATATTTCTTTTGAAAAGCTTTCATTCTGCCCAAGGTGGAAGTATTAATGTTGTAAGGCTTATCTGTTTGCTGTGGCTGTTAAGATCAATAATAAAAGTTGTCTTTGTTTGCCGAATTATGTTTTTATTTTCTACTTTTTCTTGGAAAATGGTAATTAGAAAAAAACCTTTCAAAATAAATAATAACTGAAAATCAATCTGCATGATCACTTGTTATATGTGTCAGTTTCTAAAAGTAGTCATAAATCATATGTGCAGATTAATTAAAAATCTCGTTGAATATAATGACCCTGCACCCTCTCCTAACCTTGAATGTCCTGTATTTGGGGATGAAGAAGAAGATTATGATGAGATTCTAGAAGAGGTCTCACGGTTGCTTGAGCACGAGGAAAATACCATTCAACCATATAAAGAGCCTTTGGAAGTGATCAATTTGGGTTCAGAAGAAGATCCGAAGGAAGTCAAGATTGGAGCATCGTTACATCCCGATGTACAGAGAAGGTTGATTGAGTTGTTGAAAGAGTATGTGGATATTTTTGCTTGGTCTTACCAAGATATGCCTGGTCTAGATACAGATATTATCGAGCACCGTTTACCGTTGAAGCCAGAGTGTCCGCTAATTAAACAGAAGTTGAGAAGAACTCACCCAGATATGGCAGTAAAGATCAAAGAGGAGGTTCTAAAGCAGATTAATGCTGGTTTTCTTGTGACGCCAGTGTATCCTCAATGGATTTCCAATATTGTCCCAGTAGCTAAAAAAGATGGAAAAGTCCGCATGAGCGTAGATTACAGAGATCTAAATAAAGCTAGTCCAAAAGTTGATTTTCCTTTGCCTCACATCGACTGTTAGCGGAGAGAACAGCAAAATTCAAAGTATTCTCGTTCATGGACAGATTTTCCGGGTATAATCAAATAAGAATGGCTCCAGAGGACATGGAAAAAATAACGTTTATCACACCCTAGGGAACATTCTGTTACAGAGTGATTCCCTTCGGGTTGAAGAACATTGGTGCAACGTACCAGAGGGCTGTGACAACCCTATTCCATGATCTGATGCACAAAGAAATCGAAGTATATGTTGATGATATGATTGCCAAATCCCATACTGAAGAAGGGCATATAGAAGATTTGTTGAAGTTGTTTCAGCATTTGAGGAAGTATCGTCTCCGCTTGAATCCAAATAAATGCACCTTTGATGTTCGATCGGGGAAGTTGTTGGGTTTCATTGTTAGCCAGAAAGGAATTGAAGTTGACCCTGATAAAGTCAAAGCAATTCAAGAAATGTCAGCACCAAGAACTAAAAAGCAAGTCAGAGGTTTCCTCGGGCGTTTGAATTATATTTCCAGATTTATTTCCCACATGACTGCGACATGTGAACCGATCTTTAAGTTGTTAAAGAAAGATCAAGGTTGTGTGTGGATGGATGACTGCCAAAGGTAATTTGAGAGTATTAAATAATATATGCTTGAACCTCCTATCTTGCTCCCTCTCGTAGAAGGAAGACCGTTGATTATGTATCTGACAGTGTTAGATAAATCCATGGGTTGTATTCTGGGACAACAGGATGAAACAGGGAAGAAGGAGTTCGCCATTTATTATCTCAGTAAAAAATTCACTGATTGTGAGTTGTTCTATTCCATGCTGGAAAAGACATGTTGTGCTTTGGCCTGGGCGGCAAAGCGTTTACGGTAGTATATGTTGAATCACACTACTTGGTTGATCTCTAAAATGGATCCAATCAAGTACATTTTTGAAAAGCCTTCTCTTACTGGGAGAATTTCCCGCTCGCAGATGTTGCTATCTGAATATGATATTGAATACCGCAATCAAAAGGCCATTAAAAGTAGTGTGTTGACAGATTATCTTGCTCACCAACCAGTGGAAGATCACCAATCTGCAGAATATGAATTCCCCGATGAGGATGTGATGTTCCTGAAAGTGAAAGATTGTGATGAGCTGTTGCCTGAGGAAGGCCCTGACCCTGAATTCTGTTGGAGTATGATATTTGATGGAGCTGCGAATGCTTATGGTAAAGGAATTGGTGTTGTGATTGTCACTCCTCATGGATCGCACATTCCTTTTACTGCAAGGTTAACATTTGATTGCACTAATAATATGGTAGAATATGAGGCTTGCATCATGGGTCTCGAGGAAGCTATTGATCTCAGAATCAAAATTCTAGATGTGTATGGTGATTCAGCTTTGGTAATAAATCAGATCAAAGGAGAATGGGACAGTCGTCACCCTGGCTTAATCCCTGACAAAGATTATGCTAGAAGATTATTACCCTTCTTCAATAAAGTTGAATTCCATCACATCCCTAGAGATGAAAATCAAATGGCGGATGCTTTGGCAACTCTGGATTCCATGTACCAAGTGAATACTTGGAATGATATACCCCGGATTACGATTCGACGACTGGATAGGCCCGCTCATGTGTTTACCGCAGAGGAGGTAGCAGATGAAAAACCCTGGTATTATGATATCAAGCATTTTCTTCATACTCAGGAATACCCAATTAGTGCGTCGAGGAAAGATAGGAAGACATTGAGAAGATTGGCAGGCAGTTTCTTCCTTAATGAAAATGTGTTATAGAAGAGAAATTGTGACATGGTCTTGCTCAAATGCATGGATAGACACGAAGCGAACATGTTGATGCATGAGATTCATGAAGGTTCATTTGGAACTCATGCCAATGGACATTCGATGGCTAAAAAGATGCTAAGGGAAGATTATTATTGGTTGACAATGGAATCCGACTGTTACAAATTTGCAAAGAAGTGCCATAAATTCCAGATTTATGCAGACAAGGTCCATGTGCCTCCGACACTTCTTAATGTGATTTCCTCCCTATGGCCTTTCTCTATGTGGGGTATTGACATGATTGTGATGATAGAACCCAAAGCATCGAATGGACACCGTTTTATCTTGGTAGCAATTGACTACTTCACCAAATGGGTGGAGGCTTCTTCATATTCCAATGTTACCAAACAGGTGGTTGTGCGTTTCATCAAAAATAATCTTATATTCTGGTATGGTGTGCCGAGCAGAATCATCACTAACAACGGCTCGAATTTGAACAACAAGATGATGACAGAACTGTGTGAAGAATTCAAGATTGTCCATCACAATTCATCTCCATATAGGCCGAAGATGAATGAGGCTGTTGAAGCTGCTAATAAGAATATCAAGAGAATTATCCAGAAAATGGTTGTTACTTATAAGGATTGGCATGAAATTCTCCCTTTTGCTCTACATGGATATCGAACATCTGTCCGCACTTCAACAGGAGCAACCCCGTTCTCCCTGGTGTATGGAATGGAAGCTGTACTCCCTGTCGAGGTAGAGATTCCCTCGTTGCTTGTGATAGTGGAAACCAAATTGACAGAGGCTGAATGGGTCTAGAACAGGTTTGACCAATTGAATTTGATTGAAGAGAATAGAATGACATCTTTGTGTCATGGGCAGTTATATTAGAAGAGAATGAAGAAAGCATTTGATAAGAAGGTCAAACCTCGTGAATTCAGATAAGGCGACCTTGTGCTCAGGAAGATCATGTCTTTCAGCGCTGATACTAGGGGCAAGTGGACTCCCAATTTTGAAGGCCCATATGTTGTCAAGAACGCCTTCTCTGGCGGTACATTAATTCTTGAAACTATGGATGGCGAGGAGTTCCCACGTCCCATAAATGCTGACGCAGTCAAGAAATACTTCGCCTAAAGAAACAAAAGAACATCTCGCTAAGTTGAAAACCCGACAGGGCGGCTTAGGAAAAAAGGAGCATCTCGGTAGGCCGAAAACCCGAAATGGCGGTCTAGGCAAAAATTAGAGACATAAATAGAATAAATTTCTTGCTAAGTTGAAAACCCGCAAGGGAAGCTTAGGAAAAAGTTAGGGATTTTCTTGGCAAGTAACTACGTCAGATAAGACTTGGTCGTTGAAGCAACAATCTTCTCGGATCCTCACCATACTTCAACAAAAGCTGCTGCTCCGGATTTCAAAAGTTGTTAGGGGGGATAGTGGTCATTGTATCTCAATGTATCTTTCTCATTATGTATTACCATTTCCCAAACTTTGTAATCATCTATGGAGTCTCGCCATTCGCAGACTACCATCCTATTAATGAAATTCGAGCTTTTACCCAATTCTTTGTGTTCTTATTTTATTTAGCTTGCAAAGACTCCATTTATTACTGATAATAACTTTCAAAGCAAAAAGATTAAAAAACAAAATTGATTTTTCAAAAAGAAAATATTTTTACAATTTACTTTTACTTTGAGATTTGTGATGAAACAATGACAACAAAAATGGTGATCCTAGGAATGAACAAACTCTGGTTGTTTTGAGAATTTTTATTTCCCTCGATAAGGTCTACTCGGGATGTTTTCGCCGTATTGGGTTTATGGTTCCAGTATCCTCGGTCAAGTTTGGACTCATGTCTCCTCTTTTTTGAGTTTTCATGATGTAAAGTTTCAATCCGCATTTTTCTCCAGGGAGGTAGGCTTGAATTCCCCAGTGAAGTTTGATTGTTTCAGCGTCAGTCTGCTTTATTTGAGACTGGTCTTGCAATCTCCAATAGGCATGCTACTTTCGAAAAAACTGGTTTCCCTGGTCAAGCCTGAAGAAGGATGTTCTACCTCGGTATCTGTTTGATTTGTCTACCTACGGATTATGTTTCTCCTCAGTAAAGTTAAGGCAGGTAGTAGGTTTGGTTTCCGCAGCTGACCTTTACCTTTCTTGGATGATCATCTTGGTCTAAGCTTAGTCGAGTGTTGTTAGTGCCTGAGGCAGTTTTGTTTATTTCCAAGGATTGTGTATCTATTTTGTCAACATACGCACGATAACAATCATACATTCATACATGCATCATGCATAGCTAAAATTTACAAATCATTGTTCATTAACATTGTTAATATTTTTGTTGACATATTACCCTGTTTTTCATAGTTACGTTGCCCTCTTTGCAATAGAGTGCTGGTCTTAAGAAGAAAGCGTATATTCTTTCAATTTCCCTACTGAGTTGTCCCCCATAGAAGATTTTTGCTTTAAGCCTTCTGATACAGGTCTTTGTTTGGATAAATTTGGTTTTCCCTCTTGAGTTTATTTCTCAAAGGATGAATTCAGGTTGACTATTTCATTCCAGTTTTTTTCTAGTTTGGATCTGTGGCTCCCCGGCATTGCTATTTACTTTGGAATTCTGAAAAACTCCAAGCTTTGGTTGGTGCATTTATTTTGCACGAGAAGACCCCATCCCCTTAGCGAGAATATCATAGCATCTCCCCAGGAAGTCATACCTCTTGCCCAAAAATAAAGCACATTTCATTTTACAATCCTCCGTGACCAAAAATAGCAAGTCTCTTTATTTGAGATAGCTTATGTTTGATCCTTTCCAGGCGGATTGCCTTGGTTAAAGAAGAAGTTGAGACCCGTTCTAGGTGAAACACCAAAATCTTGGGGAAACTTGTTATCTTTTTGCTACCCTCAGTGAACGTTGGTAGTTCATCATCAGTGAATGGCAATGATATGATATATTCTCTTTCTATCTTCAATGAAAGTTGGTAGACCATCGGTAGTGAACGTCAGTGTTTATTATCTTTTTGCTACCCTCAGTGAACGTTGGTAGTTCATCGTCAGTCAACGGCGGTGATATGATATATTCTATTTCTACCTTCAGTGAAAGTTTGTAGGCCATTGGCAATGAACGTTGGTGTTTATTATCTTTTTGCTATCCTCAGTGAACGTTGGTAGTTCATCGTCAGTGAACGGTGGTGATATGATATATTCTCTTTCTACCTTCAGTGAAAGTTGGTAGACCATCGACAATAAACATCGATGTTTATTATCTTTTTGCTACCCTCAGTGAATGTTGGTAGTTCATCGTCAGTGAACGGTGATGATATGATATTTTCTCTTTCTACCTTCAGTGAAAGTTAGTAGACCATCGGCATTGAACGTTGATGTTTGTTATCTTTCTTTCTACCTTCAGTGAAAGTTGGTAGACCATCGGCAGTGAACGTCGATGTTTGTCATCTTTCTCTCTTCATTCAGTGAACGTTGGTAGCTTCGCCTTCAGTAGAAGTTGGTGTGTCCTTTGACCATCCTACTATCCTCTCTGATTCATTTCTTTTGGTCCACCAGTGATTTATTTTCCTGGTGGGGTTTCTCCTTTGTTTCTTTATCATTGTTGCATCCCCAGTGATACTTTGCGTCTCTTTGGTACTGTTCATATGCATTCATATGCATAAGCATTTGCATGGCATCTTAGGGCCAAAAATAGGGTTTGTGTTATATTTAAGTATCTTCGATCGCGTCGACACGAAGATTTTTAACCTTCGTATCTCCGGATAGAAGAAACTTAAATAAGGGCAGCTGTTGTACCCCAATTTTTGCCCCTAAGATCCCTTCATCATACCATATTGTTTCACTCACAACAAGATCACACTAGGATTCTTGGTTCCCCTCCCTACATTTAAATTTTCTCCTTTTGAGGAGTTACGAAGCACCTTGACTTATATTCCTTTTGTGATCATGAATATTGTTTTGATTTCTTCACTTAACTAATGAAATACAATGTTGGCTTGTCTTGCTTGTTATCCATATAGGTAAAGGCAATGAGATTTATCAAGTTACTCCATGGGTTCATGAGTTTATTTCCATGCCCTAGTCAACATAGCTTGAGAAGTTCAAACCTCACCATTGGATTGATTTTTGAAGAATTGGCATGGCAAAGTTGCTTTGGTTCATCACATTTCAAGGTTATTATATTTGACTCAAAAGTACAAGGGTTTGATTTGAGAAGTTGTCATGTTTGGACAAGGCCTTATTCCTATTGGTCACAAGAGCATATTCATCTCAATTTTCAAGATATGGAAGTGGTTTTGGTGGCTATGAGTCCTCATCATCATCCTCAACAACTTCTATTCACAAAGCAAGAATATTGGTACAAGAAGTTTGTTCAAACTTGTCAAAGTTCCTCAAAGCATTCTCTTGATCTAGAAGTTAGGGTTTTGAACTTCAAAGGAGCATATCTTGCTCACCTTTTGGTATTTTTGAGTGATTTAAAAGACATCTTTCTCTTAAAAGGGTTATAAATAAATCACTTCAAAAGTTCCAAGGAGTTTTCATGTGGAAGGATCTTGGTGAAGAAGAAAGATTACAAGTCATCCAGATGAATCCACAATTTTCCATATGTGACTTCAAATGTTCATAACTTGGTCAATTTTTATCACCTTAAGTCCATTATTTTTCCATAATGATCTTGAAGATGTGTACTTTATGCCTTCTTTTATGTTCAAAGTGAGAAAAATGGATGGAAGTTGCCTTAAATATGCAAAAGATTATAGGCCATTTCATGATTTTTAGCCAACTTCAACAAGTCATAACTTGCTCAATTTTTGGAGATTTTGAGAGGTTCAAGTTTCAAAATGTCATTAAAGAGATCTAATTCATTCCATATTTTTTTGTCAAGAGCAAATTCCATCTGGAAGTCCATGTTTGGATGCAAGACATTATTGGTCATTTTTGAAGAAGAATTTGAAATATTTTTAAGTGTGGAAAGTCAACCCTTTTTCTTCAACTTTGACTCAATGCAACTTTCAGCTCAAGCATCCATTTGATTCCATTCTTTTTCCATTACAAAGCTTGTAACCTCGTCTTTCTAAGGCATCAAGAATCAGGCCCTAAGACCCCTTGAGTTGAAAATGCCATTGGTCAGAAGTTGGCACTTTGAAATTGAAATTCTCACCAAGTCAAAATTTTGAAATCCATAATGTGGCCTCTAATCACAAGTTTTCCACGTGTTTTTGCCTCTAAACATGTTTAGTGAAGTTCCAGATTTGTTTAGCACGTTAAAATGCAAGGATTGGATGAGTTTTGATGAAGTTTGTATCACACTTCACTCGTGCACCAGGTGTGCACGATTTCCCTCCAAAACACATCATTCACCCTTCCTTTTGATCCCATTCGCTTCTCCTATAAATACATGAACTATCCCATTCAATTTCCCAAGCTTGGATAACCAGAATCACCCTGCCAAACTTGTTTCACAACTCAGAATTCAACAACTTCAAAATCCATTCTCGACCTTTTTTCAATCCAATTTTTCCCTTAATTCACCTTCCTTGATCCTCCCTGAAGCTAACCATATAATTACATTCAAGAATCGTGCCCTATACTATTCCATAGAAGTCCAGTTTCAGAGCTATGCAACTCAACTTCAATAGGTAGATTCCTTAATTAATTCTTCAAAACTCTGATATCATTGTGTTGCTCTCATTGCCCTTGTTCTAGTCGCAACACTTACATTTCACTGGAAACATGTTTTGACCATGAAATTTCAAATCCCTTTTCAAAACTTTCATTCCAAATTGCTTGAGCTATAATTTATATAAATTTGGTGTGAGGGTGTGGTTGTTTTAGTCTTTAAGAGACGAAGCGATTGGAATAGGTTTGAGCTTCTGATTTTACAGTTTGAGAGACCTACAAATCAAGTTGGTTGGAGGTTGAAGATGACCTACGTTTCATCTTCCAACCAATGATGGCACGCCACTTGTTATTTTTGAAAATCTGATTTATATTTGATTATGTACATTATTCACTAATGACCATAATATGCACAGCGTGCCAGATCCCTTGGATTTGATTACTAATGCATTTTGACTCTCATCCAATGGTCCACATATTTTACTTTTATTTTCTTTTTCTGATTTTTATATTTTAATTGTTTTAAATTTCAAAAAATCATAGAAAATTAATTTTTAGTCCAAAAAATTTGAAAAAAATTATGAAAAACATTTTTGATTATTCTCTTTCTGATTTTTATTTTTTCACAATTTAATTTTGTATTTTGGTATTTTTTATAAATTTTACACTTATTCGATTTGTTTAAAATGTTTAAAAATACTTTTATATATTTTTAAATTCTGAAAAAATTATGGAATGATCCAATGATATTGTGACAAATATTGGTGACCTTATTATTTTTTTGTTTCTGACTTTACTATTTTTTGTTTATTTTACCCATTTATATAAATTTTAAAAATAGTTTCTGATTTTAAAAAATTACCAAAAAATTTGTAAAATTACTTGGCCCTTTTTCTGATTTTTCTATGGTCTTACTTTTTATTTCTTGATTAATTTGAACATAGTTGATATTTTTCTCATTATTTTCTATTTTTTAAAACATTTTTAAAACCCTTTTTGTGCATATTAAATATGATATTATTTTGTGATTATTTTCTGGCTGATCTTGGGTTAGATTTTGGATCATGAACTTTATTAACATCATTGGATCCATGGTGTTGAGTCTAACTCCACAAAAATGGATGAATGATTTCAATAATAGTTTGATTAAAATTTAATTCAAATGTGGTTTGTATATTTTTTCCCAATCCCTCTTCATCTCATCCTTTTCTTATTGCACTAAGTGTTGTTGGAGCATGATCTCTATATCATGTCTCAAAACAAATGGTGCATAGATTGCTATTGACCGGCCTCAAAATAGGTGCGACTTCGACACAAGTCCACTTACGATTGCTTAACATAGTGCTAAATTTTGTCCTAATTCAAATAAATGATCATTTGTGGCCCAAACTTATGATTGCAAGCCCAAGTATGTTGATTTGATCTCTTTGATCCAATAACCTTGAGATTCATTGTGTGGAGGCTTTGGTTCTACCAATCCTCTAATGGATCTACAACACCTTTGGTCAACGCGGATCACTTAAACATCATTGATCATTAAATGGTACTTGTGAGAATTCCAAATGGATGATATACTTGACAAAAAGAAAATGCAACTTGTTGCGTGGAGGCTTTGGTTCTACCAATCCTCTAATGAGTTCCAAGTGCAAGTTTCAAGATGGTCATCCCACTAACCACTAATTATTGACTTGCTTTATCTTGTGCTTTTATTATTTTTTATGCTTTATGTACTATTTATTTTTAGCATTTACATTTCATGCCATTTTCATCTTTGCTCATTTGAGCATTTATTTTTCTTGCCATTTTTACTTTGCTTACTTGAGATTTTCTTTTCCTTTCTTAAGATACTTAATAATCAACATAAGCCCTAAAAAATATTTAATGGTACTTGGACTATTTGGTTACTATCCTTGGCATTATGGAGCATGGGACTTTTCTTGGACTTAGGATTAGAGACCTTGGCCTATCTTGGAGACTTTGTGACTTTATCTGGTTATTTTGTCTGGAATTCTTGAGGTTTACCTCAAGACATTGGGTTGTTTGTTTTGTGTGCAGGTTTTTGTGATTACATACTTTGTTTATAATCTGGAATTCACCCGTATACAGCCGTTACTCTGCCCAATTTTTTTGAAGGCTTAATACATTTGAAGTTAGTTCTCTCAAGAGGTCTAGTATCTTTGCTTGCTTGTTTTCAATCCAAAGAATGGGAATTCTATCTTGACTCATAATGTCAAGTATTGGATTCTTGTTTGTTAGATGCTTCTTCTCCCTAGCTTTTACCTTATGCTTTAGGATAGTCTCTTCTTCTCCTCCCATCTTCTTTAATTTCAAAAATCTTCTTCCCCCTTTTGAAAACTCTTGTTTTGAAACTTAAACTATTTTCATAATAAACTTGGACTTATGTCCATGCATTTTCAAAACATATTCATAAATAAACTCCAATGAATTTAATAATACCTTGACATATTTTTTTGTGAGAAGACTAAATGTCAATCAATCTCATTCAAACCATTTTTGTCATTTTGGCTTTTTATCTTAAAACTTTTCTCAAAAGATTAAACTCTTGTCAATCCTTGTAGTAATGCAAACAACTATACTTCTATAATGTGTAGTGAAGTGAGATATTTTCTACTTGGGTGTTGAGTGAGGCATTGTTGATTTTAAAATCCAGGCCATATCCTCCACTTTGAGATGATGCAAATTCTCCTTTCTCATGATTGTGGGTAGTAAGTATGTTTTTCACACGGACAATGATGATGATGTTTTATCTCATAAAAATAACCAACACATTTGTGTTTCAAATTTTTAAAAGAAGAATTATGTGTACCCTGATCCCCTATTGCATGAAAGGTGGTACGTAGGCACTAAAGGTTCGCAACCGCGGCGGGTGCAAAAAATCATAAAAAATATATTTCTTTTCTCACCTCCACCATCCATTTTATATACAACAGTTTTTATAGCCAAAATATACAGATTTTTCAAAGAGGTTCCTGCGGAGTACCGTAGATGTTTAGGATGCTAATACCTTCCCTTTTGATAACCAACCCCCTTACCTTGAATCTTTCCCCTTCTTTTGGGTTATTCGCTCTTTTCCCATTCCTTTGGAAACAATAAAGCGTGGTGGCGATTTTGATTTGTATAAAGTCTAGTCAACCCAATGGCTTAGTCTTAAACATTTCTACCGCTACAGAAAAATGGAGACTTCACTGGGGAAAGATTGACCTCTTGCTGGTTCATCCCTAAGTGGGTTGAGCCTATCTTTGTTTATATTTGTATATATGCTATTGTTATTTATGTGTTATATTTTGTATATGTGTTTGTTTGGATTTTCCTGGTTTTCAGGGTGCTTGGTGATTACTTATGAGTCCTATACCCGGACTTGGGAAAACTTTAAGATAGGACGGGCGGTATAGTCATGTTAACTTTGAGGGAGTAATCCCAAAAAATGAGGCATGAGATCCCCCACTCAATAGAGGCTCCTTTGACTGTAGTGTCGTTTACCAAGTAATCGGGAAGACGTGCTGCTTTCGACCTGGGAGCCTGCTGAAACCAAAGACCGTAGAATACAAAACCCATCTTGGCCTTTTAGGTGTGGTGCGGAAGCGATGACGGAGTAATCCGGAAATAGTTGTCACACGATACTACACTCAGACGAGTCTTTCTTGAGAATATTACTAATTACCGAGTTAATCAGGAAGTTGGTAATATCTGAAGGAAGGATGTAGACTCTGGGAACCTCTAGAACCTTGTTCGGCAGGTGATAACTTTTTAGACCAACACCTTATGGGTAGTACCTTCGACCTCATGCTCGTGACATTGAAACTATGAACCCTATATGCGTGATCTTGTGTGTGATTGTTGCATCATGCATCCTTGCACTCTATAGCATCGTTTGAAGAAACCATATTTCAAGGGATTTAAAGGTTGACTATTTGTGAATATCTCAGGTACTTTTAACCATGGATTCTGGAAAGAGAAAGACCGAAAAATACAGTTTCAAGGATCCCAAGATAGATGAGTTGGTCAGTCTAATTCCAGAGATCGAGTGTTCTGCAGACTTTCGGAAGAAGTATGGATCCATTATTCCTCTCATGAAGCTGAAGATGAAGGAGGGTATTCTCTCGGCCTTGGTGCAGTTCTATGATCTGATGTATCATTGCTTTACTTTTCCCAATTATCAATTGATGTCTGCACTGGAGGAGTATTCTTATCTATTGGATTTACCCGTTACCAATCGTGTTCCTTTTACTGGTTTGAAGGGTGAGCCAAAACCACATGAGATTGCTACTTTGATTCATCTGGGGAAGTCTGAGGTGGAAGCTCACATGACTACTAAAGGAGGTATTAGAGGATTACCAGCTCAGTTCTTATTGGAGAAGGCTCGTTACTTTTCCAGAATGAAGAGTACAGTTGCTTTTGAGGCCATCTTTGCTCTACTTGCTTACGGATTGTTCCTATTTCCTAATGTGGATAAGTTTGTCGACATTAATGCTATTAGGATTTTCATGATTGGAAACCCAGTTCCTACACTATTGGGTGATGCTTATCACTCTGTTCATCTTCAGAATTATTATCATGGGGGAATGATTATCTGTTGCACGTTGTTGTACCCCAAAATTTGCCCTCCCATATTCTTCAAAGTTTATCAAGAATCATCTTTAAATGGTTCAAAACTTTTCAAGGGTTACACAGTCAAACATCCTCCTAAGCCAGTCAAAACTAGGGTTTTGGTTCCTTCAAGGAAGTTGAGGTTTTCAAGGGTCCAATCAAGTCTCATGTGCTCATACACATTTCCAAGCATCTACATGCCAAGTTTCAAGACTCACAGCATCAAGTTGCACAATCAAAAACCCTAATTGCTTCACAGTCAACTGCAGGGGCAAAATGGTCATTTTACAGTCAAAAGTCATAATTTTTGGTCAACATCTTATTTTGAAGCCACAATCATCATTTGATCAAGGCTTGATCATGATTCCACAAGCATGGCTCAAAAATCATCAAGATGCCAAAAGTTTCTATTTTTGGACAGTTGAAAAGTCAACTGTAACTTGACCAATGCATAACTTTTTCATGGTTCATCAGAAAAATCCCATCCAATGCTCATTTTGAAGGGGATGAAATTTCCTACAACTCATCTTCACATTCCAAGTCCAAGAAATGCTCTCACAAAAAGTTATCAATTTCTACATTATAGGTCAATTTCAAAAGTCAACAAAAAGGCACTTTAAGTCAAAGACCATAACTTGAGATTGGTAAATTAAAATGACATGGGACCAAAGGCATTGGTTAGAGGGCTTCAAGACCTTTCCAAAATGTCATAGAACATGGTCATAGGA
The DNA here is from genome assembly GCA_948472305.1 of Vicia faba. Classification (NCBI taxonomy): domain Eukaryota; kingdom Viridiplantae; phylum Streptophyta; class Magnoliopsida; order Fabales; family Fabaceae; genus Vicia; species Vicia faba. The sequence goes on from OX451737.1 coordinate 559,900,293, forward strand.
TCAAAATTGAGCAATATATGCATTGGAGAAGTTGGGAAATTTTTGGGAATTTGCAAAAGTCAACTTTGCCCAAAACACCTCATTTTTGCTAATGGGCCTCAAATTCCTTCTTGAAACTTTGTCCAAAGCCTATGCACGACCCATCAAGCCTATTTGAGTTTATTTTCTTATTTTTAATTAATTAATTGAATTTTTATTAATATTAATTCATTTAATTCATTTAATTGTAGGAAAATTAAAAAGATGTGGTTTTCAAATCTTTTTGTGATGCAAATAAGGTCAACACATGCTGAAGATTTCGTGCATCACTCAAGGGGACTAAAATATCCAATTTTAGCAAGTTTTATCAATCAAAAAAGTTGGAAAAGATTTGATTGAAATCAAATATTGTAAACATGAATGCAATGGATTCTTGGCAAAGATTGAACCCTAAATCCATTCTACTATAAGAGCATAACCAAACCCTAAAGCCTTGGACGTGCAAAACTGCTGCAAGAACCATAGCCAAATTCCAAAAAATTCAAAGAAAACCAAAAACTGTTTTTCATATTTCAGATCAATTCAAAGCCTTAGAGTGATTCCAAAACATTGCTGGAGGTGTAAGGAACCTTTTGCAATCAAAATCAAGTGTTAACACCCAAAGAATCCCAAGAACAGTCGTACAGTTTTCCCACTCTTTTCCATAATCGAAACTCAAGTTTTATGCATCATTAACATGTTATGATTATTGCTTTACATTGCTAACATCATTATGAAGCTAATGGTACAGATTAATTGTATTATGGTGCCCTAAAACGAAAACTGCCATTGGAGAATGCTAGGGTTTCCAAGCTTCAAAATTAGGGGTTTGCTATTGAGGAAAAATTGGATCTTCTTAGACCTATGGTTGAATTCGTCAAGGCCAGATGAACTCAACCCAACCCTCGCGCCCTATTTATATAACGCACAGAGCTAATCGCTATTTTTGCATTTTGCAGTTTGTGGGGGTTAAAAACCCCCGCTATTTGATTGTTTTTGTTACAGGCTAGGCGAAGAAGACAAGACGTGGAAGCAGGTGGTTGGTCCATTTAAACATAACGCGCGCGTTTTGGTTGTTTTCCAGCATGATACTTGTTTTCCATATATTATGTTTATTCATTATTATAATAACAAAGCATGCAGCGTGGTGTAGCGGAAGAGGACGTGTCTGGCAACCAATGGGACCTGGGTTCGATTCCCAGGTCCCCCAAACACTTGTTCTATTTTTTTTCACAATATGTTCTAATGCAGCGCTTGTCCAGAATTCCATCATGCAACCTCACAAATCAGCTTGCCAAGTGGCCATAGCATCAATTTACTGGTTCAGATGAGAGGACCATGGTGCTCATGAGTCAACGCACCTCTGGACGATTCCAAAGTCAACACAGGCTTAAGCTTAATTGGCCTCAAAATTGCTCCAACACCTCATATAGGGTCCATCACCCCCCTGGTTTTGTTACTTTTTTATTTTCTTTTACTCATAATTTCCTTTTATTAATTATTATTATTATTATTACTATTTAATTAATACAAATAATTAATTTCCTTAATAAATTCAGATAATTAAAAGATGTAATTATTTTTATTATTTATCATTAAAAATTATTTTTGTAAATAAACTCTAATTAATTAACTTAGTTTAAATTAGGTCAATTTTAATCTTTTTTTCATAAATAAATAAAATCATGTAGAATTAGGGTTTGACAATTTTCAATCATATTTTCTTATTATCATTATTCTTACTTATTAATTATTATTTTTTGTAAATAAAATGTAAATTAATTTAATTAGTTAAATTAGGTTAACTTTAACTTTTTTTTACAATAAATAAAATAAACTTAGAATTAGGTTTTACTAATTTTTAATTTTAATTCCTTTTGCTTTATTTACATAAAAAACACAAAAAAACATTTTTTTTCTTTTAATTAATTAATTAATTGGTAAATTAGGTCTAACATTTAATTTAATTGCAAAAAAGAACCAAAACTCATATTTTTTCTCAAAAGGGTCAAAACCCTAAGGACGTCCCGATTAAATTTCTTTCGCGCATTATTTATTTTTAATCATTTATGTAACTGTCTCAAAGGATGTAATAGCTAATTAGGTTTTACCGCTTTCTTTTACTTTCTCGCACTTTTCCAAAACGGGTTTTTGTTTTTGGCGATGTATAGACCCGCGCCTTGTAATAGCGTAGATTCATATTTCCGCAATTTATTTTCCGCACTCTTAACTGTTAAAGATGCATGAAAGATTTGTATGAAAATTAAAAACAACTCGTAGCTCACAAATGCATGATCAAAGATAATTCTTAACATGAAAAACAACACACATGCACATGCCACTCCTAGGTTACGCCTCACTGGTTGCCTCGAACGTGGTCGTCAAGTATAGGGTGTTTTAGAGGCCGCCCTCCTGTCTAAGATCCAGTTGCCTCAGAACGGTTGCCTCGGATAAAAAGGATCTAGGACATTAGGGTTACTTCTAAGGTGTCCTACTATTGCTTCGGTGACCACACTGTCCCTATAATCGAATTGACCCGAATACCTCCAACGATGGTGCTACCTACCTCTCAATGGTGGGATAACACTATCTAAAGGACTCTTACACAGCCTAATTCCTTAGGGTAGGTAGATGACTCATGGGTACTTGCTCTCTTTCTAAAAACAAAAACATCTTTTCACACTGACACTTTCAAAAAGTTTTCAAACAAATTTTTCATACACTCTTGAGGACAGATACAAGAGTTACTCAGAAATTTTTCAAACGAAACTTTTTCAAAACCCACATACACTTGAAAAGCAAACAAATTTTGAAAACATAAGAGCAAGTACCTAGGAGCCCGTGGATAACCACGGATAGAAAGAGTGCTAACACCTTCCCTTTCTATAAATCTACCTCCCGAACCGAGAAACATATCGAAAAGGAATTTTGCTGTGCTTTTGTCTTTTCCTTGTTGGAGAACATAAAAGACGGTGGCGACTCTTGCTTACCGCGACATTTCGCGAACCAGCATTTCAAAACAGTCAGTTCTCATTCCCACCGATCATAGAACTGGCGACTCTGCTGGGGAGTTTATAAAAGTGAGGTGTACCTTAGGATTAGATCATACTTATGTTTTCAATTGAATGTTTTGTTTGCTTTATATTTGTGGGCATTGCATCGGAGTTTCATAGATCCTAACCTGGATCTGGGGAATACCCTTTTAGGTAGCATAAGCTGTGAGGGACCTGTCCGACGTAGACCGACACGGGTGAAGCAGTGGCTACGTTGGTGTGACACCTTGGTCTGTACCGATATCCCTTGTGTCGCAACTAGGAGAATATGGGTCTTCTGAGGAGTCATTAAGCACCAACCGACCTTAGAACCCTAAATTGACCCAACTTGGCCATAGAACAGTAGCAGTATGCTACACTCATTAAGGCTAAACTCTCGAGATGGTTTTGGCCGCAAGAAAAGATTGCGACGCTGGAGTTATGACCGATTGAGGGTAGTCAGTGATATTGAGATCCTCTAGAACCCGGTTTCTATTTTTTAGGACAGGTCTTAACCAACTGAACTGAAAGAGGGTAGTACCTGAACTTCATGCTGGCCTAAACTCTAAGGGCTGTCTTGTGTGACTTGTGTGCCTTATCATGTTTGCCTTTGTGAATACTTATGGTGTGCTTTATCATAACATCATACCATTGCATGCATCCTGCATAGGGACTAATCCATTTCAAGGATCTCAAGGGTCTGTGATGCAGGTCATGATGAATCAAATGTCTAGCAAGGGGCAAAGGGGATTTATTTTCCTCTAGCCAAGGTTGTCAGGGGATATGACCTACTCGATATGGTGAGCCTTGACTCTTGAAGAAGGACTCTCAACAACATGAAGTTCCTTCAATCAAGCTACCGGATTTAAAGCCTAACAATTTTTCTTGTTTACCCCGCGAGATCCTTGAAAACATTGCATGCATACATACATATCATTGCATTACAGGTACCCTTTTACAGGTCACTTACCTTCTCCGCTGTTTATTTCAGCAATCATCATGTCTTCCGAACCTTCCGCTGAACAAGCTATCAAGGCCCTCCAGGCCCAGAATGCCCAGTTCCAGGATTTGGTTATGAGCCTAGCCCAGGGTCAACAGGATTTAAAGACTCTGATTCTGAAAGAGAGGAAGAAGAAGAAGAAGAAGAGATCTGTTTTGTTCAACACTAGACGCAGATCTGGGAATGGATTACAGAATGAGGCTGAGCTGACTGCCTCATCTGTCGGGAAAGACAACCCCCAAGAGAGAAGGGTTCCTAGTCCAGTGGTCTCCGACAACGAGACTGATTATAATGATGAACAGTACCCTCCGGCTGAGGATAAGTACAAGCAGTTAGAGGATCGCCTGAGTGCTATGGAGATACAGAAAGTGCCCGGCCTGGACTTCGAAGATCTAGGTCTATCCTCTAGGGTGGTGATCCCACACAAGTTCAAGGCGCCTGCCTTTGCGAAGTACGACGGAGCTTCGTGTCCTAAGCTACATCTCAGATCATACCTAAGGAAGATCCAGCCTTACACGGCCGACAAGAACCTATGGATCCATTTCTTCCAGGAAAGTCTTTCAGGGACTCAACTCGAATGGTTCTATCAGCTGGATGGAGCCAGTATTCGTAACTGGGAGGACTTGGCTACTGCGTTCTGAAGAAGTGAAAAACACAAGAAGGGGGGGTTGAATTGTAAAACTGAAAATCAATGCAATGAACACGATATTTTTATCCTGGTTCGTTTGATCTCAAACTACTCCAGTCCACCCGTCAAGGTGATTTCGCCTCTCCCCAACGAGGTCTTAATCCACTATATTCAACTGAATATACAATCTGCTTTAACAACTGCTAAAGCCTTCTTGAAGCAAACCACAAACCAGTTTCTCAAGGAATCACTTTCTTACAAAGAATTGAAATCTAGGTGTGTAAATGTTTTCTACAAAACTGTTTATCACAACTGTGATACTACACAACTTAAGCTTATTGAAACTAGATTGCTAAAATAATCGAGTAAGGAATTTTGTAGCTTTTAGCAAACTGAGAGTGAGGAAGATGATGAATAGCTTTTAGGCGTGTAGATTGATGTAGAGCATTAGCCAATTCAATCTTCATTGACTTGTTTATATAGCATTGGATTTGGTGAACGTTGGAGCAATAATTCTGATTCAATGCCATTAACAATCTTTCCTTATTAAGCAGATCTTGTCTGGAATGATGCCGTTGGTAATAACTCATCTTGAATGCACAGTGCCGTTGTCACTAACGCGTGTTCTGGCTTTTGCTCATTCTGACGCTGCTTAAGTGCTGATGAACCGTTGTTGTCTTTATCAGAGTTCAGAGTGTTAAGCGCAAATCTGTTCATCAAGCTTCAGCATAAGCGTGAGTTGTTCTTCTGATTCTGATATCTGATTAGCATCTTCTGATGCTGATGTTGATATCCAATAATCTGATGCTGATTATTATGTACTCTTGCTGATACCCATCAGAGTTTCTGTAAAAATAGAAAGTAATTTTTAGGTAGAAAATAATTCTTACATGAATCACATAATTAATATATCTTTTCATTTTGTTATCATCAAAACTTAAACTTAGGGTAGTAGATTCAAACTTTGTTCTAACAATCTCCCCCTTTTTGATGATGACAAAAACTAGATATTTTTAATTGAAAATTAGCGTGAAAAGTATCCGAGATAACTAAATGATAAGATGTATCATAATTAAAAAAGGAGTTATCAAGGATAAGGGATAAAGAGATATCAGAGTTTCGATCGGAGATACTCCCCCTGAATTTATTACTTCCCTTTTTAATTCCAAGAGTTCTTCAGGATCAGATCTTTATTGAATTTCGTTGAACATCAGAATCTCAGAGCTTTGCTTTGGATCAGAGTATCATAGCTTATCAGAGATTTGGGCTTCAGAGTATCAGAGGTGATTAACTTCTTGTACCTGTAGACTTATGCAAAAACAGAAAACATTCAAGAATATCAGAGTTAGAATGTTTGAGATTTTTTTTTTGTCTCAGTAATCCGTTTATTGAAAAAATATCATTCTTGTTCTCCCCCTTTTTGTCAGCAATCAAAAAGTGTAAGTGATGTGCTAAAACGATCAGAGCAGAAAAACTTGTTATATTAAAATTCAGAGCCAGACAAGAAAGTACAGAAGATATGCAAAGAAAACATTGAAAATATCATAAATGAAAAAACTAAGGTTGGGTTGGGAAGCGTGTGAACAGAGTCTCCAGCATTACACTTAGTGTTTTTCTGAGAAAATTTTTTTTCTTTTGACAGAGATGAACACACAAGGAAAATTGCAGAGAAATATTTGTGAGATTGAAAGAAACGGTAAAAGATTAATGTGAGATGTTAATGAGTTTAAATAGATTTCAAAAATAATTTTGAAAGTGTAAACGGTTTCAAGAAAGAGAAATAAAAATCATGATTACGTTTTAAAACATGATTACTTTCAATTAATGCTTGCTGATTTTGGGGGATTTGAGAAAGATACTTGAAACGGTTACCAGACATGTGTCTCAATGCACCCAATCAGCGTTTTGCCTTCTCAGAAACGTGCACGCGTTCTGCTTCAGAGATTTGCTGATGATTGGATGACACTTGGTTTGATTTAGTGAGTAGCACGTCTATCCTTAAGCTGAAACGCTCAGATCTTTAAGAATAGCATCTGATACAATCTGCATGTTCTATCTTTCTGAAAAGAGATTGATCAGAAGTTCACAGTAAAACAAATACACTCTGAATATAAATATATAGAATTAAAGCATTTTCACTCTGGGCAAATTTTCATGCTGAGATGTTTCAGAATGAAATTGAACCTATCTTCAGAAAGGGGTTTAGTGAAGATATCAACCCATTGATGGTCTGTATCTATAAATTTTAAGTTTAAAATTCCTTTCTGAATGTAGTCCCTAATGAAGTGATGTTTTATTTCTTTATGTTTAGCTCTAGAATGTAAAATGGGATTCTTACTTAAGCAAATAGCAGAAGTATTGTCACAGAGTATAGGGATGTTACTCTCAAAAATCTGGAAGTCTTCAAGCTGACTTTTCATCCAGAGCATCTGTGTGCTACATCCTGCTGCTGCTATGTACTCAGCTTCTACTGTTGATAGCGCAATTGTGGATTGCCTTTTGCTGGACCAAGAGATCAGATTTTCTCCCAGAAACTGGCAGCTTCCAGAAGTACTTTTACGCTCTACTCTGTCTCCAGCAAAGTCAGCATCGCAGTAGCCTACTAAGTTGTAATCACTAGATTTTCTATAAAATAAACCCAGATTAGTAGTACCTTTCAGATACTTGAAAATTCGCTTAACAGCTGTTAAGTGAGATTCTCTAGGATCTGATTGGAATCTAGCACAAATACATACGCTGAATAAGATATCAGGCCTTGAAGCAGTCAGATAAAGGAGAGAACCAATCATACCTCTGTAGACCTTCTGTTGTACCTTGTTGCTTACCTCTTCTCTTTCCAGAATGCACGTGGGATGCATTGGAATCTTTGATGGCTTACATTCTGAGAGGTCAAATTTCTTCAGAAGATCTCTGATGTATTTGCTCTGATGAATGTAAGTTCCCTCTGGAGTTTGATTGATCTGAATTCCTAGAAAGAATTTCAATTCCCCCATGAGGCTCATCTCAAATTCTGCCTGCATACACTTAGCAAATTTTCTTCCAAGAGAAGGATTAGTAGATCCAAAAATAATATCATCAACATAAATTTGACAGACTAAGATGTCATTCTTAACTGATTTACAGAATAGAGTAGTGTCCACCTTCCCTCTGGTGAATTCTTTTTCTAACAGAAAGTTACTTAGTCTTTCATACCAAGCTCTGGGAGCTTGTTTCAGACCATATAGTGACTTTTTTAGTTTAAAAACATATTCTGGATGTTTTGTATTTTCAAAACCAGGGGGTTGGTGCACATAAACCTCTTCTTCTATATACCCATTTAAGAATGCACTCTTGACATCCATCTGATAAAGAGTGATGCCTCTATTAACAGCAAATGAAATTAAAAGTCTGATAGATTCTAACCTGGAGACTGGAGCAAAGGTTTATGTATAGTCTATCCCCTCTTGCTGACTATAACCTTGTGCTACCAGTCGTGCCTTGTTTCTGATGACTTCACCTTGTTCATTTAGCTTGTTTCTGAACACCCATCTTGTTCCAATGACGTTGAATCCTTTTGGTCTGGGAACCAGATCCCATACGTCATTTCTGGTGAATTGATTCAGCTCTTCTTGCATTGCTAGAATCCACTCGTTGTCCAGAAGTGCTTCATCAATAGAAGAAGGTTCAATCAGAGACACAAGTCCCATGAGGGTTTCTTCAGAGTTTCTGAAGCTTGCTCTGGTTCTGATTGGATCTTCCTTTCTTCCTAGGATAGTATCTTCTGGGTGATCCAAGCTGCTTCTGGGTGGTATCTTCTGAGGTTGATCAGCAGCTGTTGTAGGATTGCTAGCAGTGCTCCTTTCAGATGTTGAAGGAGTGTCTGTGTTAAGAGCTTCTGATGACTTGTCTTCAGAACCTGTAAATTCAATTTCCATACCTACAAAAACTTCATTCTGCTTTGACTTTTCAGAGTCAAGCTTATCGTCAAAACGAACACTGATTGATTCTTCCACAATCTGTGTTTCTGTATTGTATACTCTGTACCCTCTTGAGCGTTTAGAGTATCCTAACATGATACACTTCTGTGCTTTAGAGTCAAACTTGTTCAAATAATTTTTTGTATTTAACATAAAGCAAGTACATCCAAATGGATGAAAATATGAAATGTTGGGCTTTCTGTTCTTCCACAATTCATATGGAGTCTTTTCCAGAATAGGTCTTATTGAGATTCTATTCTGAATGTAGCACGCTGTGTTTATTGCCTCTGCCCAGAAGATCTTAGCAACATTTGTCTTATTGATCATGGTTCTGGCCATTTCTTGCAATGTTCTGTTCTTTCGTTCTACAACTCCATTTTGTTGGGGAGTTCTAGGACAAGAGAAATCATACAGAATGCCTCTGTCATTAAAGAATGACTCAAAATCTTTGTTTTCAAACTCTCCACCATGATCACTTCTGACTTTAACGATTATAAGATCCTTTTCATTCTGAACTTGGTTACAGAAGGTAACAAACACAGAGTGTGACTCGTCCTTGTGTCTTAAGAACTTTACCCATGTCCATCTGCTATAGTCATCTACGATTACTAACCCATACTTCTTGCCACTGACTGAAGCAGTTTTAACTGGTCCAAATAAGTCAATGTGCAGAAGTTCTAATGGCTTAGAGGTAGAAACAACATTTTTAGATTTGAAAGAAGGTTTTGCAAACTTGCCTTTCTGACATGCTTCACACAGAGCATCTGAATTGAACTTCAAATTAGGAAGTCCTCTGACCAGATTGAGTTTGTTAATCTGAGATATTCTTCTCATACTAACATGCCCCAATCTTCTGTGCCAGATCCACTTCTCGTTGTTAACAGACAGAAGACACTTTACATTCTGACTTTTCAGTTCAGAAAGTTTGATTTTATAGATGTTGTTTTTCCTCTTTCCATTAAACAGGATAGTCCCATCTTTCTGACTAACATCTTTACATGATTTTTTATTAAAGATTATATCATAACCGTTATCACTTAATTGACTTATGGATAACAGATTATGCATTAATCCATCTACAAGCAGAACATTATTTATAGAGGGAAGATTTCCATTACCTACAGTTCCAGAGCCAATTATCTTTCCCTTCTGATTTCCTCCAAAGCCAACGTGGCCTCCAGGCTTAAGTTTCAGGCTTTGGAACATATGCCTTCTTCCCGTCATGTGTCGCGAGCAGCCAGAGTCCAGGTACCATGACTGGTGTTTCTGATTCGCTGCTAAAGATATCTGCAACATGTATTATTTTATCCTTAGGTACCCATATTTTATTGGGTCCTGATTGGTTAGCATTACCAAAATTCTGATTGAATTTTGGTTTCACAAAATAATTACTACTAGTGTATTTAATATCATGTGTGTGACCATACACAAAATGTGAGTTAAGAGGAGTGTGTTTAATGGTTAAATCCATGACATTCTTTGGTGTAGGAACCTTACCTTGGTATCCTATTCCCTTCCTGCCGTTTCTGCTAACTCCATAGATCATTGAAGCCATTCTGCTTCTATCTATGCTTTTAGTAAGGAACTTCTGGAAACTGTGATCATACTCCTTGATGATCTCATCTGCACTGCTGGGAGTTTCAGAAATTGGTTCCTTCTGAGAGTTTTGTAAAGTATTTTATAATTTTGAAATTTTATTTCTTAGCTCAGAATTTTCCAATTTCAGACTCTCAGTTTTATCAGAGTCAGATTCAAGATTCCTTTTCAGGTTTCTGAATTTAACTCTAATCTGCTGGTACCTTTCCAGAATTTCGTTAAGGCTTTCAGCAAGTTCAGCCTTGGTAAAATTAACTGCAAAGTCAGGAAATACCTCTTCAGTATCTGATTCTGAGTCTGATTCAGAAGCCTCACTATCTTCTGAAATGTTGGCCATGAGAGCTATGTTTTCTCTCTCATCATCTGATTCTGAGTCAACTTCAGACGAGTCAGAGTCATCCCATGTAGCCATGAGACTTTTCTTCTTTTCTCTTCCAAACTTCTTTTTGGGCTTTTCCCTCTGAGGCTTTGGGCAGTCACTCTTGTAGTGTCCTTGCTCATTGCACTCATAGCAGATGATGTCCTTGGTGTTTGGCTTTCTGCTTCCTGAGGAGCCTTCAGATCTTCTGTATCCAGAGGAAGAATCTGTCCTTCTGTATCTGGAAGAAGACTCGTTCTGATCAGATCTTCTTGGATTCCTGAACTTCTTTTGCCTCTGCTTCCATAGTTGATTCACTCTTCTGGAGAGGAGAGAAAGTTCGTCTTCTTCTGATGAGGATCCATCAGATGTTTCTTCAACTGCCTGCAAAACTTTAGACTCAGATTTTTTGTTAGATTTTAATGCTAAAGGCTTACCTTGCTTCTGGGGTTCATCAGCTTCTAGCTCTATCTCATGACTTCTGAGGGAGCTGATAAGTTCCTCCAGAGAAATTTTGTTGAGATCTTTTGCTAGCTTCAGAGATGTAACCATTGGCCTCCACTGCTTTGGTAAGCTTCTGATGATTTTCTTGACGTGATCAGCAGTAGAGTATCCTTTGTCCAGAACCTTGAGACCAGCTACCAGAATTTGGAATCTTGAGAACATTGTTTCAATGGATTCACTTTCTTCCATTTTGAATGCCTCATACTTCTGAATGAGCGCAAGAGCTTTAGTTTCTTTGACCTGGACGTTGCCCTCATGTGTCATTCTGAGTGAGTCAAACATGTTCTTTGTTGTGTCTCTATTGGATATCTTTTCATATTCAGCGTAAGAGATGGCGCTGAGAAGGATGGTTCTGGCCTTGTGGTGATTTTTGAAGTCACACTTTTATTGGTCAGACATTGCTTTCCTATCAATCTTCTGACCGCTTGCATTCACAGGGGGCGTGTATCCATCTGTCACCATGTCCCACAGATCAGCATCATGTGCCAGAAAGAAGCTTTCAATTATGTCTTTCCAGTAATCAAAATTTTCTCCATCAAAGACTGGAGGTTTGCCGCTGAATCTGTCTCTGTCCTCATGGTTGTCATTGCTGGTGTGTTGATAAGTTCCTGCCATTGTGTTTTTCTGACGCTGGATCTTGTACTGACACGGTTAAGTGTTTTAGCTCAGAACCAGGCGCTCTGATGCCAATTGAAGAAGTGAAAAACACAAGAAGGGGGGGTTGAATTGTAAAACTGAAAATCAATGCAATGAACACGATATTTTTATCCTGGTTCGTTTGATCTCAAACTACTCCAGTCCACCCGTCAAGGTGATTTCTCCTCTCTCCAACGAGGTCTTAATCCACTATATTCAACTGAATATACAATCTGCTTTAACAACTGCTAAAGCCTTCTTGAAGAAAACCACAAACCGGTTCCTCAAGGAATCACTTTCTTACAAAGAATTGAAATCTAGGTGTGTGAATGTTTTCTACAAAACTGTTTATCACAACTGTGATACTACACAACTTAAGCTTATTGAAACTAGATTGCTAAAATAATCGAGTAAGGAATTTTGTAGCTTTTAGCAAACTGAGAGTGAGGAAGATGATGAATAGCTTTTAGGCGTGTAGATTGATGTAGAGCATTAGCCAATTCAATCTTCATTGACTTGTTTATATAGCATTGGATTTGGTGAACATTGGAGCAATAATTCTGATTCAATGCCATTAACAATCTTTCCTTATTAAGCAGATCTTGTCTGGAATGATGTCGTTGGTAATAACTCATCTTGAATGCACAGTGCCGTTGTCACTAACGCGTGTTCTGGCTTTGGCTCATTCTGACGCTGCTTAAGTGCTGATGAACTGTTGTTGTCTTTATCAGAGTTCAGAGTGTTGAGCGCAGATCTGTTCATCAAGCTTCAGCATAAGCGTGAGTTGTTCTTCTGATTCTGATATCTGATTAGCATCTTCTGATGCTGATGTTGATATCCAATAATCTGATGCTGATTATTATGTACTCTTGCTGATACCCATCAGAGTTTCTGTAAAAACAGAAAGTAATTTTTAGGTAGCAAATAGTTCTTACATGAATCACATAATTAATATATCTTTTCATTTTGTTATCATCAAAACTTAAACTTAGGGTAGTAGATTCAAACTTTGTTCTAACACGTTCTACAAGCAGTATCAGTATAATTCCGACCTCGCTCCTACTCGTACCCAACTCCAGGGTATGTCACTAGGGACGGGTGAAGGTTTTAAGGAGTATGCGCAAAAGTGGAGAGACCTGGCTGGGAGGGTGCAGCCACCTCTAACTGACCGTGAGCTCGTTGACATGTTCTTGGGGACTCTGTCTGGTCCTTTCTACAACCATCTGATTGGGAATTCTTCTGCTGGGTTTACAGATCTGATCTTGACTGGGGAAAGAATCGAAGCTGGTATCAAGGCTGGGAAGATTCAAGAAGCTACACCTTCTGACACTCAGAAAAAGCCTTACAGTGGGAATAAAGAGTCTAATGCTGCGTACAGTCAAAAGAGCCGTCGTGACCAACACGTAGGGGAAGTCATGATCTCTGGTTCTGCGCCACGCCGACAACCGCAAAAGGGAAATCGGCGAAGGTCGGACGAGCCTAAAAGACAATTCACCAACATCAACATGCCATTGTCACAAGATCTGTAGCACAAGTTGAAGATGAATCTGATTGCGATGATCAACCCTCCTACAAATCCCAAGACCTCTTCTCCAAACTACAACCCAGATGCGAGGTGTGCTTATCATTCCGGTAGCCCGGGGCATGATACTGAGGATTGTTGGGCGCTGAAATACAAGATCCAGAATATGATCGATGTTAAGGAGATCGAATTCGAGCCTGCTGAGACTCCTAATGTGATCACTGCTCCCTTGCCAAAACATGGCTAGGATTGAAAAGAAAAAACTTTTGTTCATTCGAATGGTCAAGTTGTATTTTTCTTTGATTGTTCAAACAATTATCATGTCAAACTTTCTTATTTCATTGATGCATTACACGTGTCTGTTTTGAAGTAATTGTGTTTACTATATTCAAAATTGCCTTTATTTTTGATGCTCAACTCTCGATTATTAATTCTTAATTCTAAGCCTCTTGAGGGAGGATGACGAAAACGATACCATGATCTACAGTATGCTTTTGAACAGACCCCGCTGATGAGGTACAGGCATTGTTTCAAATCCTAAACAGTGGAGTTATAAGGCAGATAATCCCTAGTCAACCCCTTTGAGCCAAAGAAGTTGGAGTTTTTCTTTTTACGCAAAAATTAAAACCCTTAATCATAACCAGGGGTAGGGTAGTTCTCTCAGTTGATCTAGGTGCACAATGAATGGCATCAAAGGAGTCCTTCCAAAACAAAAGGACAGTGATGGTTCCGAATAATCATAAAGACGGGCAGTCATTGTTTCTCAAAATAAAAGCCCAATAAGTCAAAACCTATGAAGGAGACTTACAAAACTGGGGCATCCCGCTGACTGTAATCACAAAAGAAACAGTTCAGGCAAAAAACAGGGATAACAAAATCAAAAAGAAAGAGGTCCTACAAACCCTCAACAAAAAAGAAATGACTGCCTATTCAAAATAAACTATCAGTATCCGAACCATCACCGGAATATCGGAGCGAAGATTCAAACAAGATCTAATGCACGATCAGCTGAGTTTAGGATCGAAGAACATCACGAAGAACGGGTGGGTACATATATACTTTGAGCCTTTATCCTTTGTTTCTTAAACCGTGAACCAGGCCACGTTACAACCCTTAAAAGTCCTAGCTGAAGCATGGGTTAGTTCGAAAGCATACTGTTACAAAGGTATCCTGACTCCTGAAGGTCTGTTAAAAATCCTGAGTTGACATCATATTTTACAAAAATTTGCTTGTTTTACTGAAAATGCATTTTCAAAAACTTCAAGACAGACATAAGCTTTGCATTCTTAAAATAACTTTGTTTGCATATGACTATTTGTTCGAACAGTAGAGAAATTCGCACGACAAATATCTTGTGGACAAAAACCTTCTCAACAAAAAGAGTCACCTCCAGTGGAAGAAACACTTCCAATCAAGGGGCGCGGCAAGAGCATTGTCCATCATCTGGGGCAGTCAAGTCAAGATTCAAGGAATCTCTCAAAATGCCAAATAGCCAGGGGAAAATCTCCGCCTGAGTCACTTGGGGCATGGGACATGAATTCCAGCAACGAATCTTGCATGATCAGACATCTTCTGGTAGTATGGCGACACAACACTACTGACAGTGACAACTCCCTACACTCTGAGAGCGTGGACATAGTCAAAAAAGTACTACGCATAATCAAAGACCCGCTAGGTTGACTGGCCTAGGCAAAAATAAGGGCTTCCCGGCGAACCAAAAAGTTTCGGGCAAAAATAAGGGATGAAAATGAAAAAAAATCTGTACACCCGGCAAGTCGAAAACCTGAAAAGGCGGCTTGGGCAAAAAAGGGTATCCCGGTGGACTGAAAACCCGAAAGGGCGGTCCAGGAAAAAGTTAGGGATCAAAGCGTACGACTATGTCCCGTCATCTCGTCACTTACCTACCAGAAGAGATTTGTCAATCGGCAGCTACCGAGCACCTCCACAGGCCTTCTTCTCCTGCAGAAACTGGGGCAATAAGAATCGTCCGAACTGTACAAGTCGCTCTGTCCACCAAGGTACCAGGTTAGGTTCAGCTAAGAATGTGACCAAGATACCTTCACTCTCCGCAGAGTAAGACAAGATTCAGCAATACTCTCCTCCGAGCAGAGTTGGTCTCCAATCAGCCCCAAAAGGCACAATATCCCTGACAAGATTCAGCAACACTCTCCCCAAGCAGAGTTAGTCAACTGTCAGTCTTAAGGAAGTTGGGTATCCCCAGCAGATCTCAACATTCCCCAGCAGAGTATACATATATTCCCCTACAAGCATCCCCAGCAGTCTTAATATAAGATTGTTCCCCGGCGGAATACTGGACACCCCAGTGGAGCCACTTCCCCAGTACAGTTCAAAAGTTTCCCCAGGAGAGTTAAATCATCCTCCCCATTAGATTCTGGAAGCTTATCCCCAGTAGGTTCTGGAAGCTTATCCCCAGTAGATTCTGGAAGCTGGTCCCCTGCATAGTTCAAATGTCTCTCCCCGGCCATATTCAAAGGTTATTCCCCACCAGAGCCTATAACTGGGTTATCCTCAGCTAATTACAACGGAAAGATCGTCCTCGGAGAAGTTCTTCCTACCCCCAGCGGAGTTCATCAATTCCCCAACATAACATATCAACAGTATCCACAACGGAGTTATCATCAAAACCTCGGTGAAATATCTCTCCCCACAGAGCAATTCCCCACAGAGTAATCTCTTCACCAAGTTTATTCCCCAACGGAATCATCTTCTCCTACCGGTTTATTCTTGCAACCATCATCCCCAGCGGAAATGAAGAACTCTACTCTTCAACCTCAGCCCAGGATTCAACATCCCGGCATTCGTCAAGGATTTATTTTCCTAGACGAAAATACATTCATAGACATTCCACATTTTATACATCCTGCTTACATACATACAACATGATCTCATTTATTTTTTAGAACATCATGACACCATGCATTTCATACATCATGACATTGCATACAACTGATGTTTTACCTTTTCAGGAAAAAGGTCAATACAAAGATGATTACTACCAACTGTCGCAATTCCGGATTCGATACCTGTATCTAGCCAGGGCATATCCGTGAGCGACTAATTCCAGATTCGATTCCTGTATCCAGCCAGGGCATATCTGAAGAGTTTGAAGATTCGATACCTGTATCCAGCCAAGGCATATCTGTAGACGACTAATTCCGGATTCGATTCCTGTATCTAGCCAGGGCATATCTAAAGAGTTTGAAGATTCGATTCCTGTATCCAGCCAGGGCATATCTGTAGACGACTAATTCCGGATTCGATTCCTGTATCTAGCCAGGGCATATCTGAAGAGTTTGAAGATTCGATTCCTGTATCCAGCCAGGGCATATTTGTAGACGACTAATTCCGGATTCGATTCTTGTATCTAGCTAGGGCATATCTGAAGAGTTTGAAGATTCGATTCCTGTATCCAACCAGGGCATATCTGTGAGTAACTAATTGTAGATTCGACACCTGTATCTAGCCAGGGCATGTCTGCATGAAGAGTTTAGAGATTCGATTCCTGTATCCAGCCAGGGCACGTCTGTAAGCAACCTTTTGAAGTTCCGGATTCGATTCCTGTATCTAGCCAGGGCATATCTGTGAGCGATTGTTTGTAGATTCGATACATGTATCCAGCCAGGGCACGTCTGTAAGCAACCTTTTGAAATTCCAGATTCGATTCCTGTATCTAGCCAGGGCATATCTGTGAGTAACTGATTGTAGATTCGACACCTGTATCTAGCCAGGGCATGTCTGCATGAAGAGTTTAGAGATTCGATACCTGTATCTAGCCAGGGCATATCTACATGAAGAGTCTGAAGATCAACACCTGCGACAGTCCAGGAAATTATCCTTCTTTCTCAAATGCGTAAGTTCTCGCTAAGGCATCTCTTACGCGATCGACATCTCCAGATGGCATCTATAAGCCCATCCTCCCATCCACCATCTCTCCAAATGGCATCTGTAAGCCCATTCCCGCCATCACACTGCTGATACTCTACTATGTGAGTGCAAATTTCTGGGCACTTTAGTGTTCAATCATCTTCCACCTTCGGATCACGAAAGGCACGTAAGCCAATCTACATCCTAAGGTTTAAGAAGATTGAACAGGGGCAACTGTTGTACCCCAAAATTTGCCCTCCCATATTCTTTAAAGTTTATCAAGAATCATCTTCAAATGGTTCAAAACTTTTCAAGGGTTACACAGTCAAACATCCTCCTAAGCCAGTCAAAACTAGGGTTTTGGTTCCTTCAAGGAAGTTGAGGTTTTCAAGGGTCCAATCAAGTCTCATGTGCTCATACACATTTCCAAGCATCTACATGCCAAGTTTCAAGACTCACAGCATCAAGTTGCACAGTCAAAAACCCTAATTGCTTCACAGTCAACTGCAGGGGCAAAATGGTCATTTTACAGTCAAAAGTCAGAATTTTTGGTCAACATCTTATTTTGAAGCCACAATCATCATTTGATCAAGGCTTGATCATGATTCCACAAGCATGGCTCAAAAATCATCAAGATGCCAAAAGTTTCTATTTTTGGACAGCTGAAAAGTCAACTGTAACTTGACCAATGCATAACTTTTTCATGGTTCATCAGAAAAATCCCATCCAATGCTCATTTTGAAGGGGATGACATTTCCTACAACTCATCTTCACATTCCAAGTCCAATAAATGCTCTCACAAAAAGTTATCAATTTCTACATTATAGGTCAATTTCAAAAGTCAACAAAAAGGCACTTTAAGTCAAAGACCATAACTTGAGATTGGTAAATAAAAATGACATGGGACCAAAGGAATTGGTTAGAGGGATTCAAGACCTTTCCAAAATGTCCAAGAACATGGTCATAGGATCAAAATTGAGCAAGATATGCATTGGAGAAGTTGGGAAATTTTTGGGAATTTGCAAAAGTCAACTTTGCCCAAAACACCTCATTTTTGCTAATGGGCCTCAAATTCCTTCTTGAAACTTTGTCCAAAGCCTATGCACGACCCATCAAGCCTATTTGAGTTTATTTTCTTATTTTTAATTAATTAATTGAATTTTTATTAATATTAATTCATTTAATTCATTTAATTGTAGGAAAATTAAAAAGATGTGGTTTTCAAATCTTTTTGTGATGCAAATAAGGTCAACACATGCTGAAGATTTCGTGCATCACTCAAGGGGACCAAAATATCCAATTTTAGCAAGTTTTATCAATCAAAAAAGTTGGAAAAGATTTGATTGAAATCAAATATTGTAAACATGAATGCAATGGATTCTTGGCAAAGATTGAACCCTAAATCCATTCTACTATAAGAGCATAACCAAACCCTAAAGCCTTGGACGTGCAAAACTGCTGCAAGAACCATAGCCAAATTCCAAAAAATTCAAAGAAAACCAAAAACTGTTTTTCATATTTCAGATCAATTCAAAGCCTTAGAGTGATTCCAATACATTGCTGGAGGTGTAAGGAACATTTTGCAATCAAAATCAAGTGTTAACACCCAAAGAATCCCAAGAACAGTCGTACGGTTTGCCCACTCTTTTCCATAATCGAAACTCAAGTTTTATGCATCATTAACATGTTATGATTATTGCTTTACATTGCTAACATCATTCTGAAGCTAATGGTACAGATTAATTGTATTATGGTGCCCTAAAACGAAAACTGCCATTGGAGAATGCTAGGGTTTCCAAGCTTCAAAATTAGGGGTTTGCTATTGAGGAAAAAATGGATCTTCTTAGACCTATGGTTGAATTCGTCAAGGCCAGACGAACTCAACCCAACCCTCGCGCCCTA
This sequence comes from Vicia faba, assembly GCA_948472305.1. Taxonomy (NCBI): domain Eukaryota; kingdom Viridiplantae; phylum Streptophyta; class Magnoliopsida; order Fabales; family Fabaceae; genus Vicia; species Vicia faba. Next base: position 559,919,330 of record OX451737.1, read on the forward strand.
TTTATATAACGCACAGAGCTAATCGCTATTTTTGCATTTTGCAGTTTGTGGGGGTTAAAAACCCCCGCTATTTGATTGTTTTTGTTACAGGCCAGGCGAAGAAGACAAGACGTGGAAGCAGGTGGTTGGTCCATTTAAACATAATGCGCGCGTTTTGGTTGTTTTCCAGCATGATACTTGTTTTCCATATATTATGTTTATTCATTATTATAATAACAAAGCATGCAGCGTGGTGTAGTGGAAGAGGACGTGTCTGGCAACCAATGGGACCTGGGTTCGATTCCCAGGTCCCCTAAATGCTTGTTATATTTTTTTTTCACAATATGTTCTAATGCAGCGCTTGTCCAGAATTCCATCATGCAACCTCACAAATCAGCTTGCCAAGTGGCCATAGCATCAATCTACTGGTTCAGATGAGAGGACCATGGTGCTCATGAGTCAACGCACCTCTGGACGATTCCAAAGTCAACACAGGCTTAAGCTTAATGGGCCTCAAAATTGCTCCAACACCTCCTATAGGGTCCATCACCCCCCTGGTTTTGTTACTTTTTTTATTTTCTTTTACTCATAATTTCCTTTTATTAATTATTATTATTACTATTTAATTAATACAAATAATTATTTTCCTTAATAAATTCAGATAATCAAAAGGTGTAATTATTTTTATTATTTATCATTAAAAATTTTTTTTGTAAATAAACTCTAATTAATTAACTTAGTTTAAATTAGGTCAATTTTAATCTTTTTTTCATAAATAAATAAAATCATGTAGAATTAGGGTTTGACAATTTTCAATCATATTTTCTTATTATCATTATTCTTACTTATTAATTATTATTTTTTGTAAATAAAATGTAAATTAATTTAATTAGTTAAATTAGGTTAACTTTAACTTTTTTTACAATAAATAAAATAAACTTAGAATTAGGTTTTACTAATTTTTAATTTTAATTCCTTTTGCTTTATTTACATAAAAAACACAAAAAAACATTTTTTTTCTTTTAATTAATTAATTAATTGGTAAATTAGGTCTAACATTTAATTTAATTGCAAAAAAGAACCAAAACTCATATTTTTTCTCAAAAGGGTCAAAACCCTAAGGACGTCCCGATTAAATTTCTTTCGCGCATTATTTATTTTTAATCATTTATGTAACTGTCTCAAAGGATGTAATAGCTAATTAGGTTTTACCGCTTTCTTTTACTTTCTCGCACTTTTCCAAAACGGGTTTTTGTTTTTGGCGATGTATAGACCCGCGCCTTGTAATAGCGTAGATTCATATTTCCGCAATTTATTTTCCGCACTCTTAACTGTTAAAGATGCATGAAAGATTTTTATGAAAATTAAAAACAACTCGTAGCTCACAAATGCATGATCAAAGATAAATCTTAACATGAAAAACAACACACATGCACATGCCACTCCTAGGGTACGCCTCACTGGTTGCCTCGAACGTGGTCGTCAAGTATAGGGTGTTTTAGAGGTCGCCCTCCTGTCTAAGATCCAGTTGCCTCAGAACGGTTGCCTCGGATAAAAAGGATCTAGGACATTAGGGTTACTTCTAAGGTGTCCTACTATTGCTTTGGTGACCACACTGTCCCTATAATCGAATTGACCCGAATACCTCCAACGATGGTGCTACCTACCTCTCAATGGTGGGATAGCACTATCTAAAGGACTCTTACACAGCCTAATTCCTTAGGGTAGGTAGATGACTCATGGGTACTTGCTCTCTTTCTAAAAACAAAAACATCTTTTCACACTGACACTTTCAAAAAGTTTTCAAACAAATTTTTCATACACTCTTGAGGACAAATACAAGAGTTACTCAGAAATTTTTCAAACGAAACTTTTTCAAAACCCACATACACTTGAAAAGAAAACAATTTTTGAAAACATAAGAGCAAGTACCTAGGAGCCCGTGGATAACCACGGATAGAAAGGGTGCTAACACCTTCCCTTTCTATAAATCTACCTCCCGAACCGAGAAACATCTCGAAAAGGAATTTTGCTGTGCTTTTGTTCTTTCCTTGTTGGAGAACATAAAAGACGGTGGCGACTCTTGCTTACCGCGACATTTCGCGAACCAACATTTCAAAATAGTCAGTTCTATTTCCACCGATCACACACGCCTCTGTTGTACCGGTGGTTCATCTCTCATATGCCTCAATTTGATGCTTTTTGGGATGTAAAGAAGGAACCTCGTTGGGCTCCTAAGATCATGGCACTTACTCACTCGGATATTGATTGGTATTATCGAGCTTACCAGGATGTGGAGATTATTGACAATTGTGGTAGTTTCCCCAATGTATCGCTTCTTGGTACAAAGGGAGGAATTAACTATAACCTTGTTCTTGCACGGCGACAGCTTGGTTATCCGATGAGGGATAAATCGAATAATATTCATTTAAGTAGTTTCTTTATGAAGGAAGGAGAAGACCATAGGGAAGCTAGGGAGAAGATTGCGAAGGCCTAGCGTCACATTCATAAGAAGAGTAGGAAGGATTTGGGACCTAGGGGTGTTATTTCTATGGAGCCATATCTTCAATGGATCTGATCGAGAGCCATTCAGTTAAAGATGTCGTATACTCGGGAGACACCCGTGCCTGATCTATTTGTGAAGACCACTCCTCCCTTATTAGATGATCTAGAAGAGCTGCAACTCGCTTTGGTTAGGATGAAACAGGAAAGGGATGCTTGGAAGAATAAGTTCCAGACTTTAGAGAGTTCCTATAAAGCAGACTTGAAGGAGAAAGACGATTTAATTGAGATCCTTGAGAGTCGAGTGGTGGAGTCTATGGAGAGGCAAGGGGATTTATTTTCCCCTGAGCCTCAAACAGGTGCTGATTACTCACTTCCTGATTCAGATGATTGGAAGGAGGTTGCCATCAGACATGTGGAAGAAAACCAGAGGTTTAGGGCTCAGATTGTCAAGCTCACAGGGAAGCGCCAGCGTACAGATTGATCTCCATCAGCTCTTTTTCTTAGGATTTTAGATTGTATTTTCATCTTATACTTGAGATCATTGAAACTTGTAATCCATTTTGAAGTTATTATAATAAAATTTATCAGTATTTCAAAAAATCTTTATTACTTTGATGTTTGCAATATGTATATAAACCATAAATCCCTTGAAATATTAAATAATGAAGCAAAAATAATCATATGCATTGCATATCATGCATCATATTGCAAATATTTATTGCATTTATTATGCATATCCAGGTGTCTTGCCCAACTTTTTACTTTGTTCAGCAAGCTGACTCATCACTACAACACTCAGGCTAATTTCAAAAAGAAGATGGACAACTTAGAACAGGAGAATCGCGAGCTGCGTGAAGAATTTTCTGCTTTGAAGGCCGGCATGGACAATTTGACTACTCTTATGGAAGCTCTGGTGGCTGCTTAGAATCAGCCACCGAGTGTTCAACCTCAACCAACAAGGGAAAATACTGAAGTTCCGACTGTTCCTATATCCGCTACTCCGACTGTTGTTCAAAACTCTATGCCTCAAGGTTATCCATGGGGAATGCCAGAGAATTTTGCACCTGAAGGTTTAAATCTTGGTCCTCAAGATACTCCAGTGGTTCAGACTATGGTTACTCCGGCACCTTCTGTGGTGCATGTTGTTCCTACTGCACCTCCTTCGGTGAACATGGTTCCGTTTGTTAATGATGATGTGTGTCGTCCTTTCCCTCTGCCGAGTGAAGAATTGGGTCTTTATGACAGAATGGATGATTTTCAAGAACAGTTTGATAAGATGCAAAGAGAGATGAAGGCTCTTAGGGGAAAAGAGCTATTTGGGCAGAACGTGAATGAGCTATGTTTGGTCCCGAATGTTAAGATACCTGCTAAGTTCAAGGTCCCGGAATTTTATAAGTATAAGGGAAACACTTGCCCTTGTGCTCACCTAGTAATGTACGTGTGGAGAATGTCTACCCACACTGATGATCAGCGTCTGCTGATTCACTTTTTTCAGGATAGTTTGACTGGCGCAGCACTGAAATGGTATATGAGTTTGGACAACACCAACATCCATACTTTTAATGATTTGGGAGAAGCATTCATCAAACAATACAAGTACAATGTGGACATGGCGCCTGATCGTGACCAACTTAGAGCCATGGTTCAGAAAGACAGGGAATCGTTCAAAGAGTATGCACAGAGATGGCGCGAAGTAGCTGCCCAAGTGATTCCTCCCATGGAAGAGAAGGAGATGACTAAGATTTTTCTGAAGACGCTGGGAGCTTTCTACTACAAAAGTATGGTAGCAAGCACACCAAGTGACTTTACAGAGATGGTAGGAATGGGTATCCTCCTAGAAGAGGCTGTAAGAGAAGGCCGTTTAACGAAGAGTGAAGGATCCGGAGGTATGAAGAAGCCATCTTATGTGTTTACCAAGAAGAAAGAAGGGGATGCAAATGCTGTTATACAAGAGAGGAGGGTAAACTCCCCTAGAAGGAATTATCATCATCATCAGCAAGTTGCCTCAGTTACTCCTGTTATGAATGACGCTCTGACAACCGTTGCTTATCAGAGACCGTCCCATAAGGGGAATCAAGGGTATAATTAGAGAAGGGAGATTTATGACACTATTCCCATGAGCTATACAGAGCTACTACCAGTATTGATTCAGAAAAAGTTGGTCCAGACACGACCACCTCCCGTCGTACCCTCACCATTTCCTTGGTATTACAAGGCAGACCAAACGTGTGCTTTTCATCAGGGAGCAACAGGGCATAGTGTTGAGAATTGTTATCCTTTGAAGACTGAAGTGTAAAAGTTGGTGAAGTCTAGAATTATATCTTTCAAGGACATGGGACGTAATGTAAAAGATAACCCTCTTGTGATACGGTGGGAGAACTGACTTGAGGTTTTGTGTTTGTGTTCACAAATGTTGCGGTTTAGCAAGAGTCTCCACCGACTTTTCTTTTATCCAAAAGGAAAGGTGAAAAAGCACAGGAAAGACCTTTAGAGATGTTTTCTTGAGTTCGGGGGGTAGATTATGAAAAGGAAAGGTATTAGCACCATTTTCATCCATGGTTTTCCATGGGCTCTTAGTTAATTGCTAGATCACTTGCTTTTGTTTGAAAATGTGCTTTGTGTGGTTTTTGAAAGTATTTTGAAAAGGCGCCATAGTTTAGGCAAACTTTTATAATGATTCTCGTTCGTAAGAATGTATACAAAAGTGTTGAGCTTTTGAAAATATTTTCAATGTTTGGAAAATTTTTTGAAGATGTTTTGAAAGTGTATGTGTTTGTTTTGAAAAATAGCAAGGCTATTTATTTTGAGAGTGAGCAAGTAATTAAAAGTAATCTACCTACTCAAAAGGTCGTTTAGATGTGATTTTCCTCCTCCTTTAGATGTTGCTATCTTACCATTGATTTGGTAAGAAGACCCATTGTTAGATGTGAAGGGATGGGCATGGGTCATCGTATGACCATGATAGCAATGTTGCGAGATAACTTAGCACTTTTCTTTAGGGACTAAGATCATTTTGAAAGGCAACTTTGATAGCATCATTGAGGGACTGTGATCTTGTATTTTTCGATTTGTTTGTGCTAAGACGTCCCACATGCATAACATGGCCATTTTTGTAAGGAAACGAGTGGAATTACCCTAAGGGCGTAAGTGTGCGAGTGTATTTGATTGCATGCATTTAGTCTTGAATTAGGGTTTTCTAAACATTGGTTTTAGTCTTGTCACACATACCCTAATTACTAACAATTTATGAAAGCAATAAAAGTACAGAAAATAAAGATTCTACACTATTACAATCATTAGGGGGATGGGGTGTACAAACTTCAAATAGGGGTTGCAAATTAAATCCTATGTTACTATTACAACCATATTGAATGGGTAAGAATGTACAGGAAATGTAAAGTGTTTGTCTGTTTAAAAAAAAGAGAATAACTTTTGTTTAAGAAAATATTTTTTTGTCTTTTTTTTTGTTAAAAGAATATATAAAATATTTTTGGTGTTTTTTGATTAATAAAAAAATGATGGCAAAATAACAAAAGAGAAAGAAAACAAAATCAGCGCAAAATGCTGAAAATAGAAAAGGTCAGAAGTTCTTACTCTGGCTTGCTGCACAATAGAAACAACGTTAGTGGAAATATGGAAGTTCAGAAGATCTAGATCTTCTGCTAACTCAGAAGTTTCCAGAAGTTCTGATGCAACTGTCAGAATTTTGCCTCTCTCCATGCCAGTCAGAACATCTGCAGCTTAGTCATTTCTTACAGAACAAAAGTTGCATACATAATAATTATGACATATTTCATGAAATATCAGAAGCACAAATCAGAAGCAACATGTATTTGCTAATCCTAATTTTGAGTCCTAATTTCTTTATGAAACTCTGAACATGGATTTCTTCTACTTAGGCAGGCAGATTCATGAATTTTTAGAATATATGCATCATCAGGATCAAAATATCTACATTGTGTTAAATATGTAAAATCTGACAATGCTTAATCAGTATGATGAGAGTCAGCAGAAAACTTACCTTGTAGCTGGAAAGGATTCTGTTAACTGGAGGTTGGTCCTGAATTCTGGTGATGTTCTAAGCAACTTCTTCACGTACTCAGCAGGATGGAAGTTTGCAACTTCTGGAACAACCAAGGGGTGATATTCTGATTTCTTTGAGGCGGGGGTGAATGGAGAGTGTATGGCAGTAGGAATACAGAAGTTAAGGTAACTTCTAATATGTGAATCAACAACTGCATGGATAGCTTTAGTCAAGAAACATTTAAGGAAAAAATGGAGTTTGAATGCAAGAATCCAATGCTAAGATTTTGGTATTTTGTGTTTAAAGTTTCCTGGGTTCTTGGAATTTTTGCAGGGGTTCAAAGCTTTCTTTCTCAATTTTCTCACCTCCTTCACAAATATTTCTGGACTTTCTTAGTGGCCAATGGTATTCTATTTATAGGCAAAGGTTTTGTAGTTTGGAGATGTCAAGTGGCGCCAACATCATGTGCTAGAAGCTGACTTACTGCTGAAGTAAACTTAAACAAGCATGGTTCAATGCACCAAGTGGAATGGTTAGCAGCACCTAATCTGGATTTGTCAGCATGAATTAAGGAAAAGTAGAAGTAGCGCCTGGGCCTAGCATACTTTTGCACAAAAGTTTATCTTCCCAATACAGTAGGGGTACACGTGGGGGAAATCCTTTGGATAACACCTCACAAGTGGTTGTGAGCATTAAATGAGTTCCCATGTGAGACTATGCATCATTGCTTAACTCTTCATCAAAAGTTCTGCTTCAGCATGGCATCCAATCTTCTGATCCTTTTATCTTCTGGCTTCAACATGTTCTGAAGGATCCCTCAGACTTTCCAGTAAGCTTGCAGCACACTTTGTAACCTTCTTTGATTTACCCCTGCAAACTCTGACTGACCCTCTGTGAACAATGATCCAGAAGTTCTGACGAAACTCTGTCTTGAGAATATTCAGAATTTACTGAGTATGAACACTGGCCCGGAAGTTCTGAAATTGTCATATTTCTTAAACAATTAGAGAAATTTCTAAGTATTTAGAATTTGACTTTTCCAAAGTAAAATTTGACTTTTGAAATTCTTGATGAAACAAACTTCAAATTTCAACATGTCTTGATGAAATATGATTTTTGAGATTTGATTTTGATCCAAAAGTCAAAGTTAGACTTCTTAGTGTGCAAATGACCATTTTGCCCTTGTGAATGGTTTGCTTGGTAAAATTGATAATTCAAGGTTTGGGATTAGATGAAAGCAAACTTGAGGATCCAGGGTGATTCCTTGAGAAATGAGAGGGAAAAGTTTGGGGTAGAATGTAACACCCCAGTTTCAATTATTTGATTTATTTAGATTTGGGAAATTATTTTATTAGAATTAATAAAATAAAAAGAAATTATTTATTTTGGAATATTTGAAGAAAATAAAAGAAATAAGAAATATGGATTTCTTTTAAGTTATTGGGCTTGGATGTTGTTAGTAAAGAGTGGGGGTGCAAGAGAAATAAAGTTATGTTTTGGAACTTAAGCTATTTTTTCTCATTATTCACGATAACACAGATTTGGGATTATTTGGGAAATAGAGCTCTGAAGGTGAGAAGAACGAAGAACATCGATCAAAGAGTTCAAAGCTGCAAATTGATAAGGTAAGGGGGGCTATTACTCGATTTACTTTTGCTTATGGGTTTAGGTACGGTTGATTTGGGTAATCGTAGGGAAAAACCCCAATTGTTAGATGTCATTAGGGATCGATACCCTTAGGATTGAACTTTGTTAAAGAAGGTTTAGGTTCCCAATTTTATGAAATCAATTAACGATTTTAGGTTCCTAATGGTGGATTGGAAGTATATCTGCATGATCGTGAATTTACCTTAGAAGTTATAGGGATAACCTCAATGTTAGCAGATTTCCCCAAAAAGGACGATTAATCACTTCTAAGGTTACTATGATGATAGTTGGTAATTAGGAAATTGAGGTGTTGTTTTGAGTTATACAAAATCGATGTCGTTAGGTACCGAAATGCGCGTTTTGGCTGGCGTTTTTCACGTTTGGCTGCTGTTCTGAGCTGCTGCAGGTTCAGGAAAAATCTGACCCGCGCTCATCAACACGGGCCGTGTTGTTTCACACGGGCACCCGTGTTGATTCACTGTGTTGCCAAAAAAATGTGCTTTCTAGACACATTTCAACACGGGCCGTGTTGATTTACACGGGCGCCCGTGTTGATCCCCTGTAATGGCAAAATAACGTGTTTTCTGGGCACAATTCAACACGGGCAGTGTTGATTTACACGGGTACCCGTGTTGATGCCCCTGTGTTGTTTTCTGAATTTTGTTTTCTGTGCATGCTGTTATGTACGGAGCGATCCTGTTTTGATGTGCAGTGTTTGATGTGTTTTGCATATGCTGTTTTATTGATTGCCTAGTGTTGATTGATATTTGTATCGAATAACGATTGTATGTTATGATACCAACACTATAGGGATGTTATTGCCATGCTTTAGATGATGTATCAAGCATGAATTATGATATAACTTGATATGATCGATGTTTGATAGTATGCTGAGTGATTACATGCTATCCATATCCTGTTATGATTGATGTTGTTGATGTTGCATGATATGTTGATTGACGTTAATAGTATGCTGAGTGTTACATACTTTACATGTCATGTTGCATTTGTTAATTCCCATTGTGTGGAATTAACATGGTGGCCAATATACGTGTCCGCGATTTAATGGAACGTTGAGGTGGTAGCCGTGTCCGCGATATAATGGAACGGTGAGTTATCCGTGACCCGAGATTTAATGGGGCGGTAAAATGGTACCACATGCATGGGTGTGTTGCATAACATTGAATATGACATGAATGGATGATTTTTCCAATGTTGTATTTGATTGATTGTATGCATGTATTGTTACTAAATTGTTAACGATGTTTGATGTTAACTATAAGCATGGAAAGTAAGATATTATGAATATATAAATTGTAAAGGTTTTTGTAATCTATAAAACATGCTAATTGTTGGGTGATGCTTATGGTTTCCTGAATTGATTGTTATGAACGTATAATCAAATGTATAGTTGAGATGCTTACCCTTACTGTTGAATATTTCAGATTGAGGAGCTTCGTTCAGGTGCTTGGCGAAGGCTTGTCGTTTTTAGTTTAATTCCGTTTTAGTATTGTCCGGGTCATGCTCTGGTAGTTGTAACTCCGGGAACGTTTGTTTGTCGGGCTGCTTTAGTCAGACTCGTTTATTTCCTTATATTTGTTATAATATGATGTTGACATTTTTCCAGGTGTTAATCCCTGATGATTTTGAAAAATATTATAACATTGGTTTTATTAATTAAATTATTCCGCTGTGTAAACATGTATGAGTTACTACTATGATTATGCATGACAGGAACTTGTTTTTAATTAAAAGAGAATTGTGACATCCTCATTGATACATGTACTCTGGAACTATAATTTTAATTATTCGCGAAAATTTATTCGGGGTTTTTAGAGGGTGTTACAATAGTGGTATCAAAGCATAGTCGGTCGTTGCGACCAGAGTCTTGAGTCAGTCATCCCTTTTGTATGCGATTAGTGTAAGGTAACACTGTCGATACTGTATTCTAATGAGGAGTATGTTTTAATTCTCAGGAATATGGCTGGAAGAGGTAACGGACGAAATGATGCTGCACTAGCTGAGGCTTTGGGGATGTTAGCTGGTGTACTTGCTGGAAACCCAACTGGAGGCGTGATTGGTGCTGATAGGCAATTGGGGAATTTCCAAAGGAACAATCCTCCGTTATTCAAAGGTACACATGACCCTGAAGGTGCTCAGAAGTGGCTGAAGGAAATCGAAAGGATTTTCCGTGTGATTGATTGTGCTGAAGATCTGAAAGTCAGATATGGTATGCATATGTTGGCAGAAGAGGCCGACGACTGGTGGGTTGCAACAAGGACTGAAATGGTTCAGGACGGAGAGGCACTGACTTGGGCTAACTTCAGAAGAGCTTTTCTGAGGAGGTACTTTCCTGAAGATGTTCGGGGAAGAAAGGAAATTGAGTTTTTGGAGCTTAAGCAGGGCAATCTGACTGTTAGTGAGTATGCTACTAAGTTCACTGAGCTGGCAAAGTATTATGCACACTACAACAATGATGAGGCTGGAGAATTCTCTAAATGTATCAAATTTGAGAATGGTCTCCGAGATGAGATTAAGCAGGGAATCAGGTACCAGCGTATTCGTAGATTTTCTGATCTGGTGGATTGTAGCAGAATCTTGGAAGAAGATATTACCAAGAATAGGTCGTCTCACTCTCGTGGGGCTGTTGATAAAAGAGGAAAGCAACATATGGACCGTGGCAAGCCATATGGTAGAGATAACCAGAAATCAGGTGGATGGAAAAGGCCTAGTGGGGGAGATTCTAAGGCTCCTATCAGATGCTACAGGTGTGGTGAGTTTGGTCATCATATTCGAGATTGCAAGAGTGATGAGAAGAAGTGCTATAAATGTGGAAAGGCTGGTCATTTATCTATTGATTGCAAAGGGAAGTCTGTTACTTGTTACAATTGTGGTGAAGAAGGTCACATTCGTCCGCAGTGTCCTAAGCCTAAGAAGGATCAGTCAGGTGGAAAAGTGTTCGCTTTGTCTGGATCTGAGACTACTCCAGAGGATCGATTGATTAAAGGTACGTGTTTTATTCATGGCACACCTTTAGTTGCAATTATTGATACTGGTGCAACTCATTCTTTCATTTCTTTGGATTGTGCTGAGAGGTTGAAACTGGACATATCTGGTATGCGAGGTAGCATGGTTGTTGATACTCCTGCATCGGGTTCAGTGACAACTTCACTTGTATGTAGGAATTGTCCTATTGAGATTTTTGGTAGAGGTTTCGGTATAGATTTAGTGTGTCTACCGCTTGAACAAATTGATATTATCCTTGGGATGAACTGGTTGGAATTCAACCGGGTTCATCTGAACTGTTTTGCTAAGACGGTGATTTTTCCAGAAGCAATTGGTGTCGAGAATTTGACTATGACTGCTAGGCAGGTGCAAGAAGCAATGGAAGACGGTGCTAATGTGTTTATGTTACTTGCTTCGTTAGATGCAACAGGAAAGGTCAGGAGTGGTGAATTGCCAGTGGTGTGTGATTTTCCAGAAGTCTTTCCTGATGATGTTGGTGAGTTACCTCCTGAGAGAGAAGTGGAATTTTCTATAGATTTGATTCCTGGTACGAGACCGGTGTCGATGGCGCCATATCGTATGTCTGCGTCTGAGTTGGCTGAATTGAAGAGTCAGTTGGAAGATTTACTGGAGAAGAAGTTTATTCGTCCAAGTGTTTCGCCTTGGGGTGCTCCGGTATTGTTGGTCAAGAAGAAAGAAGGTTCTATGAGACTGTGTGTTGATTACAGGCAATTGAACAAGGTAACCATTAAGAATCGGTATCCGTTACCGAGGATTGATGATTTAATGGATCAGCTAATTGGAGCCAGTGTATTCAGTAAGATTGACTTGAGATCTGGATATCACCAGATTCGTGTGAAAGCGGAAGATATTCAAAAGACTGCTTTTCGAACGAGGTATGGGCATTATGAATATTCTGTTATGCCGTTCGGAGTTACTAATGCACCTGGTGTTTTCATGGAATATATGAACAGGATTTTTCACCCGTATCTGGATAAGTTTGTTGTGGTTTTTATTGATGACATTCTGATTTATTCCAAGAATGACGAAGAGCATGCGGAACATCTCAGAATTGTGTTAGAGTTGTTGAAAGATAAGAAGTTGTATGCAAAGTTGTCCAAATGTGAGTTCTGGCTGAGTGAAGTTAGTTTTCTTGGACATGTGATTTCTAAGAATGGTATTGCAGTGGATCCTACAAAAGTAGAAGCAGTATCTCAGTGGGAAGCGCCGAAGACTGTTTCTGAAATTAGAAGTTTTCTTGGTCTTGCAGGTTATTACAGAAAGTTTATCGAAGGATTCTCAAAGTTAGCATTGCCGTTGACAAAGTTGACTCGTAAAGGACAAGCGTTTATTTGGGATTCGGAATGTGAGAAAGGTTTCCAAGAATTGAAGCGGAGATTGACTAGTGCTCCTATCCTGATTTTGCCGAATCCGGTGGAATCTTTTGTGGTTTATTGTGATGCATCTCTGATGGGATTAGGTGGTGTTTTAATGCAGAATCAACAGGTAGTTGCGTATGCTTCGAGACAGTTGAAGGTTCATGAAAGGAACTATCCTACTCATGATTTAGAGTTGGCAGCAGTTGTGTTTGTCTTGAAATTGTGGAGACATTATCTGTATGGTTCGAGATTTGAAGTGTATAGTGATCATAAGAGTTTGAAGTATCTTTTCGATCAGAAAGAGCTCAATATGAGGCAAAGAAGGTGGTTGGAATTTCTCAAAGATTATGATTTTGGTTTGAATTACCATCCTGGTAAGGCAAATGTGGTTGCAGATGCTTTGAGCAGGAAATCCTTGCATATGTCTATGATGATGGTTCGTGAATTGGATTTAATTGAACAATTCCGAGATTTGAGTTTAATTTGTGAAAGTACCCCGAAGTGTGTTCGTTTGGGTATGTTGAAGCTTACTAGTGGTATTCTAGAAGAGATCAGGATCGGGCAGAAATCCGATGTTAATTTAGTTGATAAATTGACATTGATCAACCAAGATCAAGGTGGTGAGTTTAGAATTGATGAGAATGATGTTATGAGATTTGGCGATAGAGTTTGTGTTCCTGATGTCGCAGAAATCAAGAAGAGTATATTAGAGGAAGGACATCGCAGTGGGATGAGTATTCATCCGGGTGCCACGAAAATGTATCATGATTTGAAGAAATTGTTTTGGTGGCCGGGAATGAAAAAGGAAATAGCTGAATTTGTGTATGCATGTCTAATCTGTCAGAAATCGAAGATTGAACATCAGAAGCCGTCTGGAATTATGCAGCCGATGTTTATTCCAGAATGGAAGTGGGATAGTATTTCTATGGATTTTGTATCCGGGTTGCCGAGGACTCCTAAGAATTGTGAAGCGATATGGGTTGTGGTGGATAGACTGACTAAGTCTGCTCATTTCATACCGGTGCGAATGGATTACTCAATGGAGAGATTGGCACAGTTATATATTGAGAAAATAGTGAGTTTGCATGGAGTTCCTTCTAGTATTGTGTCAGATAAAGATCCGAGATTCACTTCGAAATTTTGGGAAGGATTGCAGAAGGCTTTGGGTACTAAATTAAGGTTGAGTTCAGCTTACCATCCTCAGACTGATGGACAGACGGAGAGGACGATTCAATCGTTAGAAGATTTATTGCGTGCTTGTGTCTTAGAGAAGGGTGGAGCTTGGGATAGCTATTTGCCATTGATTGAATTTACTTATAACAATAGTTACCATTCAAGTATTGGTATGGCTCCGTTTGAGGCATTGTATGGTAGACGGTGTAGAACACCTTTGTGTTGGTATGAATCTGGAGAGAGTTCCATAATTGGGTCAGAGATTGTTCAGCAGACTACTGAAAAGATCAAATTGATTCAAGAGAAGATGAGAGCTTCTCAGAGTCGTCAGAAAAGTTATCATGATAAGAGGAGAAAGAATTTAGAATTCAGTGCTGGAGATCATGTGTTTATGAGAGTTACTCCGATGACGGGTATTGGTCGAGCGTTGAAATCTAAGAAGTTGACTCCGTGTTTTATTGGTCCGTTTCAGATTACGGAAAGAGTTGGAGAAGTTGCCTATCGTATTGCTTTACCTCCGAGACTTGCGAATTTGCACGATGTTTTTCATGTTTCTCAGTTGAGGAGATACATTCCAGACCCATCTCATGTAATCCAAATAGATGATGTACAGGTGAGAGATAACCTGACAGTAGAAACATTGCCTATGAGGATAGAAGATCGGGAAGTGAAACAGTTAAGAGGTAAAGAGATAGCATTAGTGAAGGTTGCTTGGGGAGGTCCAGCAGATGGAAATATCACTTGGGAGCTGGAGAGCCAGATGAAAGAGGCTTATCCGGAACTGTTCGTCTAAGGTATGTTTTCGAGGACGAAAACTCTTTTAGTGGGGGAGAGTTGTAACACCCCAGTTTCAATTATTTGATTTATTTAGATTTGGGAAATTATTTTATTAGAATTAATAAAATAAAAAGAAATTATTTATTTTGGAATATTTGAAGAAAATAAAAGAAATAAGAAATATGGATTTCTTTTAAGTTATTGGGCTTGGATGTTGTTAGTAAAGAGTGGGGGTGCAAGAGAAATAAAGTTATGTTTTGGAACTTAAGCTATTTTTTCTCATTATTCACGATAACACAGATTTGGGATTATTTGGGAAATAGAGCTCTGAAGGTGAGAAGAACGAAGAACATCGATCAAAGAGTTCAAAGCTGCAAATTGATAAGGTAAGGGGGGCTATTACTCGATTTACTTTTGCTTATGGGTTTAGGTACGGTTGATTTGGGTAATCGTAGGGAAAAACCCCAATTGTTAGATGTCATTAGGGATCGATACCCTTAGGATTGAACTTTGTTAAAGAAGGTTTAGGTTCCCAATTTTATGAAATCAATTAACGATTTTAGGTTCCTAATGGTGGATTGGAAGTATATCTGCATGATCGTGAATTTACCTTAGAAGTTATAGGGATAACCTCAATGTTAGCAGATTTCCCCAAAAAGGATGATTAATCACTTCTAAGGTTACTATGATGATAGTTGGTAATTAGGAAATTGAGGTGTTGTTTTGAGTTATACAAAATCGATGTCGTTAGGTACCGAAATGCGCGTTTTGGCTGGCGTTTTTCACGTTTGGCTGCTGTTCTGAGCTGCTGCAGGTTCAGGAAAAATCTGACCCGCGCTCATCAACACGGGCCGTGTTGTTTCACACGGGCACCCGTGTTGATTCACTGTGTTGCCAAAAAAATGTGCTTTCTAGACACATTTCAACACGGGCCGTGTTGATTTACACGGGCGCCCGTGTTGATCCCCTGTAATGGCAAAATAACGTGTTTTCTGGGCACAATTCAACACGGGCAGTGTTGATTTACACGGGTACCCGTGTTGATGCCCCTGTGTTGTTTTCTGAATTTTGTTTTCTGTGCATGCTGTTATGTACGGAGCGATCCTGTTTTGATGTGCAGTGTTTGATGTGTTTTGCATATGCTGTTTTATTGATTGCCTAGTGTTGATTGATATTTGTATCGAATAACGATTGTATGTTATGATACCAACACTATAGGGATGTTATTGCCATGCTTTAGATGATGTATCAAGCATGAATTATGATATAACTTGATATGATCGATGTTTGATAGTATGCTGAGTGATTACATGCTATCCATATCCTGTTATGATTGATGTTGTTGATGTTGCATGATATGTTGATTGACGTTAATAGTATGCTGAGTGTTACATACTTTACATGTCATGTTGCATTTGTTAATTCCCATTGTGTGGAATTAACATGGTGGCCAATATACGTGTCCGCGATTTAATGGAACGTTGAGGTGGTAGCCGTGTCCGCGATATAATGGAACGGTGAGTTATCCGTGACCCGAGATTTAATGGGGCGGTAAAATGGTACCACATGCATGGGTGTGTTGCATAACATTGAATATGACATGAATGGATGATTTTTCCAATGTTGTATTTGATTGATTGTATGCATGTATTGTTACTAAATTGTTAACGATGTTTGATGTTAACTATAAGCATGGAAAGTAAGATATTATGAATATATAAATTGTAAAGGTTTTTGTAATCTATAAAACATGCTAATTGTTGGGTGATGCTTATGGTTTCCTGAATTGATTGTTATGAACGTATAATCAAATGTATAGTTGAGATGCTCACCCTTACTGTTGAATATTTCAGATTGAGGAGCTTCGTTCAGGTGCTTGGCGAAGGCTTGTCGTTTTTAGTTTAATTCCGTTTTAGTATTGTCTGGGTCATGCTCTGGTAGTTGTAACTCCGGGAACGTTTGTTTGTCGCGCTGCTTTAGTCAGACTCGTTTATTTCCTTATATTTGTTATAATATGATGTTGACATTTTTCCAGGTGTTAATCCCTGATGATTTTGAAAAATATTATAACATTGGTTTTATTAATTAAATTATTCCGCTGTGTAAACATGTATGAGTTACTACTATGATTATGCATGACAGGAACTTGTTTTTAATTAAAAGAGAATTGTGACATCCTCGTTGATACATGTACTCTGGAACTATAATTTTAATTATTCGCGAAAATTTATTCGGGGTTTTTAGAGGGTGTTACATAGAACAACTGCCCCTGTTCAAACTTCTTGAACCTGAAGTGTTAGATTGGTGGATCAGCCATTCGTGACTTGAAGGTGAAAGATGATTGAACACTAGAGTGCTCATAAATTTGCACTGAAAGATGGATGGTGAATGGGCTTATAGATGCCATTTGGAGGAATGTTGGTAAACGCTGGAAGAAGTATCAACACAAATCTCTTGTTGATTTATACTAAACTTGATGTTTTACCTGTGAGAAAAGGGGTTAGTGAAATGCAGATGCTTGCATGATGTTCACGAGATGTGGCATCATGCTAAATGCATGTGGTATGTACATGCTGTGATGTATGAATGTGAAATGTATGTTTTTGTCCAGGAAAAATAAATCCCTGATTACTGCTGAGGAAATCTTGGGAGGTTGAATCCCTGATTTCCTATTGGAAATAAAGAACATGCATATCTTCAAATTTTGTTGAAAATATGTTTTTTCTGGGGAACGTTGCTCAAATGTCAGCTGTTATCTGGTCGGATCCAGGCTTCACAGTTGTTGAGGATGAAGTAGTTGGCTGCTATCTGGTCAGATCCAGGTTTCACGGTAACTTACTGGGAGAAGAGATGAATTAACTATTATCTGGTCGGATCCAGGATTTTGCAGAAAATTCCTTTAAGTTGAATAATCATCTGGTTGGGTCCAGGCTTCACAACAACTTGCTGGGGATGCGGAGGTTAACTGTTATTTGGTCGGATCCAGGCTTCACAGTAACTTACCGGAGGAAAGGATGAATTTACTATTATCTGGTCGGATCCAGGCTTTGTAGAAAGTTCCTTAAAATTGAATAGTCATTTGGTCGGGTCCAGGCTTCATGGTCTTTTGGAAAGCTGTACTATTATCCGGTCGAATCCAGGCTTCATAATGTCTTTCTGGGAATCATAGTTAATTGTTATCTGGCGGGCTCCAGGTTTCACAATAAACTGTTTGAGAACTGTTATCTGGTCGGGTCCAGGCTTTGCAGATTTCTGAGGTTGATGAGGTCAATTGCTATCTGGTCGGGTCCATTCTTCACAATAGACTGCTTGAAAACTGTTATCTGGTCGAGTCCAGGCTTTGCAGATTTCTGAGGTTGATGAGGTCAATTATTATCTAGTCGGGTCCAGACTTCACAATAGACTGCTTGGGGATTTAGTTGTTATCTGGTCGATTTCCAGGTTTCACAACGAATCTTTGAGGGTGATTGCTATCTGGTCGGATCCAGGCTTTGCAACGGCTTTCTTGAAAGGACGTAAATGAGGACTGATATCTGGTCGTGTCCAGGTTTCTCGGCTATTTGTTGGGGATAGAAAGACAAATCTACTGGGGAAAAGAAATTAAACCTTGGTCGGATTGAGTTCAGGTTCTTCTATATATTTGAAAAGTTAGGTTATTATCTGGTCGGGTCCAGGTTTCATAGCATTTCGAGATCATCTGTTATTCGGCCGGGTCCAGGCTTCAGATTCTCAGACTGTCATCTGGTCGGGCCCAGGCTTCAGTAATTGAAGAAGTCAAACTCTTATCTGGTCGGGTCCAGGATTCAATAACTCAAACTATTATCTTGTCGGGTCCAGGCTTCAGTATTTGAAAAAGTCAAACTGTTATCTGTTTGGGTCCAGGCTTCAGTAATAACTTGAAAATTATGCTAATACCTGGTCGGATCCAGGCTTCATAGAATCTCTTTGGAAATAGTAGAGGCTTTGTTGATGGCTTTATTGGGGATTAGGGGTTATGGCCCTGTGATTTGTAGTAATTTAAAAGGGAAATTCAGACTGGAGAGTATAGACTCAGTCGGGTAAGGCAGACTCAGCTTGGGGATGATGGGCTCAGCCGGAGAAGATACACTCAACTGGGAAATTTGGACTCCACTGAGGAATTTGGGCTCAGCTGGAGAAGGTACACTCAGCTGGGCAATTTGGACTCAACTAGGGAGTATGGATTCCGCTTGGAGATAAAAACCTTGGTTGGAGAAAATATACTTAGTTGGGGATGATGGGCTCATCTGGGAGATGATGGGCTCATCTGGGGAAGATATACTCGGCTTGGGAATTTAGGTTCAGTTGGGAAATCCATGGTGTCTTGATTGTACATTGAGAAATTTGTACTTGGCTGGGGACATAACTCTGTTGGGGAAATAAACCCTATTAAGGAGGTGAATTCCCTTTAGGAAGAGATCTCCTAGGCTTCAATCTTGTAAAAATTGACTTAGCTGGGGAGAACGTTGCCAAGAGGTTGAGACTATGGCCAGGGATTATCTCATGTAAAGAGATTTTGTGGGCAACTCTTTTGGGAACGTTTATTGTCACCGTCCTGGTGGGGATAATGATGATGAGATAACTATGTGGGGCTATTTCATGTACATTAAAGATATGTTGACTGATGCTTAGCAAGACACATGTGTCAAATAGTTTTAATTATGTTCATATGCATATGTTCATTAAATTTTAGTCATTGGACAAATTTGCATTTAAAACAAAGAAAAAAAAATTTTGCACTTCAAAGTGTATTTGTATTGATATTTTCCCAAGAATAGGCGTTTTTGTACATAGAGACGGAAATCCTAGTAAGAGGAAATCGCCAAAAAGGAAAACAAAATTGAGAATGAAAACAAATAGCCATGTGAAATAATCTCATTTCCTTCTATCTCTACTATTGCCCCAATGTCTTCGGATATCCCTTTCCGTTGATCGAAATTGATTGGATTGATCCTGGACCATTTGAACTTGGACCTTGATTGTATTGACTTCACGGGACATAGTTGTACGCTTTTAATTCTTAATTTTTGCCTGAACTGCCCTTTCGGGTTTCCGGTCCACCAGGATACCCTTTTTTCCCAAGTCGCCCTTTCAGGATTTCAACTTGCCGGGTGTACAATCTTTTGCATATATCCCTAATTTTTTCCCAAATCTTTTGGTTTACTGGGATGCCCTTATTTTTCTTAGGTGTGTCAACCTAACGAGTCTCTTATGCGTAGTATTTTTTAACTATGTCCGCGTTTATAGGATGTGGGAAATCTTCATCGTCCATGGTGGCCAGCATCATGGCACCGCCAGAAAAAACTCTCTTGACAACAAATGACCCTTCATAGGTGGGAGTTCATTTTCCTCTGGGGTCACCTTGTGGTAAAATGATGAGTTTTATCACCAGGTCACCAACTTGATATACTCGAGGCTTGGCCTTTTTGTTGAAAGCCTTAATCATCCGTTTTTGATACGTCTGACCATGGAAAATAGCAGCTAATTATTTTTCATCGATCAAGTTCAGTTGATCCAATCTTGTTTGAATCCACTCATCTTCGCCTAGGCCTGCCTCAATCATAATCCTTAGCGAGGGAATTTGAACTTCCACTGGCAAAACAGCTTCCATGCCATAGACTAGAGAGAAGGGAGTTGCCCCAGTTGATGTTCTGGCTGAAGTACGGTAGCCATGTAGAGCAAATGGTAACATCTCATGCCAATCTTTATAGGTCACTACCATTTTCTGCATAATCTTCTTGATATTTTTGTTGGCCGCTTCGACTGCGCCATTCATTTTCGGTCTATACGGAGAAGAACTGTGATGCTTGATCTTAAATTGAGTGCACAACTCCTTGATCATGGCATTGTTGAGGTTAGTCCCATTGTCGGTGATGATCCTTTCGGGGATGCCATAACGACATATGAGGTTGCGTCTGATGAGTCTGGCTACCACATTCTTGGTGACTGAGGCAAACGAGGTAGCTTCGACCCATTTGGTAAAATAGTCGATGGCGACAAGAATGAAGCGATGTCCGTTGGAAGCCGTAGGTTTGATTTCCCCGATCATATCAATGCCCCACATTGCAAATGGCCACAGAGTGGTCATGACATTCAGAGGGATTGGAGGTACATGGACCTTGTCGGCGTAGATTTGTCATTTGTGATAAATTCTTGAATGTTGATGACAATCGGTCTCCATTGTTGACCAATAGTAACCTGCTCTTAAGATTTTCTTAGCCATCGTATGTCCACTTGAGTGAGTACCAAAAAGGCCATCGTGCATGTCTTCCATAATTTCCTCTATCTCCTTCTTATCCACACATTGGAGTAGAGTTGAATCATGGTTGCGCTTGTACAATATCCCATTACTTAGGAAGAATTTGGCTGCAAATCTTCGTAAGAACTTTCTGTCATTGGTAGATGCCCCTTCTGGATACTCTTGTGCTTCAAGGTATCTCATTACCTCATGGTACCATGGCTTTTCTGTGTTGGTGTCGAGCTCATAGCAATGTGCAGGTTCATCGAATTTTTCAATTGTTATCATAGGGGCTTCGTTGTCCCATCTGACTTTGAACATTGAAGACATGGTTGCCAAAGCGTCAGCCAACTGGTTTTCTTCCCTAGGAAAATGCTCGAAAGTAATCTCTTCGAAGTGAGGAATCAGGGATAGCACAAGTTCCTTGTAAGGGATAAGATTAGGATGTTTAGTGTCCCAATCTCCTTTTAATTGGCTGATCACTAGGGCGGAGTCTCCGAACACATTCAAATGCTGGATCCTTAAGTCAATAGCAACTTTTAGACCTAAGATGCATGCTTCATACTCAAACATGTTGTGTGTGCAATCGAAGCACAGTCTGGTAGTGAAAGGAGTGTGACAACCTTCAGCAGAGATGATCACAACACCGATTCTGTTACCTAAGGTATTGGAAGCCCCAACGAATACCATAGTCCATCGGGATCCTTATTCGGGTCCGTCATACGGTCTAAGTTTCGCACAGTCGGTTACCAGCATAATATTCTCGTCAGGGAAGTCGAAGTTCATTGACTGATAATCATCCATAGCTTGATGGGCCAAATGATCTGCTAGTACACTTCCTTTGATGGCTTTTTGATTTGCGTGTTAAATGTCGTACTCAGTCAAGATCATTTTCCATCTGGCTATTCGTCCGGAAAGGGCAGGTTTCTCGAAGATATACTTGATTGGATTCATCTTAGAAATCAACAGAGTGGTAAGAGTCAACATATATTGTCTTATCCGGAGAGCAGCCCACGCTAAAGCACAACAAGTTTTCTCGAGTAGTGAATATTTGGTTTCACAGTCGGCAAACTTTTTGCTTAGTTAGTAAATTGCGTGCTCTTTTCGGCCAAACTCGTCATGTTGGCCCAAAACACACCCCATTGAATTCTCTAGTACTGTCAAGTACATGATCAGGGGTCTTCCTTCAACTGGAGGCATGAGAATAGGAGGCTCTTGTAGGTATTCTTTGATTTTGTCAAAAGCAATCTGGCATTCATCGTTCCACCTGACTATCTGATCTTTCTTCAAGAGTTTGAAGAATGGATCACAAGTAGCAGTTAAGTGTGTTATGAAATGGGCAATGTAATTAAGACGACCCAAGAATCCTATGACTTCTTTTTTAGAACGGGGGACTGGCATTTCTTTGATGGCCTTTATCTTGGCAGGATCAACTTCAATGCCTTTATTGCTGACAACAAAACCTAGAAGCTTTATAGAGCGTACTCCAAATGTACACTTGTTAGGGTTTAACCTCAGCTTGTACTTCTTCAGTCTCTCGAATAGTTTGCACAGGTGATCGAGATGTTCTTCCTCGGTTTGTGATCTAGCAATCATATCATCCACATATACCTCTATCTCATGATGAATGATGTCATGAAATAAAGCAACCATAGCCCTTTGATATGTTTCCCCTGTATTCTTTAACCCGAACGACATGACCTTGTAGCAGAAGGTGCCCCATTGCGTAACGAAAGTAGTTTTTCCATATATTCGGGAGCCATCTTTATTTTATTATAGCCTGAGAAGCCATCCATGAATGAGAAGATCTTATACTGAGCAGTATTATCGACTAAGACATCAATATGAGGTAGAGGGAAATCATCCTTGGGGCTTGCCCTATTCAGATCCCTATAGTCTATGCACATGCAAACTTTCCCGTCTTTCTTTGGCACTGGCACTATATTGGCCACCCATTGAGGATAGGATGTTACAGCTAGGAACCCTGCATCAAACTGTTTCATTACTTCAGCTTTGATCTTTTCAGACATGTCAGGCCTCATGCATCAAACTTTTTGTTTAACAGGAGGGCAGTCTTCTTTAGTTGGCAGACGATGAACCATGATGTCAGTATCCAACCCAGGCATATCTTCATATGACCAAGCAAATACTCCCATATAATTGCGTAACATCTGAACCAAACGGCTCCTAACACTACTTTCCAAATTAGCGCCGATCCTGATTTCCTTCTTATCTGACTCAGTACCCAAGTTGATAATCTCAACTGACTCTTCATGTGGTTGAATAGCTTTTTCTTCTTGTAATAGAAGTCTGGCTAGTTCTCTTGGTATATCACAATCTTCATCAGCTTCGTCTTCGACTTGGTTGATAGGATATTCAAAGTCATGGTTGGAAATAGTAGAGTCATTGGCAATAGGATCCAGAGTGGATGTAGACCTGCAAGAGTGTGTGTGTGTGCATGTAAGATACATGGCTATTTTTTGGAAATGCATTTGAAAGAAAAGAAAGACAATGAACACAAATATTTGAATGCAAAAGAGTCCAATGTACTGAATGATCATATGATTAGATGAACATAGATAAAACCCTTGACAAAAGGACCAAAGTGCCCTGGGGTAGGAATATGGCTTAAAAGTCGTTGTTTAGAAATAATATTATAGACATAGAGTTCCTGAATTGACATAAAAAGTAAACAGTAATTACTCCTCAATGAAAGTAACAGGAATGAAATCCTTTGTATGCCAATTGTTGAGCTTCCCTTCGGTTGTTGGGTAGATCCAGTCTTTTAAAGCACACTCATCATCGGAGTCTTCTACAGTGCTCACTTCATGATTTTGGAGGTGGAAAGGCGAATTTCCAGCACAAGCACTTCTAACCTCTTTCTGAGCTTTGGAGGTGAAACCTAACCCAAACTTGTCTGCCTTGAACGGGATATCGAGGAGTTTACCCCATATCACATTGTTTCCTTCTTCTACCACAACACGGGCATCCTTAAGAGAAACCATCTTGGGGATAACTTTATCAGCTCTTGGAGTATCGGAGGATATTTTGGTGGTGGCCGCAACTTCAAACATCTGGCAAGGAGTTTCTATGAATTCGCCATCCATTTCTACGTACTTGAAAGAATTGAGATGGATTACCATAAATTCTTCTTCACCGCAAAAAGTGACAACCTTCCCTTGAACTGGATATTTTAACTTCTGGTGGAGAGTAGAATTGACCGCACCTGCCCCATGGATCCACGGGCGTCCAAGCAAGCAAGAATACGCAGGCCGTATGTCCATTATGTAGAATGTAGATTTGAAAATCTGTGAACCAACCTTAATTGGGAGATCCACCTCTCCATGAACCATCCTTTTTGACCCATCAAATGCCCTCACAACAATATCACTTGGCTTCAAAACCAAACCTTCACAGTCTAGCCGATCTAAAGCGCCTTTAGGTAACACATTTAAAGATGCGCCTGTGTCCATCAAAACATGTGCCAGAGTGGTCCCCTTACATTCAACAGAAACATGCAAGGCTTTATTGTGATTCTTTCCCATGGGAGTTAAATCTGCGTCGGAGAACCCCAGACCATTGTCAGTTGTCAGACTTGCTACGCAGTTCTCAAATTGGTCGGCTGTGGTTTCTTGAGGCACATGAGCCTTTTTCAAGAACTTAATCAAAGCTTGTGCATGGGCGTCGGAACATAGAAATAAGGATAACATTGATATTTTAGAAGGGGTTTTCCCCAATTGCTCTACTATTTTGAAGTCGCTTTTCTTGATGATCTTCAAACTATCCTCCATCTCTTGAGTGGATGGTTCTTCCATGACAAACTTTTTAGCAGGTGCCTCTTCCCTAGCAGGCCCACCTTCTTTCCCTTTCCCTTTAGTACTGGCATCACAATTGCCATTGGTTATGCGGACTGGAAATATGGTAGTGGTTGGTGGTGAGATAACATGGGAAAATACCCTTCTTGTTCTTGTGACTTTACTAGAACCAGTGATATTAGTAACACCAACTTCATTATCGTTAATCCAAGAATCTTGTTTTTCTCCATAGTAATAAACCTCGGCACCGTAATTCCATGGTACCGCTTTATCAGAGGTGTATGTAACAGTTCCGCAACAGTGATTATGAGAGGAGCATTGATTGGTTAGTTCGAAATTCTGATAGGACCTTTGGATGAGATCCTAAGAGGTTTGTTTGAAATTTTTATGATGGCCAAATCTTCAGCTTTGTCAATTGAATTTCTGATGGTGGGAATCTTTTCGAATAGAATTTCGCGGCCATTCATTAGGCGTTGTATACCTTTCTTCAGTTCTTCACACCCATCGGGTTGTCTCATACAACCCACACAGTCTTTTTCATAGCCAGGGAAAGTCCCAACTTTCAACATATTGTTCTTAATTACATTCACCGGAGTAGTTAATTCTTCAACAAAGGCAATGAAAATTGTGTCTTCGACATCATTAACACCTTTGTCGTTCTTCGGAATTGGAGCGGTAATTACATTTAGCGTCGGAGGAGGATCGAATTCAATAGTCTTGTTGTCAACTAAATCCTGGATTTTGTTCTTCAAAGCCCAGCACTGATTAGTCTCATGCTCGGGGTTGTTTGAATGGTAATCACACTTTACATTTGGATTATATCTCGGTAACGAGGTGTCAGGGTTGGCGGGAGGATCCCGTAATGTCACTAAATTAGCCCTGAGCAGATGTTGAAGGGCTTGAGATAATTACATGCCTAACCTTGTAAACTGTCTTCTTGGAGATTCAACATGTTGATGATTTGAAGATGGTCTTGGAGTGGGAGCTAGATTGGAGATTCAGACAGCATTGACAGACAGATGATTATTCTTCTTGGTATGGGCTTTTTCCCCATACACAGCATTAACTTCTTTTTTCGCAGCAAAAGGTTTCTTGACAGGATTGGGAGTGGAGGTAGATGCCACAGAGATCTTTCCACTTTTAATGCCACTTTCCACTCTTTCAGTGGTTAAGACTAATTCGGTGAAACCAGAAGAAGAGCAGCCAACCAATAGATTAAAGAAAGGACCAGATAATGTGCTCATGAACATGTCAATGTGTTCCCTATTAGTCAAGGGAGGTTGGACCCTACTAGAAAGATCTCTTCACTTCTGTGCATATTCCTTGAACCCTTCATTCTTCCCCATGGTCATACTTTGCAATTGAACCCTTGTCGGTGCCAAGTCGGCATTGTATTGATATTAATGGTTGAAGGTAGTAGCTAGTCCCTCCCAAGTATTGATGCGAGAGCCATCCAACTGATAAAACCATTCAAGTTGTGTTCCAGCCAGACTCTCTTGGAAAAAGTGAACCCAAAGTTTTTTATCATTAGTGTGCGGTTGTATCTTGCACACATATGACTTCAAATGGAGCTTTGGACAAGAAACCCCATCGTATTTTGCAAAGGTTGGTATTTTGAACTTGTGGGGAATGACTACCCAAGATATTAAGCCCAAATCATCAAAATTTAAACCGAGAACAACTTGGATTTCAACAGCTTTCAACCTGTCTTCTAGCTGCTTGTATTTGCTGTCTGCGGGTGGATATTGTTCATTGAAATAGTCATCATCAGATTCTTGTTCATTGATACAGTCATCCTGAGTACTTTTGACCTCACCAATCTGATTTTCGTCCTCTTCGGATGAATCTTCCTCTACTGGAATTTGACGGATTGTCTCTTTGAACCTTTTACCCATGTTGAGTAGAGCTTTCTTCTTTGGCTTCTTCTTAGCGGCCAACAAGGCCATCATATCTTGTTGCCCCTTGGCCAGGGCGAGCAAAGCTTCCTGAAATTGAGAATTCTGGGCTTGGAGTTCTGTCACAGTTTTCTCTAGATCCATCTTGCTGAAATAAATAGTGGAGAGATAAGGAAACTTGTTATGCAGAAACCTGTTATGTCATGATGCATGAATATGCAATATGCAAATGATTTCAAGGATTTAAAGAATTTAAATTTGTATAGACAAAGAGTGAACAAACGTTAACTTGCATTTAAAGAGTTCTAATTTGAATACAAACATGCCTCTTGGGCTTACAACAACAGAAATAAAGTAAACTCCTAAGACAGAAAAGTTGTGCGCATCCTCTTTGGTGCAATGTAGGTGTTTAAACTCCTTTCTTTATGAAGTTCCTTTGTAAGCTCTAATATCTTCTTCTCGCTCTCATAAAACTTAGCTTCAAAGGTGTCTCGCTCTCCTTTTAACTGAATCCAAGCGTTTTGCAAATCTTCAAGAGAAGTAGGCATATCAAGATAAAGGATAATATGTGGAACGTCTCCCTCAACTACCGGCTCCAGGATAACGGGTAAGACGGCTTCATAAGGAATCTTAAGACTTTGAGCGCGAGCCCTTACCCATTTAAGATAAGGTTCCAAAGGAATGGAATTCTTACGCCCCAACGTCTTGCTATCAACTTTGTTAACCATACCCCAAGCTCGTATAAATCTTTGACGGTAACCTTGGGTATTGCTTTCGTAGTCAAATGCAATTCCTTGGATGAGTACCTCATGAGGGCCATCTCTCATAGCGTATCCAAATTGTCGCAAAGCTAAACAAGGGTTGTAAGTAATGCCTCCCCTAATGCCAAGTAAAGGGACATTGGGGAATTCCCCACAGCGATCAATGATAGTAATGTCTTACAAAGAGCGATAATACCAACGGATATCAACATGTGAAAGTGACATCAATCTTTTATTCCATCTCATACCTTGTTTATTCTTCACCACGGATCGAGGTAGTTGCGAAATAAACCACCTAGCCAACAGAGGAGTGCAACACATCAAAGCCCCTCTTTTTTTCAAAGTGCGAGAGTGAAGACAATGCAATATGTCTCTAAGTAATGTAGGCACCAGATTACGAGATATGAAAACTTTGATCGCATTTACATCTATAAAAAGGTCAGGATTTGGAAATATTACCAAACTATAGATGAGATGAAATGAGATGAGATGAGATCAGATCATATGGTTGCAAATGTAGAGCTCGAGCAATTTCCTCAGGTTTAGGGTTTCTTTCAGTACCGTTGAAAGGTAACTGATCAAGAATAGGGGTCCCCATGAGTTAAGAAAATTCTTCTAAAGTGGACACAAGTTGGTAATCGAAAAAAGTGAAGCAATGATGCAAAGGGTCAAATAATTGGACAAGCACTTTTACCATATCTTCTTCAATACTCGAAGTAACCAAACTAAGGAGTCGACCATGTCTTTTGGTGAATGGAGAATCTTCCGGGACCCTTGACACTAAATCCTTGAGTTGTGGAGGTATCCTCACGAGACTGACTTGGATAGTGCTCCTACGAGTGGAAGCCATGTCCTACAAAATAGAACAAAGATGAATTCCAAAATTCCTTGAAATGGTTAGTGATAATGCTATGGTATGATGTTATGGTGCTATGTAAAAATATGTGAGGTAAGTAAATTTATATTCACACAAAGAAAACAAGTCCTTAGCTTTAGGCTTGCATGGAGTTTGTAGGTAAGTACCCTCTTGAAGTTTAGTTGGCTTAACCTGTCCTAGTTAATAGTAATCGGGTTCTAAGGGATCTCAATATCACTGATATTTCCCCTAAGTTTCATTCAATAAGCGATCGACTCGCAACCAAACATAACTCAAGAGTCAAACCTCAATGAGTTTAGCATCGAGTATCAACCAACTTCAGACTGCACCAAAGCCGGTTATCTCGCTACTTCCTAATGGCCAAGTTGGTCAAGTAAGGTTCTAAGGTCAGTTGATGCTTTATGACACCACGCGGAGGCCCCGTACTCTCCTTGACTGACTCAAGGGTTACCGGTACCAACCAAAGTGCCACATCAATGTAGCTACTGCTTCAACCGTATCGGTATACCCCGCACAGTTCTGTCACAGTTTATTGCTACTTACCTAAAAGGTGTCCCCAAATCTGGGTATAGGATTTGAAACAAACCCAAACAAGGAACCATAATGTAAAGCAAGCAAATCAAACAAATGTAAGCAAGTAAATATGATCTAACCCTAAGGTAAACCCCACTTTTATAATACTAAATCCCCAGCAGAGTCGCCAGTTCTGTGATACGGTGGGAGAACTGACTTGAGGTTTTGCGTTTGTGTTCACAAATGTTGCAGTTTAGCAAGAGTCGCCACCAACTTTTCTTTTATCCAAAAGGAAAGGTGAAAAATCACAGGAAAGATCTTTAGAGATGTTTTCTTGAGTTCGGGGGGTAGATTATGAAAAGGGAAGGTATTAGCACCCTTTTCATCCATGATTTTCCATGGGATCTTAGTTACTTGCTAGATCACTTGATTTTGTTTGAAAATGTGCTTTGTGTGGTTTTTGAAAGTATTTTGAAAAGGCGCCATCGTTTAGGAAAACTATTGTAATGATTCTCGTTCGTAAGAATGTATACAAAAGTGTTGAGCTTTTGAAAATATTTTCAATGTTTGGAAAATGTTTTGAAATTGTATGTGTTTGTTTTGAAAAATAGCAAGGCTATTTGTTTTGAGAGTGAGCAAGTAACTAAAAGTAATCTACCTACTCAAAAGGTCGTTTAGATGTGTTTTTCCTCCTCCTTTAGATGTTGCTATCTTACCATTGATTTGGTAAGAAGCCCCATCGTTAGATGTGAAGGGATGGGCATGGGTCATCGTATGACCATGATAACAATGTTGTGAGATAACTTAGCACTTTTATTTAGGGACTAAGATCATTTTGAAAAGCAACTTTGATAGCGTCATCGAGGGACTATGATCTTGTATTTTTTGATTTGTTTGTACTAAGACATCCCAAATGCATAACATGGCCATTTTTGTAAGGCAACAAGTGGAATTACCCTAAGGGTGTAAGTGTGCGAGTGTATTTGATTTCATGTGCTGTACTCCAAAATTTTCCCTCCCATATTTCTCAATACATTTCAAGTGAGGTCCTCAAATTGCTCAAGGAAGTCCAAGAGTTGACCAGACAAATTCTCTCCTAAGGCAGTCTACCTCAAATTAGGGTTTCAGTTTGTATCAAGATGTTTGAGTCCAAACGGTCCCAAATGCTCACTATTGTCCTAATATGTTCTCAAGATCATCCATGTCAAGTTTCAAGCCTTGCAGAGGAAGTTTGCTCAATCAATTGCTTAAAGGCCTGAAAGTCGACTGTGCTAGGGCAAAAGTCAATTGTGGCCCACATACAGTCAACCTTCAAGATTTTTGGTCAACATCCTCATTTTGAAGTATTATACATCATTTTATCAAGGGTTGATCATGATTCCTCAAGGATTGCTCACAATTCATCAAAACCCAAAAGTTGCTAAATTAGGGTTTTGTAGGAAAAGTCAACTCAACTTTGACCAAGCATAACTTTCTCATTCTTTATCAAAAATGACCCATCCAAATCTCATTTTGAAGAGGATGAAATTCTACAAATTTCATCTTCAGCTCCCAAATTCAAAATATGCACTCACAGGAAGATATAAATTTGGACATTATAGGTCATTTTAAAAAGTCAACAAAAACACCTTTTTTGTCAAAGCTTCATACATGAACATGGAAGACTCAATTGAGATGAGACCAAAAGGGTTGTTTAGAGGACATATTAATATTTCTAAGAAGTCCAAGAACACATCTCTAGGGTCAAAATTAAAGGAGTTATGCATTGGTGAAGTTGACCCTTTTTGTAAAATTGCCAAAAGTCAAATGTGGCCAAAATTGCAATTTTTGTCAAATAGGCCCAACTTTTTCTGCTTGCATTGGGTTTGTAACATGACCCACGACCCATGATCCTTCCCATTTGTCTTTATTTTATTTTTATCATTTATTTTGATTTTTATTTCAATTAAATTAAATAAAATCAAAATAAAATCATGAAAATATCAAAACTAATCAAAGCTTGAGACTTTGTGCAAGTTTAAGTCTCTTATACAGCTGGAAAGAGAATCAAACCGTGCAAGATTCATTTGGACACAAAAAGATTGAATTTGGCTTGATTTGGAAAGATTTACATAAGAATCAAATCATGATTCAATCATCTTAATGAAAAAAGATTTGAAGCGAGTTTGTAACCTAATTCATTCTAAGGTACATATAGGACAAGTGCAGATAAAAAACAAGGGGATTAGAGGCGTGAGAAACAGAAAGCAAGCTTGCAAAAACTCAACAAAATGGTGAATCAAATTCCAATTTTCAGGCCATCTCAAGCCTTCCCAGCTATCTCAATCGCTTGCTGGACATCTCTGGGTCATATTGCAATCACTAACAAGCCTCATAACATCCTAAAACGCGCTGTAAGAATCTCACAACATTGATACTTTATTGAAATCAAATATCACGATTCTGGAAATTGTAGCATGATTTCCTTACATATTCTTGATCATTGAATCATTTGCAAGCTATTGGTTATGTTCAATTGCATTTTTATTAACTGTAGAGCAAGATGCCACAGTTAGGGTTCTTGGCTCGTTTTTGGGGTTTTCTGTTACAGGTACAATTAGCCATGGAGAGTGGTACAATGATGCTCGTGAGGTTGCAACGAGTTGATTGGTACCACTGGTATTGATTTATCATGCGTGCATAGGATTTTGGAGGATCACATAGCTGTACCTACGCCTAGAAAATTGTAGGTATAAGTCCCAATACTTTTACCAACGGAGGGAGGAAAAAAGAATGGTTGCATGGCAGGCAGTGATTCGCTCATTCAAAAATTCGCGCGTTTGGCATATATTAATTTATTTTTCCAATATAATCATTATTTGTTGTTCCATATACACAAAGGCTCTCTAGCTCAGATGGTTAGTGGACAAGGGAAAAAGCCAAAGGGCCTGGGTTCTATTCCTAGGTCCCCCATATTTGTTCAATACTATTTCTTTTACATGATCAGGTGTACAATCCTCCAGGACATCCACCGTGCATCATCAATATCTCATCATCCAGCAACCAACAAGCTAGATCCAAGGGCCATCCTTTGGAGGTCCACAATGCACCCTAGTCAAGCAAGCATACAGGATCTAGAAAGTCATCATGGGCCAAGGAGTTTTGGGCTCAGAAAATGCAATTGACACCCCCTCCATTGCTACTAAACCAGGCCCATCTCTTTTTTCTTTTATATTTTTCTTTTATTTATTTATTTTGTTTAAATTATTTTCTAAATTACAAAATTAATTCTTTTTTTTACAAAACTCATAAAATCAATCTTCAACAATTTAGATTTAGGTTTTATTTTTATCAAATTTAATTTAATAATTAGTTTAATTTAATTTTAGGCTAATTCTAACCTTTTTGTAAATAATTTAAAATCAATTAGAAAATTAGGTTTGTTCTTGATTTAAATTTTTTAGTTCTTTTCTTAAAATAACAAAAATACAAAAATAGATCAAATTAATTAATTTTCTTAATTTAAATTAATTAGTAATTAGGTTTGTATTTATTCAATTAAAATCTTATTTTCTCAAAATAATCAAAAACACAAAAATATGATTTTTCTTTCAACTAGGTTTAGACGGGGTCAAAACCCTAATTTTCTCGTTCTCGTTTCATCGCGCGCATTTATTATTATTTTTTGCAAATATTAATGTAACTGCTCATGGGATGTAATAGTTTAATTAGTATTTTTCTTTTATTTATCGTTTTACGGGTTTTTGGCTATGTAATCAACCCCCCTCCCCGAAGCCTTGTAATACCGTAGTTTTATTTTCCACATTTTAATTTTCGCAAATATTAACTGTTAGATGTATGATAATAGGATTGCATGACAAGACTGTATGTAAATTCTAAAACGGTTAGCAAACCCTAAATGTGGAAAGATAATTACTGAAATCAAATCACTCGCACATGCACACTCCTAGGGTATAATCTTACTTCGTTTGCCTTCGGTAAACGATCATTAAGTATAGGGTGTCTTAGTGGTTGCCCTCTTGTCTAAACAAAGATCAAATGTCCCGTTCGGAAATGTTGCCTCGGAAATGTTGCCTCGGAAAGGTTGCCTCGGAAATGTTGCCTCGAATATGATCTTAAGACACTAGGGTTATTACTAAGACGTCCTAATGTTGCTTTAGTGATCGTACGTACCTTTCGAATTGACCCTTACAACTCCAACGGCGGTGCTTCCTATTGCTCAAATAAGTAGGATAGCGCTGTCTAAAGGAAACAAGAACAGAAACATTCTTTTTTTTCCGAGTAGGTAGATGCTAGTAGGTACTTGCTCAAAATAAACTTTTCCACACTTACACTCTTTTCAAACAAAGTTTTCAAAAACACTTCATAACACTCTTGAGGACTGATACAAGGGTTAAAATGAAGTAAAACAAAAACTTTTCAAAACACACAAACACGGAAGCAATTTTTAAAATGATGAGCAAGTACCTAAGAGCCCGTAGAAAACTACTGATAGAAAGGGTGCTAACACCTTCCCTTTCTATAATCTACCCCCCGTACTCAAAATCTCGAAAAAGGAATTTTTCTGTGCTTTTTTCCTTTCCAGTTGGATAAAATAAAAGTCGGTGGCGACTCTTGCTTACCGCGACATTTTTGCAAACAAAAAACGCAAAACATAAACCAGTATTAAACAGTCGGTTCTGCCACCGTATCACAGAACTGGAGACTCTGCTGGGGAAGAAATAAGTTGGGTGTACCTTAGGATTAGTTCATCGTAAATTGCTTCTCTTGTTTGATTTGATTGCTTTACTTTTGAGGGTTTTGTATTGGGAGTTACTATAGATCCTAACCCGGATCTGGGGGACACCTTTTAGGTAAGTAGCAATAAACTGTGAGGGAACTGTACGGTGTAGACTGATATGGTTGAAGTAGTAGCTACGTTGATATGGCACATTGGTTGGTACTGGTATCCCTTATGTAGAAACGAGGAGAATACGGGGCTGCTATGTGTGTCGTTAAGCATCAACTGACCTTAGAACCTATAATTGGCCAATTTAGCCATTAGGAAGTAGTGAGATAGCCGGCCTTGGTGTAAAGCTGAGAATTGGTTGATACTTGATACTACACTCATTGAGACCATACTCTCGAGATAGTTTCGGCCGCAAGAAAAGATTGCGTGAGCTGAAACCATGACCGATGGAGGATGGTCAGTGATATTGAGAACCTCTAGAACCCGATTACTTTTTCTAGGATAGGTTAAAACCAACTGAACTTCAAGAGAGTAGTACCTAGACCCCATGCAAGCCTTAAACTTTAGGGCTTTTATGTGACTCGTTTTCCTTTGCCATGTCTGCTATACCTGTTGTTTGTTGTATCATGACATCATGCATCATAACATAGAATGCATACTTCATTATACTAACCATTTCAAAGACCGAGGAGATTTACCTTTGTTCTGTATTGCAGATTATGACTTCCATGCGCAGAAACACCATCCGAGTTAACTTTGTGAAAATACCTGCTCAACTCAAAGAGTTAGTCTCAAAAGTTTCTGATACTTCTTCATTCATTAGAAGACATGGTCAGCTTCTTAGCTTGGTTACCTCAAAGTTTGATGAGCAGATGATGAGTGTGCTTTTCCAGTTCTTCGATCTGGTGCATCATTGTTTCACTTTCCCTGATTATCAGCTAGTTCCCACTATGGAAGAGTTTTCTCACTTATTGGGCATATCCATCCTTGAGCAAATTCCCTTCACAGGTTTGGAAGAGACTCCTAGACCAGAAGATATTGCTTCAGCTTTACATTTGAAGCGGGATGATGTAGTATCTAATTGGAAAACACGAAGCGGGGTTGAAGGTTTCTTAGCCAAGTTTCTAATAGATCAAGCTCAGCTATTCTGGGATAACTTGGATTTTCAGGCTTTTGAAGATATCTTGGATCTCCTTATCTACGGTTTGGTTCTCTTCCCAAATCCAGATTCCTTCATAGATGTGAATGCAATTAAGATCTTCCTGTCTCGCAATCCTGTGCCTACTCTTCTGGGTGATATTTTGCATGCCCTCTATACTTGTACTGTGCGAAGAAGAGGGACTCTCATGTGTTGCACGCCGCTGCTGGCGAGGTGGTTTATTTCACACCTCCCCAAGTCCGTGTTGAAGAATGAGGAAGGTGTAGGATGGTCTTACAGGATAATGTCCCTCGCCCATACAGACATTCTTTGGAGTTCTAAGGCTATGGAAAGCATTGCTGTCATTGATCGATGTGGGGGATACCCTAATGTCCCTTTGCTCGGAATCAGAAGGGGTATAACCTACAGTCTTTGTTTAGCTTTACGACAATTTGGTCGCGCTCGGAGAGACGGTCCTCATGAGCTACTTCTTACAAATATTGCATTTGACTACAAGGAAGACGTTGACGAGCATCACCGAAGGTTTATACGAGCTTCGGGCATGGTGAACAGATCTGACCCTCAAGAGCTTGGACCAAGGACTTCTCTCCCTATGCAGCCTTATCTCCAGTGGGTCCGAGATCGTGCTCAAAAGCTTGGGATGCCTTATGAAGTTGTGTTGCCAGTGATTGTGGAGCCCACCAATGAAGAGGGCATTCCTTATACAGTCCTTTATCCCTACGTGCCCACTGATCTTGGGGCATTAAAGAGATCCTAGATTTAGCTGAAGGGGGAGAGGGATACCTACCGAGAGAAGTATCATGAGCAAGAAAGTAAGATCTTGAAGCTCACGAGGCAACTTGAGAATGAAAGAACGATCAATGACTACGTCAGCATGAAGGGGAAGCGTCCATGGGATTTCTGATTTTTGCTTTTTCTAGTTTAGATTTGTTTTTCATTTACTTCTTTGTAAACGCCTTAAAAGAATTGTTGAACCTTTTTACAAGTTTACTCTAATAAAGTTTGTTTATTTCTTAGTTTGCAAATTTAAATCTCCCAAGGTCTTTGAAATCATTACATACACATCCCATTATCATGCACACCATTACAGGTACCATTACATGTTTCTCATCTTCTTCGCTGTTTATTTCAGCAGAAATGTCTTCCGATCAAGCAATCAAAGATATTCAGACACAAAATGCCCAATTCCAAGAGATGTTCTTAAGCTTGGCTAAAGGGCAAGAGGAATTGAAAGCTCTCATTCTGAAAGAGAAAGAGAAGAAGAAGAAGAAGAAGAAGGTCGTTCTTCTGAGTATGGGTAAAAGGTTTGGAGATAGGTTGAAACAGCAAGCTGATCTGTCCTTTTCATACAAGGGAAGGGAGGACTAAGAAGAAGAAAAGGGCCCCAGTCCTGCAGTTTTTGATAATGATACATATTATGATGAGGAACAGTATCCTCCTGCTGAAGATAGGTACAAACAACTTGAAGACCGGCTGAGCGCTATGGAGATTCAGAAGATTCCTGGTTTGGATTTCTAAGATTTGGGACTGGCATCTGGGGTGGTGATCCCTCATAAGTTCAAAGCTCTGGTTTTCGCCAAGTACGATGGAGTATCCTGTCCAAAACTCCATCTCCACTCGTACATCAGAAAAATCCAACCTTACACTACTGATAGAAATTTGTGGGTGCATTTCTTTCAAGATAGTCTGTCAGGGACTCATCTTGAATGGTTTTATCAATTGGAAGGAGCTAATGTCCAAAACTGGGAGGACCTTGCTGCTGCTTTCTACAGGCAGTATCAGTATAACGTCGACCTTGCTCCCACTCGTACTCAGATTCAGGGTATGTCTATGGGTGCAAGTGAAGGTTTTAAGGACTATGCTCAGAAGTGGAGAGATTTGGCTGGAAGAGTCCAACCCCCTTTGTATGACAAGGAGTTGGTTGACATGTTTCTAGGGACGTTGTCTGGTCCATTTTTCAATCATTTGATCGGCAGTTCGTCATCTGGGTTTACTGAATTGATTTTGACTGGGGAGAGAGTAGAAGCTGGTATCAGAAGTGGAAAGATACAGGAGGATACGTCGTCAAGTGCAGTAAAGAAACCTTTCACTGGAAACAAAGAAGTTAGTGCAGTCTATGGCTCGAGGAGCCAAAACAGACCTGAACACCGTCAAGTAGTGAATGCAGTGGTAATATCAAGACCTATAGTTTCCCCATAATGCAACAATCAACAAAGGGTGGAGATACCATAAAGACAGTTCACTCGGCTCAATATGACCTTGTCTCAAATTCTACCACAATTATTGAAGACCAACCTGGTAACTCTGAGGGAGGCCCCGAAGAACCCCAACACCACATCTCCGTTATATAACCCGAATGCCCGCTGTTCCTATCACTCCTATGGTCCAGGTCATGATACAAACAACTGTTGGGCCTTGAAGAATAAGGTGCAAAACCTGATCAAAGCCAAAGAGATTGAGTTTGAAACTCCGTAGAAACCTAATGTTATAACTGCACCCATGCCCAAGAATGACTCGGGAATCAATTCTATTGAGGTTGTCTCCGCCACGGAAGACGATGGTGAAGAAGATTCAGATATCAACAACTGGATCTACCCTACAACCAATGGTGGCTTGAACAACTGGACGGTGAAAGACTTTATACCCGTTTCTTTTATTACACATTAATTGACCTTTGTTTTGAGATTTGTAACAGACAATTTGAAACTTTACGGCCCGGTGCCTTGCCCGAGGCACCTTGGCTTTGTTTGTGAGGGCTTATTATTTGTCATTTTCATATATCATCAATAAAGCATTGGACGTTTTCTTGCATTACAAATTTTGCGCTCCTTGTTTTTCCTTTCTATCTCGCACTTTATCAAAACAACTATTGTCTTACACACACTCACATATCATAATGCAGATCCACATCCCCTCTGGATCCCATTGATAACGACTCTGCTACTTCCAGTTATGACTTCTAAAATCCGATCAACCAAGCCGAGGATGAAGGTGAGGATGATTGTGAAGTGCCTGGGGAACTTGCTAGACTGTTACTACAGGAAGAAAGGGCCATACAGCCTCATGAAGAGCCAGTGGAATCAATGAACTTGGGTACAAAGGAAGACAGGAAAGAGGTCAACATAGGTGCAAATTTGTAGCCTAGTGTCAAGAAACGGTTGATACAGATGTTACGCGACTATGTTGAGATCTCCGCTTGGTCTTATGAAGATATGCCTGGTTTGGACACTGACATTGTGGTACACCGCCTTCCAACTAAAGAAGACTGTCCTCCGATAAAGCAGAAGGTTCACCGTATGCGCCCCGAGATGTCTGAGAAAATCAAAGCTGAGGTCATGAAACAGTTTGACGCTGGATTTCTAGCTGTTACTTCTTATCTGCAGTGGGTTGCCAACGTTGTTCCGGTGCCGAAGAAGGATGGTAAGGTACGAATGTGTGTGGACTATATGGATCTGAACAGGGCGAGCCCCAAGGATGATTTCCCGCTTCCTCACATCGATGTTATGGTCGACAACACCGTGTAGCATAAGATCTTCTCCTTTATGGATGGTTTTTCTAGTTACAATCAGATTAAGATGGCTCCCGAGGACATGGAGAAGACAACCTTTGTTACGCAGTGGGGCACCTTCTGTTACAAGGTAATTCCTTTCGGGTTGAAGAATGTTGGGGAAACTTATCAGCACGCCATGGTCGCTTTGTTCCACGACATGATTCACCATGAGATTGAGGTTTACGTTGATGACATGATTGTAAGGTCCCAGACTGAAGAAGAACACCTTGACCATCTCCAAAAACTGTTTGATAGGTTGAAGATGTACAAGCTAAGGTTAAACTCGAACAAGTGCACCTTCGGGGTAAGGTCTGGTAAGCTGCTGGGTTTCGTCATTAGTGATAAAGGTATTCAAGTGAATCCTGCAAAGGTGAAGGCTATACAGGAGATGCCAGCTCCCCGAACAGAAAAGGAAGTTAGAGGCTTTTTGGGACGTCTGAATTACATTGCCCGATTCATTTCACATCTGACTGCTACTTGTGAGCCAATCTTAAAATTGTTGAAGAAAGATCAAGTGGTAAAATGGAATGATGAATGTCAGAACGCTTTTGAAAGAATCAAGGAATACCTCCAAGAACCACCAATTTTGATGCCTCCAGTTGAAGGAAGACCTTTGATTTTATACTTGACAGTACTGGACAATTAAATGGGGCGTGTGTTGGGGAAGCATGACGAGTCTGGCCGAAAAGAGCACGCTATTTACTTCCTTAGCAAAAAGTTTACTGATTGTGAGACCCGATACTCACTGCTCGAGAGAACTTGCTGCGCTTTGGCATGGGCTGCTCGCCGGCTGAGACAGTATATGCTGACTCACACTACCCTATTGATATCAAAGATGGACCCAATCAAGTATATCTTCGAAAAGCCTGCCTTGTCCGAAAGAATAGCAAGATGGCAGATGATCTTAACTGAGTATGATATCCAATACATAACCCAAAAAGCAATCAAGGGGAGTGTGTTAGCGGATCATTTGGCGTATCAGGTTGTGGATGATTACCAATCCATGAATTTCGAGTTCCCGGATGAGAACATCATGTTGGTGACCGACTGTAAGGAAGTTTGACCGGATGAAGGACCCGAGTAAGGATCCCGATGGTCCATGTATTTTGACAGAGACTCAAACGCGTTGGGTAATGGCATTGGCATTGTGATCATATCTCCTGAGGGCTGTCATACTCCATTCACCGCCCGATTATGTTTTAACTTCACCAACAATATGGCGGAGTATGAGGCATGCATCCTGGGTCTTCGAGCTGCTATTGACCTGAGGATTAAGTTCTTGAGTTTATTCGGAGATTCCTCTCTAGTGATCAGTCAGATCAAAGGCGAGTGGGATACGAAACACCAAAATCTTATTCCTTACAAAGAGTGTGTATTGACATTGCTTCCTCACTTCGAGGAGATAACCTTTGAACATTTCCCCAGAGAGGAGAACCAGCTAGCGGACGTGCTAGCTACCATGTCTTCTCTGTTCAAAGTCAGGTGGGACAATGAAGCTCCCCAGATTACCATTGAGAGGTTGGATGAACCCGCATATTGCTGTGATATTGAGACTGAAGAGGTAGCAGATAAACCCTGGTTTCACAAGGTAAAGAGGTATCTTGAGACTCAAGAGTACCCCGAGGGTGCATCTGTTAATATTAAGAAGTTTATGAGGAGATTCGCTGCGAAGTTCTTCATCGGTAATGGTATCCTTTACAATCGTAACCATGATTCAACCTTACTGCGATGTGTGGACAAGAACGAGGTAGAATGGATTATGGCAGAGTTACATGAAGGTACTTTCGGAACTCATTCCAGTGGACATACCATGGCAAAGAAAATCCTACGGGATGGATATTATTGGTCTACTATGGAAGCCGATTGTTATCAGCATTCTCGGACTTGTCATAAGTGCCAAGTCTATGCTGAGAAGGTGCATGTACCTCCAGTTCCTCTGAATGTTTTGACAACACCTTGGCCCTTTGCAATGTGGGGCATCGATATGATCGGAGAGATCAGACCTACTGCATCTAACGGGCATCGTTTCATTCTGGTAGCGATTGATTATTTCACGAAGTGGGTTGAAGCATCTTCTTTTTCTACAGTAACCAAGAACGTCGTGGCGTGGTTCATCCGACACAATCTGATTGTCGATATGGTGTACCAGAGAGGATCATCACAGATAATGGTACAAATATCAACAATACGATGATCACCGAGCTCTGCAAACAGTTTAAGATACAGCATCACAACTCTTCTCCTTACCGGCCGACGATGAATGGGGCTGTTGAAGCAGCTAATAAGAACATCAAGAAGATTGTGCAGAAGATGACAGTGACATACAAAGACTGGAACGAGATGTTACCGTTCGATCTTCATGGGTACCGCACCTCAGCACGGACGTCGACAGGGGCAACACCCTACTCTTTGGTGTATGGCATGGAGGCAATCTTACCCATTGAAGTCCAGATACCCTCTCTCTGGATTTTGAAGGATGCAGGTTTGAGCGAGGATGATCGGATCCAGACCCGACTTGATCAGCTGAACCTAATTGATGAAAATAGACTTACTGCTATTTGTCATGGTCAGATGTATCAAAAACGAATTATCAAGGATTTTAACAAGAAAGTCAAATGACAGGAATATCAAGTTGGGGATCTGGTAATCAAGCGCATCATACTGCCGCAAGGTGATCCCAGGGGCAAATGGACTCCTACGTACGAAGGGTCGTTTGTGGTTAAGAACATTTTCTCGGGAGGAGCTATGATTCTAACCACCATGGATGGTGACGACCTTCCTCACCCCGTCAATGCAGACATAGTGAAAAAAATACTATGCATAATCAAATACCCTCTAGGTCGACTGGCCTAGGCAAAAATAAGGGCTTCCCGGTGAACCAAAAGGGTTCGGGAAAAAGTAAGGGATGAAAATGAAAAAATCTGTACACTCGGCAAGTCGAAAACCTGAAAAGGCGGCTTGGGAAAAAAAGGTTATCCCGGTGGACTGAAAACCTGAAAGGGCGGTCCAGGCAAAAATTAGGGATCAAAGCGTAACACTATGTCTCATTGGATCATC
Organism: Vicia faba; assembly: GCA_948472305.1. Classification (NCBI taxonomy): domain Eukaryota; kingdom Viridiplantae; phylum Streptophyta; class Magnoliopsida; order Fabales; family Fabaceae; genus Vicia; species Vicia faba. The sequence goes on from OX451737.1 coordinate 559,960,432, forward strand.
TTGCAACCAGACTTCGGTATCGACTATCAAGCTCGGACGGTGCCGATCAATCTGATCTACCTTCAACCAAGTAGCAAAGTGATGAGACGCTCGAAGATATAAAGGCAATAGCAGAGTTGGAACCCAATGGGATTGTTCACATAGTTGTTTTTCTTTCTTTTACACAAATTGTATAATTTCTATCTTTCGGCGGCGTTCTCTTACTAGGACGTCAGCCTCTTGTACAAAACGCCTATTACAGGACAACTTCAAAATCAATACAATTCATTTTCACAATAAATTTCAAAAAAAATTGTTTTTCTTTTTCTGTTTTGTTTTGCAAGAACGTCCAATGATTCATTTTTTATATATGCATTTGAAAATAATTGTTGCGCATAAATATTTACATCTGAAACAAAAGACAATTATTCGTAATTCCAGGAACAGGGGCAAACAAGAAGTGTACAAACCTTATAGTTGCTCAACCCACCAGGTACAGGGATAGAGTCAGCTTGAGAAAATGACTAAAGGTACATACCCTCCCCGCAGAGTAGGAAGTGTCTGAAGACAGTGGTGTTAATTCTCCCCAAGCTGAGTTTATCTATCACCAGCAATGGAAGACTATCCCCAATGGAGTTTATTTCTTCCACAAGCAGAAACTCAATCCCCAACCGGGTTCATTATCACCAAGCAGCAGTAATTCATCCCCAGCTGAGGATACTTCTCCAAATCAATAGATCTTCTAGAAGAATATCTCTCTTCCCCACAGAGTCATTCTCCCGCCAGTTTATTCTCAAATTATCTTCGGTCGTTACCTCCAGCGAGAACGAAGAACTCAACTCTTTGTACTCTCTAGCAGCAGTCCGAGATTTATTTTCCCCAGCTAGAGAACATCACAAGAACATTGCATATTCATACATCATGGCATATGCATACGCATCATATAGTACAGTCTCATTTATTTTAAGAACATCATTGCCCGATACATGACATACATCATGACATTACATACGACTAACTCTTTACCTTTCAGGGAAAGATACAATCAAATTCTCACAAGTTTCTCTGGTTCAGTCAAATCAATGCTAAGATTTCTGTTCCAGTTCAAGTTATGAAACCCGAATCCGGCTGAATAATATCTTAATTTCTCCATCATACTGTGAAGCCCGAAAAACGACCAGATAACTGTACTAACATACCGCGAAGCCTGGAATCGACTAGATAGTGGTTTATCTTAAATTTAAGCTATGAAGCCCAGAAATCGACCAGAAAATAGTTGAATCCCCAGCGAGTTATTATGAAGCCTGGAGAACGACTAGATAGCAATGCAAGTTACTGTGAAGCCTGGATTACGACCAGATAACAGTACAAAACACCATGAAGCCTGGAATCGACCAGATAGTTGTGTATCATAAACACAAGCTGTGAAGCCTGGAAATCGACCGGAAAACAGCTTAACAAGGTATTGTGAAGCCTAGAAATCGACCAGATAGCAGTACAAGACACTGAAACCTGGGACTACAACCAGATAACAGTAAGAGACACTGCGAAGCTTGGGTTTCGACTAAATAGTAGTCTACCCGGCTAATTACTAAGAAGCCCGGAATCGACCGGATATTAGTAGGCCTAAAAATCAAATGGAAGCCCAGATGCGACTGGATGACCACTTGATTTCTTCTGAAGCCTGGAAAACGACCAGATAAGAAGTAAGAAGTTGCGAAGCCTGGATTACGACCAGATAGCGGTAAAGGACTGAAGCCTGGAATCGACCAGATAACAGTATGGGACACTGCGAAGCTTGGGTTTCGACCAAATAGCAGTTTACCTGGACAATTACTAAGAAGCCTGGAGTCAACCGGATATTAGTGTGCCCTAAATTCAAGTTGAAGCCCGGATGCGACCAGATAACAACTTAATTCCTTCTGAAGCCTGGAGTACGACCAGATAAGAATTGAGAAATTGCGAAGCCTGGAGAACGAATGGATAGCAAGTTTAATCTCATATCCCCGTTAAGTCACTGTAAAGCCTGGAGCACGACCAGATAGCAGTTGATCTTATCACTATGAAGCCTAGATCACGACCAGATAGTAGTTCATTTTCACCTCTTCAACCAAGAGACGATTCCCTAGTAGAATAACGGACAACCGAAACTCCTAAAATTCAACTTTTACCAAGACAGAGACCAGCATTCCCCATCGAAGTCCTCCTCAATAACATGTATACAAGCTCTCGCAAAGGCATCTCTTATTCGATCGACACTCCTTCGGATGGCATCTTTAAGCCCATCCTCCATCATCAATCTCCAAATGGCATCTATAAGCCCATTCCCGACATCACAAGACAAGTACCACTTCATGCGAGTGCAAATTTCTAGGCACTCTAGTGTTCAATCATCTTCCACCTTTGGATCACGAAAGGTAAGCAAGCCAATCTACATCCTTAGGTTTAAGAAGATTGAACAGGGGCAGCTGTTGTACCCCCAAATTTTCCCTCCCATATTTCTAAATACATTTCAAGTGAGGTCCTCAAATTGCTCAAGGAAGTTCAAGAGTTGACCAGACAAATTCTCTCCTAAGGCAGTCTACCTCAAATTAGGGTTTCAGTTTGTATCAAGATGTTTGAGTCCAAAGGGTCCCAAATTCTCACTATTGTCCTAATATGTTCTCAATATCATCCATGTCAAGTTCAAGCCTTGCAGAGGAAGTTTGCTCAGTCAATTGCTCAAAGGCCTGAAAGTCAACTGTGCTAGGGCAAAAGTCAACTGTGGCCCACAGACAGTCAAACTTCAAGATTTTTGGTCAACATCCTCATTTTGAAGTATTATTCATCATTTGATTAAGGGTTGATCATGATTTCTCAAGGATTGCTCACAATTCATCAAAACCCAAAAGTTGCTAAATTAGGGTTTTGTAGGAAAAGTCAACTCAACTTTGACCAGGCATAACTTTCTCATACTTTATCAACAATGACCCATCCAAAGCTCATTTTGAATAGGATGCAATTCTCTACATTTTATCTACGACTCCCAAGTTCAAAATATGCACTCACAAGAAGATATAAATTTGGACATTATAGGTCATTTTGAAAAGTCAACAAAAACACATTTTTTGTCAAAGCTTCATACATGAGCATGGAAGACTCGATTGATATGAGACCAAAAGGGTTGTTTAGAGGACATCTTAAGCTTTCTAAAAAGTCAAAGAAAACATCTCTAGGGTCAAAATTGAAGTAGTTATGCATTGGTGAAGTTGACCCTTTTTGCAAAATTGCCAAAAGTCAAATGTGGCCAAAATTGCAATTTTTGTCAAATGGGCCCAACGTTTTATGCTTGCATTGGGTTTGTAATATGATCCAAGACCCATGATACTTCCCATTTGTCTTTATTTTATTTTTATCATTTATTTTGATTTTTGTTTCAATTAAATTAAATAAAATCAAAATAAAATCATGAAAATATCAAAACTAATCAAAGCTTGAGATTTTGTGCATGTTTATGTTTCTTATACAGATGGAAAGAGAATAAAATCGTGCAAGCTTCATTTGGACACAAAAAGATTGAATTTGGCTTTATTTGGAAAGATTTACATAAGAATCAAATCATGATTCAATCATCTTAATGAAGAAAGATTCGAAGCAAGTTTGTAACCTAATTCATTCTAGGGTACATATAGGACAAGTGCAGATCAAAAACAAGGGGATTAGAGGCGTGAGAAACAGAAAGCAAGCTTGCAAAAACTCAACAAAAGTGGTGAATAAAATTCCAATTTTCAGGCCATCTCAAGCCTTCCCAACTATCTCAATCGCTTGCTGGACATCTCTGGGTCATATTGCAATCACTAACAAGCCTCATAACATCCTAAAACATGATGTAAGCATCTCACGACATTGTTACTTTCTTGAAATCAAATATCACGATTCTGGCATTTGTAGCATAATTTCCTTACATATTCTTGATCATTGAATCATTTGCAAGCTATTGGTTATGTTCAATTGCATTTTTATTAATTGTAGAGCAAGATGCTACAGTTAGGGTTCTTGGCTCGTTTTTGGGGTTTTCTGTTACAGGCACAATTAGCCATGGAGAGTGGTACCATGATGCTCGTGAGGTTGCAACGAGTTGATTGGATCCACTGGTATTGATTTATCATGCGTGCATAGGATTTTGGAGGATCACAGGGCTGTACCTACACCCAGAAAACTGTAGGTATAAGTCCCAATACTTTTATCAAAGGAGGGAGGAAGAAGAAGGGTTGCGTGGCAGGCAGTGATTCGCTCATTCAAAAATTCACGCGTTTGGCATATATTAATTTGTTTTACCAATATAATCATTATTTGTTGTTCCATATACACAAATGCGCTCTAGCTCAGATGGTTAGTGGACAAGGGAAAAAGCCAAAGGGCCTGGGTTCGATTCCCAGGTCCCCCATATTTGTTCAGTACTATTTCTTTTACATGATCAGGTGTATAAGCCTCCAAGACATCCACCGTGCATCATCAATATCTCATCATCCAGGCCACCAACAAGCTAGATCCAAGGGCCATCCTTTGGAGGTCCACAATGCACCCTAGTCAAGCAAGCATACAGGATCTGGAAAGTCAACGTGGGCCAAGGAGTTTTGGGCTCAGAAAATGCAATTGACACCCCCTCCATTGCTACTAAACCAGGCCCATCTCTTTTTTCTTTTATATTTTTCTTTTATTTATTTATTTTGTTTAAATTATTTTCTAAATCACAAAATTAATTCTTTTTTTTACAAAACTCATAAAATCAATCTTCAACAATTTAGATTTAGGTTTTATATTTTTATCAAATTTAATTTAATAATTAGTTTAATTTAATTTTAGGGTAATTCTAACCTTTTTGTAAATAATTTAAAATCAATTAGAAAATTAGGTTTGTTCTTGATTTAAATTTTTTAGTTCTTTTCTTAAAATAACAAAAATACAAAAATAGATCAAATTAATTAATTTTCTTAATTTAAATTAATTAGTAATTAGGTTTGTATTTATTCAATTAAAATCTTATTTTCTCAAAATAATCAAAAACACAAAAATATGATTTTTCTTTCAACTAGGTTTAGACGGGGTCAAAACCCTAATTTTCTCGTTCTCGTTTCATCGCACGCATTTATTAATTTTTTTTGCAAATATTAATGTAACTGCTCATGGGATGTAATAGTTTAATTAGGATTTTTCTTTTATTTATCATTTTACGGGTTTTTGGCTATGTAATTAACCCCCCTCCCCGAAGCCTTGTAATAGCGTAGTTTTGTTTTCCGCATTTTAATTTTCGGAAATATTAACTGTTAGATGTATGATAATAGGATTGCATGACAAGACTGTATGTAAACTCTAAAACGGTTAGCACATGCGCACTCCTAGGGTATACTCTCACTTCGGTTGCCTTCGGTAAACGATCATTAAGTATAGGGTGTCTTAGTGGTTTCCCTCTTGTCTAAACAAAAATCAAATGTCCCGTTCGGAAATGTTGCCTCAGAAATGTTGCCTCGGAAAGGTTGCCTCGGAAATCTTGCCTCGAATATGATCTTAAGACACTAGGGTTATTACTAAGACGTCCTAACGTTGCTTTAGTGATCGTACGTCCATTTCGTATTGACCCTTACAACTCCAACGACGGTGCTTCCTATTTCTCAAATAAGTAGGATAACGCTGTCTAAAGGAAACAAGAACAAAAACATTTTTGTTCTTCGAGTAGGTAGATGCTAGTAGGTACTTGCTCAAAATAAACTTTTCCACACTTACACTCTTTTCAAACAAAGTTTTCAAAAACACTTCGTAACACTCTTGAGGACTGATACAAGGGTTAAAATGAAGTAAACAAAAACTTTTCAAAACACACAAACACGGAAGCAATTTTTAAAATGATGAGCAAGTACCTAAAAGCCCGTAGAAAACTACAGATATAAAGGGTGCTAACACTTTCCCTTTCTATAATCTACCCCCCGTACTCAAAATCTCGAAAAAGGAATTTTTTTGTGCTTTTTTCCTTTCCAGTTGGATAAAATAAAAGTCGGTGGCGACTCTTGCTTACCGCGACATTTTTGCAAACAAAAAACGCAAAACACAAACCAGTATTAAACAGTCGGTTCTGCCACCGTATCACAACATGCATTTAGTCTTGAATTAGGGTTTTCTAAACATTGGTTTTAGTCTTGTCATACATACCCTAATTACTAACAATATATGAAAGCAATAAAAGTATGGAAAACAAATATTCTACGCTATTACAATCATTAAGGGGATGGGGTGTACAAACTTCAAATAGGGGTTGCAAATTAAATCCTATGTTACTATTTCAACCATATTGAAGGGTAAGAATGTACAGGAAATGTAAAGTGTTTGTCTGTTTAAAAAAAAGAGAATAACTTTTGTTTAAGAAAATTTTTTTTTGTCTTTTTTTTTGTTAAAAGAAAATATAAAATATTTTTGGTGTTTTTTGATTAATAAAAAAATGATTGCAAAATAACCAAAGAGAAAGAAAACAAAATCAGCGCAAAATGCTGAAATTAGAAAAGGTCAGAAGTTCTGACTCTGGCTTGCTGCATAATAGAAACAACGTTAGTGGAAATATGGAAGTTCAGAAGTTCTGGATCTTCAGAGAACTCAGAAGTTTCCAGAAGTTCTGATGCAACTGTCATAATTTTGCCTCTCTCCATGCCAGTCAAAACATCTGCAACTTAGTCATATCTTACAGAACAGAAGTTGCATACATAATAGTTATGACAAATTTCATGAAATATGAGAAGAACAAATCAGAAGCAACATGTATTTGCTAATCCTAATTTTGAGTCCTAATTTCTTTATGAAACTCTGAACAGGGATTTCTTCTACTTAGGCAGGCAGATGCATGAATTTTCAGAATATATGCATCATCAGGATCAGAATATCTACATTGTGTTAAATATGCAAAATCTGACAATGTTTAATCAGTATAATAAGAGTCAGCAGAAAACTTACCTTGTAGATGGAAAGGATTCTGTGAACTGGAGGTTGGTCCTGAATTATGGTGATGTTCTGAGCAACTTCTTCACGTACTCAGCAGGATGGAAGTTTGCAACTTCTGGAACAGCCAAGGGGTGATATTCTGATTTCTTTGAGGCGGGGGTGATTGGAGAGTGTATGGCAGTAGGAATACAGAAGTTAAGGTAACTTCTAATATGTGAATCAACAACTGCATGGATAGCTTTAGTCAAGAAACATTTAAGGAAAAAATGGAGTTTGAATGCAAGAATCCAATGCTAAGATTTTGGTATTTTGTGTTTAAAGTTTCCTGGGTTCATGGAATTTTTGCAGGGGTTCAAAGCTTTATTTCTCAATTATCTCACCTCCTTCACAAATTTTTCTGGACTTTCTTAGTGGCCAATGGTATTCTATTTATAGTCAAAGGTTTTGTAGTTTGGAGATGTCAAGTGGCACCAACATCATGTGCTAGAAGCTGACTTACTCCTGAAGTAAACTTAAACAAGCATGGTTCAATGCACCAAGTGGAATGGTTAGCAGCACCTAAGCTGGATTTGTCAGCATGAATTAAGGAAAAGTAGAAGCAGCGCCTGGGCCTAGCATACTTTTGCACAAAATTTTATCTTCCCAATACAGTAGGGTTACACGTGGGGGAAATCCTTTGGATAACACCTCACAAGTGGTTGTGAGAATTAAATGAGTTCCCATGTAAGACTATGCATCATTGCTTAACTCTTGATCAGAAGTTCTGCTTTAGCATGGCATCCAATCTTCTGATCCTTTTATCTTTTGGCTTCAGCATGTTCTGAAGGATCCCTCAGACTTTCCAGTAAGCTTGCAGCACGCTTTGTAACCTTCATTGATTTACCCCTGCAAACTCTGACTGACCCTCTGTGAACAACGATCCAGAAGTTCTGACCAAACTCTGTCTTGAGAATATTCAAAATTTACTGAGTATGAACACTGGCCCAGAAGTTCTGAAATTGTCATATTTCTTAAACACTTAGAGAAATTTCTAAGTATTTAGAATTTGACTTTTCCAAAGTAAAATTTGACTTTTGAAATTCTTGATGAAACAAACTTCATATTCCAACATGTCTTGATGAAATATGATTTTTGAGATTTGATTTTGATCCAAAAGTCAAAGTTAGACTTCTCAGTGTGAAAATGACCATTTTGCCCTTGTGAATGGTTTGCTTGGTAAAATTGATAATTTAAGGTTTGGGATTGGATGAAAGAAAACTTGAGGATCCAGGGTGATTCCTTGAGAAATGAGAGGGCAAATTTTGGGGTACAACACCTCTACCCAAGCACAGGGGAGTAAATGCTGTGAACATGGTGGCCGGTTGTCCAAGCGACTTCCGTATTTTTGACATTAATCTAGTTAGAGGAGATTTGGTGAAAATGCACGCAGACCTCTATGAATTCAGCTACTACACGCATGACCATGCCGGTTGTGCTACTTGCAGTACAGATATACAGGGTTGCGAGAAGATAAAGGCTGATTTATAGGAGATGATATATGAGGGCTTAATCCATATAATCAGGCCTAGGGAAGAGTATGAAGAGGAAATGAATATGGTTTCTGGATGTCCTGGTGAATTCAGAATTTTGATGTGGAGTATTTGAACGAGGATCTCGTGCAGTTGTATGCTACCTTCTGCCATACAGCTGGTCAGGTGGAACACCAATATGGATCTTTCATAGTTTGCTGTCGATACCCCCGGGGATGTTCAATTGTGAGGGAGGGTGTTTAGTTGCTGTTAGACAATGAAACTATCAAGATCACAGGTCAGAGGGATGATTATCATGAGGTTGATATGGTTGAAGTTTGTTTAACGGAAGAAGAGTCAGAGGAAGAGTATGCCTCCGCAGATGAGTATTTCTTTTCAGACGAAGATTTGTTTCCCAGAAAGGACTTTTTGATGACTGATTGTGTTGAAGAAGGGGTAAACGTCATTGTGCCTTGTTTTGGTGCACCCACCCATTTTGAAGTGGAGTACCATAGCAAGCCAGTTGTTACCCAATTGGTAACTAGTTTGCCAGGTCCCATCCCCTATAAATCAGATAAGGTCGTGCCTTATAAATACAACGCTACAATTCTAGAAGATGGGGTGGAAATTCCCATCCAGCCAATGGCCGATGTTGGAAATATAGCTGAAAATAGCAGGGTGACCCGTAGCGATCGTGTGTTTGCGCCTGTTGTTCAGAGAGATGTTGCTGCTGGAAAGGAAATTGCTGAGAATGATGAACCTAAGAAGGCTACAGGAGAGACTAGTAGAGCTACATTGGAAAAAGAAGTGGATGATATTTTGAAGATAATTAAGATGAGCGACTACAGAATTGTAGATCATCTACTACATACTCCTTCAAAGATATCTATCCTAGCTTTATTAATGAACTCCTCTGCTCATATAGAATCATTGATGAGAGTACTAGTCCAAGCTTTTGTGGAGAGTGACATTTCGATAGATCAATTCAGCAGCGTAATTGGAAACATTACGTCATGTAATAACTTGAGTTTCTGCGATGATGAGTTACCAGATGAAGGGAGGAATCACAACTTGGCCCTTCACATATCTATGAACTGCAAGAATAATTCTCTATCCAATGTGCTAATTGATAATGGATCTGCATTAAATGTTATACCGAGAAGTACTCTCATGAAGTTAAAGTATCAAGGAGCACCTATGCGCCCGAGTGGCATCATTGTGAAAGCATTTGATGGGTCGAGGAAATCTGTCATCGGTGAAGTGGACTTGCCCATCCATATAGGACCACATTTGTTCCAGATAACCTTCCAGGTCATGGACATTATTCCCGCATATAGTTGTTTGCTAGGACGGCCATGGATACACGAAGAAGGGGCTGTCACTTTAAATTTACATCAGAAGCTAAAGTTTGTGCATGAAGGGAAGGTGGTGATCATAAATGGGGAGCAGGAGTTGCTGATATCTCATTTGTCCTCTTTCAGTATTGTAGAAGCGGATGAGGCTGCTGTCGGAACCCAGTTCCAAGCCATGTCCATTGACAGCATAAGGAGGAATGAGAGTTGCGTGGTTCCGCTGAAGGACGCGCAGCAGGTTGTGCACAATGGTCATAATACAATTTGGGGACGAATTGTGGATCCACCCGTGAACAAGAACAGAACTGGTTTGGGTTTCTCTTCGAAGAATGGAAAAGGAGAAATTTTGAAGTCAAAGTCTACTATGAGCAGTTATCATGATGTTTTCTGCAGCGGAGGCTACCTCCATCCAATTGATTCTGGAATTAATGTTGTTGAAGATGATAAAGCACTTATCATGATGTTTAGCCATTGGTACCATTCGTTTGGCCTGAAAACGTTTAAACACTCCAGATCGAAGCTTCACTATTGTTGTGCCCTAGCGATGGCATCCTGTGATTTGAGCATTAAAGCTCATATGCATTACGTCAAACCTATTCTAAACATTGCTATAAACATGTATGCATACGTTAGATTGGTTAACAATGCATATTTAAACAAATGGGATTTAAGAAATTATACCAAACCGGTGTTATTGGATGTGGGAGTTCTGGGCGTGAAAGGGATCGATTATGAGCGTGGTTCAATTCCTGGACACCTAGGGAATGTGATTTGGTCATTTGTTTGGGTTGATAGCGCCTGGAAGTGAAGTTACAGACTTGGAAACTTTGAGAAATTTTGAGAACTTTGGATAGCTTTGTTATGCAAGGTTTTTTGTGGTCCTTTGAGCTTGCATTTCTTGAGTATTTATAGAAAAGACCATGAGCTGATGAATATGGCGAAGGATCAAGACTTGATGGCCTCAATAAAACCAAAATCAAACAACTTAAAAACTTTCCTTTTGCATTTTTTTCTTGCTCTTTTGAATTTTCCTGAACCTGGACAGGTTGTGCTAGTTTACATGAATATTTAGGCTTCAATCTTGACCCACAAATCCAAACATGCGCCTAAGCCCATTAGCTTCATTTTTGTTTTGATTTCATTTGTTTTAAATGAATAAGAATTCACATAAAATAAATAAAAATCATGAAAAATAAGTGAATGGTTTTAGGGGTCCTCTAACATATCATGAACATGTTTGAGTCTAAAAAATTAGGCCCATTGGTTCAAAGATTCAAAATTTCCCAATTTGAACTTCATGAATTTCTTCAAAATCTCCCAACTTGTGCAACTCATAACTTGCTCAAGTTTCATCTTTTGAAGATGATCTTAGACTTTTTGGGAAGCTCAAGATATCCTCTACAACCTCTATGTTGATCATTTTTTCTTTTGAAGACTTTATCTTGATGTAATTTGCCTTGATAAAAAGTGTCTTTTGTTGACTTTTGAAAATGACCTATAATGTTTTAGCTCATATTATTCAAATGAAGCCTTTTTTGGACTTGAGCATAAAAACAAAGTTGTAGGGAATTGAACTTTCTTCAAAATGAGATTTTTTTAGGGAAAAGTTTATGAAGCATGTGAAAATTATGCTTGGTCAAAGTTCAGTTGACTTCTCCTAAGGAAACCCTAATTTGACAATTCTTGACTTTTGATGAGTTGAGAGATTTCCTTGGGGAATAATGATCAACCCTTGATCAAATGAGGAATATCACTTCAAAATGTTGATGTTGACCAAAAATATTGAATTTCACTATATGTTGACCATAATTGACTTTTTGATTAATACAATTGATTTTTAATCATTTGGGCCATTGACTGAGCAAACTTGTGATGTAGGTCTTGAAAATTGACATGAACCTTATTGAGGACCTATGGAGAACCATGTAAACAACTTGATACTTTTGAAAACAAAATTTATTTGAGAAAATCAAAACCCTAGTTGTATACCTTTAGCTTAGGAGGAGCATTGACTGGTCAACTCTGGTGTATCTTGAGTGTTTGAGAAGCTTTGAAAGAATGTCTTGGGAAAGATGAAAGGGAAAATTTTGGGGTAAACAATGGGTATTAAAGCTGCTATTAACCTGAGAATCAAGTTCTTAAGCGTATATGGGGACTCTCATGGTAATCGGTCAGATTATGGGAGAATGGAATACGAAGCACCGAATCTCATTCCATACCGAGAGCATGTGCTGACCTTAATCCCCTACTTCGAGGAGATTACTTTTGAGCATATCCAATGAGAATAGAATTAGTTGGAAGACGCATTGGACAATGTCATCTATTTTCGAGGTCATATGGGACAACGAGGCTCCTCGACAATGATTAAAAACCCTAAAGCTGAGTGGTTTCGAATTACCTCTCCTGCTGTGTTATTAGTAGTAAATTCCTTCTTTGACTTCTCCTCCCTCCTCTTCTAATCCCCTTCTTATTTTGCTTCCAGGTGTAATGATGGTGCAACAACGATGACTTGAGGGCGGTGACGGTGCGATACAGATCTAGGGTTTCAGAAGTTGAAACCCATATCACTTCTCTTCTCGTCTTTTCTGTTTGCTCTATCAAGCTTCTTTGCCACCAATTTTTCCTTTTCCTTTCTTTTATAATTTTAGGGTTATTTATAGGTTAGAATTTAGAATAGATTAGGAAATTTTCTCTGATTTCCGTTAAAATTTTGTTGATTAGGGTTAATTGATTAGAAATTAGTCTTGATTGATGAATTAACAACTATAAGACTTGATTTTGTTTGAATTGATTCAGATCTGTAATTAGGGACGATTCTGTATGTAATTAAATACAATTTTGGATATGATTAGATCTGTTTTTGATGAATTTGTGTAAGATTTGATTTTGTTAGCTTGTTTGAGATCTGATACATATTTGTTTAATCTATATAATAATCGTTTCTTTTTGGTAGCTTAGCGTAACACAAAAACAGGGCGTCGCTGGCTTGTAAAGGGAATTTAGGGTTTTAACCCTAAATTTTGACTAAGGTCAACGTTTCAAAAAAATAATAATCATTGACAAAAAAACAAAATAATAATTATAATAAGTAAGTAATGATAATAATAAAAAATAAATATAATAACTAATGAAAATAAAAACAATTATAGTAAAATGGAGAGTTGACTCGGTCAACCAAGGTTAATGGGCCATCAAAAATGGTATGAGCCTGCCAATTCAAAGTGCATACCCCCTCTTTTGTGTAATAATGGCCCTCTCTCTTATGGATTAAACGTGGGCTTTAGAAAACACAATGGACCAGTCAATTTGAAAAATACACCCCTCTTTCTTATTTTTAAGATGAATTAAAACAAACTTTAATGGGCCAGCACATGATAAACGACCTTCTCTCGTTATTATTTGCATGGGCCTTAACAGAATTGTAACGGGCCATTGACATTATGTACACACACCCCTCTTTGTAATCAACACACCCCTCTTTCTATTATTCACCAAACTTTAATGGGCTGAGATATAAACAACAAATGCACCCCCTTTCTAATTGTAAGAACAAACTTAATGGGCCATCAGATTTTTATGGTCCATTTCAAAATAATATACCCCCCTTTATAAATTTAAACCCCATAATGAACTTGACAACAATAATCTAAAATTTATATTATGATATCACTAGAAATTAATAACAATGAGGAAAAATTTGTTTTGAAATCAATAGGGAAAATTTGGGGTATGACACAAGAGTGAGTATTGTTCTTAGAGGAAACTTTTAAGCAACTCCAATTTGTGTTCTTAGTCAAAAGTCTTGGCTAGGTATTGTCATAGAATTGTGTCTTCTAGTTTTGCATCATGGAAGTGTGTCTTCCTATTTTGATATGATCCTTATATGTGATTGAGTAGAGAGTTGAGGTGGGCCTCATACATAAGTGAGTCTTAGGTAGAAAGTTAGCACGGGTAGTGATTAAGTGTGTAGATTATAAATTGGTGAATTTGTTGTGTGGTCTACAAATTGATACTATTATAGTGGACTTTATCCCTGGCTTGGTATGCCTCCAGAGTAGGAGAGTTACTCTGAATTGGGTTAACAACTTTATGTGTTGTTTATGCTTTTCAGTACTGATTTGTATGTTTATACCCTTCCTATGTGTTTTAAGTTGGATCAGATGTCCCAATATGTCATAGGACATATGAAGTCTGATATACCAGAATTTCAATTGGTATCAGAGCAGACATCATGTTTTGTTTTTGGGTGAGATCCTGGGATGATACTTTCTGGTCATGGGCAAGGAAGAAGGTATCTACTGAAAAGTTATTTGAACTTGGATAGTTCATATTGTTTTTTGAATGGTCCCTTGATGAGGATGATGGAATATTTGTGACAGGGTGTGTATTGGCCCTGTCTGATGTTGTCTGGCGTGTAGCTTTGGTGGTGAGCTGCTTTGTGGTTTAATTTATTTTTAAACCAATGTTGACCTGTTGCACCTAGAGTGTGGTGTGTTTGTGTAAGGATTATTAGGTTGTGTCTGAAGGTTGTTGAGGAGTTTTCTGGTTTGTGTTCCGCTGCATATGTATCTGATGGAAAACTCCTGGTGGTGTTGTGAGTTTCTTGTGTCGAGGTTATAGCCATATGTTCTTCTCTGGAGGTGTATCCCATGGTGTGGTGATACTTGGAGGATAGTTTCAACCATCTTTCTAAAGTTTCTAAAGATACTTGAGGTCTATCTCAAGTCCAGTCATAAAGGCACTTTCAAATGTGGTTCATGAAAATAGTTCTGAAGGTGGCAAGAGCTCTTGTTTATGGTTGATTCCAAAGGGATCTTCCTAGTTTGTGGCTAGATTAGGAAAGTGGTCATGACCCTATTGTTTATTAATGATGGTATGGAAGATGGAAGCCTATTGAAGACCTTGAAGATGATAAAGTTATATTCTGATTTTCTGGGAGAAGTAAGGACTTCGGAACCAATCTCAACAATGTGTTGATTAGGTATAGGAAATATGTTCTACCAGATGTTGGAACATATCATCAACAATTTGAGCATAATCTTGTTGGACAAAGGTTTGGCTTAGCAGATGCTTTTGGTGTTAAACAAATGTGTAATGATCACATGTGTTTGGAACCTACTCCTGATTTGGAAGAGGAGGCATCTGGGTTATGTATCTAAGATGTTTTATCCAGGAAACATGTCTTAGATAAGTGGGTTGGTTTAATGATGATCAACCTATTGATTGCTTCTTGGTTTAGTTTATTTTTTATTCAAGCAAGTAGGAGCGTAAAGGCTGAGCTCTAGTGTCTAGTAGAGATTTGTTATCCTAGCCAGGTCTCTTGAATATAAAGTTCAAGTTCATATGTCAATGGCATTCTCTCTAACATCGGGAATATCCTTCTGATCAAAGGATCCAAATTTATGGAATTTTTTTTTTGGCCATGGAACAGAGAGAGTATTGTGTGGGAGTGCACTAACCACTTGTTGTGATGTTATTAAAGGAAGAGAATGTTTGATTCTCAAAGGTGTTCCTAGAAACTGGTAAATAAGAGTCCCTAATATGGAGTTGGATATTCTTGGAGGGATGTCAGATATAATGTCTTGACATCATTGTGTTGAGAATTTATTTTTCTCAATATGCTTGTCTGGTGTTTCTCATAAACAGGATGGAGGTTGTTTACTCAAACTTGATATCACTTATCAAGTCTATGATAACATGGAACTCTTGTTCTGTTGGAGTAGAAGAGACATTAAAGGGGTTGTATGCATTAGAGATGTATCAACCTATGTTAAGGGGTTAATTGTTGTTTTCATTTTTGGAGTGTCAACCAAACCACCTAGGATGAGCATTTCAGATTTTTATTTGGAGCAAGGAGAAGTTGCTGGGTTCAGTTATGTGGTGTCCTCACATGATTGAACATTTTCTTTTGAAAGGATTAAAGGGAATCATTGTGTTTTGGAAGATTGGGAGAAGCAGACTTAGATTGAATAGTCTGCTTGTGGCGAATAATGACCAGTCAATGCCATGTTTGTTGAAGTCTGCTCTAGATACATGTTAGAGGGAATATCCTATTTAGGTGCAGAAAGATGGTGTGTACCACCTCAAAGTCATACAGGAGGTTTGTATATTATGTTTTGTACCCCGAAATTTTGCCTCCCATTTTACTCAAGACATGCTCCTAGAGGTTCTCAGTTGCTCAAGGTTGACCAAAAATTGATCAGACAAATTCTCCTCCTAAGCAATGGCCTTTCAACTAGGGTTTAACTTTTCACCAAGATATGTGAGCTACAAATGTCTAAAATGTTTTCCATGGTCCCTAATATGTCTTCAAGATTTTCCATGCCAAATTTCACGCCTTACACTACAAGTTTACTCAGTCAATTGCTCGAATGTTTGAAAGTCAACTTTACTAGATCAAAAGTCAACCGTGGCCAATATACAGTCAAACTTCAAGATTTTTGGTCAACATCAACATTTTGAAGTGATATCCATCATTTGATCAAGGGTTGATCATGATTCCTCAAGGAATGCTCTTAATTTATCAAAAGTCAAGAATTGCTAAATTAGGGTTTATATAGGAGAAGTCAACTGAATTTTGATCAGGTATAACTTTCACATACTTCATCAATTTCCCCCAAACAAAGCTCATCGGAAGAGAATCCAATTCCCTACAACTTCTCTTTTGTCCTCAAGTTCAAGAGATGCACCATTTGAAAGACACAAGCTCACATATTACAAGTCATTTTCAGAAAGTAAACAAAAGACACTTTTTGTTAAGGAAACTTACATCAAGATAATGTCTCCAAATGCAAAAATGATTAAAAGATAAAGTGTAGAGAACATCTTGGACTTTCCAAAAATTCAAAGATCGTATTCAAAAGATAAAATTTGAGCAAGTTATGAAGTGCACAAGTTGGGCAATTTTCAAGAAAATGCATGAAATCTCAATTGAGCAAATTTGTGATTTAAAGTTATTGGGCCTAACTTTTTGGAGTTCAAATATGTTCATGATGTCTCCAAGGACCTCTAAATCTATCCATGCTTTTTTTTTAATTTATTTGAATTTTTATTCATTTAAATATGAATTAAATGAAATAAAATTGCATAAAATAGTAAATATTGGTTATGGCAATATGGGCTGATGGTTTGAATTATTTTTGGCTCCAAAATTTTATGCAGAGGTGGCCAGGTGCATTGCACCTCAAAATGGGCAAGAATTTGCATTTTTGGAACTTTTTAAATGTGTTCGATTTTGGTTTGAAAGAGGGCCATTATGGGTGGATTCTTACCATCTTTGCTAGCCCTCTTCTTCCTCTATAAATACAAGACCAAGGCATGAGCAAAGGACATGAAAGTCATTGCTAGAGAACTCCTACAAATTTCACAAAAAAATTATAAAACTTGTGAGATTTGAAACTGAGTTTTTCAGCCCTGATCCATCCATACCAACTGCTCAGTCGTATTCCTAAGATTCCTAGGAACTTATTCCACCTATTCCCAAGGCTTGCAACATCTTAGATCACCGGATCCATGTATCACCGGTTGGTAAGGTTTCTTGAAATCGAAATTGCATATTCACGCCATGTAAATACCTATTGCATCCATATTTGTGTTATTAACAATCATTGCGAATATTTTAACGTGTTTCATGTGAGGGAAAGTGTTCGACCCCTGCCTCTTGCATTTTGTTTTTTTCTCTAATTTTACTTGTAGATCCAATTTTCACGAGCCAAGCGTGTGCACCATATACTATCAGATCACCACCATCTAATCTAGATCCAGTACTCTCAACGTGCGATCCATCATGCACCCTCAACAACTTCCCTCACTGAATCCAATAGCACCTTTGGGCTGACAGCAACTTGGGCTCAACGAATTTCAAATCTTATACCCCCAATATTCCTACTGACATCCAGACCCATTTCATTTTTTTGTTTTCTTTTTAGCTTATTTATTTATTTGCTTTATATGAATTAACTTTTTCAAAACCTTTTTTAATAACAATATAAAATTAGAAAAAAAATCATAAAAAATATAGTTTTAGGTTTTTTTATTAAATTAATTAATAATTACTTTAACATTTTGCTTAATTTAAAATTAAATAGACTTAGATTAATTCATTTGCTTTTCATAATTAAAAATACCAAAAAAACTTAGAATTATTTATTTTCTTTAAAATTTCCATTCTCATTAATAAATTAAATTTCTTTAAATCTAAATTTAGGTTAATTAATTTTACTTAAACCATTTTCTTAATTAAATCAAAACAAACAAAAAGATTTCTTTATTCACCTAGAATTGCCTTAGAATTTTTTAGACGTCTTTTTTCATTTCGCACGCGTTATTTACTTTCGCACTTTTTTATACTAATGTATCTACTTATGGGATGTAATAGAATTAACTAAGACTCTTTTACTGCTTTCTTTATTTCTCCCCCAAGTTTTGGACTTGTAATAATCCCTCTCCCCGAAGCCTTGTAATAGCTAGATTTATATTCTGCACTTTTAATTACTGCAAATTATTAATTGTTTAGATGCGTGCTAACTAGGATTGTATGGCAAGAGTAATAATCAAACGCTAGCAAACCTAACACAAGACAAAAATAACTAAATACAACATACTCTCACATATACACCTCTAGGATTTCCCACTTTGGTTTCCTTCTGAAAAACAATCACATCTCTCGAAATGTGAGAGATTTTAGTGGCTACCCTCCAGTTTAAAAGATCACAAGTCCCTCGATGACCCTCTCGACGTTGCCTCGGTAAAAAAATATGATCTTAGAACCCTAGGGTAGTTACTAAAACTTCTTGCCCAGTTGCCTTTGTGACTATAAAATCGTCCCTTCGAATGTCCCTCAAACATCCAATGATAGGGCTACCTACTCACTAATAGTAGGATAGTGTTGTCTAAATGATAGGAGGAAAAGAATAAACCTTTCGAGTATAAGTAGATAGTTCTTAGATGCTTGCTCAAAACATACTTTCACACTTACACCAAAACATTTCAAAAAACATTTTCAAACGCTTTATCAACACTCTTGAGAACTGATACAAGAGTTATCATAAAGTGAATCGCCGCACTAAGGAAATTTTCAAAATACTTTTTAAAACACACAAAGCACAAGGTATTTTCAAAATGAGCTAAGCATCTAAGAGCCCATAGAAAACTACGGATGGAAAGGGTGCTAACACCTTCCTTTTCCATAATCTACCCCCCTTACTCAGAAAACTCTCGAAGGGTCTTTTTCTGTTCTTTTCACCCTTTCCTTTATTTGGACAAAAGAAAAGTCGGTGGCAACTCTTGCTTACCGCAACATTTGAAAACACAAATGCAAAACCAGTATAACAGTCGGTTCTGCCACCGTATTACAGAACTGGTGATTCAGCTGGGGATAATAAAAAGTGGGGTTACCTTAGAGTTTAGTTCATTTTAATTTGCTTTCATTGTGTGTTTTGTTTTCTTTATCTTTGAGGGTTTCTTTAGGCTGTTACTAAAATATCCTACACCCGGATATGGGGCACCTTTTAGGTAAGTATCAATAGATCATGGGGACTGTGTGGGGTATACCGACACGGTTGAAATGATAGCTACGTTGGTGTGACACATTTGTTGGTACCGATAGCCCTTGAGTAGTTAAGGAGAATACGGGGCTGATGTGTGGTGTCATGAAGAACCAACTGACCTTAGAACCTTTAATTAAACAAACTTGGCCATTAGGAAGTAGTGATATAGCCGGCTTTGATGCAGTCCGAAGTTGGTTGATACTCGATGTTACGCTGATTGAGATCGAACTTTCAGGATATTTCGGTCGCCAATAAAGAGGCTTGCGCTGAAACAATGCCTGATGAAGAAAGATCAGTGATATTGAGATTCCTTAGAACCCATTTACTTTTCTATGACAGGTTGAACCAACTAAAACTTCAAGATGGTACTTACTTACAAACCCCATGCAAGCCTGAACCTAAGGCTACATGTATGACTTGTTTGCTTTCATTGTCTAACAACTTGAACTCATTGCAGGACTTTGTTTGTACTCCATGCAGGACTTGTTTGTAGTCTTTATCCAATAACTTGGATTTCCTGCAAGACATACTTGTCTTCATCACCTTACATGTTTGCTTGATGCACAACATACACATCATAACATCATACCATAGCATTTCCTTAACCATTTCAAGGATCTCAAGGGCCTGTGATACAGTTTATGATGAACTAGACGTCTAGCAAGGGGCAAGGGGATTTATTTTCCTCTAGCCAATGCTGTCAAAAGACCAAAACACGACAACTTGAGTCAGAGGCTATGACCCACTTGACATGGTGAGCTTGATTCTTGTAGAAGGGCCTTCGACGATACGAAAGTTCTTCAATCAAAGCTGCAATTGGATTCTAACATTTTCTTGCTTTCACCCTGCGAGATCCTTGAAAACATTGTACCCACACATCATGCATCACATCATGACAAGTTGCCCCTATTCAGGTTTTCTCATCTGCTTGTTGTTTATTTCAGTAAAAATGGCTCTCGAGCAGACTGTCCAAGATCTCCAAACTCAAGATGCTCAGTTCAAAGAAATGTTCCAGAATCTATCCAAGGGACAAGAAGAACTGAAGGCACATCTTGCAGGGAACTTGACCAAGAAAAATCCTTACAACAACAAGGATGTCCAGTTGAAACAACTACAAGCTGGGATGGAAAGGATGAGAATCCAGATGAGTAGTCAGATGACTCTTATCCAAAGTTTAGCTCGAGAACAAGAAGAGTTGAGGATTCTCAACAGCAAGCTTCATCAAGACAGATACGACCGTCTGGGGAAAACTTCTAGAGCTTGGGGCCTAATCAATGATTAATCTCTCTTGGCGGATGGGGAATTGGGTGACATGTTCATGCGGGAACATGTTGAAACTAAACTCAGGAGCGGTGAAATTCAGGGGGATGCATCTTCAAGTACTCAGAAGAGACCCTACCTTGGAAAGAAGGAGCCTAGTACTATGTACAACCAGAGGGATCGTAATAAGAGCAATCTTAACCAATCCGTGGGGGCAGTACAGATCTCTGATTCAGCACCAGTGCAATAACGACAACAGGGTAATTGGCATAAGCGGAATACACCTAAAAGAAGCTTTACCGAAATCAACATGTCATCGGCTCAAGCATTGTAACACATGTTGGAAGCCAAGATGGTTACGTTGAAGGATCCTCCTCAGAATCCCAACATCGCCTCTCCAATGTACAATCCAAATGCAAGGTGTGCGTACCACTCCAATATTCCTGGACATGATACGAATAGTTGTTGGGCATTGAAAAATAAGATTCAAGACTTGATCAACGAAGGAGTGCTGGAGTTCACACAAGATGGCCAGACTGAATTCTTCTTCTATCCCTCAAAGGCACACCATCTGAAGTGACAAGTTTAGACAGAGAGGCTTTTTGTTCATTTGAATTCTCAAATTGTAATTTTATTTTTATTGTTCGAACACTTATTTATGTTAAATTTTGTTATTTCATCAATGCATGGCATATGTTTGTCTTGAATTATTTCGTTCATTTTCACTATACTTAAACTGTGCTTTAAATTTCTTTTAGTGATATTCAACTCTAGATTAAAAGCTGCAATCCTTTAGAAAGAGGATTACGAAAAGATACCATAATCTCTTACAATATGATTTTGAACAGACCTTGCTGACGATGTACAAGCGTTCTTTCAAATCCTAAACAGTAGGGTAACAAGGAAGATAATCCCTAGTCAACCCCCTTTGAGCCGAAGAAGTAGGAATTTTTATTTTCACACAAATTAAAACCCTTAATCATAACCTGGGGCAGGGTAGTTTCTCAATTAATTCAAAGGTGCATTCAATCGCAAACTTTCTCTTCATACACGATGAGTGGTGTTGAAGATGCCCTTCCAAAACAAAAGTTGGTGATGTTTCCGCATAATCATCAAAAGTAGGCAGTCGTTATCTCTCAAAAGAAAAGCCCGTTGAGTCAAAACCTATGAAGGAGACTTAAAAAAAACTGGGGCATCCCGCTGATTGTAATCACAAAAGAAACAGTTCAGGAAAAAGGTAGGGATAATAAAATAAAAAAAGAGGTCTCTACAAATCCTCAACAAAAGAAAATATTACAAAAAATGACTGCCTTCACTTTCAGTATCCGAACCATCACCAAAATATCAAGGCCAAGATTCTAGAACCCAATTGGGACCTAAACGCACAGTTAACTGAGTATAGGACTGAAGAACATCACGAAGAATGGGCTGGGTACAAATAAATTTCGAGCCTTTATCCTTTGTTTATTAAACCATGAACCAGGCCATGCTCCAACCCTTAAAAGTCCTAGCTGAAGCATGGGTTAGTTAGATAGTATATTGTTACAAAAAGGTATCCTGACTCCTGTAAGGATTGCTATAAATTTTGAGTTGATATCACATTCTTGCAAATTTTGTTTTACTAAAAAATGAATTTTTAAAAACTTCGAGACAGACATAAGCTTTGCATTTTTAATACCATTGTTTGCATATAACTAATTGTTCAACAACAGAGAAATTCTCACGACAAATGTTCGATGAACGAAAATCCTCTCAATGAACAAAATCACCTCATATGGAAATACATTTCCAATAACAGGCCTTTCATAAGCAAGGGGCATGATATGGTGTCTAAATTGATCTGGGGTAGTCAAGTCAAGATCCGAGGAATCTCTCAAAAGTTCCAAATATCCAGGGGAAGACCTCCGTCTGAATCACTTGGGGGAATTAGACTTTAATTCCAGCAAAGGGCCATATACGATCAAGAAAATATTCTCTGGCAGTGCTGCAGCATTCACTACTATAGATAGTAACAATTCTCCGCACCCTGTAAACGCGGACATTGTCAGAAAATACTATGCATGAAAAAAGACCCGCTAGGATGACTGGCCTAGGCAAAAGTAAGGGCATCCCAACGAACCAAAGGAGTTCTGGCAAAAATTAGGGATATATAAATAAGATTGTACACCCGACAAGTCGAAAACCTGAAAAGGCAGCTTGAGCAAAAAAGGGTATCCCGGTAGACTGAAAATCTGAAAGGACAGTCCAGGTAAAAGTTAGGGATTAAAGCGTACGACTATGTCCCGTCATCTCGTCACTTCTCTATCAGTAGAAGGCTTAGCACCCTGATCAACATTTACTTAAGACTCTAGGAGTTGAGAGAACATTCAAACCATCTACAAAATCCCCCGCAGATACTTTCTCCAGCTGGTACAGAGACAGAGACGTCCTCCTACAAAGTCATTGCTACATTTTCAACATAAAACCTAATGATGTCATGTGTTCCAATATCCCGGTAGAACAAGAATCTCCAATTATTTACCCGGCATCTCAAAGAATTCCTTAGCCTGGTTCACAAGCTTCTTGGGTTTCCCAAAAAGGGTTTCATAAAAATCCCCAAGCGGATTATGGAGTTTCCCTTCTTCAACAGAGTTTATTTCTCTAACAACGAAAATACGTCCCTCAGCATTTCAACTTCAACAAAATTTGAATACTTACACTCTTCATCCCCAACAACAATCAGGGATTTATTTTCCCCGTTTCAACAACACTGCAATAGAACAACTGATACGTTCATACATTGCGTTCATACATCATTCTAAAAACATCATAGCATATGCAACATAAATTCATATATCACAATCTCATTTATTTTGAGAACATCATTACCCGATGTAGCTCATGCATCATGACACTACATACAGCTGACTCTTTACCTTTTTCAAGAAAGTTAGCAAGCAAATAAATGTCATCACCAATTTTCAACAGTTCCAGATTAATACCTGAAACAAGACAAGACAACTATCTGTGAACAACTGATTGTAGATCAATTCCCGAAACAAGACGGGGCGACTATCTACAAGACCATGTTAGAGATTAATTCCTAAAACCAGATAGGGCAACTATCTCAATGACCAACAAAAGCAAGTTCCAGATTAATTCCTAAAACCAGCCATGGAAACTATTTGTGAACGATTGATTGTAGATTAATTCCCAAAACAAGACGGGGTGACTATCTACAAGACCAGGTTAGAGAGTAATTCTTGAAACTAGACAGGGTAACTATCTCAACAACCAACAAAAAAAGTTCCAGATTAATTTCTGAAACAAGACATGGCAACTATCTGTGAACAACTTATTGTAGATCAATTCCAAAAACAAGACGGGAAGACTATCTACAAGACCAGGTTAGAGATTAATTCCTGAAACCATACAGGGAAACTATCTAATCGACCAACAAAAGCAAGTCCCAGATTAATTCCTGAAACCAGACATGCAACTATCTATGAATGATTGATTATAGATCAATTCCTGAAACAAGATGGGGCGACTATATACAAGACCAGGTTAGAGATTAATTCCTGAAACCAGACAGGGTAACTATCTCAATGACTAACAAAAGTAAGTTCCAGATTAATTCCTGAAACTAGACAGGGCAACTATCTGTGAACAACTGATTGTAGATAAATTCCCAAAACAAGACGGGGTGACTATCTACAAGACCAGGTTATAGATTAATTCCTTAAACCAGACAGGGAAACTATCTCAACAACCAGAAAGAGAAGATTCCAGATTAATTCCTAAAACCAGACAGGGAAACTATCTGATTGTAGATCAATTCCCGAAACAATACGGGGTAACTATCTACAAGACCAGGTTAGAGATTAATTCCTGAAACCAGACAGAACAATTATCTTAGCGACCAACAAGAAGAATTCCAGATTAATTCCTGAAACTAGACAGGGCAACTATCTGCGAATAACTGATTGTGGATCAATTACTGAAACAAGACGGGGAAACTATCTACACGACCAGATGAAGCAGCCTTACCCAGGCTCCTTCTAATATATTTCCAGATGCATATTTACATGGGCTCATCCTGAAGCAATCTTACACGGATTCCTTCTTGTAATTTTCAGATTCAGCTTCACACGGGCTCATCCTAAAGCAATCTTGCATGGGTTCCTTCTCATAATCTCCAGATACAGCTTTACACGGGCTCATCCTGAAACAATCTTACACAAATTCCTTCTCAATTTCCAAATACAGCTTTACATGGGCTCATCCTGAAGCAATCTTACACGGATTCCTTCTCCTCCTGAAATGCAGCTTCACACGGGCTCATCCTAAAGCAATCTTACATGGATTCCTTCTCCTCCTGAAATACGGCTTTACATGGGCTCATCCCGAAATAATCTTACACGGATATCTTCTCACAATTTTCAGATGCAGCTTCACACGGGCTCATCCTGAAGCAACCCTACACAGCTTTACACGGGCTCATACTGAAGCAATCTTACATGGATTCCTTCTCCTTCTAAAATTCAGGTTCACACGAGATCATCCTGAAGTAATCTTACACGGATACCTTCTCCTTCTGAAATGCAACTTCACACAGGCTCATATCGAAGCAATCTTACACGAATTCCTTCTCCTCCTGAAATGCGGCTTTACATGGGCTCATCCTGAAGCAGCCCTACATAGGTTCCTTCTCATATATCTCAAGATTCAGCTTCACACAGGCTCATCCTGAAGCAGCCCTACACATGCTCCTTCTCATATATCTCCAGATGCAGTTTTACACTGTCTCATCCTGAAGCAGCCCTACACAGGATCCTTCTCATATATTTCCAAATGAAGTTTAACATGGGTTCATTCTGAGGCAATCTTACACAGGTTCCTTCCCATTTCCGGGTGCAGTTTCACACAAGCTCATCATGAAGCAGCCATACATAAGCTCATTCTCATATATCTCTAGATAACAGTTTACAACACTACGAAGCCTGGACACGACCAGATAAAGATTAATTTCATTTTCCCCAGTAAGTCACTGTGAAGCCTGAAGTACGGCCAGATGACAACCAACTTTATTACCCTTAGCAACTTATGGTGAAGCTTGGATTTCGACCAGAAAACAACTAACTTTCATCTCTCCAGTCCAGGGATAAATCCTCAGTAGAGCCATGGATAACTAAAGCTCCTAAACTCTATTCCTCACAGAGTTTTTCTCAAGCAAAAGAACATAAATCAACAATCCCTAGAGGAGTCCTCCTCAGACAACAGGAACAAGAATCCCCATAAAGATACCTCTTATGAAGTCAACGTCTACTTTGGATGGCATCTTTAAGCCCATCTCCGATAACTCTCAGTCATCTTCTCCAAATGGCATCTATAAGCCCATTCCTGGCACAGTCAACCAACAAAGTTACCTCTTGCACAGGAGAGTGTAAATTTCTGGGCACTCTAGTGTTCAATCATCTTCCACATTCAGATTACGAAAGGCAGACAATCCAATCTAAATTCTCAGGTTTAAGAAGATTGAACATGGGCAGCTGTTGTACCCCGAAATTTGCCATCCCATTTTAAGTCGGATCAGATGTCCCAATATGTCATAGGACATATGAAGTTTGATATACTAGAATTTCAATTGGTATCAGAGCAGGCATCATGTTTTGTTTCTGGGTGAGATCCTAGGATGATACTTTCTGGTC
Source organism: Vicia faba (assembly GCA_948472305.1). Lineage (NCBI taxonomy): Eukaryota > Viridiplantae > Streptophyta > Magnoliopsida > Fabales > Fabaceae > Vicia > Vicia faba. The sequence continues at coordinate 559,986,735 of OX451737.1, forward strand.
TTGGGCAAGGAATAAGGTATCTACTGAAAAGTTGTTTGAACTTGGATAGTTCATATTGTTATTTGAATGGTCCCTTGAAGGGGATGATGGAATATTTGTGACAGAGTGTGTATTGGCCATGTCTGATGTTTTTAGGCGTGCAGCTTTGGTGGTGAGCTACTTTGTGGTTTAATTTATTTTCAAGCCAATGTTGACCTGTTGCACCTAGAGTGTGGTGTGTTTGTGTAAAGGTAATTAGGTTATGCCTGAAGGTTGTTGAGGAGTTTTCTGGTTTGTGTTCCGCTGCATATGTATCTGATGGAAAATTCCTGGTTGTGTTGTGAGTTTCTTGTGTCGAGGTTTTAGCTATATGTTCTTCTCTAGAGGTGTATCCCGTGGTGTGGTGATACTTGGAAGATAGTTTCAACCAACTTTCTAAATTTGCTAAAGATACTTGAGGTTTATCTCAAGTCCACTCATAAAGGAACTTTCAAATATGGTTGATGAAAAGAGTTCTGAAGGTGGCAAGGAGCTCTTGTTTATGGTTGCTTCCAAAGGGATTTTCCTAGTTTGTGGCTAGATTAGGAAAGTGGTCCTGACCCTGTTGTTTACTGATGATGGTATGGAAGATGGAAGCCTATTGAAGACCTTGAAGATGATAAAGGTATATTATGATTTTCTGGGAGAAGTAAGGACTTCAGAACCAATATCAACAATGTGTTGATTAGGTATAGGAAATATGTTCTACCAGATGTTGGAACATATCATCACCAATTTGAGCATAATCTTGTTGGACAAAGGATTGGCTTAGAAGATGCTTTAGGTTCTAAACAAATGTGTAATGATCACATGTGTTTGGAACCTACTCCTGATTTGGAAGAGGAGGAATCTGGGGTTATGTATCTAAGATATTTTATCCAGGAAACATGTCTTAGATAAGTGGGTTGGTTTAATGATGATCAACCTATTGATTGCTTCTTGGTTTAGTTTATTTTTTATTCAAGCAAGTAAGAGTGTAGAGGTTGAGCTCTAGTGTCCAGTAGAGATTTGTTATCCTATCCAGGTCTCTTGAATACGAAGTTCAAGTTCATATGTCAATAACATTCTCTCTAACATCGGGAAGATCCTTCTGACCAAAGGAGACAAATTTATGGAATTCTGTTTTTGGCCATGGAACAAAGAGAGTATTGTGTGGGAGTGCACTAACCACTTGTTGTGATGTTATTAAAGGAAGAGAATGTTTGATTCTCAAAGGTGTTCCTAGCAACTGGTAAATAAGAGTCCCTAATATGGAGTTGGAGATTCTTCGAGGGATGTCAAATATAATTTCTTGACATCATTGTGTTGAGAATTTATTTTTCTCAATATGCTTGTCTGGTGTTTCTCATAAACAGGATGAAGGTTGTTTACTCAAACTTGATATCACCTATCAAGTCTATGAGAACATGGAACTATTATTCTATTGGAGTAGATGAGACATTCAAGGGGTTGTATGCATTGGATATGTATCAACCTAAGTTAAGTGGTTGATTATTTTCTGCATTTTTGGAGTGTCATCCAAACCACCTAGGATGAGCATTTCAGATTTTTATCTGAAGCAAGGAGAAGTTGTTGGGTTCAGTTATATGGTGTCCTCACATGATGGAACATTTTATTTTGCAAAGATTGAAGGGAATCCTTGTGTTTTGGAAGATTGGGAGCAACATACTTAGATTGAATAGTCTCTTTGTGGAGAATAATGATCAGTCAATGCCATGTTTGTTGAAGTCTGCTCCAGATACCTGTTAGAGGGAATCTCCTATTTAGGTGCAGAAAGATGGCGTGTACCACCTCAAAGTCAGACAGGAGGTTTTTATATTATGTGTTGTACCCCGAAATTTTCCCTCCCATTTTAATCAAGACATGCTCCTAGAGGTCCTCAATTGCTCAAGGTTGACCAAGAATTGATCAGACAAATTCTCATGCCAAGCAATAGCCTTTCAACTAGGGTTTCACTTTTCACCAAGATATGTGAGCTCCGAAGGTCTCAAATTTTTTCCATGGTCCTTGGTATGTCTTCAAGATTGTCCATGCCAAATTTCATGCCTTACACTACAAGTTTGCTCAGTCAATTGATCGAATGTTTGAAAGTTAACTATATTAGGTCAAAAGTCAACTGTGGTCAATATACAATCAAACTTCAAGATTTTTGGTAAACATCAACATTTTGAAGTGATATCAATCATTTGATCAAGGTTTGATCATTATTCCTCAAGGAATGCTCTTAATTTATCAAAAGTCAAGAATTGCTAAATTAGGATTTCTATAGGAGAAGTCAACTAAACTTTGACCAGGCATAACTTTCACATACTTAATCCATTTTCCCCAACCAAAGGTCATATTGAAGAGAATCTAATTCCCTACAAATTATCTTTTGTCCTCAAGTTCAAGAGATGAACCATTTGAAAGATACAAGCTCACACATTATAGGTCATTTTCAGAAATTCAACAAAAGACACTTTTTGACAAGGCAACTTACATCAAGATAATATCTCTAAATGCAAAAATTATTAAAATAGGAAGTGTATAGGGCATCTTGGGCTTTCCAAAAAGTCCAAGATCATCTTCAAAAGATGAAATTTGAACAAGTTATGAAGTGCACAAGTTGGGCAATTTTCAAGAAAATGCATGAAATCTCAATTGAGCAAATTTGTGATTTAAAGTTATTGGGCCTAACTTTTTGGAATTCAAATATGTTCATGATGTGTCCAAGAACTTCTAAATCTATCCATGCATTTTATTTTTATTTTTTATTTGAATTCAAATATGTTCATGATGTGTCCAAAACCTTTTTTAATAACAATAAAAAATTAGAAAAAAATCATAAAAAATATAGTTTTTGGTTTTTTTATTAAATTAATTTTGTAAATTAATTAATAATTACTTTAACATTTTTCTTAATTTAAAATTAAATAGACTTAGATTAATTCATTTGCTTTTCATAATTAAAAATACCAAAAGAACTTAGAATTATTTCTTTTCTTTAAATTTTCCATTCTCATTAATAAATTAACTTTCTTTAAATCTAAATTTATTTTAGTTAATTTTACTTAAATCGTTTTCTTAATTAAATCAAAACAACCAAAAATATTTCTTTATTCACCTAGATTTGCCTTAGTATTTTTTAGACGTCTTTTTCCATTTCACACGCGTTATTTACTTTCACACTTTTTTATACTAATGTATCTACTTATGGGATGTAATATAATTAACTAGGACTTGTTTACTGCTTTCTTTATTTCTCCCCCAAGTTTTGGACTTGTAATAATCCCCCTCCCCGAAGCCTTGTAATATCTAGATTTATATTTTCGCACTTTTAATTACTGCCAATTATTAACTGTTTAGATGCATGCTAACTAGGATTGTATGGTATGAGTAATAATCAAACGCTAGCAAAACTAACACAAGACAAAAATAACTAAATAAAACACACTCTCACATATACACCTCTAGGGTATCCCACTTTGGTTGCCTTCAGAAAAACAGTCACATCTCTCGAAACGTGAGAGATTTTAGTGGCTAACCTCCAGTTTAAAAGATCCTAAGTCCCTCGATGACCCTCTCGACGTTGCCTTGGTAAAAAATATGATCTTAGAACCCTAGGTTAGTTACTAAAAATTCTTGCCCAGTTGCCTTTGTGACTATAAAATCGTCCCTTTTGAATGTCCCTCAAACATCCAACGATAGGGCTACTACTCACTAATAGTAGGATAACGCTGTCTAAAGGATAGGAGGAAAAGAATAAACCTTTCGAGTATAAGTAGATAGTTTTTAGATGCTTTCTCAAAACAAACTTTCACACTTACACCAAAACATTTCAAAAACCATTTTCAAACGCTTTATCAACACTCTTGAGGACTGATACAAGAGTTATCATAAAGCGAATTTCCGCACTAAGGCAATTTTCAAAATACTTTTCAAAACACACAAAGCACAAGGTATTTTCAAAATGAGCTAAGCATCTAAGAGCCCATAGAAAACTAAGGATGGAAAGGGTGCTAACACCTTCCCTTTCCATAATCTACCCCCCTTACTCAGAAAACTCTCGAAAGGCCGTTTTCTGTTCTTTTCACCTTTTCCTTTATTTGGATAAAAGAAAAGTCGATGGCGACTCTTGCTTACGGCAACATTTTCGAACACAAACGCAAAACCAGTATAACAGTCGGTTCTTCCACCATATTACATTATGCTTATAAGATAAAACTTCTTGAGTTGTGTAATATGAAGTTTATTGCATGGATTCATGATCTGGTATTGGGAGTTGATCATCTGATGTTTAGTACCAGTATGTGTTCTCTTGTGTTCTCCCTCAAGAGATGTGTTTAAATTACTATGGGTGTTATCTCGAGAACCATAGTAAATGGTGGAATCCATGTGACTAAGATTGATTTTTAAAAAGATGTTGGAACATCAACTCAGGTGTTTGCTTCATCAGAGAAGGAAGCTTGTTTTGAAGATCATGGTGTGAGTATTATTGATCACCATTGGACTCCAAAAATCGAATGTCTGACCATGATGGAGTGTGAAGTCTAGTATCTGACTAAGTCTGGAGATATATGTTCTATGGATGTCTATCATGATTGTCATCCCCTTATGCTAGGAGTGTGAAGAATAAGGATGTCAGGTCAAGTGTCCTAACATTTGTGGAAAGGGAGCATCATTTGTTGTTTATATGTGAGGATAATTTCCTCTAATGCAGAGTACCTTATCGGGAATTGGGTATTATTCTGATCTGGTAAAGATATGCATTTGACTAATGGTAAAAGCTTTGTTGGGAGCTGGGTAATTATCTGATGTTGGTGCAAATATGATTTCTAAACTCCTTGCTTCAAAAAATGTTTGAGAGTTTATTTCTCTCTATGATATTCAGGTATTTGTGTTAACCTGAATGAGCTGTAGAAGGTGTGATCTTTTGAGATCTTCTTGTGCGAAAGGACATTCTAGTATAATAAGTTCTTTGGACGATGAATCAAGAATCAAATGATTAGGTTTTGTGATGTGAAGCTGATGTCTCAAGTGATGTTGTAACCAATGTTTTAAAAACCGGACCGGATGTCAAACCAATAAGACTTTCAGTTCAAGATTCATTTGGTTAAACCGGTTAAACCTACGGTCAAATCATTTATTAAATAAGTTAACAATATAAATCTAAATTTTATAGATAAGTCACATAATCATATATTCACAAATTTTTAAAATAAATATTTTAAAAAACCATGACAAACTTAATATTATGAGACAAATGATAGACATAATTACACAATATAATGATACGCTTAAAGAAACAAATTTATAACATAGTGTCATAACTTAGAAATTTGTGTTGTTTTCTTGTGAAGGAAAAATGTTTTAACTATTGATGCTAAAATAATAATAGTTTTCAATTTTTTATTAAAAAAATATTAAAATTGGCCAATGACAAACATTTTTATAAACCAGACGGTTTTATAAAACTGACTTCGATTATTTGGTTCGAATGGTTTTGAGAGGTTCAACCGGACTTTTCCCGTTTTACTCTGGTTTTGACCCACCTCCGGTTTTATAAGGATGACCGGACCAGAGTCACCTCTGGCTCTAGGTCCAACCGATTGAACTGGACGGTTCGGTATGGTTTTTAAAACATTGGTTGTAACATCATTCTTGTTCATTTTCTTAGAAGATACTCGGGTTGTGGAGTATGGTTCCCAACATTATGTTAGAAGAAGAATTCCTAACTGGGATAATTAAGACGCTAAGATTCTAATCTTGTTTATAGTAGTATGTTCTGGCAAAGCATGACTACTATCATTTTGAAGACTTCACTAGTATCAACAATTGCTAGTGAATGGAAGGGCGGAAGAATGTTATCACATACTGAGGTATCATCTGATTAGGATATTTTGAAGGTGTTTTGTTTTTCTGCTGCAAGTAAATCCAAGAAAATTATGTTAGTCTAGATCATGGAAGATAAGCTGATAAGTTTTGGAGCCATCTATCTGATGTGTCTTAGTTAAGTGTATTAGTCAGGGTATTTGGATGTACTATCAAGGAGATAGAGATTCTAGTTCAGGATTTATTGTTCTTCATTATGGGCATGTGAAAATCTTTATATGTTTCCATCTAGTATTGAAGTGGTTATGATTAGAAGGAGCACTGATTATCCATGAAGGAGAAGTTAGTACTTGTCTATGGGATATTGCTGCAATGATGCAGATTTTTTGAAGCTTGCATGCTGATCAAGCTTGTGGAGAATTTATGCTTCTTGTGAGGTTATGATGTCAGACAACATGTTGTGACATTGGGCTGTTGAATGTTGTTATGGTTTGTGCTCATTAACAGTGCATGTTTGGTTCTAGCTATGTGAAGCTAATTGTTTGAATCATGTGCACACATACTTCTTAGGAGGAGTCTGAAGGGCAGTTTGGTTTGTGTCTGAGAGAATTTATGCTTCTCTACAGTGTTTTGGAAAGACTCTATCAGAGGTTTTGGTTGAATGGGAGTTGTCACATGTGATGGTCTTAATATTTTGATTTGTGCTGACCAAATGGAGTATATGTAGCGACCAGTGGAAGACATTGTATTGATGCTTCAGAACATGAATATTTATGTGAAGCATCTTTGACTGAATGGTTGAAGAAATGTTGGTTAAGTTTTTAGACAATGTCTAACTGAATGTCAAGACTTTACTAAGGAAATGTTTCCTGTAAAATCAACAAGGGAATATTGTGGACATTTTTTTTATCAAACACGTGTCAGAAGGTAGTGTAGAAGGTGTGTTTGATTATGCATGTGCATGTTTTAGGACTTGTTATATTCAAAATAAATAGTCTAGAGATAATAAATACATTCAAAGTAGTTTTGGACGGTGCACATTGATTTTGGTGGCAATTTTCTCCTCAAATAACGTTTTATTTGACCAAGAACATTGTCTCATTCGAAGATAGTTAATTCCTAAGTAACTTCTCAGCTCTTTATAGAGGTTACTCTTGTCCTCTTTCACCGTGGGCGTGTTTGGTGTATCCCTAATTCTTATGGGCTTTGTTCGGGTATGGGTAAGTTGTGTTTGGGTATGGTTTTGTGAAGGCCTTCTTTTGCCAATTTTTGGCTAAAAAGGGGGAGAAAGGGTTTACTCATATGGTTAGTTTAGAGTTGGTATTTTCAGATATTTTACAAACATGTCAAATAGGATATTATATCTTATGTCTGTTTGGGTTTGTTTTGTGACTTGTGATCTAAGTTATGAACACAGTTGTGACCTGTGTTCTGAGTTACCTAGGATGGTGTTTGGATACTTCTTAAGTTTCCTCTTATGCCACAGGTTGACTAATGGTTGCTTCATGGTTCTCTTACGCCACCATTTAGAAGGAAAACTTATTCATCTGTGACAAGAATAGGTTCCTGGGTTGAGGGGGAGTGTTATCTATCTTATTTCTCATGTACACCAAATGAATTTGGAACTCTCTACTCCTTTGATCCCGAGGTTGTTCTTATTTGGTGTTGAGTTTTTGTGTTGCAATGGAGCGGTTATGAAGAAGATGTCAAACATAATGTTCTAACATTATTGTGAGTGTGAAGGGATGTCCCTCCATGTTTCTATGTTGTTGTGTTCACTAGTTACTGAAGACTACTACTGAAGGATTGTAATTTTGGTTTATTATTGTAATCTGGGTTGTAATTTATGTTATTTGTTTTAGCTAAAATTTGCCAAAAGGGTAGATTGTGAGTTCTCTATAATTAAGATTGGCATTAATTTTAGTAAAGAAAATATAGCAGCAATATGTTAAATAGGATGTGATTACTTGCTATGAAGAACAAGTTGAGCAAGAAGTCCTATTTTATGAAGAACATGTTGATTTGAAATGTTTCAACATCTGGAGCAACATGTCAGATAAGATTTCCTATGCAAGGTCCTACAGCATCGCGCCTGAGCTGGGCTAGACGGTTGGATTCTATTATGTTTTAACAAATGTAGAATGTTCTAGGAATATTATGATATCTTATATGGCGATGTTTTATAGGTCTGGAAGATTCAATTCAAAATCAAGAAGAATATGCACTTTCTAATTATGGAGATAAATTAGGAAGAATATGATTGAAGACCTATTTTATGCAGAATCTTCTGTAGATTTGTAATAGCTGATATGTTGTGATTTGAAGCTCAAATCTAGTTTAGAGATAGGTTATAAATAGAAGCATCATAACCTAGGAAAAGTACCAGTCAAAAATGTAATATCATTTGGGCAGAGTCTGTGCCAATCTCTAGGAGAGTTGGTTTGTGTGATCCACTCGGGTTGTGAGTTGGACTATGTTACATAGTTGTAATCACTGTTATTGTTTTCCTCGAAGTTGTGAAGCAAAAGTGACTATTATTCTTGGAGGAAGTTTTTAAGCAACTCCAAGTTATTTTCTTTGTCAAAAGTCTTGGCTAGGTATTGTCATGTAAATGTGTCTTCTGGTTTTGCATCATGGAAGTGTGTCTTCCTGTTCTGGTCCAATCGCTGTCTGTGATTGATGAGGGAGTTGAGGAGGGCCTCATACCTAGGTGAGTCTTAGGTAGAAAGTTAGTACGAGTAGTGATTAAGTGCGTAGATTGTAAACAAGTGGGTTTAATGTGTGGTCTATAAATTGATACTATTATAGGGGACATTCTCCCTGGCTTTGTATGCCCCCAGAGTACGAGAGTTTCTCCAAACTGGGTTAACAATTCTATGTGTTGTTTATGCTTTTAGTATTGTTTTATATGTTTTGTATGTCCAAACATGTCATAGGACATCTGAAGTCTAATATACCAAAATTTCAAATTCCATCATATTTATATTACCTTTAAAGGCGCCAAGGATCTTCTTGTGGAAGTCCAACATTCATGTATCACCTTAAGAGGTGGCAAAGATCTTCTTGTAGAAGTCAAACATACATATATTTCCTTAAGAGGCATCAAGACACAAGTGTAGGAGTTGATATTTCATCTTTTACATTGGCATTTATCACAGTTTCTGGGGGAGGGTGTCAAGACACAAGTGTAGAGCCTGATATTTTAATAGAACCCCCAAAACCCTACTTGGTGGAGTGTAAAATAGTAGTTATTTGGCTAAGAATATTCCAGAGAGTGAATGTTGTCTTTGAAGGAATCTTCGTTATGAGGTTTCCAAATCATCCCACCATAAATGAGAAATAAATGGCCATGATTAGATATTGCATTAATTTTCATACAATTATATATATATATATATATATATATATATATATATATATATATATATATATATATATATATATATATATATATATATATATATATATATATATATATATGTGTGTGTGTGTGTGTGTGTGTGTGTGTGTGTGTGTGTGTGTGTGTGTGTGTGTGTGTGTGTGTCTAATAAAAATGAATGTGAGATAGAAAACTGAAATTATTCCAAACTTTCATAGCATTAAGGAAATCTCTAATAGTGTGTAAGATGGTTTCATTAGTTGAACCATATTTATAACAAGAGGCATATGTTTACATGTGATGAGTGACTCATGTATAGTTGGTAGGTAACTTCTCATGTATAATGATCCAAATAAATGACGAATATTTTCATTTGACTTGAGGTTTCAAATTCAAGACCAAGTCATTGTCTAAATATGAGATTGATTGGGGTTAAAATTTAAACAAGAATAAACTAACTTAGTACAAGGTTCTCAAAAAAAAAATCATATAATTCATTATTAGTAAAGACACTAGTCATCTCCATTTTTATGTCTTAGTACCATATTATTCTATCTTTTTGTATGTTGTTTTGTTTTTTAAAATTATATTAATTTAATGTAAAATGGAGATAATAGTGTGTAAAATGGTTTCATTAGTTGCACCATATTTATAACAAGAGGCGTATGTTGACATGTGATGAGTGACTCAGGTATATTTGGTAGGTAACTTCTCATGCATAATGATCCAAACAAAATGATGAATATTTTCATGTGACTTGAGGTTTCAAATTTAAGACCAAGTCATTATCTGATATGAGGTTGATTAGGCTAAAAACTTAACCAAGAATAAACTAACATAGTACAAGGTTCTCAAATAAGAATATCACATATTCCATCATTATTAAAGACACTAGTCATCTCCATTTTTATGTCTTAGTACCATAATATTCAATCTTTTTATATATTGTTTTTATATTTGAAATTATATTGATTTAATGTAAATTGGAGATGTGGGGTATCGATCCTGTCTGAAGTGACTCAAAGTCCCTCAGGTGAGAAGTTTATAGGAGTTTGTCTAATGAGACTCTAAGTCCCTCGAGAGAGGCTTTTAGTAGAGTATCTCGAACGAGACTATTGTCTAATCCCTCGTGCGAGACTTTAATTTGAGCTTGTTTGATGAGACTCTAAGTCACTTTGGAGAGGGGTTTAAAGGAGGTGACCCCATACATATAGCCCATTTGTATTTCCCAAAGGGGGGCAAGGATCTTTGCTTGGAAGTTAACCATACATGTATTGCCTTAAGAGGCGACAAAGATCATTATGTGTAAGGCCAAAATATTGTATTGACTTAAAAGGCAACAAAGATATTTTTGTGAAGTCCATCTTGTATGTATCACCTTAAGAGGATGCAAGGATCTTCATGTGGAAGTTCATCATATTTATATTACCTTTAAAGTCTCCAATGATCTTCTTGTGAAAGTCCAACATTAATGTATCATCTTAAGATGTGGCAAAGATCTTCTTGTAGAAGTCCAAACACACACACACACACACACACACACACACACACACACACACACACACATATATATATATATATATATATATATATATATATATATATATATATATATATATATATATATATATATATATATATATATATATATATATATATATATATATATATATATATATATATATATATATATATATATATATATATATATATATATATATATATATATATTACCTTAAGAGGCATTAAGACAGCATTGTAGGGGTCGACATTTCATCTTTTACATTGACATTTACCATATTTTCTGGGGGGGGGGGTGTCAAGACACAAGTGTAGAGCTCGATATTTTATAAGAACCACCAAAATCCAATTTGGTGGAGTGTAAAAGAGTAGTTATTTGGATTAAAATATTCCAGAGAGTAAATGTTATCATTGAAGGAATCTTTGTTACGAGGTTTCAAAAACATCCAAGAACAAATGAGAAATAAAGGGCCATAATTAGATACTGAATTAATTTTCATTTGACTTGAGGTTTCAAATTCAAGACCAAGTCATTATCTGAATATGAGGTTGATTGGGGTTAAAAGTTAACCAAGAATAACCTAACTTAGTACAAGGTTCTCAAAAAAGAATATCATATAATTCGTTATTAATAAAGACACTAGTCATCTCCATTTTTATGTCTTAGTACCATAATATTCTATCTTTTTGTATGTTGTTTTGTTTTTTAAAATTATATTATTTAATGTAAAATGGAGATAATAGTGTGTAAAATGGTTTCATTAGTTGCACCATATTTATAACAAGAGGCGTATGTTGACATGTGATGAGTGACTCAGGTATATTTGGTAGGTAACTTCTCGTGCATAATGATCCAAACAAAATGATGAATATTTTCATGTGACTTGAGGTTTCAAATTCAAGACCAGGTCATTATCTGATATGAGGTTGATTGGGCTAAAATCTTAACCAAGAATAAACTAACTTATTACAAGGTTCTCAAATAAGAATATCATTTATTCCATCATTAGTAAAGACACTAGTCATGTCCATTTTTATGTCTTAGTACCATAATATTCAATCTTTTTATATATTGTTTTGATATTTGAAATTATATTGATTTAATGTAAATTAGAGATGTGGGGTATCGATCCTGTATGAAGTGACTCAAAGTCCCTCAGGTGAGAAGTTTAGAGGAGTTTGTCTAACGAGACTCTAAGTCCCTCGGGAGAGGCTTTTAGTAGAGTCTATCGAACGAGACTATTGTCGAATCCCTCGGGAGAGACTTTAATTTGAGCTTGTTTGACAAGACTCTAAGTCACTTTAGAGAGGGGTTTAAAGGAGGTTACCCCCTACATATAGCCCATTTGTATATCCCAAAGGGAGGCAAGGATCTTTGCTTGGAAGTTAACCATACATGTATTTCCTTAAGAGGCGTCAAAGATCATTCTGTGTAAGGCCAAAACATTGTATTGCCTTAAAAGGCAACAAAGATATTTTTGTGAAGTCCATCTTTTATGTATCACCTTAAGAGGATGCAAGGATTTTCATGTGGAAGTTCATCATATTTATATTACCTTTAAAGTCTCCAATGATCTTCTTGGGAAAGTCCAACATTAATGTATCATCTTAAGAGGTGGCAAAGATCTTCTTGTAGAAGTCCAACACACACACACACGCACACGCACGCACACACACACACACACACACACACACACACACACACACACACACACACACACATACACACACACACACACACACACACACATATATATATATATATATATATATATATATATATATATATATATATATATTACATTAAGAGGCACTAAGTAACCATTGTAGGGGTCGACATTTCATCTTTTACATTAACATTTACCACATTTTCTGGGGAGGTGTCAAGACACAAGTGTAGAGCTCGATATTTTATAAGAACCACCAAAATCCAATTTGGTGGAGTGTAAAAGAGTATTTATTTGGCTAAAAATATTCCAGAGAGCGAATTTTATCATTGAAGGAATCTTTGTTACGAGGTTTCAAAAACATCCAAGAACAAATGAGAAATAAAGGGCCATAATTAGATACTTCATTAATTTTCATTTGACTTGAGGTTTCAAATTCAAGACCAAGTCATTGTCTGAATATGAGGTTGATTGGGGTTAAAAGTTAACCAAGAATAAACTAACTTAGTACAAGGTTCTCAAATAAGAATATCATATAATTCATCATTAGTAAAGACACTAGTCATCTCCATTTTTATGTCTTAGTGCCATAATATTTAATCTTTTTGTATGTTGTTTTGTTTTTTAAAATTATATTAATTTAATGTAAAATAAAAGTATAAATTGGAGATGCGAGGTATCAATTCTCGTACCTCTCGCATGCTAAGTGAGTGCATCCATCTGAGCTACATCCCCATATATGTTAAAGTATTGTAAACAATAGACTTAACTTCCCATCTATAATAGAGTGATTGGAAATAGTAGACTTAAATGTTGTTTTAGTCTTCATATTTTTTTATTGTAATTTTAAAAACTAATTATATAGTATGTCTAATTTAATATTTTAAATTTGAAGTCTTCTACCCCATTTGAGGTTTTTTTTATAATATGGTAGAATGATTAATGATATGATTTAATTTAGATTGGTTAATATTCATATAATTTAAAATTATTATTTATTATACATTATCAAGACTCTAAGTCTATCCGGCGAGGCTTTGAGTATAGTCTCTCGGGATAAACTTTGGTTGAATCTCTCAAGGGATATTTTAGGTTGAGTCTCCCAGACTATATTTCGGTGGAGTATCTCGGACGAGACTTTAAATTGAGTTTGTCTAACGAAACACTAAGTCCTTTGAGTGTGCTGTTTAGAGGAGCTCGCCTAACGAGACTCCAATTCCCTCACGCGAGGCTTTGAGTACAGTCTCTTGGGATATACTTTGGTCAAATCTCTCTCGAGAGACTTTGGGTTAAGTCTCTCAGACCATACTTTGGTCGAGTCCCTCAAACGAGACTTTAAGTTGGGTCTGTCTAACGAGACTCAAAGTCCCTCAGGTGAGATCTTTAGATGAGCTTGTTTAACGAGACTTTAAGTCCTTCGGGAGAGGCTTTTAGATGAGTCTCTCGGATGATACTATTGTCAAATCCCTAGGCGAGACTTTAAATTGAGCTTGTTTTACGAGATTCTAAGTCACTTTGACGAGGAATTTAAAGGAGGTGACCCCTTACATATAGCCCAATTGTATTTCCCAAAGGGAGGCAAAGATCTTCGCTAGGAAGTCCAACAAACATGTATTGCCTTAAAAGGCAGCAGGGATCATCCTGTGTAAGACCAACATATTATATTACCTTAAAAGGAAGCAAGGATCTTTTTGTGGAAGCCCATCATTTATGTATCGCCTTAAGGAATGCAAGGATCTTCCTGTGGAAGTTCATCATATTTATATTACCTTTAAAGGCGCCAAGAATCTTTTTGTGAAATTCCAACATTCATGTATCACCTTAAGAGGTTGCAAATATCTTCTTGTAGAAGTCCAACATACATATATTTCCTTAAGAGGTATCAAGACACAAGTGTAGGGGTCGACATTTCATCTTTTACATTGACGTTTACCACATTTTCTGGGGGGGGGGGGGGTGTCAAGACACAAGTATAAAGCTCGATATTTTATAAGAACCACCAAAAGCCAACATGGTGGAGTGTAAAAGAGTAGTTATTTGGCTAAAAATATTCCAGAGAGCGAATGTTATCATTGAAGGAATCTTTATTACAAGGTTTCAAAAACATCCAAGAACAAATGAGAAATAAAGGGCCATAATTAGATACTGCATTAATTTTCATTTGACTTGAGGTTTCAAATTCAAGACCAAGTCATTGTCTGAATATGAGGTTGATTAGGGTTAAAAGTTAACTAAGAATAAACTAACTTAGTACAAGGTTCTCAAATAAGAATATCATATAATTCATCATTAATAAAGACACTAGTCATCTCCATTTTTATTTCTTAGTACAATAATATTCAATTTTTTTGTATGTTGTTTTGTTTTTTAAAATTATATTAATTTAATGTAAAATAAAGTGTAAATTGGAGATACAGGGTATTAATACCTGTACCACTCACATGCTAAGCGAATGCTCTAACATCTGAGCTACATCCACACATATGTTAAAGTATTGTAAAAAATAGACTTAAATTTCCATCTATAATAGAGTGATTGCAAATAGTAGACTTAAATGTCGTTTTAGTCTCTATATTTTTTATTTTCATTTTAAAATCTAATTATATAGTATGTCTAATTTAACATTTTAAATATTTTAGTTTTCTACCCTCATTTGAGGGTATTTTTTATAATATGGTAGAATGAATGATGATATGATTTCATTTACATTAGTTAATATTCATATAATTAAACATTATTATTTATTATACATTTAATATAATTATCACATATTATATTAAAAACAAAAAATTGTAATAAATGTAATTGAAAATTACGAAATTACATTGACAAGACTCTAAGTCTCTCAGTCGAGCCTTTGAGTATTGTCTCTCAGAATAAACTTTCGTCAGACATCTCAAGCGATATTTTAGGTTGAGTATCTCGGATGAGATTTCGGTCCAGACCATCAGATGAGACTTTAAATTGATCCTGTCTGACGAGACTCTATGTCCCTCAGTTGTGGTGTTTAGAGGATCCTGTCTAACAACACTCTAATTCCCTCCGGCGAGGCTTTGAGTACAGTCTCTTGGGATAGAATTTGATCGAATCTTTAAGGGGAGACTTTGGGTTATCTCTTAGACCATAATATAATCGAATCCCTCAAACGAGACTTTAAGTTGACCCTGTCTGACGATACTCAAAGTCCCTAGGGTGAGATGTTTAGAGGAGCTTGTCTAACGAGACTCTAAGTCCCTCAGGAGAGGCTTTTAGTTAAGTCTTTCGGATGAGACTATTTCCGAATCCCTCAGGAGATACTTTAAATCGAGCTTGTTTGATGAGACTCTAAGTCACTTTCGAAAGGAGTTTAAAGGAGGTGACCCCTACATATAGCCAATTTGTATTTCCCAAAGGGAGGCAAGGATCTTCACTTGGAAGTCTAACATACATGTATTGCCTTTAGAGGCAGCAAGGATCATCCTCGGTAAGGCCAACATATTTTATTTCCTTAAAAGGAAGCAAGGATCTTTTTATGGAAGTCCATCCTTTATGTATCGCCTTAAGGGGATGCAAGGATCTTCCTGTGGAAGTCAATCATATTTATATTACCTTTAAAGGCGCCAAGGATCTTCTTGTGGAAGTCCAACATTCATGTATCACCTTAAGAGGTGGCAAAGGTCTTCTTGTATAAGTCCAACATACATATATTTCCTTAAGAAGCATCAAGACACAAGTGTAGGGTCGATATTTCATCTCTTACATTGACATTTATCACATTTTCTAGGGGAGCGTGTCAATACACAAGTGTAGAACTCGATATTTTTTAGAACCACCAAAATCCTACTTGGTGGAGTGTAAAAGAGTAGTTATTTGGCTAAGAATATTCCAGAGAGTGATTGTTGTCTTTGAAGGAATATTCATTACGAGGTTTCCAAATCATCTAACAACAAATGAGAAATAAAGGTTCATGATTAGTGTTGTACCCCAAAATTTTCCCTCTCTCTTTTCAAGACTTTTCTAGCAAGGATTTTCAAAAGTTCAAGTTTACACAAGTACAATTGGATTTTTAATGCCCCATGGATCACATTGGGCTTTCAAGCATCAAATCAAATAAGAGCAAGCTTGCTTCAATTTTCCAAGCTTCGACTGGACTTTGGCCTCCTTCAAGTTTGCTTCGATTTCCCAAGCTTCGACTGGACTTTGGCATCCTTCAAGTTTGCTTCAATTTCCCAAGCTTCGACTGGACTTTGGCCTCCTTCAAGCTTGCTTCGACTTCCCAAGCTTCGACTGGACCAGGGCTTCCCTCATGCTTCAATTCACAAGGCAAGGGATTCCCTCATGCTAGCATGCACAAGGCAAGGGTTTCCCTCATTCTAGCATGCACAAGGCAATGGCTTCCCTCATTCTAGAACACACAAGGCAATGACTTCCTTCATGCTAGCACCCACAAAGAAGTGGCTTCTTTCATGCTTGCTTCGATTCACAAAGTAGTGGCTTCCCTCATGCTAGCTTTGACTCCACCTCTAAAACCCTTAAACACACATAGTTTCTACACTATGACACACAATTGGTGGATTCGAAGAACACATATTTGGTGGCCCATTTGAAGAACATGAATTTGGTGCATTCGAAGAACACATATTTGGTGGCCCATTTGAAGAACATAAATTTGGTGGATTCGAAGAACACATATTTGGTGGCCTATTCGAATAACATGAATTTGGTGGATTTGAAGAACCTACAATATGGTTCATTCGAAGGACATACAATATGGTCCATTCGAAGAACATTCAATTGGACCATTTGAAGGACATACAATGGGTCTATTCAAAGAACATACAACTGGTGTTTTTTCTTTTGATGAGTCTGGTCGATGGCTGTTGAACAAAGTCCTATGTGCTGCTAAGTCCAAGTCTGCTGCACTGCTATGAAACAATCTTGCACCAAGCTGCCACAACACTCCAAAAATTCTGCAAAGAAGTCCTGCTATGCTACTCCTAATTTTCACCTAACTAGCATATGAGAGTTGCACCTTGAAAGCTATGAAAACAGCATACCCAAACTGTTCAAATTTCATTTGTTTTCCCCCTAAATCTCAGCCAAACTTCATTTATAAATAATATGTTTCACAACACATCTGGGGGTGGCTTTTTAGTGGCTGGAGAGAGATTTGTTGGCAAGGCAAAGAGAGGAGAGAACACTTAAATACTCTTAAACCCAGAACCAAAAAATCCACACCTTGGTTTCTTTTCCAGAACCAAAGAAACACAACACTTCTTTTCTTTTCTTTCGAGTCTAGAACCAAATAAATACAACACCTCTGTTTGTTCTCTCTTTTGAATCCTAGTTTCCCTATCCTTTGAATTCAGGTTCTTTCCTTCCTTCGAATTCAAGAATAATCAAGGCAGCAACCCAAAGTTCAAAACACATTCCAGCTTCAAGGCAAGTCTTCTTGACTTTAAACCTTTTGTTTATTTTTCGTTTCTACCCTTTTCGTTTGTTTTATTTTCTTGTCCAAATACATGTTAAAAACTAACCTTCAAGACCATAAAACAATATTAGCATGGCTTCAACCCATACTTCTATCCAATCCCAAATGAAAGAAAAAAGGTTGTGTGAATCGAAGGATGCAGGCTTCGATACACACTAGTTGCAGGGCCAAACGGAAGAAAACAAAAGGGGTGTGAATCGAAGGACACATGCTTCGGTCCAGGATTTATTTTCTTTCTCTCTTTTGCACTATTTTTGTTTTTATATTTTTCTATATATTTTCTTTCATTGCTATTCAATATGGTTGTAATAATTAGGACTTTTATTTCTTTCCACCCCCCATTTGTACATTTGTATCCCCCATCCCCTAAAGTGATGTAATAGCTTAGGACTTTACATTTCCATAATTTACCGCTTTAATATAAATTGTTAGTAATTAGGGTGTGTATGGAAAGATAAAATCAACAAGTAGACAACCCTAAAATCAAAGGAAAAATGCATGCAATAAAACACACTATTCACACACGTGCACCTCTAGGATAATCTCACTTGTTGCCTCGGAATATAGTCATGTCCCTCAAATATGGGCGTTTTAGCAAAGACCCTCGATAAAAAGATCGTAGTCCCTCGATGTCCCTCGATGTTGCCTTTGATAAATGATATAGTCCCTTACGAAAATTGCTAAAACATCTCATAGGTTGCCTTCTATGACTATACAATTGACCCACGCCCGTCCCTTCACATCCAACGATGGGACTTCTTATGAATCAATGGTAAGATAGAACCATCTAAAGGAGGAGGAAAAGGACATATACCTTTTGAGTAGGTAGGACGCTAGTTGCTTGCTTGCAAACTAAATCCATTTCCACACTTACACTTTCAAAAACATCTTTAAAAACAAACAACCCTTTGAAATATTTTCAAAACCAACGCTTTGTACGCATTCTTATAGAGACAAAAATAATTATAAAGTTAGCTGCAACAAGGGCATTTTGCAAAATATTTTCAAACTTACACCCACCATAAAACATATTTTCAAACAAAGCATTTTCAATAATCTAGCAAGCAACTAAGATCCCGTAGATAACCACTGATGAAAAGGGTGCTAACACCTTCCCTTTTCATAATCTACCCCCCGAACTCAAGAAAACATCTCTAGAGGTCTTTCCTGTTCTTTTCACCCTTTCCTTTATTGGATAAAAGAAAAGACGGTGGAAAATCTTGCTATCTGTAACAATTGTGATAAAAGGCAAAACACCCAAGTCAGTTGTCCCATCATATTATAGAACTGGAGACTCTGCTGGGGATTTCACTTAAAAGTGGGGTTACCTTAGGGCTAGATCACCTTTAAATTTCTTTCCTTGTTTGACTTGCTTTACATTTTCTAGGTCCTTGTTTAGGTTTGTTTTGATCCTCCACTCGGATCTAGGGCACCTTTTAGGTAAGTAGCAATAGATTGTGGGAATTGTGTGGGGGTATACTGACATGATTGAAGTGATAGCTACGTTAGTGTGACACATTTGTTGGTACTGGTATCCCTTGAGTAGTCAAGGAGAATACGAGGTTGTTGTGTGGTGTCATGAAGCACTAACTGACCTTAGAACCTTTAATTGAACAACTTGGCCATTAGGAAGTAGTGATATATCCGGATTTGGTTCCGAATGAAGATTGGTTGATACTCGATGCTACACTCATTGAGATCGAACTTTCGGGATATTTCGGTTGCCAATAAAGAGGCTTGTGCTGAAACAATGCCTGATGAAGAAAGATCAGTGATATTAAGATCCCCTAGAACCTGATTACTTTCTAGGACAGGTTGAACCAACTAAACTTCAAGAGGGTACTCACCTATAAACTCCATGCAAGCCTAAACCTAAGAAATTATGTGCTTTGTGTATATATGATTATTTGTACATAAAGACTTATTCGCTTTTTTCACTTGTACATAACATCATAACATCATACCATATCATTGTCAATAACCATTTCAAGGATCTAAAGGGCCTGTTGTGATACGGTGGGAGAACTGACTATTATATTGGTTTTGAGTTTTGTATTCGTAAATATTGCGGTAAGCAAGAGTCGCCACCGACTTTTCTTTTATCCAATAAAGGAAAGGGTGAAAATAATAGAAAAAGACCTTTTTCGAGAGTTTTTGAGTAAGGGGGGTAGATTATGGAAAGGGAAGGTGTTAGCACCCTTTCCATCCGTGGTTTTCCACGGGCTCTTAGGTACTTGCTCATTTTGAAAACTGCTTTCGTGTTTGTGTGTTTTGAAAAGTTTGTTTGCTTTATGCTAACTCTCGTATCAGTCCTCAAGAGTGTTGATAAAGTGTTTTAGAAAATGTTTGAAAGTGTGGTGTGAATGAGATTATTTTTGAGCAACTACTTAACAGCTATCTACCTACTCGAAAAAGGTGTTCTTTTCCTCCTTTCCTTTAGATAGTGTTATCCTACTATTAGTGAGTAGGTAGCCTTATTGTTGGATGTTGAGGGACTATCAAAGGGACGTTTACAGTCACTAAGGCAACTGGGCAAGAACTCTTAGTAATTGTCCTAAAGTTCTAAGATCACTTTTTAACCGAGGCAACAGTCGAATGGGTCATCGAGGGACTTGTGATCTCTTGAACTCAAGGACAGTCGCTAAAAAATCTCACATTTCGAGAATTATGACCGTTTTTGAAGGAAACCGAAGTGGGAAATACCCTAGGGGTGAGCATGTGCAAGTGCAATGGTTCAGTTTATTTATCTTGCGCATTTAGGGTTATCTAATCGTTTTAATTTCACTCTTTTTCATGCAATCCTATTAATTTAAACAGTTAATAATAATGCGGAAAATAAATTGTGGAAAATAAAATTCCTAAGCTATTACAAGGCCTTGGGGCAATTACATAACTAGGACAAGAAAAATTAAAATGTGGAAACAGTTACATAATTGAAAAATAATAAAACGGAAAATAATAAACGCACGAAGATTAAAACGAGAATAAGTTTAAAAAACCTAAAAATATAATAGATTAAAAAATATTTTTGTATTTCTATTGAAAAGTATATTTGGAGTTTTAACCTAATTCTATTTAATTTTAGTTTAAATAAAACAAGGTAAAATAATTAAATTAAACTAATTTACAAAAATTAATTTTTATTAAAAAAAACTTCAATCTATTTTTTCTCCTGATTTTATGAAAATAATTAAAAAAGGGTGAATCTAAAAAGATAAAATAATTAAAACAAAACTAAGATAATGAAATTAAAAAAAGGAAAGCAATGGGCCTGTGGTTGTGAAGTAGTTTGGGGGTGTGAGTTGAAAAGATGCTAGGCCCATATCACATAAGCCCAAGATCCCGCATGAGATCCAATGATGCCTGCTCCTGAGGGTTCACCGTAAGCGCCTGGATTTTGATCATCTGATCTGGATCTGATGAGGGAAATGCACGGTTGACGCGCTGGAACTAAACGCACATGATCTGCAAGAAATATTCAGAAAAATAATATGCAAGAGGCAGGGATCTAACCCCCTCCCTTGCATATACGCAAAACCTTAAGCACTATGTCTTAACCATTGGGACGGCCATACATCCAGTAGCATAAACGCATCAATAAATACATAACACAAATCCAGGCCTGATGCTGACTATGCAAGACACGCATGATAAGTGGGGCCCTATTATTTGAACGAACCAATCACAAAATCCTAATATGCCACGCAAAGTCCCCGTCCAGTCAAACCACCCCCGACGGTGGCTCCAATCACCATCTCCAGTTGGACAAAATTCAAACCTGCAAAATTTGATGCAAATAAACATAAAAATAATCCTACTGGACTAATTAGGCCCTTGCGAATCTGGTGGCATTGTTGGTTTATCCTGAAAAGGTCTGTATCATGAGATATGAAGCTTTAAAAGCTTTGTGCCCTAACAATGGCACAAGGTTGTTTATGCACTAAAGCTTCCATGTAGAATGTTAGAACATTCGTGTTGTACCCCAAAATTTCCCCTCTCATTCCTCAAGAAATTTCTCACAAGGTTTTCCATGGCTCAAGTTTGTAGCACTGATACAACAATTTAAGTTTGGAATTGGCACAAGGGCAAAATGGTCAAAATGAACACTGAAAAGTCAAACTTTGTCTTTCGGATTAAAACCAAGTTTCAAGAATCATATTTCTTCAAGACATGCTGGAATATGAAGTTTATTTCATCAAGAAAGTCAAAAGTCAAAATTACTTTGGAAAAGTCAAAATTCCAAATACTTAGAAATTTTTCTAAGTGTTTAAGATATGATAAACTCAGAACTTCTGGCCAGATTTTCACCATGATGGAAGTTGATTCTGGAAGAACTTCTAACACAAGAATTATAGACCAAAATGAGGCCTCAAACGTTGCTGAACATAACTTCTCCTAGAAATGCTGGAATTTCAAGTTATGAATCTTTGAAGGCACGTCCATGAAACTGAAGCACTCGGCAAATTTTGGACACTTCCAAGATAGAGTTTGGTTAGAACTTCAGGGCCAGTTTTCACGAAGGTTCAACCAGAGTTTGCAAGAGTAATTCAAAGAAAGTCTACAAAGCGTGTTACAAGCTTTCTGAAAAGTCTGAGAACTCCTTCAGAACATGCTGGAGCAGGGAGATTCAAAGATCAGAAGCTGGATGTTTGTTCTAAGTTACGCTGATACTGAACTTCTGATCCAGATTGAGCTATGACACATAATCTCATATTGCAGGATTCTATTTTGACAAATTTCATCATCATTTAATGCTCACACTCACTTTTGATTCTTTGTCTAAAGGATTTTCCCACGTGTGGCATAGAAGTACCACGACTGTACTTGGAAAGAAAATTTTTGTTCAAAGTTTATGTTGGCCTATTCTCTGCTTTTTCCTCTAAGGTTACTTTTCCTTAATTCATGCTTACAAATCTAGCTTAGGCACGACTAAAAGCTTCTAACCACCATACTTGTTTAACTTGCTTCAAAAACAAGTTAGCGCCCTTGCATGATGGTTGTACTCTTGACTTCTCCAAGCTACAAAACCCTTGCCTATAAATTACTGTAAAGAGGTCAAAAATATTGAAAAGAAAAGCCTTGAGGCCTTGCTAGAAATTCCAAGAATTCGAAACTGCAAACACAAATACAAAACCTGCTAGTTTCTGATTTTTGCTTTCAAACTCCAATTTTCCTCAAGTTGTTTCTTGACCAAATTATCAACATAGTTTCTGATACACATTTAGAAACTATTCAAACTTTCGCTTCCAGACTGTAATACGCTCTCCATCAATCTCCACCTCAAAAAGTCAGAACTTTGCTTCTGGGTTGTTCCAGAATTTTCCAACCATTCATAGCCCAAGTTAAAGGTTATTCCATCCTGCTGAGCACGTGAGGAAGCTGATCAAAACATTGCAAATAGTCAGAACCAGGCTCTATTTCACAGAACCTTTTCCAGCTGCAAGGTAAGCTTCTGTTGACTCTCATCATATCACTTAGGCATTGTTATACTTGAATGGTCAAAAATACAATGTAGACATCCTGATGCTGACTATGCAAGACACATGTGCTAAGTGGGGCCCTATTATTTGAACAAACCAATCAAAAAATCCTAATATGCCACGCAAAGTCCCCGGCTAGTCAAACCACCCCCGGCGGTGGCTCCGATCACCATCTCCAGTTGGACAAAATTCAAACCTGCAAAATTTGATGCAAACAAACATAAAAATAATCCTACTAGACTAATTAGGCCCTTGTGAATCTGGTGGCATGGCTGGTTTGTCCTGAAAAGGTTTGTATCTTGAGATATGAAGCTTTAAAATCTTTGTGCCCTAACAAAGACACAAGGTTGTTTCTGCACTAAAGCTTCCATGTAGAACGTTAGAACATTCGTGTTATACCCCAAAATATGCCCTCTCATTCCTCAAGAATTTTCTCACAAGATTTTCCATGGCTGAAGTTTGTAGCACTGATACATCAATTTAAGTTTGGAATTGGCACAAGGGCAAAATGGTCAAAATGCACATTGAAAAGTCAAAATTTGACTTTCGGATTAAAATCATGTTTCAAGAATCATATTTCTTCAAGACATGTTGGAATATGAAGTTTATTTCATCAAGAAAGTCAAAAGTCAAAATTACTTTGGAAAAGTCAAAATCCCAAATACTTAGAAATTTTTCTAATTGTTTAAGATATGATAAACTCAGAACTTCTGGCCAGATTTTCACCATGATGGAAGTTGATTCTGGAAGAACTTCTAACACAAGAATTATAGACCTCAATGAGGTCCCAAAAGTTGCAGAATAGAACTTCTCCTAGAAATAGTGGAATTTCAAGTTATGAATCTTTGAAGGAAGGTCCATGAAACTGAAGCACTCAGCAAATTCTGGACACTTCCAAGACAGAGTTTGGTTAGAACTTCTGGGCCAGTTTTCACGAAGGTTCAACCAGAGTTTGAAAGAGTAATTCAAAGAAAGTCTATAAATCATGTTACAAGCTTTCTGAAAAGTATGAGAACTCCTTCAGAACATGCTGGAGCAGGGAGATTCAAAGATCAGAAGTTGGATGTTTGTTCTAAGTTATGCTGATATTGAACTTCTGATCTAGATTGAACTATGACACATAATCTCATATTGCAGGATTCTGTTTTGACAAATCTCATCATCATTTAATGCTCGCACCCACTTTTGAGTCTTTTCCTAAAGGATTTTCCCACATGTGGCATAGAAGTACCATGGCTATTATTGGAAAGAAAGCTTTTGAACAAGTTTTACCCTGGCCCATGCTTTGCTTTTGTATATAAGGTTACTTTTCCTTAATTCATGCTTACAAATCCAGCTTAGGCACGGCTGAAAGCCGCTAACCACCATACTTGTTTAACTTGCTTCAAGAACAAGTCAGCGCCCTTGCATGATGGTTGTACTCTTGACTTCTCCAAGCTACAAAATCCTTGCCTATAAATTGACATTCATTTGCAACTGTAAAGAGGTAGAAAAGATTGAAAAGAAAAACCTCGAGGCCTTGCTAGAAATTCCAAGAATCCGAAACTGCAAACACAAATACAAAACCTTCTAGTTTATGATTATTGCTTTCAAACACTAATTTCCTCAAGTTGTTTCTTGACCAAATTATCAACACAGTTTCTGATACACATTTAGAAACCGTTCAAACTTTCACTTCCAGACTGTAATACGCTCTCCATAAATCTCCACCTCAAAGAGTCAAAACTTTGCTTCTGGGCTGTTCCAAAATTTTCCAGCCATTCATAGCCCAAGTTAAAGGTTGTTCCAACCTGCTGAGAACGTGAGGAAGCTGATCAGAACATTGCAAATAGTCAGAACCAGGCTCTAGTTCACAGAACCTTTTCCAGCTGCAAGGTAAGATTCTGCTGACTCTCATCATATCACTTAGGCATTGTTAGACTTGCATGTTCAAAAGTACAATGTAGACATCCTGATTCTGTACATATTCATAGATTTCATGTATTTTTTCCTAAGTAGAGAGAACTTCAATTCAGAACTTCTTGAGGAAATTAGGATTCATAATTAGGATTAGAAAAATTCATGCTTGCTTCTGATTTATAGTTATGATATCTTATATTTTTGAAACATGATGAAACCTGCCATAACTGCTATGTGCGCATTTTCTGTTTTGTTGAGAAATGACTAAGTTGCAGATGCTCTGACTAGCATGGAGAAGGAGATAAAGTTCATCATCAGAGTACTTTGTGATATATGTTGTGCTTTTACTTCTTATACCAGATGTATAACCACCCGAGTGGTAGAAAGCGTGCGCATAAGACATTAGTGCTAAGGGTCCTAGGTTCTAGCCCCAAAAGCATCTTTTTTAGGTTCATTTATTGACATTTTTACCCATTTATTTGTCAGACAATATTCCTAGATCAGAACTTCTAGATATCCTCACCCAACAACATTATCACCTCACTCTCTCAAACAACCAGAACTTCTGACTTGCCAGTGATATTAGAACTTCTAGATTCCCAGCTGCACTAGAGCTTCTAAACTCCTTCAACAATCAGAACTTATAGGCTTTCTTTTGTTCCCAACAAACTCAGAACTTTGGTGTACCCAGACCCAGAACTTCTGACCTTCCGTATTTCTGCTAACATGTTATTTTTGATTTTGCAGCTCATCAGAGTCAAAACGCCTGCCTCTTATTTCTTCACTTTCAGCAATGCCCTGATTCTGAATCTTTTTCTTTATTATTTTTATCATCACTTTTATTTTCATTAATCAAAAACACCAAAAACATTTTTATATTCACATGCTTTATTTTATTTCTTTCAAAACAAAAAGACTAAAAAATATTTTCTTAAGCAAATTTATTTCTTCTCTTAACAAAAACAAAACAAGTCCATTTTACATTTCTTGTACATTATTTCAATATGGTTGTAATAGATAATTAGGTTTAATTTCTTGCAATCCCCATTTGTAAATTTGTATACCCCATCCCCAAGTGATGTAATAGTGTATTAAATTTACTTTTTGCAATTTATCGCTTTCACATAAATGCTAGTAATTAGGGTTTGTGTGGAAAGATAAAAATCAACAACTAGATAACCCTAATCAAAGATTAAATGCATGCAAATAAAACACACTATTCACACATGCACCCTTAAGGTTAACTCACTTGTTGCCTAAAAAATTGTCATGTTATGCATGTGGGATATCTTAGCAAAAACAGTCGAAATACAAGATCATAGTCCCTCGATGACGCTACAAAATGTTGCCTTCCAAATGATCTTAATCCCTCAAAGAGAAATGCTAAGATATCTCACAACATTTATATCATGGTTATACGATGACCCATGCCCGTCCCTTTACATCCAAAGATAAGGCTTCTTACCAATCAATGGTAAGATAACAATATCAAAGGAAAGGAGAAATGAACAAAAGACTTTTGAGTAGGTAGAAACGTTCTTAGTTGCTTGCTCACTTTCAAAATAAACATCTTTGCTCACTTTCAAAACAAACAAACACTTTCCAAACATGAAATATTTTCAAAAGTCCAACACATTGTATACGTTCTTACGAAACAAGAACAACTACAAAGTTTGCCAAAACGAAGACGCCTTTTCGAAAATACTTTCAAAAACCACCACAAAGCACATTTTCAAACAAAGCAAGTGATATAGAAAGCAACTAAGAGCCCATAGATAACTATGGATGAAAAGGGTGCTAATACCTTCCCTTTTCATAATCTACCCCCTGAACTCAAGAAAAAATCTCAAAGGTCTTTCCTGTTCTTTTCCACCTTTCCTTTTGGATAAAAGAAAATTCAGTGGAGACTCTTGCTAACTACAATAATTGCGATCAAACTCAAAACATCCCAAGTCAGTTCTCCCA
This sequence comes from Vicia faba, assembly GCA_948472305.1. Taxonomy (NCBI): domain Eukaryota; kingdom Viridiplantae; phylum Streptophyta; class Magnoliopsida; order Fabales; family Fabaceae; genus Vicia; species Vicia faba. The sequence goes on from OX451737.1 coordinate 560,013,945, forward strand.
CTGTATGACAGAACTGGCGACTCTGCTGGGGACAACTTAAAAGTGGGGTTACCTTAGGGCTAGATCACCTTTATTTTCTTTCATTGTTTGACTTGCTTGATTTACATTTTGGTTCCTTGTTTGGGCTTTCTTTGATCCTCTACCCTGATATGGGACACCTTTTTTAGGTAAGTAGCAATAGATTGTGGAAACTGTACGACATAGACCGACATGGTTGAAACAATGGCTATGTTAGTGTAACGCATTTGTGGGTACCGGTATCCCTTGTGATGAATCAAGAAGAATACAGGGCCGCTGAGTGGCGTCATGAAGCACTAAATGACTTTAGAACCTTAATTGAACAACATGGCCATTAGGATTTAGTGAGATAACCGATTTCAGTGGAAAGCTAAAAATTGATTGATACTCGATACTACACTCATTGAGATTGGACTTTTGGGATATCTCGGCCGCAAGAAAAGATTGATTATGCTGAGACAATGCCTAAAAGAAAGTTCAATGATATTGAGACCCTTTAGAACCCGATTACTATTAGTAGGACATGTTTGAGCTAACTAAAACTTCAAGAGGGTACTTACCATTAAACTCCATGCAAGCCTAAACCTAAGGACTTGTCTGCTCTATGTGTACATAAAAACTTGCTTACTAGTACATAACATCATAAACATCATACCATAACATTTTCAATAACTATTTCAAGGATCTCAAGGGTCTATGATGCAGGGTCATGTTGAACCAGACGCCTATCAAGTGGCAAAGGGATTTGTGATACAGTGGCCAGAACCGGGACGTGTTTCCCTTTTTAAGGAATTTGCTGGTTTGCATTTTGCGTTTGTGTTCGAAAAATGTCGCGGTAAGCAAGAGTCGCCACCGTATTTCATTTTATCCAACAAGGAAAGAAAAAAAGCACAGAAAAATTCATTTTTTGAGATATTTCTGAGTACGGGGGGTAGGTTATAGAAAGGGAAGGTATTAACACCCTTTCTATATGTGGTTTTCCACGGGCTCTTAGGTACTTGCTCATCATTTTCAAAATTGTTTTCTTTGTGTTTGCGTGATTTGAAAAGCTTTTGTTTTGACTTCGATTTAACTCTTGCTTCTGTCTTCGAGAGTGTAATGAAGTGTTTTTTGAAAACTTTATTTGTAAAGGAGTGTAAGTGTGAAATTTTTTGTTTGAATTGAGAAAGTACTTATGAGCTAATCTACCTACTCGAAAAAAGAATCGTTCTATGCTTGTTTCCTTTAGACAATGATATCCCACTATTAGTGAGTAGGTAGCATCGTCGTTGGAGTTTTGAGGGTCAATTCGAAAGGGACGTTCGGTCACTAAAGCAATGTTAGGACGTTTTAGTAGTAACCCTAAAGTCTTAGATCAATTACCTGAGGCAACAATATCCGAGGCAACCTTTCCGAGGCAACTATGATCTTTAGACAAAAGGACGACCACTAAAGCATCCGATACTCAATGACCGTTTACCGAAGGCAACCAAGTGGGAGTGTACCCTAGGAGTGCGCATGTGCGAGTGATTCAATTTCAGATTTATTATCTTTGCACATTTAGGGTTATCTAACTGTTTTAAAATTACATACATTCTTGTCATGCAACCCTAATATCATACATCTAACAGTTTAGTATTTGCGGAATTTAAAGTGTGGAATTTAAACTAAGCTATTACAAGGCTTCGGGTATTTACATAGCCAAAAACAAACCCTTTGAAAATAAAAGCGGTAAATGTAAATAAACGTCCTAATTAAACTATTACAAACTTGTGAGCAGTTACAATAATGGGGTAAAAATAATAAAATAAAACGCGCGATGAAAATTAGAACGAATGCGAACTACAGTTTTGACCCTTCTATCCTAATTAAAAGAGAAAATGTTTTTGTTGTTTTTTAATATTTTTTAAGAAAAATAAATGTACAAATTAATTAGCTAATTAAATTAATTAATAAAAATAATTACATGACCTATTATTTATGTTTTGATTATTTTAGGAAAAAATGAAATATAATTAAGTTAGTAATAAAACCTATTTATTCTAATTATTTTAAGTTATTTACAAAATAATTAAAGTTTTACCTAAAATTAAATCTAATTAAATTAATAAATTTATTGATAAAAAATACCTAAATCTAATTGGTGAAAAATATTTTTTATGATTTTTTGATAAAAGAAAATAATTAATTGGTTAGTAAATAAATAAATAAATTAAAAGAGATAAAATAAAATAAAGTAGAGAAAGAAATTGGGCCTGAAAAGGATTTGAAGGGGGGGTGCAAATAGTAAGCCTTGGCCCAAAACAAAGGAGGTTCGTTTTGACTTTCTGTGATCCTATGCAATGCATTGACTGAGCCTCATGGTGTTCTTCCAGTAATGGCCCTTGGATCTGGCCTCGGGACACTTGGCAAGCTGGATTGTGAGGTCACATGATGGATCTTAGTTCTTGGTGCACATCTGAATCTGAAAGGAAAAAATACATGAAATATTTGGGGGACCTGGGATTCGATCCCAGGTCCTGAAGCAATTTCGACGCTACAATCATCACTGCACCACTTGTATTTTTTTATTCATAAAATACATAATAATAATAATATATGAAAAGCAAAGCATTGAATTCAAAACGCGCGAAAATTTGAACAAGCCAGTGGAAGGGTGCCAACTGGTCATCTTCTTCCTCTCTCCGTGGGTAAAAGTCCCAGACTTTTACCTACGGACGTTTGTCTGTTGCTATAAACAAGGTTCGTTCCCAAATCTTCCATGGTCCATATAAATGAAACCTAATGCTATGGTTAGATTCGTCTCATCCTTCTGAACATGATGGTACCCTTCATCAAGGCTAATTTTTCATGCATACAAAAACCCTAATTCGAAGCTACAAACCCTAGCCATGGTGAAATCTTGTACGTGACATATAAATGAAATTAAACGATGCAGAAAGCTTGCAAATGTTCTATGGATCAACAATATATGATTAATTCATCCTAACAATTCCTAAATCATGCTAACCGAATTCAAAACTTCATGGATATCGTGATGGACTTACAACGCTTTTGGGTACTGGAAAGGCTTGGTTCTTAATTTCTTTAGCTTGCTTACACTCTCAGGAATCGATTAGGATAGCTAGAAGGCCTTGAGGATGCCTGGAAATAGGAATTCATGTTTGCACTTTCTTGGTATTTTTTCAAGTTTTGCTCTGCTTGCCGCGCCTCTCTCTCTAGCCTCTTTTGGTCTGCCTCGCTTCTATATGTATCAAGGACTGAATTAGGGTTGAAAGAATGCACTCAATCTTCCTCCATCAATGAGTTTGATCTTGGTTTGATTTACCTTAAAATCTTTCCAAAAATGGCCTAAATCCAATCTTTTTATGCACACCAAGCCTTTACACGAATTTGAATACTTGCCAACTGGATCTGAGACCTGAAACGAGTATAAAATCTTGAGTTTTCAATGCTTTAGATTTTCTCATGATTTATTTTGATTAAAATTGATTTAAATCAAATAAAAATCAAAATAAATAATCAAAATAAGATAATGACAATTTAAAAAGGCTAGGGCTCATGGACCATGTTTCCAACTCAAAACAAGTGATAAAGATTAGGCCCATTTGGCAAAAATTAAAGTTTTAGGCATAGTTGACTTTTGGCAATTTTACAAAAAAGGTCAACTTCACCAATGCATAACTTCCTCAATTTTTGAATCTTTGGAGGTGTTCTTGGACTTTTTAGAAAGCTTGAGATGTCCTCTAATCAACCCATTTGGTCTCATCTCAATTTGATATTCCATGCTCATGTATGAAGCTTTGACAAAAAAGGTCTTTTTGTTGACTTTCCAAAATGACCTATAATGTCCAAATTCATAACTTCTTGTGAGTGCATATTTTGAACTTTGGAGCTGAAGATGGATTGTAGAGAATTACATCCTCTTCAAAATGAGATTTGTATGGGTCATTTCTCATAAAGTATGGGAAAGTTATGCTTGGTCAAAGTTGAGTTGACTTTTCCTACAAAACCCTAATTTAGCAACTTTTGAGTCTTGATGAATTATGAGCAATCCTTGATGAATCATGATCAACACTTGATAAAATGTTTAAATATCCTTCAAAATGATAATGTTGACTAAAAAGCTTGAAATTTGACTGTATGTGGGCCACAGTTGACTTTTGCCCTAGCACAGTCGATTTTCAGGCCTTTGAGCAATTGACTGAGCAAACTTCCTCTGCAAGGCTTGAAACTTGACATGGATGATCTTGATAACATATTAAGACATTGGTGAGAATTTTGGATCCCTTGGACTCAAGTGTCTTGATGCAACATGAAACCCTAATTTGAGGTAGACTACCTTAGGAGGGAGCTTGTCTGGTCAACCATTGGACTTCCTTGAGCAACTTGAGGATCTTTCTTGAAATGTTTTGAGAAATATGGGAGGGCAAATTTTTGGGTACAATAGCTGCCCCTGTTCAATTTTCTTAAACCTGAAGATTTAGATGGCTTGTCTGCCTTTCGTGATCTGAAGGTGGAAGATAATTGAACACTAGCGTGCCCAAAAATTTGCACTCGCATGAAGTGGTGTCCGTCTTGCAATATTGGGAATGGGCTTACAGATGCCATTTGGAAATTTATGACGAGGGGATGAGCTTAAAGATGCCATCTGAAGGAGTGTCGATCGCATAAGAGATTCCTTAGCGAGAGCTTGTATACCTGTCGTTGAGGAAGATTTTGTTGGGGAAGGCTGGTCTTTGTTGAAAGAAGTAGAATTTTAGGAGCTTCGTCGTCCGTTATTCTACTGGTGAGTTGTCTCTATTTGAATTTTAGGAACTTCGGTCGTCCGTATTCTACTGAGGAATCATCTCTGTTGAATTTTAGGAACTTCGGTCGTCCGTATTCTAATGAGGAATCATCTCTGTTGAATTTTAGGAACTTCGGTCGTCCGTATTCTACTGAGGAATCATCTCTGTTGAATTTTAGGAACTTAGGTCGTCTGTATTCTACTGAGGAATCATCTCTATTGAATTTTAAGAACTTCGGTCGTCTGTATTCTACTGAGGAATCATCTCTATTGAATTTTAGGAACTTCGGTCGTACGTATTCTACTGAGGAATCATCTCTGTTGAATTTTAGGAACTTTGATCTTCCGTATTCTACTGAGGAATCATCTCTATTGAATTTTAGGAACTTCGGTCGTCCGTATTCTACTGAGGAATCATCTCTGTTGAATTTTAGGAACTTCGATCGTCCGTATTTTACTGAGGAATCATCTCTATTGAAGAGGAAAGTTGAATTTTAGGAGCTTCAATCGTCCGTTATTCAACTGGGGATTAAACTATTATCCAGTCGTACCCGGGCTTCACAGCTTGAATTTTGTGAGAATTTGATTGTATCTTTCCTGGAAAGTAAAAGTTAGTTGTATGTAATGCATGATATGTATCAGGAAATGATGTTCTCAAAACAAATGAGACTGTGTTGTATGATGCGTATGTATGTCATGATGTATGGAAATGTGATGTTTTTAGATGGGGAAAATAAATCCTGTATTGTTGCTGAAGAAAAGAGTTAAATTCTTCATTTCCGCTAGGGATAGGGAATGAAGATGACTGTGAGAATAAACCTGCGGGAGAGGATAACTCCGCTGGGGAATAAACTGATGAGGAAATGAATCTGTGGGGAGGACATACTCTGCCGGAGGATCTGTTGATTTGGAAGAATAACCTCAGCCGGGGATGAATTACCGTTGTTGGCGATAATGAAACTCTGTTGGGAATTGAGTTTCTGTTTGTGAAAGGAATGAACTCCGCTAGGGATGATTTTCCAGTTGCGACTTCACTAGGGATAACCTTTTAGGCTCTACTGGGGACAATCCTCCAGCCTCTACTGGGGATAATTCTCCAAACTCCACTGGGGATAATTTTCCAGTGCTGATGATAGATAAACTCTGCTTGGGGAGAATCTTACCGACTCATTCGCGATTGCGAGCCTCAGCTGGGGAGATTTAACACTACTGTCTTTTTCTTACTCTGCGGGGAGTGAATGTTACTGGGACGCATGCTAAGGATATGACGATGGCTTTGCATCGAGACTTTTCTTCCCCTGTACCTGCTGGGGAAAGAGCCTGCGGAGGCCTCGTGGATTGAGTGTTATCCCAACTTATGAGGTGCTTGGTAACTGCCAATCGAAAAGATAAGTCTTCTACTGATAGGCAAGTGACGATATGATCAGACATAGTCGTACGCTTTAATCCCTAACTTTTGCCTGGACTGTATTTTCAGATTTTCAATCCACCGGGATAGCCTTTTTTGCCCAAGCCGCCTTTTCAGGTTTTCGACTTGCCGGGTGTACAAATCTTTTTTTTTATCCCTAATTTTTGCCCGAACCTTTTGGTTTGTCGGGACGCCCTTGTTTTGCCTAGGTGTGTCAACCTAGCGGGTTTTTATTCATGCGCAGTACTTTTTTGACTATGTCCACACTCTCAGGGTGTAGGGAGGTGTCACTGTCGGTAATGTTGTGTTGCCATACTACCAGAAGATGTTTGTTTGACCATGCAAGATTCGTTGCTGGAATTTATGTCCAATGCCCCAAGTGATTCAGATAGACATTTGCCCCTGGCTGTTTGACATCTTTGAGAGATTCCTTGAATCTTGACTTGACTTCCCTAGATGATGGACAATGATCATGCCGTTCCCCTTGGTTGGAAGTGTTTTTCCACTTGAGGTGATCCTTTTTATTGAGAAGGTTTTTGTTCACTAGATATTCGTCATGCGAATTTCTCTGCTGTTTGAACAAATAGTCATATGCAAACAATGTTATTTTAAGAATGCAAAGCTTATGTCTGTCTTGAAATTTTTTGAAAATGCATTTTTCAGTAAAACAGGCAAATTTTGTAAAATGTGATGTCAACTCAGGATTTACAACAAGTCCTACAGGAGTCAGGATACCTTTTTTAACAGTATGCTTTCGAACTAACCCATGCTTCAGCTAGGACTTTTAAGGGTTATAACGTGGCCTGGTTCACAGTTCAAGAAACAAAGGATAAAGGCTCAAAATTTATTTGTACCCACTCGCTCTTCGAGGCGTTCTTCAGTCTTATACTCAGTTAATTATGCATTTAGATCCCGTTTGAGTCTTTGCTCTGATATTCCAGTGATGGTCCTAATATTGACAGTTTATTTTGAATAGGCAGTCATTTCCTTTTTGTTGAGGGTTTATAGGACCTCTTTCTTTTTTTGATTTTATTATCCCTGTCTTCTGCCTGAACTGTTTCTTTTTGTGATTACAGTCAGCGGGATGCCCCAATTTTTTTTCTTAAGTCTCCTTTATAGGTTTTAACTTAGTGGGCTTTTTTATTTCGAAAGATAATGATTTCCTGTCCTTACGATTATACAGAACCATCAATGTCTCTTGTTTTGGAAGGACGTCTTTGATGTCATTCATTGTGAACCCGAATTAACTGAGAAAACTACCCTGCCCCCAGGTTATGATTAAGGGTTTTAATTTGTGTGAAAAGAAAAACTTCTACTTCTTTGGCTCGAAGGGGTTGACGAGGGATTATCTTCCTTATAACTCCACTGTTTAGGATTTGAAACAACGCCTGTACATCATCAGCGGGGTCTGTTCAAAAGAATACTGTAGAGATTTGATATCATTTTCGTCATCCTCTCTATAAAGGCTTAGAGTTTTAATCGAGAGTTGAACATCACAAAAAGGAAATCATTTTAAATATAGTGAATACGAATGGATTGATTCAAAACAGACATATGCAATGCATTGATAAAGTAACAAACTTTGACATGAATAAATATTCGAACAAATCAAAAGAAAATTACAAATTGAAAATTCTAATGAACAAAAGCCTCTCTTGTCAGAACTTGTCACTTCAAATGGTGATCCTTGGAGGACTGACAGAAACATTCCATTTGACCATCTTGTGTGAATTCCAAAGCTCCTTCATCAATCAGGTTTTGAACTTTGTACTTCAACTGCTAACAGTCGTTAGTATCATGCCCGAGGCTGTTGGAGTGATATGCACACCTTGCATCAGGATTGTAGTTAGGCGAAGAAATCTTGGGATTCGGATGAGGTCCTATCAACGTCACCAAATTCATCCTCAACAGGTGTTGTAAAGCTTGAGACAGCGACATGTTGAGCTTGGAAAACTGTCTCTTGGGTGTATCTGGCTTACTCTGATTGACCCGTTGTTTATGGCAAGGTTGTTGTTGGACCCTTGAGGTAGTAGCAACTTGGAGAGGTCCATTCTTCACCAAACCAAACCTTTGTCTTTTTGGAGGCTGATCAATGACTTGGTCCCCGTCCTCGACTGTTTTCTTCATACTGTTATATCTGTCTTGATGAAGCTGGTTGATAATGGTTCTAACCTCTTCTTGTTCCCGGGCTAGGCCTTAGATAAGAGCCATCTACCCCAGCATCTGGGTTCTCATTGCATCTACCTCAGCTTGCAAATGTTTCAGCCGCTCGTCCTTATTGTCTTCAGGACTTTTCTTGACCAGGTTCCCAACGAGGAGTGTTTTCAACTCTTCCTGTCCCTTGGATAGGTTTAGGAATATGTCCCTGAACTAAGTTTCTTGAGTTTGAAGATCTCGGTTGTCTTGTTGGAGAACCATTGCTAAAATAAACAATGAGAACATGAGAGACCTGTACTGGAAGACCTGTTATGCAATGATATGTATGTATGCAATGTTTTCAAGGATCTCGTGGGGTAAACAGGAAACTGTTAGAATTTGAATTTTAGCTTGATTGAAGAAACATCGTGTTGTTGAGAGTCCTTCTTCAAGAGTCAAGCTCACCATATCGAGTGGGTCATAGCCGATGACTCAAGTTGTCATGTTTTGATCTTTAGATGATATTGGCTAGAGGAAAATAAATCCCCTTTGCCCCTTGCTGGATGTTTGATTTACCATAACCTGCATCACAAACCCTTGAGATCCTTGAAATGGTTAATGAAATGTTAAGGCATGATGTTATGATGTGTATGCTATGCGTTTAAGCAAAAGTGCAGGGTGATGTAAACAAGTAAATCTGGCAAGAGATCCAAGTTAATGGATAAGGACTCTAAACAAAACCTGCAAGGAACTCATGTCGTCAGACAATAAAATGTGCAAGTAGTTCAAGTTGAAAGCACACAAGTCACACAAACAGCCTTACGTTTTAGGCTTGCATGGGGTTTAGGTACTACCCTCTTGCAGTTTAATTGGTTCAACATGTCCTAGTAATAGTAATCGGGTTCTAGAGGTTCTCAATATCACTGACCATCCTCCATCGGTCATAATTCTAGTCACGCAATCTTTTCTTGCAGCCGGAACCATCTCGAGAGTATGGTCTCAATGAGTGTACCATACTGCTACTTTCTATGGCCAAGTTGGTCAATTATAAGTTCTAAGGTCAGTTGATTCTTAACGACCCATAAGTAGCCCCATACTCTCCTTGTTCCTCCACAAGGGATATCGGTACCAACTAATGTGCCACGTCAACGTAGCTACTGCTTCAACCGTATCGGTCTATGCCGTACAGTTCCCTCACAATCTATTTCTACTTACCTAAAAGGTGTCCCTAAGATCCGGGTTAGGATCTATACTAACTCCGATACAAAACCCATAAAGATAAAGCAAACGAATCAAACAATTGAAAACAATATGATAAACTAATCCTAAGGTACACCCCACTTATATCATCCCTAGTAGAGTCTCCAGTTCTGTGATACGGTGGCAAGAATTGGGATGTGTTTCCCTATTTTAAGGAATTTGTTAGTTTGCGTTTTGCGTTTGTGTTCGCAAAATGTCGCGGTAAGCAAGAGTCGCCACCGTCTTTTATTTTATCCAACAAGGAAAGGAAAAAAGCACAGAAAAATTCCTTTTTCGAGATATTTCTGAGTACGGGGGGTAGGTTATAGAAAGGGAAGGTATTAGCACCCTTTCTATCCATGGTTTTCCATGGGCTCTTAGGTACTTGCTCATTATTTTCAAAATTGTTTTCTTTTGTGTTTGCGTGATTTGAAAAGCTTTTGTTTTGACTTCGATTTAACTCTTGCTTCTGTCTTCAAGAGTGTAATGAAGTGTTTTTTGAAAACTTTGTTTGTAAAGGAGTGTAAGTGTGAAAATTTTTGTTTGAATTGAGCAAGTACTTAAGAGCTAATCTACCTACTCGAAAAAAGAATCTTTATATGCTTGTTTCCTTCAGACAATGCTATCCCACTATTAGTGAGTAGGTAGCATCGTCGTTGGAGTTTTGAGGGTCAATTCGAAAGGGATGTTCGAACACTAAAGCTATGTTAGGACGTTTTAGCAGTAATCCTAAAGTATTAGATCAATTATCCGAGGCAACAATATCCGAGGCAACCTTTTCGAGGAAACTATGATCTATAACAAAAGGACGACAACTAAAGCATCCGATACTCAATGACCGTTTACCGAATGCAACCAAGTGGGAGCGTACCCTAGGAGTGCGCATGTGCGAGTGATTCAATTTCAGTTTTATTATCTTTGCACATTTAGGGTTGTCTAACTGTTTTAAAATTACATACATTCTTGTCATGCAACCCTAATATCATACATCTAACAGTTTAGTATTTGCGGAATTTAAAGTGCGGATGTTAAACTAAGCTATTACAAGGCTTCGGGTATTTACATAGCCAAAAACAAACCCTTTTAAAATAAAAGCGGTAAATGTAAATAAACATCCTAATTAAACTATTACAAACTTGTGAGCAGTTACAATAATGGGGTAAAAATAATAAAATAAAAAGCGCGATGAAAATTAGAACGAATGTGAACTAGGGTTTTGACCCTTCTATCCTAATTAAAAGAGAAAATGTTTTTGTTGTTTTTTTATATTTTTTAAGAAAAAAAGATTAGGTTTTAAAAATAAATGTACAAATTAATTAGCTAATTAAATTAATTAATAAAAATAATTACATGACCTATTTTTTAATTAGCTAATTTTTAATATTTTTTGTTTAGGAAAAAATGAAATATAATTAAGTTAGTAATAAAACCTATTTATTCTAATTATTTTAAGTTATTTGCAAAATAATTAAAGTTTTACCTAAAATTAAATCTAATTAAATTAATAAATTTATTGATAAAAAATACCTAAATCTAATTGGTGCAAAATATTTTTTATGATTTTTTGATAAAAGAAAATAATTAATTGGTTAGTAAATAAATAAATAAATTAAAAGAGATAAAATAAAATAAAGTAGAGAAAGAAAATTGGGCCTGAAAAGGATTTGAAGGGGGGTGCAAATAGTAAGCCTTGGCCCAAAACAAAGGAGGTCCATTCTGACTTTCTGTGATCCCATGCAATGCATTGACTGAGCCTCATGGTGTTCTTCCAGTAATGGCCCTTGGATCTGGCCTCAGGACACTTGGCAAGCTGGATTGTGAGGTCACATGATGGACCTTGGTTCTTGGTGCGCATCTGAATCTGAAAGGAAAAAATACATGAAATATTTGGGGGGCCTGGGATTCGAAACCAGGTCCTGAAGAAATTTCCATGCTACACTCACCACTGCACCACTTGTATTTGTTTATTCATAAAGTACATAATAATAATAATATATGAAAAGCAAAGCACTGAATTCAAAATGCGCGAAAATTTGAACAAGCCAATGGAAGGGTGCCAACTGGTCATCTTCTTCCTCTCTCCGTGGGTAAAAGTCCCAGACTTTTACCTACAGACGTTTGTCCGTTGCTATAAACAGGGTTCGTTCCCAAATCTTCCATGGGCCATATAAATGACACCTAATGCTATGGTTAGATTCGTCTCATCCTTCTGAACACGATGGTACCCTTCATCAAGGCTAATTTTTCCTGCATACAAAAACCCTAATTCGAAGCTACAAACCCTAGCCATGGTGAAATCTTGTACAGGACATATAAATGAAATTAAACGATGCAGAAAGCTTGCAAATGTTCTATGGATCACTAATATATGATTAATTCATCCGAACAATGCCTAAATCATGCTAACCGAATTCAAAACTTCATGGATATCATGATGGACTTACAGCGCTTTTGGGTACTGGAAAGGCTTGGTTCTTGATTGCTTTAGCTTGCTTACACTCACAGGAATCGATTGGGATAGCTAGAAGGCCTTGAGGATGCCTGGAAATAGGAATTCGTGTTTGCACTTTCTTGGTATTTTTTCAAGTTTTGCTCTGCTTGCTGCGCCTCTCTCTCTAGCCTCTTTTGGCCTTCCTCGCTTCTATATGTATCAAGGACTGAATTAGGGTTGCAAGAATGCACTCAATATTCCTCCATCAATGAGTTTGATCTTGGTTTGATTCACCTTAAAATCTTTCCAAAAATGGCCTAAATCCAATCTTTTTATGCACACCAAGCCTTTACACGAATTTGAATACTTGCCAACTGGATTTGAGACCTGAAACGAGTATAAAATCTTGAGTTTTCAATGCTTTAGACTTTCACTTGATTTATTTTGATTAAAATTGATTTAAATCAAATAAAAATCAAAATAAATAATAAAAATAAGAAAATGACAAGTGGAAAAGTCTAGGGCTCGTGGACCATGTTACCAACTCAAAACAAGTGAAAAATATTGGGGCCATTTGGCAAAAATTGAAGTTTTAGGCATAGTTGACTTTTGGCAATTTTGCAAAAAAGGTCAACTTCACCAATGCATAACTTCCTCAATTTTGACTCTTTGGAGGTGTTCTTGGACTTTTTAGAAATCTTGAGATATCCTCTAATCAACCCTTTTTGTCTCATCTCAATTTGATATTCCATGCTCATGTATGAATCTTTGACAAAAAAGGTGTTTTTGTTGACTTTCCAAAATGACCTATAATGTCCAAATTCATAACTTCTTGTGAATGCATATTTTGAACTTGGGAGATGAATATGGATTGTAGATAATTGCATCCTATTAAAAATGAGCTTTGGATGGGTCATTTCTCATAAAGTATGAGAAAGTTATTCTTGGTCAAAGTTGAGTTGACTTTTCCTACAAAACCCTAATTTAGCAACTTTTGAGTCTTGATGAATTATGAGCAATCCTTGATGAATCATGATCAACCCTTGATAAAATGATTAAATATCCTTCAAAATTATAATGTTGACTAAAAACCTTGAAGTTTGACTGTATGTGGGCCACAGTTGACTTTTTCCCTAACACAGTCGATTTTCAAGCCTTTAGGCAATTGACTGAGCAAACTTCCTCTGTAAGGCTTGAAACTTGACATGGATGATCTTGATAACATATTAAGACATTGGTGAGAATTTGGTATCCCTTGGAATCAAGTGTCTTGATGCAACATGAAACCCTAATTTGAGGTAGACTGCCTTATGAGGGAGCTTGTCTGGTCAACCCTTGGACTTCCTTGAGCAACTTGAGGATCTTTCTTGAAATGTTTTGAGAAATATGGGAGGGCAAATTTTGGGGTACAACAGGATTCATTCTCTAATAAAACACTGTCAAATACCAAAGCACGGTAACTTAAGTCAAGGGCTAAGACCCACTTGACATGGTGAGCTTGATTCTCGTAGAAGGACATCCACCCATACGAAGTTCTCCAATCAAAGCTGTTGATCAAAGTTCAAATTCTAACATCTTCTTGTGTTTACCCCACGAGATCCTTGAAAATATTGCATCTGCATATCATGCATGTAATCATATAAGGTTTTCCCGTACATGTTTTCTCATCTGCTTACTATTTATTTAAGTAGAGATGGCTCTATAGCAAACAGTTAAAGATCTCCAAGCTTAAAACGCTCAGCTCTAGCAAGCACTCATGAACTTGGCCAAGGGGCGGGAAGATCTGAAAACACTCTTCACCAAAGAGAGCAAGAAGAAGAAAAAGTTTGTCATCCTCAACGTGAGGAGAAGGTCCAAGGGGCATGCCCAGCAAGAAGATGTTTCTTCTAAAGAATAAGACAGTCAAGAAGAGGAAGCTAGAAGCATTAGAGCTAACATAGCTACTGACGACGATGACTCTTTTGAGGAGCAATATCCACCGGCAAATGAAAAATATAAACAACTTGAAGACAGACTAAAAGTTGTGGAGATCCAAGTTGTGCCTGGCTTGGACTTGGGAGACATGGGTTTGGTCCCTGGAGTGGTCATCCCACAAAAGTTCAAAATCCCTACCTTTGCCCCGTATGATGGAGTCTCTTTCCCTAAGATACACCTAAAGTCTTATGTCCGCAAGATTCAACCATACACTACTGATCAGAAACTTTGGATCCATTTCTTCCAAAAGAGTTTAGCTGGGATGCAACTTGAGTGGTTCTATCAATTGGAGAGTTCCCACATTCGCACTTGGGAAGATCTAGCTACTACTTTCTACAAGAAGTACCAATACAATGCTGATCTTGCACTATATCGAGTGCAGTTGCAGAATATGACCATGCGTTCCAACGAGGGCTTCAAAGAATATTCCCAAAAATGGAGAGATCTGGATGGTAGGTTGCAACCCCCATTAACTGGAAGGGAGTTAATTGACATATTTATGGGAACTTTGACATGACCTTTCTTTAATCACCTAATCAGAAGCTCCTCCGCCGGGTTCACCTAGATAATCTTGAATGGCGAAAGGGTCGAAGCTGGAATCAAAACCGGAAAGATCCAAGGGGCTACACCCTCTGATGCTCAGAAAAAGCCATACAATGGGAATAAAGAGTCCATTGATATGTATGGTCAAAAGAGTCTTAACAAGAGCAATCATGACCAACATGTGGGGGCAGTCCTGATCTCCAATCCTGCATCGGTGCAACAACGTCAACAAGGGTATCAGTGTAAGGAGGTTGCGCCTAAAAAACAATTCACTAAGATCAACATGCCACCGACTAGAGCGCTACAACACATGTTGAAAGCAGAGTTGGTTACATTAAAGGCTCCTCTCCGGAACTCCAACACTTCTGGTCCCACCTATCATCCCAATGAAAGGTGCGCATACCACTCTGACAGTCCTGGACACGACACGAAAAACTATTGGGCTCTGAAGAACAAGATCCAAGACATGATTGATGCCAAGGAGATTGAGTTCGACCCTCCAGGGGCTCCTAACGTGATCACTGCTCCTTTGCCAAATCATTAAGAGCGCTTTGTTCATTCTTGAATTTTCAATTGTAATTTCTTTTGTTTGTTCAAACACTTATCTATTAATGTCAAACTTTGTTTCATTAATGCATTGCATATGTTTGTCTTGAATTGATCCATTCATTTTCATTACATTTAAACTATGTTGTTTACTCCCTTTATGATATTCAACTCTTGTTACAACCCTTTAGAGGGAGGATGACAAAAACAATGCCATGATCTCATACAATATGCTTTTGGACAGACCTTGCTGACGATGTACATGCATTCTTTCAAATCCTAAACACCGGAGTTATAAGAAAGATAATACCTTGTTAAACCCTTTGAGCCAAAGAAGTAGGAGTTTCCCTTTTACACAAATTGAAACCTTTAATTAAAACCTGGGGCAGGGTAGTCTCTCAGTTAATTGAAATACGTGTTCAGTCGCAAACTCTCATTTCATATACAACGAGTGATATCAAAAACATTCCTCTGGAATCAAAAGACGGTGATGGTTCCCTATCACATAGGCATCCATTATCTCTCAAAAAGAAAAGCCCACTAAGTCAAAACCTACAAATGAGGCTTAAGAAAAAAACTGGGGCATCCCGCTGACTGTAATCTCAAAGTTGGAACAGTCAGGCAAAAATCAGGGATAATAAAAAAAAAAGAGGTCACTACAAATTCTCAACAACACGAAAAATGTTGCAAAATTACTGCCTTCCGACAAAGTTTACTTGTCTAAACCATCACCAAAATTTCATTCCAAACTCAATTGGAGTTCAAACACACAATTAACTGAGTTTAGGATCGGAGAACATCACGAAGAACGGGTGGGTACAAATAAAATTTGATCCTTTATCCTTTGTTTCTTAAACCATGAACCAAGCCATGCTACAACCTTCAAAAGTCCTAATTGAAGCATGGGTTAGTTCGAAAGCATACTATTACAAAAGGTATCCTGACTCCTGCAAGGCTTACTCTAAGTCCTGAGTTTTAATTCACATTCTTACAAAAATTTCTTTTATCTGCAAAAATGCATTTTCAAAAATTCAAGACAAGAATAAACTTTGCATTATTTGAATATAGTTGTTTGCATATGGCTAATTGTTTGACAGCAGATAAATTCATACGACGAATATCCAATGGACAAAAACCCTCTCAAAGAGAAAAATCATTTCAAGTGGGAAGACACTTCCAATAACAGATCTCCTGTAAGCAAGGGGGCTTCAGCATGATCGCTTAACAACATACCTGGGGCAGTCCAGTCAAGATTCCAAGAAATCTCTCAAGAAACACTGAATATACTAAAGGCAGATTTGCGTCTGAATCACTTGGGGCATTAAACGCGAATCCCAACAAAGGGTTACATACATTCAAGCATTTTTTGGCAATGCCATAAATACTTGCTACCAGGGGCAATGACAAACCCCATAAGGTCCTGTTTGTAGGATGACCCCCAGCCAGGGTTTCAATCTCTGAAAACTTCTCCCCAACTGAGTCAACCTCAAGAATCCTAGAGGATTTTTGCGAAAAGAAAACACCTCCCCAACAGACTGGTGACAAGGTCTATTTCCCCAACAAATTACAGATTCCCCAGCTTGAGTTTGCCTCTCTGATTGCTACAAATCAAGGGACCACAACTCCTCTTCCCTAGTAGATTTTTCTACAATCCCAGTAAGTTACTGCGAAGCCTGGACCCAACCAAATATCAGTTCAACTTCATTCTTCCTAGAACGTTACTGCAAAGCCTGGAATTTGACCAGATAACAGTTAACTACTTTATCCCCAGCAAGTTATTGTGAAGCCGGGAATCTGACCAGATAATAGCTAAACTTTCTTCCTCTCCATTCAAGAGATAATTCCCCGGTAGAGCAACCGACAAACGAGACTCCTGAACTATTTTCCCCCAAGCAGAAAACAACACTCTCCATAGAGCCTTCTCAAGAAAAGCTAGTATTCCCCAGCAGAGTTCCCCTCAAACAATAAAACAGGAATCCCCAATGGAAACATCCTAAAACAAGGAACTAAGAGGAGCATACTCTTCATCCACAACAGCGGTATGGGATTTTCCCAGGGCTCCCCAGCACTTGTCAAGGATTTATTTTCCCATACAAAGTTACATTTCCAGAATGCTTCACATTCATACATCATATAACATACATGATATATGCATACAACATAGCCTCATTGTGAGAACATTACATAATGCATCTCATACATCATGACATTGCATACAACTAACATTTTACCTTTTCAGGAAAATATCGATCAACAGATAGCTATCATCAACAGGTTAGCGATTAATTCCTGAAACCAGCCAGGGTAACTATCTCTACGACCAACAAAAACAAGTTTTAGATTAATACATGTAACAAGCCAGGAAAACTACCTACATGAAGAGATTGAAGATTAATACCTGTAATAAGCCATAAAAACTATCTTTCTTTCTCAGGTCAAAGATTAATTCTTGAAACAAGCCAGGACAATTATCTACACGACCAGCTGAAGAAATCCTACACGGGCTCATTCCTAGATTCTCTTCTAGAAACAGTTCAGATGTGATCCAGATATGGCTGACATTCCGATACTTACTCCAGATTCTCTTCTAGAAACAGTTCAGATGCGATCCAGATATGACTGACATTCTGATACTTACTCCAGATTCTCTTCTAGAAACAGTTCAGATGCGATCCAAATATGGCTGACATTCTGATACTTACTCCACATTCTCTTCTAGAAATAGTTCAGATGCGATCCAGATATGGCTGAAATTGTGATACTTACTCCATATTCTCTTCTAGAAACAGTTCAGATGCGATCTAGATATGGCTGACATTCTTATACTTATTCTAGATTCCTTCTAGAAACAGTTCGGATGCGATCCAGATATGGTTGACATTCTGATACTTACTCCAGCACCTTTCAAATACAGTCCAGATACGATCCAGATAAGGATGTCATTATTCCACTCATTCAACACACCTTTCAAATACAGTCCAGATACAGGTGTCATTCTGACACTCATTCAGTACTTATTTCAGATAGAGTCAGATAAAATCCATTTATGGATATTATTCTGATACTCATCCCACTATCTCTGTTGTTTCAGTTTAAATCCCTCAATGGTTTATCCTTATTTTTTCCGGTAGACTTTTTCCCTGGTTCAGATAAATCACTCTAAAGATTTATTCTGATTCTTTTCTAGTTGAAATCAGTTTTAGACTTAGTCTAACTTATGTCAAAAATCACCCTTGGATGGCATCTATAAGCCCATCTTCGACAATTCCCCAGTCACTCTGAATGGCATCTATAAGCCCATCTCTAACAACTTTCCATCATTTCTCCAAATGGCATCTTTAAGCCCATTCCCTATAAAATCAACTACCACATCATCGAGTGCAAATTTATGGGCACTTTAGTGTTCAATCATCTTCCACCCTCAAGTCACGAATGGCGGGCTCGCCAATCTAACTCTTCAGGTTTAAGAAGATTGAATAGGGGAAGTTGTTGTACCCCAAAATTTGCCTACTCATTCCTCAAGAATTTTCTCATAAGGTTTTCCACGGCTCAAGTTTGTAGCACTGATACATCAATTTAAGTTTGGAATTGGCACAAGGGCAAAATGGTCAAAATGCACACTGAAAAGTCAAACTTTGACTTTCGGATTAAAATCTAGTTTCAAGAATCATATTTCTTCAAGACATGTTGGAATATGAAGTTTATTTCATCAAGAAAGTCAAAAGTCAAAATTACTTTGGAAAAGTCAAAATCCCAAATACTTAGAAATTTTTCTAAGTGTTTAAGATATGATAAACTCAGAACTTCTGGCCAGATTTTAACCATGATGGAAGTTGATTCTGGAAGAACTTCTAACACAAGAATTGTAGACCTCAATGAGGTCTCATACATTGTAGAACAGAACTTCTCCTAGAAATGCTTGAATTTTAAGTTATGAATCTTTGTAGGCACGTCCATGAAACTGGAGCACTCAACAAATTCTGGACATTTCCAAGACAATTTCGTTAGAACTTCTGGGCCAATTTTCACGAAGGTTCAACCATAGTTTGCAAGAGTAATTCAAAGAAAGTCTACAAAGTGTGTTACAAGCTTTCTGAAAAGTCTGAGAACTCCTTCAGGACATGCTGGAGCAGGGAGATTCAAAGATCAAAAGTTGGATGTTTGTTCTAAGTTACATTGATACTGAACTTTTGATCCAGATTGAGCTATGACACATAATCTCATATTGTAGGATTCTATTTTGACAAATCTCAACATCATTTAATGCTCGCACCCACTTTTGAGTCTTTGTCTAAAGGATTTCCCCACGTGTGGCATAGAAGTACCATGAATGTCCTTGGAAAGCAAACTTTTGTACAAAGTTTATGTTGACCCATGCTTTGCTTTTTCCTCTAAGGTTATTTTTCCTTAATTCATGCTTACAAATCCAGTTTAGGCACGACTAAAAGCTGCTAAACACCATACTTGTTTAACTTGCTTCAAGAACAAGTCAGCGCCCTTGCATGATGGTTGTACTCTTGACTTCTCCAAGCTACAAAATCCTTGCCTATAAATTGAACTTCATTTGAAACTGTAAAGAGGCCTAAAATATTGAAAAGAAAAGCCTTGAGGCCTTGCTACAAATTCCAAGAATCCAAAACTGCAAACACAAATACAAAACCTGCTAGTTTCTGATTTTTGCTTTCAAACTCCAATTTTCCTCAAGTTGTTTCTTGACCAAATTATCAACACATCTTCTGATACACATTTAGAAATCGTTCAAACTTTCGCTTCCAGACTGTAATACGCTCTCCATCAATCTCCACCTCAAAAAGTCAGAACTTTGCTTCTGGGCTGTTCCAGAATTTTCTAGCCATTCATAGCCCAAGTTAAAGGTTGTTCCATCCTGCTGAGCACGTGAGGAAGTTGATCAGAACAATGCAAACAGTCAGAACCATGCTCTAGTTCACAAAACCTTTTCCAGCTGCAAGGTAAGATTATGCTGACTCTCATCATATCACTTAGGCATTGTTAGACTTGCATGTTCAAAAATACAATGTAGACATCCTGGTTCTGATTCTGTACATATTCATAGATTTCATGTATTTTTGCCTAAGTAGAGAGAACTTCAGTTCATAACTTCTTGAGTAAATTAGGATTCAGAATTAGGATTAGAAAAATTCATGCTTGCTTTTGATTTATAGTTCTGATATCTTATATTTTTGAAACATGATGAAACCTGCCATAACTGTTACGCGCGTATTTTATGTTTTGTTGAGAAATGTCTAAGTTGCAGATGCTCTGACTAGCATGGAGAAGGAGATGAAGTTCATCATCATAGTACTTTGTGATATATGTTTGTGCTTTTGCTTCTAATACCGAATGTATAGCCACCCCAGTGGTATAAATCATGTGCATAAGACATTAGTGCTAAGGGTCCTGGGTTCTAGCCCCAGAAGCATCTTTTTTAGGTTCATTTATTGACATTTTTACCCATTTATCTGTCATACAATATTCCTAGATCAAAACATCTAGATATCCTCACCCAACAACATTATCATCTCACTCTCTCAAACAACCAGAACTTCTGACTTGCCAATGATATTAGAACTTCTAGATTCCCAGCTGCACTAGAGCTTCTAAACTCCTTCAGCAATTAGAACTTCTAGGCTTTCCTTTGTTCCCAGCAAAAAGACTAAAAAATATTTTCTTAAGCAAATTTATTTCTTCTCTTAACAAAAACAAAACAAGTCCATTTTACATTTCTTATACATTATTTCAATATGGTTGTAATAGATAATTAGGTTTAATTTCTTGCAATCCCCATTTGTAAATTTGTATACCCCATCCCCAAGTGGTCTAATAACGTAGTAAATTTACTTTCCGCAATTTATCACGTTCACATAAATGCTAGTAATTAGGGTTTGTATGGAAAGATTAAAAATCAACAAGTAGATAACCCTAATCAAAGATTAAATGCATGCAAATCAAACACATTATTCACACATGCACCCTTAAGGTAAACTCCACTTGTTGCCTAAAAAATGGCCATGTTATGCATGTGAGATGTCTTAGCAAAAACAATCTAAATACAAGATCATGGTCCCTCGATGACGCTACAAAATGTTGCCTTCCAAATGATCTTAATCCCTCAAAGAGAAATGCTAAGATATCTCACAATATTGCTATCATGGCTATACGATGACCCATGCACGTCCCTTTACATCCAAAGATAAGGCTTCTTACCAATAAATGGTAAGATAGCAATATCAAAGGAAAGGAGAAATGAACAAAAGACTTTTGAGTAGGTAGAAACATTCTTAGTTGCTTGCTCACTTTCAAAACAAACATCCTTGCTCACTTTCAAAACAAACCCTTTCAAAAAAAACAAACACTTTCCAAACATGAAATATTTTCAAAAGTCCAACACGTTGTATACGTTCTTACGAAACGAGAACCATTACAAAGTTTGCCTAAACGAAGGCACCTTTTCAAAAATACTTTCAAAAACCACCACAAAGCACATTTTCAAACAAAGCAAGTGATCTAGAAAGGAACTAAGAGCCCATAGATAACTATGGATGAAAATGGTGCTAATACCTTCCCTTTTCATAATCTACCCCCCGAACTCAAGAAAAAAATATCAAATGTCTTTCCTGTTCTTTTCCACCTTTCCTTTTGGATAAAAGAAAAGCCAGTGGCGACTCTTGCTAACTGCAACAATTGCAATCAAACGCAAAACATCCTATGTCAGTTCTCTCACTGTATGATAATGTGCAATGATGTATATGAACTATGTTAGCATGCTTACAACAATTGAAATCATCACAAAATCTAGAAATCACAACTTACCCACTTACCCAACCGAAGCTTCTTCAAGAGGGAGTTTTGGCGCTGATTTAATGGTGAACAAGGGATGATATCAACCCCTGGCAACCTCAGGAGATTGATGTTCGGCTTGAAATTCCTTAAACACAACTGAAGAATAGGGTTTGAAGCTTCTAGTTTTTTTTGAAAGTTTTTTAGAATTTTTTACAACTTTGAGAGGTTGGGTATGATACAATTGCGCCTATCCTTTTGGTCTGGAATGCTCGTGCATATATATGAGACAATATTAGGTCAACAAATGTGGAGGAATATCCATGCTTTCATGAGAAAATATTTTCTTTCTAATTATGTAATTTTTGACTTTTTTGGACTAAATCAAATCTTTTCCTCCCTCCGCGAAATTCCCTTGATATAATCAGCATATCTTCTCCATTATTTGATAGGAAAAAGATTTCAAATCAAATCTTATGTTACATCCATTATTTATTTATTTAATTTTGAATTTTAATGAATAAAATATCAAAATAAATAGCATAAATAATATAATAATACATGGGTGGGCTTAGATGTCGTGTACCATGTTGGAAACAAGTTTCAAACATAAAAAGGTAGGCCCATTTGGAAAAATTCAAGTTTGGTCAATATTGGCTTCATGCACTTTTCCAAAAATTGGTCAACTTTAGCAATGCATATCTCTCTCAATTTTAACCTTATGAGGGTGTTCTTGGACTTTTTAGAGAGTTTAGGATGTCCTCTAAACTACACTTTTTGTTTCACATCAGTTGTATTTTCCATGTTCATGTAAGGAGCTTTGACCTGAAATGTGTTTTTGTTGACTTTTTGAAAGGACCTATAATGTTTGAGCTTGTACCTTTTAACTGGGGCATTTCTTGAAATTGAGGGCTGAAGAGAAGTTGTAGAAAGTTGAATTTTCTTCAAAATGAGCCTTGGTGGAAAACATTCTGATAAATTATGAGAAAGTTATGTCTGGTCAAAGTTTGGTTGACTTTTCCTATAGAAACCCTAATTTGCAATTTTTGACTTTTGATGAGTTAGGAGCATTTCTTGAGGAATCATGATCAACCCTTGATCTAATTATGGATATAACTTCAAAATGTTTATGTTGACCAAAAATCTTGAAGTTTGACTGTATGTAGTCCACAGTTGACTTTTGACCTAGTACAGTTGACTTTCAAGCATTTGAGCAGTTGACTTAGCAAACTTATTGTGCAAGGCATGAGATTTGTCATGGATGATCTTGAGGACATAATAGGGCCATGTAAAACATTTGGGACCCTTAGAGCTCACACATCTTGATGGAAACTGAAACCCTAGTTAGAGGTTCATTGCCTTAGGAGGAGAATTTGTCTGGTCAATTCTTAGTCATCCTAGGGCAAGTTGGGGACCTCAATGGGCATGTGTTGAATAAAATGAGAGGGAAAATTTTTGGGTACAACAATTGCCCATGTTAAATCTTTTTAGACTTGAGGATGTTGATTGGCTTGTCAGCCTTTCGTGATCTGGAGGTAGAAGATGATTGAACACTAGAGTACCCAGAAATTTGCACTCGTCTGAAGTAGCACTGTTGGTGAATAATATCGGGAATGGGATTACATATGCCATTTGGAAAAGGTGACAGAGGACTGTCAGAGACGGGCTTAAAGATGCCATCTAGAGAGCATGCTGATTTCATGAGATATTCCTTTGTGGGGATTCCTGTTCCTGTCGTTGAGGAGGACTTCGCTGAGGAATGTTGGTCTCTATTTTTGGAAATAAAGTCTAGGAGTTTCAGTTATCTATTACTCTACTGGGGAGTCATATCTTGAATGGCGAGACGAAAGCGAATTTCTATCTGGTCTGAATCCAGGCTTCACAACAACTTGTTGAGGATAATAATGCTAGCAGCTATCTGGTTGTATTCCAGGCTTCACAACGACTTACTGGGGAATATGAAATTAACTGCTATCTGGTCGGTTCCAAGATTTGCAGTAATTATGGGCATCGAACTGTTATCTGGTCGGACTCCAGGATTTACAGTTTCTTTAACTGGGTAAGAATCATAAAATCTAGGGTCGATTTAACTGAACCAGAGAAAGTATCTACCAAAAAAGAATCAGAATAAACCATTGGTCGATTTAAACTGAACCAGTAGAGGTCTTGAGTTATCTTTGACTGTAAGAATAGTAAAATCTTAGTGTTGATTTAGCTGAACCAGAGAAAATATCTACCGGCAAAGAATCATAATAAATCATTGGTCGATTTAAACTGAACCAGCTGAGGTCTTGAGTTATCTTTGACTGGATAAGAATCATAAAATCTTAGTGTCGATTTAACTGAACCAGAGAAAGTATCTACCGGAAAAGAATCATAATAAATCATTGGTCGATTTAAACTAAACCAGTAGAGGTCTTGAATTGTCTTCAACTGGATAAGAATCAGAAAATCTTAGTGTCAATTTAACTGAACCAGAGAAAGTATCTACCGGAAAAGAATCAGAATAAATTATTGGTCAATTTGAACTGAACCAGTAGAGGTCTCTACCAGAAAAGAATCAGAGTAAATCATTGGTCGATTTAAACTGAACCAGTAGAGGTCTTTTGAGAATGATCTTTCTGAAGAAAATGCTGAAATATCCCTTCGTCAGACGTAGTATTTGAGAAGATTGTCAGGTCATATAAGTAGTCAATGATGTTTGTTGATTTGATCTTTCCTGAAAAGGTAAAGAGTTAGTCGTATGCAATGTCATGATGTATGAACTGCATTGTGTAATGATGTTCTCAAAATAAATGAGATTATGCTGTATGCAATATGTATGCGCATGCCATGATGTATGAATATGGAATGTTGTTGCGATATTTCCTAGTCTGGGAAAATAAATCCCTGACTATTGCTGGAGAGTACTGGGAAGCTGAATCCCAGACTGCTGTTTGTTAGACGAGGAAAGTGATTCTTTCATTTCCGCTGGGGATGATGAATGGAGATGATTTACTGGGGATTTCCTCTTTCCATTTGAGGATATTCTGTCGGGGATCTTTGATTCTGCTTGAGAATGACTCTATGGGGAAAAAGATGCTTTGTTGGAATATTTTACCAATGTAGAGAAATAAACTCTGTTGGGGGATAAACGTTCGCAGCTAGAGAAATAAACTTTACCAGGGATAAGGCTTTATAAATTGTTCGAGATTATAAAAACTTAGCTGGGGAACATGGATTTCAGCTCTCTGAGGGAACTTGGCTGGAGGAGGTAATTCTTGCTTGGGAAAGAAGATGTCATAATTTTGGTTGTTTTTACTCTGCAGGGACATAAACATCACTAGGACGTATGCTGAGGATGTGACAGGAGGATGCCCCTGTGCCTGCTGGAGAGAGTAACTGTGGGGACTACAAATGGCTTTTTAGACTTTTCCCCATTTCTTAAAGTCATTAGCAACTGTCTTTCTGTTTCTTATGCAAGTATTTGTAAACATTAATCATATTCAAATGCATATGTCAAAAATAATCACTAGACATTTTTGAAATAGTAAAATAGAAAACAAAATAGTTTTGTGCTTTCAAAGAAATGATTTGTATTTACCTGAAGAAATTTTCCTATAACAGGCATTTTTTGTACAAAGAGACTTACATTTTAGTAGGATAATGCCGTCGTGAAAATGAAAACTATACAAAATAGTGTACAAAGAGAAAACAGATATGTGTAATAATCCCATTGAGTTTCAATTCTGCTATTGCCCTTATGTCCTTGAGCGTCTCATCACCTTGATAGTTGATATTGAAGTTTGGTTGCAAGGTGATCTAATGGGACATAGTTATATGCTTTAAATCCCTAACTTTTGCCTGGACCTCCCTTTCGGGTTTTCAGTCCACCGGGATACCCTTTTTTGCTCAAGCCGCCTTTTTAGGTTTTCGACTTGCTCGGTGTACATATTTTTTTATATTTATCCTTAATTTTTGCCCAAACCTTTTTGGTTCGCCGGGATACCCTTATTTTTCCTAGGCCAGTCATCCTTGCGGGTCTTTATTCATGTGTAGTATCTTTTAACTATGTCCGCATTCACAGGGTGAGTAAGGTTGTCATCATCCATAGTGGTTAGAATCATGGCTCCACGAGAAAATATGGTCTTGATTACAAATGGCCCTTCGTATATGGGAGTCCATTTGCCCCTGGGATCACCTTGTGGAAGGATGATGCGCTTGATTACTAGATTACCAACTTGATATGCTTGTCGTCTAACCTTCTTGTTAAAAGCCTTGATCATACGCTTCTGGTAAGTCTGACCATGACAAACAATCGCTAACATTTTTTCATCAATCAGATTTAGTTGGTCAAGTCGGGTCTGGATGCAATCATCTTTGTTCAAACCTGCGTCCTTCATGATTCTCAAAGAAGGGACTTGGACTTCAATAGGTAGGACAGCCTCCATACCATACACCAGAGAGAAAGGTGTTGCTCCTATTGACGTTTGTACTGAGGTGCAGTAACCATGAAGAGAAAATGGTAACATCTCATTCCAGTCTTTGTATGTCATCGTCATCTTCTGTATGATTTTCTTAATGTTCTCGTTAGCAGCCTCCATAGTGTCATTCATCTTCGGTCGGTAAGGGGAAGAATTATGATGCTGAATCTTGAATTGTTTACAGAGTTCGGTGATCATAGTATTATTGATATTTGTACCACTATCTGTGATGATTCTTTCTGGAACACCATACCGACAGATAAGGTTATGCTTGATGAACCGCGCCACGACATTCTTGGTAACAGTAGAAAAAGAGGAAGCCTCAACCCACTTCGTGAAGTAATCAATGACGACCAGGATGAAGCGATGCCCATTGGAAGCAGTAGGTCTAATATTTCTGATCATGTCAATGACCCACATTGCGAAGGGCCAGGGAGCAGTCAAGACGTTCAAACGGACCGGAGGCACATGTAATTTATCAGTGTAGATCTGGAATTTGTGACAAGTTCGGGAATGCTGATAACAGTCTACTTCCATAGTGGACCAGTAGTATCCTGCCCGTAGGATCTTTTTAGCCATGGTGTGTCCACTAGAATGGGTGCCAAAAGTACCTTCGTGTAAATCTGCCATAATCCTCTCTGCTTCTCTCTTGTCTACACACTGAAGTAAAGTAGAGTCGTGGTTGCACTTGTAGAGGGTTCCATTACTGAGGAAGAACTTTGCATAGAACCTTCTCATAAACTTCTTATCATTGACAGATGCCCCCTCAGGGTATTCTTGAGTTTCGAGATACCTGTTCACTTCGTGGAACTAAGGTTTGTTTGTTACCCCTTCAGTATCGATCTCATAGCAGTAAGTTGGTTCATTCAATCTCTCAATAGTGATCTAAGGAGCCTCATTGTCCCATCTGACCTTGAACATAGATGACATAGTAGCTAGCGCGTCCGCTAACTGATTCTCCTCTCGTGGAAAATGTTCAAAGGTGACTTCTTCAAAGTGTGGGAGCAATGTCAGCACATGTTCTTTGTAGGGGATGAGATTAGGGTGCTTCGTGTCCCACTCTCCTTTGATTTGACTAATTACCAAGGCCGAATCTCCTAAAATACTTAAGAGCTTGATCCTCAGGTCAATAGGAGCTTTGAGACCCATGATGTACGCTTCATACTCATCCATATTGTTGGTACAGTTGAAACATAGTATGGCAGTGAAAGGAGTATGACAGCCCTCAGGAGATATGATTACATCACTGATACCATTTCCAAGTGCGTTAAAAGCTCCATCAAAAACCATAGTCCATTGGGATCCTTTCTCAGGTCTTTCATCCTGTCCAGGTTCTTCACAGTCAGTCACTAACATAATATTCTCATCCAAGAATTCAAAGTTCATGGATTGGTAGTCGTCCACAGCCTGATGAGCCAAATGATCATCTAATACACTTCCCTTGATTGCTTTATGGGTTGTGTATTGAATGTCGTATTCGGTCAGGATCATTTTCCATCTCGCTATTCTTCCAAAGAGAGCGGGCTTCTCAAAGATGTACTTGATAGGATCCATCTTAGATATCAATAAAGTAGTGTGGGTCAACATATACTGTCTCAGTTGGAGAGCAGTCCATGCCAAAGCGCAGCAAGTTTTCTCGAGCAGTGGGTATCTTATTTCACAGTCGGTAAACATTTTGCTAAGGTAGTATATTGCATGCTCTTTTCGACCGGACTCGTCATGCTTCCCCAGCACACACCCCATTGAATTATCTAACATTTTAAAGTACATTATTAAAGGTCTTCCTTCAATCGGAGGCATCAAAATTGGAGGCTCTTAAAGGTATTCCTTGATTCTATTGAAGGCAGTCTGCCATTCGTCATTCCACTTTACTACTTGATCTTTCTTCAGGAGTTTGAAGATTGGCTCACAAGTAGCAGTTAGATGGGAAATGAACCTGGAAATGTAATTTAATTGTCCCAAGAAACCCCTAACTTCGTTCTCAGTGAGAGGATCCAACATCTTTTGTATGGCTTTAACCTTTACAGGGTCTACTTGAATACCCTTGTCACTGACAATGAAGCCTAGGAGTTTACCAGACCTTACCCCGAAGGTGCACTTGTTCAGATTTAACCTCAGCTTGTACGTCTTCAACCTATCAAACATCTTTTATAGATGATCAAGGTGCTCTTCTTCAGTTTGAGACCTGGCTATCATGTCATCAACATAGACCTCTATCTCATGGTGAATCATATCATGGAACAAAGCTACCATAGCTCGCTGATAGGTTGCCCCAACGTTCTTCAACCCAAATGGAATCACTTTGTAACAGAAAGTGCCCCATTGTGTGACAAAAGTGGTCTTTTCCATGTCTTCGGGTGCCATCTTGATCTGATTGTAACCAGAGAAACCATCCATGAAAGAAAATATCTTATGTTGTACGGTGTTGTCAACCAGGACGTCAATATGGGGAAGTGGGAAGTCATCCTTGGGGCTTGCCCTGTTCAAATCTCTATAGTCCACACACATTTGTACTTTTTCGTCCTTTTTAGGCACAAGAACTACGTTAGCAACCCATTGTGGATAGGAGGTGCCAGCTAAGAACCCAACATTGAACTTCTTCATAACTTCTGCTTTGATCTTCTCTGACATTTCAGGACGCATACGATGAACCTTCTGCTTTACTGGAGGGCAGTCTTCTTTAGTTGACAGACGATGAACCACAATATCAGTGTCTAGCCCTGGCATGTCTTCATATGACCAAGCAAAGATCTCGACATAATCATGCAACATCTGTATCAACCGTTGTTTGACACTAAGCTCCAAATTTGCACCTATATTGACTTCTTTTTTGTCCTCTTATGTGCCCAAGTTCACTGTCTCAACTGGCTCTTCATGAGGCTGTATAGCCCTTTCTTCCCGTCGTAACAACCTTGCAAGCTCTCTGTGTACCTCACAATCTTCCTCACCTTCGTCCTTGGCTTGATTGATCGGATTTTCAAAGTCATAACCGGCAATAGAAAAACCGTTATCAATGGGATCCATAGTGGATATGGATCTGCAGTTTGATACGTGAGTGTGTGTAAGAGAATAGCTGTATTGTCAAAGTAAAAAGCAGAAAAGAAAGACAGAGAGCGCAAAATTTGTATGCAAAATATCCAATGCTTTATTAATGACATATGAGATTGAAACATGATAACCCTCACAAATAAACCATTATGCCCCGGGTAAGACACATGGCCATAGAGTTTATATTGTTCATTTATTACATATCCAGAAAAACAAAAAGACAATCACTCTTGAATAAAAGTAATCGGCACAAAGTCTTCAGTTATCCAGTTACTGGTCCATCAATGGTAGTGGGGATGATCCAGCTGTCCATGTCATAGTCACCATCACTGCCTTCTAAAGCGTTGATCCCGTAATTGTTGATGCGTAGGGGAGGTCCTCCGGCACGAGCACGACGAACAGCCTTTTGAGCCCCTGAAGATAAACCCAAACAAAACTTATCAGATTTGTATGGAATGTTAGGGAGTTGGCCCCAAATGGTACACCATCTTCTTCAATTACTGTTTTGACGTCCTTGAGAGATGCCATTTTCAAGGGAGGTCTGGTGATCTTCGGCATACTGGTAACAGTCTCGGTTGCAGCCATGATCTGAGGCACCTCTTCAAAGTTCTGACAAGGGGTCTCGATGAATTCTCCATCCATTTCCACATACCTGAAAGAGTTCAGGTGGCTTACCATGTATTCCTCCTCACCATGCACTGTGACAATTTTCCTTTCACCGGGTACTTCATCATCTGATGCAGAGTGGACGTGACAACTCCAGCCCCATGGATCCAAGGGCGTCCCAACAAACAGGAATAAGATGGTCGAATATCCATCACGTAGAAGGTGGAGTCAAAGGTCTAAGAACCAACTTTGATAGGGATATCCCCCTCCCTGTGCATCATTCTTTTCGAACCATCGAAAGCCCTCACCACAATGTTACTGGGCTTCAGAGTCAAACCTTCGCAATCTAATCTGTCAAGAGCTTATTGGTAAGAACATTCAGCGATGATCCGGTATCCACTAGAACATGGGCCAAAGTAGTGCCCCTGCACTCGATGGAGACATACAGAGCAACATTGTGTTTTCTTCCTCTGGGTGTCAAATCAGCATCAGAAAAACCCAACCCATTATCAGTAGTCAAACTAGCCACACAATCTTCAAATTGATCAGTGGAGGTTTCTTGTGGCACATGAGTAGTTTTGAGGAATTTCACCAAAGCTTTTGCATGAGATTTGAAGCATAATAGTAGGGGCAACATTGAAATCTTTGAAGGGATATGTCCCAGTTGTTCAACCACATTGTAGTCACTCTTCTTAATGATATTTAATATTTCTTCCATTTCCTTCTTGGAAGCCTCGAGAATGGATTCTGAATGTG
Source organism: Vicia faba (assembly GCA_948472305.1). Classification (NCBI taxonomy): domain Eukaryota; kingdom Viridiplantae; phylum Streptophyta; class Magnoliopsida; order Fabales; family Fabaceae; genus Vicia; species Vicia faba. The sequence continues at coordinate 560,044,679 of OX451737.1, forward strand.
CCTTCGTCTGGACAGGCTCGACCAATATGTCTTTGCCCCGAGTCTCGGCCGACTCGGTGGCAGGGGTGGCAACAGGGATAATCACTGGATTTTTAGTGGTAGTATTAGCAGGAACAGCAGTAGGAATGATCACAGGAATAGTAACGACTTTAGGAGGAGAAATCTCGGGTGAGAACACTCTTTTGCTTATTGTTATTTTACTGGTCCCAACGATATTGTCGATGTTGAGATCAGTATTTCCAGAAACTTTGTCTTCAGCAGCCAACAGGTCTTGATTGACGCCATGGTAATAGACGTCAGCCCCATAATTCCAGGGAATAACTTTGTCCGAGGAATATGGTATTGGCCCTGGCATAGTGATGATCAAGGGAGACAACTTTGGAGCAGATGTAATCCTGGTGGGTCTTTTGGTGGAGACCATGGGAGGATTGGTAGAAATGGTTATAATCGAAACATCTTTACAGGAAACAGTTGTGACAGGAGTCTTCTCAAATAGAATCTCTTTATCATCCATCAGGCGCTGAGCACCTGCTTTCAACAAATAGCAACCAGTTGGTAGAGATAAACATAAGTGGCAATCTTCACCACAGCCCGAAAATAAACTGGCTTGTAACAAATTCCACTTAACAGTCATGAGAGGAGTAACAAGTTCCTCAACAGAAGTAACAAACGTATCATCGTCAACAGAATTAACACCACGGTCGTGCTTGGGCATGGGAGCAGTTATAACATTGTGAATCTCAGGAGAATCAAATTTAATCTCCTTTGCCTCAATAAGGTCTTGCACCTTGTTCTTCAAAGCCCAACAGTCATTTGTATCATGGCTTGGACTTTCTGAATGGTAGGCACACCGAGCCTTTAGATTATAGTGAGGAGATGCAGTATTGGGATTTTTGGGAGCTTCCCTCAAATTTACCATATTGGATTTCAGTAAGTGAGGCAAAACTTGAGATAAAGTCATATTAATCCGGGTAAACTGTCTCGTAGGCCTTTCTGCTCTAGGCTGATTGTTCCGTTGTTGAGTAGCTGCTGACTTGGATATCATTACAGCCCCTACTATTGGACGGCGTTCAGTTCTTCCCTGATTTCTTTGACTGTAAGCAACACCGACCTCTTTCTTTCCCACAAAAGGTCTCTCTCCTGCACTTGAAGAGGCATTTTTCTGAATCTTGCCACTTCTAATACCAGCTTCCACTCTTTCTCCAGTCAGGATCAGCTCAGTAAAACCAGCTAAGGATCTTCCAATTAGATGGTTGAAAAATGGACCAAATAGGGTACCCAAAAACATATCCACTAACTCCCTATCAGATAGAGGGGGTTGGACTCTTCCTGCTAGGTCTCTCCACTTCTGAGCATAGTCTTTAAAACTCTCGCTAGAACACATAGACATACTTTGGAGTTGTGTAGAAGTTGGAGCAAGGTCTGCATTATATTGGTACTGCTTATAGAAAGCAGCAACCAGGTCTTCCCAGTTACGAATATTGGTTCCCTCCAGCTGATAGAACCACTCTAGTTAAGTCCTGGATAGACTGTCTTGAAAGAAGTGGACCCATAAATCCTTGTCAGCAGTGTGAGGCTGAATCTTCCTAACATAAGATCGGAGATGCATCTTAGGACATGAGACCCCATCCTATTTAGCGAACACCGGAACCTTGAACTTCTACAGGATGAAAACCCCAGAAACCAAACCCAGCTCTTCAAAATCCAACCCTAGTACCTTCTGGATTTCCATTGCATTCAGACGATCCTCCAGCTGTTTGTATTAATCATTGGCCAGAGGATAATGCTTCACATTATAGTCAGATTCATTATCAGATTCCCTTAGACCGGGGTCTTCCTCTCTTGTTTCCCCTTATTGATTGTCTCCTTATTTTGATGAAGATTCTAGTTCTGCAACTCGCCTTAATGTTCCTCTGAACCCCTTCCCAAATTCACCATACCAGCTGGCTTCTTTGGCTTCTTGGTCTTTTCTTTGACGATCAGGGCCTTCGGCTCTTCTTTCCCCTTGGCCAGAGCCATGATCATTTGTTGAAACTGAGCATTTTGAGTTTGTAGATCCTTCACTGTTTGTTCGAGAGCCATTGCTGAAATAAACAGCGAAGAAGATGAGAAACCTGTTTGAAATCTGTTTATGCAATGATATGTATGATATATGCATGCAATGTTTTCAAGGATTTCTAAAACTTAAATTTTCTTAAACATAAAGAGAACAAACGTTAATTGCATTAAGAAGTTTTAACGGTTACAATGATGCCTCTTGGTCTTACAAAAGAAGTAACAAAGAAAAAATAAACTCTCAAAGCAAAGAAATACTCAAGCTTCCCACAGGCGCATCCTCTTTGGGGTAATGTAAGCATTTATACTCTTCTCTTCGTGAAGTAACCCGATGAGCTCTAAAACCTTCTTCTCGTTGGCGTAGAATTGGGTTTCAAAGGTATCCCGTTCTTCTTTGAGTTGGATCCAGGATTTCTATAGCTCCTCAAAAACAGTTGGCATGTCAGGATAAAGAACAATGTAAGGAATGTCTCCCTCAACAATTGGCTCCATAATCACAGGTAAGACGACAGGGTAAGGCATCATAAGACATTGAGCAGGAGCTCACACCCATTTAAGGTAAGGCTCAAGAGGGATGGAATTCTTGTTCCCTAGTGTCTTGCTATTAACTATATTTACCATGCCCCAAGCTCGAATGAACTTCTTACGATAACCCTGAACATCATTCTCGTAGTCAAATATGATTCCTTGGACGATTGCATCGTGTGGACCATCCCTTCTAGCATAACCAAACTGTCACAACGCCAAACAAGGATTATAAGTGATTCCTCCCCTAATTCCCAAGAGGGGGACATTGGGGAATTCACCACAGCGATCAATGATGGTAACACTCTCCAAGGACCATGGACACCAATGAATATCCGAATGTGTAAGGGACATCAACCTATGAGTCCATCTCATGCCCTGCTCATTCTTCAAAATAGACCGAGGTAGGTGCAAAATAAACCACCTAGCCAACAGAGGAGTGCAACATAGAAGGGTCCCTCTTCTCTTTAGAGTGCGAGTATGAAGAGAGTGTAGAATATCTCCAAGTAACGTAGGCACCAGATTATGAGACAAAAAAACCTTGACCGTAATCACATCTATGAGCTAGTCCGGATTAGGGAATATCACCGTCCCATAGATGAAAAGGGACAATACTTCTTCAAAATTTTGTAAATCCAGGGTATCCCAAAAATGGTGAGCTTTCTCAAATAGAAACTTAGCTAAAAACCTTTTGACGCCTCTTCTAGTTTCCCAATTTACCACTACATCAGACCGTTGTAAAGACAGAGCTTGAGAAATTTCTTCAGGTTTTGGGTCTCTTTCCATACCGTTAAATGGTAACTGATTAAGGATAGGTACCCCCAATAACTGAGAAAACTCCTTCATAGTAGGCACTAACTGGTAATCAGGAAAAGTGAAGCAGTGATGTAAAGGGTCAAAGAACTGAAAGAGCACCTTTACCATTTCTTCATAAAGGTTTGAGGTGACCAAATTGAGAAGTCGACCATGTCTTTCAGTGAAGGGAGAGCTTTCAGGAATCCTTGATGCTAATTCCCTGATTTGAGGAGGTACCCTCACAAGGTTGACTTGGATAGTGTTCCTGCGAGTGGATGCCATGTCCTACAAAACAAGACAAAGATAAGCCCTAGAAAATTCTTGAAATGGTTAGTAAGATATGCCATGTTATTATGTCATTATTATGCTAATAAATTACAGATATAGCAAGCACAAGCAAATCACACAAAGACCTTAGGTTTAAGGCTTGCATGGGTTTTAAGGTAAAACCCTCTTGAAGTTTGATTGGTTCAACATGTCCTATAAATAGTAATTGGGTTCTAAGGGATCTCAATATCGCCTATCTTCCCCACAAGTTTTGTTCTGATAGACAACTGACTTGCCACCAAACAAAACTCGGGAGTCGGATCTCAATGAGTGTAGTATCGACCGACTTTGGGGATACACCAAAGACGGCTATCTCACTACGTCCTAATAGCCAAGTTGTTCAATTAAAGGTTCTAAGGTCAGTTAATGTTTCATGACACCATGCAGCGGCCCCGTATTCTCCTTGATTAACTCAAGGGCTACTGGTACCCACCAATGTGTCACATCAACGTAGCTATCGCTTCAACCGTGTCGGTATACCCCGCACAGTTTCCACGATCTATCGCTACTTACCTAAAAGGTTTCCCCATATCCGGGTGTAGGATCTATAATAACCCAAACAAAACCCTTAAAAGTAATGAAATCAAAACAAACAAGGAAAAACGAATTAGAAATGAACTAGACCCTAAGGTAAACCTCACTTTTACTTTTCCCCAGCAGAGTCGCCAGTTCTGTCATACGGTGGGAGAACTGACTTTTATACTGGTTTTGCATTGTGTATTCGTAAATTTTGCGGTAAGAAAGAGTCGCCACCGACTTTTCTTTTATCCAACAAAGGAAAGGGTTAAAAGAATAGAAAAAGACCTTTTTCGAGATTTTGAGTAAGGGGGTAGATTATGGAAAGGGAAGGTGTTAGCACCCTTTCCATCTGTGGTTTTCCACGGGCTCTTAGGTACTTGCTCATTTTGAAAACTGCTTTCGTGTTTGTATGTTTTGAAAAGTTTGTTTGCTTTATGATAACTCTTGTATCAGTCCTCAAGAGTGTTGATAAAGCATTTTTGAAAATGTTTGAAAGTGTGGTGTGAAAGAGATTATTTTTGAGCAAGTACTTAACAGCTATCTATCTACTCGAAAAAGGTGTTATTTTCCTCCTTTTCTTTAGATAGTGCTATCCTACTATTAGTGAGTAGGTAGCCTTATCGTTGGATGTTGAGGGACTATCGAAGGGACGTTTACATTCACTAAGGCAACTGGGCAAGAACTCTTAGTAATTGTCCTAAAGTTCTAAGATCACTTTTTAACCGAGGCAACAGTCGAAAGGGTCATCGAGGGACTTGTGATCTCTTGAACTCAAGGACAGTCGCTAAAAATTCTCACATTTCGAGAATTGTGACCGTTTTCGAAGGCAACCAAAGTGGAAGATACCCTAGGGGTGAGCATGTGCAAGTGCATTGGTTCAGTTTATTTATCTTGCACATTTAGGGTTATCTAATCGTTTTAATTTCAGTCTTTTTCATGCAATCCTATTAATCTAAACAGTTAATAATAATGTAGAAAATAAATTTCGGAAAATAAAATTCCTAAGCTATTACAAGGCCTTGGGGCAATTACATAACTAAGACAAGAAAAATAAAAAGGCGGAATTTTAAACCTAATTAAAACTATTACAAACTGGGAAAGAGTTACATAATTGAAAAATAATAAAATGAAAATAATAAACGCGCGAAGATTAAAACGAGAATAAGTTAAAAAACCTAAAAATCTAATTGATTAAAATATATTTTTGTATTTTTTATTGAAAAGTATATTTGGAGTTTTAACCTAATTCTATTTAATTTTAGTTTAAAGAAAACAAGTTAAAATAATTAAATCAAACTAATTTACAAAAATCAATTTTTATTATAAAAAAAACTTAAATCTATTTTTTTCTTCTGATTTTATGACAATAATAAAAAAAAAGGGTGAATCTAAAAAGATAAAATAATTAAAACAAAACTAAGATAATGAAATTTAAAAAAAGGAAAGCAATGAGCCTGTGGTTGTGAAGTAGTTTGGGGGTGTGACTTGAAAAAAATGCTAGGCCCAGATCACATAAGCCCAAGATCCTGCATGCGATCCAATGATGCCTTCTCCTGAGGGTTCACCATGAGCGCCGGGATCTAGATCATCTGATTTGGATCTGATGAGATCTCCTGGATGAGATCTGGAAATGCACGGTGGACGCGCCAAAACCCAAAGCACATGATCTGCAAGAAATATTCAGAAAAATAATATGCAAGAGGCAGGGATCAAACCCCTGCCCTTGCACATCCACAAAGCCTTAAGTGCGTTGTCTCAACCGTTGGGACGACCATACATCTGGTAGCATAAATGCGTCAACAAATACATAACACAAATCCAGGCCTGATGCTGACTATGCAAGACACACGTGCTAAGTGGGGCCCTGATATTTGAACGAACCAATCATAGAATCCTAATATGCCACGCAAAGTCCCCGACCAGTCAAACCACCCCCGACTGTGGCTCCGATCACCATCTTCGGTCGGACAAAATTCAAACCTGTGAAATTTGATGCAAACAAACATAAAAACAATCCTACTGGACTAATTAGGCCCTTACGAATCTGGTGGCATGGCTGGTGTGTCCCGAAAAGGTATGTATCATGAGATATGAAGCTTTAAGAGCTTTGTTCCCTAACAAGGCACAAGGTTATTTCTGCACTAAAGCTTCCATGTAGAAAGTTAGAACATTCGCAATGATGTATATGAACTATGTTAGCATGCTTACAGCAATTGAAATCATCACGAAATTTAGAAATCACAACTTACCCACTTACCCAACCGAAGCTTCTTCAAGAGGGGGTTCTGGCGCTGATTTATGGTGAACAAGGGATGATATCAACCCCTGGCAACCTCAGGAGAATGATGCTCGGCTTGAAATTCCTTAAACACGGCTGAAGAATAGGGTTTGAAGCTTCTAATTTTTTTGAAAGTTTTTGAGAATTTTTGAAAACTTTGAGAGGTTGGGTATGATACAGCTGTGCCTATCCTTTTGGTCTGGAATGCTTGTGCATATATATGAGACAATATTAGGTCAACAAATGTGGAGGAATATCCATGCTTTCATGAGAAAATATTTTCTTTCTAATTATGTGATTTTTGACTTTTTCTGGACTAAATCAAATCTTTTCCTCCCTCCACGAAATTCCCTTGATATAATCAGCATATCTTGTCCATTATTTGATACGAAAAAGATTTCAAATCAAATCTTATGTTACCTCCGTTATTTATTTATTTAATTTTGAATTTTAATGAATAAAATATCAAAATAAATAGCATAAATAATATAATAATGCATGGGTGGGCTTAGAGGTCGTGGACCATGTTAGAAACAAGTTTCAAACATAAAAAGGTAGGCCCATTTGGAAAAAAATCAAGTTTGGTCAATATTGGCTTCATGCACTTTTCCAAAAATTGGTCAACTTTAGCAATGCATATCTCTCTCAATTTTAACCTTATGAGTGTGTTCTTTGACTTTTTAGAGAGCTTAGTATGTCCTCTAAACGACTCTTTTTGTTTTATCTCAATTGGATTTTCCATTTTTATGTAAGGAGCTTTGACCTAAAAGGTGTTTTTGTTGACTTTTTGAAAGGACCTATAATGTTTAAGCTTGTATCTTTTAGGTGGGGCATTTCTTGAAATTGAGGGATGAAGAGAAGTTTTAGAAAATTGTATTTTCATTAAAATGATCCTTGGTGGAAAAATTTCTGATAAAGTATGAGAAAGTTATGCCTGGTCAAATTTTGGGTGACTTTTCCTATAGAAATCCTAATTTGCAACTTTTGACTTTTGATGAGTTAGGAGCATTTCTTGAGGAATCATGATCAGCCATTGATCAAATGATGGATATAACTTCAAAATGTTGATGTTGACCAAAAATCTTGAAGTTTGACTATATGTAGGCCACAATTGACTTTTGACCTGGTACAATTGACTTTCAAGCATTTCAGCAGTTGACTGAGCAAACTTATTGTGCAAGGCATGAAATTTGTCATGGATGATCTTGAGGACATAATAGGGCAATGGAAAACATTTGGGGCCCTTGGAGCTCACACATCTTGATTGAAACTGAAACCCTAGTTAGAAGTTCATTGCCTTAGGAGGAGAATTTGTCTGCTCAGTTCTTAGTCATCCTAGGGCAAGTTGGGGACCTCAATGGGCATGTGTTGAATAAAATGAGATGGAAATTTTTTGGGTACAACACCTGTGATGCAACTTCATGATAAACCAAACATCTATCAAGGGGCAAGAGGATTTACTTTGCTCTAACCAATGCTGTCAAAGACCAAAACACGTTAACTTGAGTCAAGGGTTACGACCCACTTGACATGGTGAGCTTGATTATCATGGAAGGACATCCAACGATACGAAGTTATCCAATCAAAGATGTGATCAAAGTTCAACTTCTAAACATCTTCTTATGTTTACCCTGCGATATCCTTGAAAACGTTGCATCCACATACCATGCATCATATCATGACAGGTTTTCCCCATACAGGTTTCTCATCTGCTTACTGTTTATTTCAGTAAGATGGATATCGAACAAACAGTGAAGGATCTTCAAGCACAAAATGTTCAATTCCAACAGATGTTCCTGGCTTTGGATATAGGATAAGAGGACCTGAGGGATCTCATGATCAAAGACAAGAAGAAAAAGATAAAGAAACCGGTGGGTATCCTGAACATGGGAAGAAGACTCAGAGGACCAGCAAAGCGAGCTCTAGAATTAGCAACTCCGTTAATTGAGGGGGATAATCAGGATGAGAAGACAAAAGAAAAATACCATAGTCCAGAGTCTGATGAAGAAGAGGTTGATTATGCTGAAGAATAATATCCTCCTGCTGATGACAAATATCAGCAGTTGGAGGATCGTCTCAACGCCATGGAAATTCAGAGAGTGCCTGGTCTGGATTTCGAATAATTAGGGGTTGTTTCTGGAGTAGTCATTCCTTCGAAATTCAAGGTTCCTTCATTTGCTAAATAAAATGGAGTTTCATGTCCTAAGTTGCATTTGAGGTCTTATGTCAGGAAGATCTAACCTCATACTGCTGATAGGAATTTGTGGGTGCACTTCTTCCAGGAAAGTTTATCGGGGACTTAATTAGAATGGTTCTATCAGCTGGAGGGAACCAACATCCACAACTGGGAGGATCTGGCTGCTGCTTTCTACAGGAAGTACAAATACAATGTTGACCTTTCTCCAACCCGTACACAACTCCAAAGCATGTCCATGGCTTCCAGTGAGGGCTTCAAAGATTATGCCCATAAATGGAGAGATCTTGCAGGAAGAGTCCAACCTCCTATGTCTGATAGAGAGCTGGTAGATATGTTCTTGGGTACTTTGTCAGGCCCATTTTTCAACCATCTGATCAGAAGCTCTTCAGTTGGGTTCACCGAGATGATATTGACTGGTGAGCGAGTAGAAGCTGGCATCAAGAGCGGTAAAATTCAAAAGGGTGCATCTCCAAGTGAGGGGAAGCAGCTTTTCAATGCGAAGAAAGAGTCCAATGTTGTGTACATCCAGAAGGGTCGTAACAAGAGTAACCACGACCAATCTGTGGGTCAATCTTGATCTCTAGCCCTGCATCAGTACAACCATAACAACGGGGAAATCAGCAAAGGCAAGACGAGCCCAAGAGACAGTTTACCAAAATCAACATGCCATTGTCTCAAGCATTGTAACACATGTTAGGGATGAATCTAATTACGTTGATAGGACCTCATCCAAACTCCAAAACTTCGTCTTCTAATTACAATCCTGATGCAATATTTGCCTATCATTCCAGCAGTCTTGGGCATGATACGAAAGATTGTTGGATGCTGAAGTACAAGATTCAAAATATGATTGACGCCAAGGAGATTGAGTTTGATCCTCCCGAGACTCCTCCCATGCCAAATCATTGACAGTGTCCAATTCATTTTGAATTTTCAATTGTAATTTCTTTGTTTGTTTAAACACTTATCTGTATGTCAGACTTTGGTTACTTTTATTAATGAATTGCATATGTTTGTCTTGAATTAAGACATTTGTCTTCACTATATTTAAACCGTGTTTTTATTCCCTGTTTTTCGTGATATTTAACTCTCGTTAAAAGTTGCAAGCCTTTAGAGGGAGGATGACAAAAACAATGCCATAATCTCATACATCATGCTTTTGGACAAACCTTGTTGACGATGTACAGGAGTTTATTTCAATTCCTAAACACTGGAGTTATAAGGAAGATAATACCTAGTCAACCCCTTTAAGCCAAAGAAGCAGGAGTTTTCTTTTTCACACAAATTGAAACCTTTAATCAAAACCTGGGGCAGGGTAGTTTCTCAGTTAATCCAAATGTACGTTCAGTCGCAAACTTCACATCATACACAACGAATGACATCAAAAACATCCTTTCGAATCAAAAGACAGTAATGGCTCCCCGTGAAATAGGCAGTCATTATCTCTCAAAAGAAAAACCCACTGAGTCAAAACCTATGAAAGAGACTTAAGAAAAACTAGGGCATCCCACTGGATGTAATCTTAAAATAAGAACAGTCAGGAAAAAATCCGGGATAATAAATCAAAAAAGAGGTCACTACAAATCCTCGACAACATGGAAAATGTTGCAAAAACGAATGCCTTCTCAAATAAACATTCAGTATCCGAACCATCACCAAAACGTCATTCCAGACTCAATTGGAATTCAAAATGCACAATTAACTGAGTATAGGACCAGAGAACGGGTTGGGTACAAATACACTTTGAGTCATATCCTTTGTTTCTCAAGCCATGAACCAGGCAACATTACAACCCCTTAAAGTCCTAATTGAAGCATCGGTTAGTTCGAGAGTATACAGTTACAAAAGGTATCCTGACTCCTATAAGGCTTATTGTAAATCCTAAGTTGAATTCATATTCTTACAAAACTCTTTTACTTGTTAAAACTGCATTTTCAAAACTTCAAGACAAACATAAACTTTGCATTATTTGAATATCGTTGTTTGCATATAGCTAATTGTTTGACAATGGAGAAATTCACACGATGAACATCTAGTGAAAAAAACTCTCTCAAGAAACAGAATCACTTCAAATGGAAAAACACTTCCAAATGACAAACTCTCTATAACCAAGGGGGAACATGTTATTGTCCAATTCATTTGGGGCAGTCAAGTCAAGATTCCAAGAAATCTCTCAAAAAGTGTTGAATAGCCAGGGGCAGGTCTCCATCTGAATCACTTAGGGTATTGAACATGAATTCCAATAAAGGGTCACGTACGGACAAATAAACATTTTCTGGCAGTGCTACAACACTTACTGCTGTGGACAATGACAAAATCCCCACAAAGTTTCCTTTCACAAGGTGATCCCCAGTAAAGTCGCCAGAGCCGCCTCTATAAGGTTATCCCCATAGAATAATCCTCATAGATAAGGGTACAAACCCCACAAGGCCAAATTCATGGATATCCCCATAAAATTAGATCCATGCAATTACCAGCCAGAGTTTCAATCTCTGGACAACCCAATCCCCATCCGAGTTTAGTCTTAAAAGAAAAATCCTTGAGGATTTCCGCCAGAAGAAAAACAACCCCAACAGATGGTCAAATGCGTTTATTTTCCCAACAAACTACGAATCCCTCAGACTAACACAAATCAATAGACAAAACCCTTTAATCCACGGTAGAGTCACTGATATCCCCAACGGAGTTGTTGATATCCCCAAAAGTTACTAAAACCTGAACCCAACTAGATATTAGTTTAACTTCTTTAAATCACTAACAAAACTCCTCTTCCACAGCAAAGTTTGCCACTATCCCCAGTGAGTTGCTACTAAAACCTGGACTCGACCAGATAACAGTTAACTTCTTTATCCCCAACAAGTTATTAACTTCCATTCTCTCTAGTCAAGAGATAACTCCCCAGTAGAGCAACCAATAACTAAAACTCCTGAACTCTTTTCCCCAAGAAGAAGTCAATACTCTCCACTGAGTTTTTCTCAAGCCAAAGCCAATCTTTCCCAATGGGTTTCTCCTCAAACAACAAAATGGGAATCCCCAGTGGAAGCATCCTAAACAAAGTTTGAAGATACACACATTCTTCATCCCCAGCAGCAGTCCAGGATTTAATTTCCCGAGGCTCACCAACATTTGTCAAGGATTTATTTTCCGAGACAAAGATACATTTCAACAAATATTTCACATCCATACATCATATTACATACATGATAAATTCATACAAATCTCATTTATATTGAGAACATCATTAAAAGCCATGCATACATCTGCATGCAACTAACCCTCTTCCTTGCAAGAAAAGTCAATCAACAAAAATCATCTTTTGGTAAATACCACAACTCTTTCTCAAATAGGTCAGAGATTAATTCCTGAAACAAGCCAGGGCAACTATCTTTATGACCAACAAAAAACAAGTTCCAAATTAACACCTAAAACCAGATAGGACAACTATTTGTGAACGACCGATTGTAGATTAACACCTGAAGTAAGACAAGACAATTATCTACATGAGAAAATTGAAGATTAACTCTGGAAACAAGCCGGTGAAATTATCTTTCTTTCTCAAATAGGGCAGAGATTAATTCCTGAAACAAGCCAGGGTAACTATCTCTACGACCAACAAAAAACAAGTTCCAGATTAATAACTTCAAGCTACGAACGGCGACGTGCCATCCTTGCTTTTCAGGTTTAAGAAGATTTAACAGGGGAAACTATTGTACCCCAAAATCTGCCCTCTCTCTTTTCAAGACTTTTCTAGCAAGGATTTTCAAAAGTTCAAGTTTGCACAAGTACAATTGGATTTTTATTACCCCGTGGATCACATTGGGCTTTCAAGCATCACATCAAAGAAGAGAAAGCTTGCTTCAATTTCCCAAGCTTCGAATGGACTTTGGCCTCCTTCAAGTTTGCTTCGATTTCCCGAGCTTAGATTGGACTTTATCCTCCTTCAAGTTTGCTTCGATTTCCCAGTCTTCGACTGGACTTTGGACTCCTTCAAGCTTGCTTCGATTTCCCAAGCTTTGATAGGACTAGGGCTTCCATCATGCTTCAATTCACAAGGCAAGGGCTTACCTCATGCTAGGATGCGTAAGGCAAGGGTTTCCCTCATGCTAGCATTCACAAGGCAATGGCTTCCCTCATACTAGCACCCACAAGGCAATGACTTCCTTCATGCTAGCACCCACAAAGAAATGGCTTCTTTCTTGCTTGCTTCGATTCACAAAGCAGTGGCTCCCCTCATGCTAGCTTTGACTCCACATCTAAACCTTTCAACACACATAGTTTCTACACTATGACACACAATTGGTGGATTCAAAGAACACATATTTGGTGTCCCATTCGAAGAACATGAATTTAGTGTATTTGAAGAACACATATTTGGTGGCCCATTCGAAGAACATGAATTTGGTGGATTCGAAGAACACATATTTGGTGGCCTATTCAAAGAACATGAATTTGGTGGATTCGAAGAACCTACAATATGGTTCATTCAAAGGACATACAATATGGTCCATTCGAAGAACATTCAATTGGTCCATTCGAAGGACATACAATGGGTCCACTCGAAGAACACATGTTTTGTCTTTTGATGAGTCTGGTCGAAGGCTGCTGAATAAAGTCCTATGTACTGCCAAGTCCAAGTCTGTTGCACTGCTATGAAACAATCCTACACCAAGGTGCCACAACACTCCAAAATTGATGTGATGAAGTCCTGCTATGTTGCTCCTAATTTGCACCAAACTAGCATATGAGAGATGCACCTCGAAAGCTATTAAAAAAGCATACCCAAACTGTTCAAAATTCATTTGTTCCCCCCCCCCCCCCAAATCTTAACAAACTTCATCTATAAATAAGATGTTTTACAACACATATGGGTGTGGCTTTTTAGTGGCTGGAGAGAGATTTATTGGCAAGGCGAAGAGAGGAGAGAACACTTAAACACTCTTAAACCCAGAACCAAAAAATCCACACTTTGGTTTCTTTTCCAGAATCAAAGAAACACAACACTTCTTTTCTTTTCTTTCGAGTCCATAACCAAAGAAATACAACACCTCTGTTTGTTCTGTCTTTCGAATCCCAGTTTCCATATCCTTCGAATTCAAGAATAATCAGTGCAGCAACCCAAAGTTCAAAACACATTCCAGCTTCAAGGTAAGTCTTCTTGACTTTAAACCTTTCATTTCAGGCGTAACATGTAAATAACCTTTTGTTTCTTTCCGTTTCTACCTTTTTCGTTTCTTTTCTTTTCTTGTCCAAATACATATTAAGAACTAACCTTCAAGACCATAAAACAATATTAGCATGGCTTCGACCCATACTGCTATCTAATCCCAAATGAAAGAAAAAAGGTTGTGTGAATCGAAGGATGCAGAGTTAGATACACACTGGTTGCATGCCCAAACAGAAGAAAACAAAAGGGGTGTGAATCGAAGGACACATGCTTCGATCCAGGATTTCTTTTCTTTCTCTCTTTTGCACTATTTTTGTTTTTATATTTTCTTTCATTTCTATTCAATATGGTTATAATAAATAGGACTTTTATTGCTTTCCACCCCCCATTTTTACATGTGTATCCCCCATCCCCTAAAATGATGTAATAGCTTAGGACTTTACATTTCTGCAATTTACCGCTTTAATATAAATTGTTAGTAATTAGGGTGTGTATGGCAAGATAAAATCAACAAGTAGACAACCCTAAAATTAAAAACAAAAATGCATGCAATCTAACATACTATTCACACACGTGCACCTCTAGGGTAATCTCACTTGTTGCCTCGGAAAATAGTCATGTCCCTTGAATATGGGCGTTTTAGCAAAGATCGTTGTCCCTCGATGTTGCCTTTGGTAAATGATCTAGTCCCTTACAAAAATTGCTAAAATGTCTCATAAGTTGCCTTCTATGACTATACAATTGACCCACACCCGTCCCTTCACATCCAACGATGGGGCATCTTATCAATCAATGGTAAGATAGAAATATCTAAAGGAGGAGGAAAAGAACATAGACCTTTTGAGTAGGTAGTACACTCGTAGTCTCTTTCTCACAAACTAAAACAATTTCCACACTTACACTTTCAAAAACATCTTCAAAAACAAACATCTCTTTGAACTATTTTCAAAACCAACGCTTTGTACGCATTCTTATATAGACGAGAATCATTACAAAGTTATTCGCCACAAAATATTTTCAAACTTACACCCACCATAAAACACATTTTCAAACAAAGCATTTTCAATGATCTAGCAAGCAACTAAGAGCCCGTAGATAACTACGGATGAAAAGGGTGCTAACACCTTCCCTTTTCATAATCTACCTCCCGAACTCAAGAAAACATCTCTAAAGGTCTTTCCTGTTCTTTTCACCCTTTCTTTATTGGATAAAAAAAGTCGGTGGCGACTCTTGCTATCCGCAACAATTACGATAAAACGTAAAACACCCAAGTCAGTTCTCCCACCATATTACAATTAGATATTGCATTAATTTTCATACGATTATATATATATATATATATATATATATATATATATATATATATATATATATATATATATATATATATAATCATAAAAATGAATGTGAGATAGAAAACTGAAATTATTCCAAATTTGCATAGCCTTAGGGAAATCTCTAATAGTGCGTAAGATGGTTTTATTAGTTGAACCATATTTTTAACAAGAGATGTATGTTGACATGTGATGAGTGACTCGGGTATAGGTTATAGGTAACTTCTCATGCATAATGATCCAAACAAAATGACGAATATTTTCATGTGACTTGAGGTTTCAAATTTAATACCAAGTCATTGTCTGAATATGAGGTGGATTGGGCTCAAAAGTTAACCAATAATAAATTAACTTAGTATAAGGTTCTCAAATAAGAATATCATATAATTCATCATTAGTAAAGACATCAGTCATCTCCATTTTTATGTCTGCCATAATTTTCAATCTTTTTGTATGTTGTTTTGTTTTTTAAAATTATATTAATTTAATTTAAAATAAAATGTAAATTGGAGATGCGGGGTATCAATCCTCATACATCTCACATGCTAAACGAGCGCTCTACCATATGAACTACATCCCCACATATGTTAAAGTATTGTAAACAGTAGACTTAAATTCCCATCTATATTCGAGTGATTGCAAATAGTAAACTTAAATGTCGTTTTAGTCTCCATATTTTTTATTGTCATTTTAAAAACAAATTATATAGGATGTCTAGTTTTATATTTTAAATATTTTAGTCTTCTACCCCCTTTTGAGTGTATTTTTTATAATATGGTAGAAAGATTGATGATATGATTTAATTGACATTAGTTAATATACATATAATTAAACATTATTATTTATTATAGTTTTAATATAAATTATCATATTTATATTAAAAACAAAAACTGTAATAAATGTAATTGAAAATTATGAAATCACATTGACAAGACTCTAAGTCTCTTCGACGAGGCTTTGTATGTCACTCGGAATAAACTTTGGTCGAATCTCTCAAGCGATATTTCAAGTTGAGTTTCTCGGACCAGATTTCGGTCGTTACCCCCAGACGAGACTTTAAATTTAGTATGTTAAACGAGACTCTAAGTCCCTCAAGAGTTGTGTATATAGGAGCTTGTCTAGCAAGACTCTAACTCCCTCAGGCAAGGCTTTGAGTACAATCTCTTGGGATAGACTTTGGTAGAATATCTCAGGAGAGATTTCGGATTAAGTCTCTCAGACCATACTTTGGTTAAGTCCCTTAAACGACACTTTAAGTTTGATGTACCCCAAAATTTTCCCTCTCATTTTATCAACATTTCTCATCACAAGGCTCTTGGAATTCAAGATCAAGCTAGGGTTTGCTTTGCTCAAGGCACCTCCTTGCACTGTTGACCTAAACTAGGGTTTGAGTTTGCATATGGATTTTTGGACCTTAAATGCCCAAATTGACTTTAATACTTCATGTTGGACTCACAAGTTTGTCCATACCAAGTTTCAAGCCTTGAATCAAATTTTTGCCCAGTCAATTGGACAATTGACCTAAAAATCAACTATATTGAGGAAAAAGTCAACTGTGGCCAATCTACAGTCAAACCTCATAAATTTTGACCCACATCAACATTATGAACTCATATGAACCATTTGATCAAGTTTGGATCACAACTCCACAAGAAATTTGATCAAATCACCAAAAGGGCAAAATGGTCATTTTTAGGGTTTTGACTGTACAAAGGCAATTTCTGACTTTTTGACCTAGCCAATGGCAATTCAAGCTCAACCATGGACTCAAGGACTCAATGACATTATCTTGACCTATTCAACAAGTTCAAAATATCTCAAATGCATGGGATTGACAGATGAATTTCTCAGTTAACTGATCAAAATGTGACTGTACACTGAAAAGTCAAACTTTGACTTTTTGGTCAAAATCAAGTGCCAAGGGTCATTTTTCATCAAGATGTGTCAAATTATGAAACTTGTTCATCAAGAAACCCAAAATTGCAAATTAGGGTTTGAAATTGAAAATTTTCATAACTTAGAAATTTTCTAAGTTATGAAATTTTCTTAATTTTTCCTAACTTTGCCCCACATTTTCACCATGATGCAAATGGATTCAAACAAAACTTACAACATGAAAGTTGCAGTCCTCCACAAATTCTACAACTTTGATTCACAAAGTTTTCTCAAAAGAAGCTTGGATCTCAAGTTATTATTTTTGGAACAATGGTCCCTAAAACTTTTAACTTAGAGAAATTTTGCCCTAGGTTAGGCAGGATTTTGACCCATCTACTTGGCCATTTTCCACATATTTCCACTTGGAGTCTCAAGTTGCATTTCAAAGATGGATTATAGATCATGTTGCAAGCTTTCCAAATTGTCCAAGAACTCCTCAAACACATTTGTGGTTATGGAGAATCGAATGCTTGAAGTTGGCAAAAACTCACTTTGTATCCATGGCCAATACATGTTGACACAAGTTGCAAAATCTGTCCAAACTAGCTTAGTACTTGATTACAGGTCTCTAAACCCTTCAACACTCAAAACTTGAATGCAAACTCATTGGATATTGGTGTTATTCTGATCATTAGAGCTTGGCACAATGAATAAATCCATTTATGGCATAAAGGTTGCAATACCATTTCCATAAAGCATACTTTTTGCAATTTTGTATTTCTTGAGCCTTGGACCTCTTTATTTGAAGCAAACAAGTTCCACAAACTCAGGAAAAGGTACAAGAAACTTGTGCATGCTTGGAGATAGCCTGTATAGGCCTACCTCATATCACTTCACACTTTTATTTCAAAACAAGTCAATTTGCCAAAAGGACATAACTTGCATATCTGATATATTCAACTCTTGCCAACATTCAAAACAAGTTTTTGTGCATTTCCTTGAGCCAAAAACACGAATTGTTGAGCCCTCAAGCCTTCCAAAACACCAAATCACATTCTTCTTGCAAAACATGGCACTCCCTATAGATTCACATCCATCACACAAACCACTCGTGCGTTTGGCCTCAAACTTGTTCCAATACCTTCCATTCAACTCACTCAAGCTATCCCAAACCTCCATTGCCAACTGTAACTCTATTTACAGTGTTCACCATTTCTGTTTTGAAGCTTTGCAGGTTGATTTCTGTAGAGAGATTCAGACCATTTCAAAACAAGCTAAGTATTGAGAAAGGTCCAGGGAACATCAAGCAAGCTCAAAAGAACCTCAGGCCTCACTGAAAGTTGTTGCATTGCCATACTCGAGCTTGACTGAAATAGGTATTTCTCAAACTTCTATCTGTCTATTTAGGAACATTTAGCCTTAGGTTTGTGAATGAAAGATGTAGTACTCATTGCCATGAAGCCATACATATGCTCAGTTTTCATTTATATTAAGCGTGCTAAGAGAATTTCATCCATGAACATGCTGAAAAAACTAGGTCAGATTTTAGGGCCAGAGAAATTCTCTCTGGTCTTTGAGAGTTAGATTAAGTTTTTTATATGGTTAGAATCGTGGTTTAATGCTCTACAAGTTTCATGTTTTGAATTTTGGCAAAAGATCACAAATACAGGAGTTAGCAGTTTGTACAAGGCGCGCGTTTTTTCTGTTTGAACAAGGAAGAAGATGAAGTGGAAATGGGCTGGGCTGGCTTGTTCTGCTTCTAACACCCCCCATTTTCACTTGGCCCATTTTCTTTATATTTTGTTATTTTTGCATTTTAATTTCATTTCTGATTTTATTTATTTATCCCCAAATATAAAAAATGCTTAAAAATATTTTCACATTTTTTTTTACATTTATTTGGAATTTTATTCTATTTTTTTTAACATTAAAACATTATATATACTTTTATATTATTTGTTTAATTTTAAAAATAATGTAAATAATACTTTTACTTTTTATTTTTATTTCATTCATACTGAAAATATTATTATAAAATATGATTTATTTTTGTAAATATTTTATTTTTATTTTATACATACTTAATATATTTAATATATATGCATATACATATACATTTTTATTTTATTAAAAACATAGAATAAAAATACAAAAATATTACATTTTTATTTTTATTATTATTTATACTAAAAAACACTTTTTTTAAATATATTTTATTTTTGTACATATTAATATATTTTTTGTATGTAAATAATATAATATATTATTTTCTTAAAAGAATTAGGGTTTACCCCTTTAATAAATAAAATTAATCTTTTTATTTATTTGTTTATTTCTTTGTATTTCTTTACATTAAAAATACTTTACATACCTAAAAACTTCTTTTTTGCATAATACATTTTATTTCATATTTATTTATTTTGTTATTGTACATATAAATATTGATGCATTTGAGATTCAATTTGGATGTAATAGTAATCTAGGGTTTATATTTCTTGCCAAATACCCCCTATTCAAAAATTGTACCCCCATCCCCATAATCATGTTGTAATAGCTTAGAATTTAAATTCTCGCACTTTTACGCTTTCAATTATGCCATGATTAGAGAATTAGGGTTTGTATGAAAAATCAAATTAATAAATAGTTTGACCTAATCAAAGACAAAAATGCATGAAAAACAAACACAATGCACACTTGCACCCCTAGGGTTACAATCCACTTGTTGCCTTCAAAAATGGGCCATGGTATGCATGTTGAGAACTTTGGAAAAACAAAAACAAAACAAAAGATCATAGTCCTTCGATGACGCTATCTTGGTTGCCTAAACAAAAATGATCAAGTCCCTCAAGAAAATTGCCAAAGATACTTGACACAATTGCTATCATGATCCATACAATGACCCGCGCCTGTCCCGTTTAACATCCTAACACAAGGTTGTTCACCAAATGCAATGGTGAAACAACACTGTTAAAAGGGTTAAAAACATAAGAAAGATCTTTGAGTAAAATAGGGTAGACAAATCTTAGTTACTTGCTCAAAAGCTTGCAAAACATCCTTGCTATTTTCAAACACACTTCACAACAGAATTTCAAAATCCAACTTTCAAACATTAAAAACTTTTCAAAAGACAAAAACACCTTTGTATACATTCAAACAAGAATCATTACAAAGGTTGCCATAACGATGGCCTCTTTTCAAAACATCTTTCAAAACCACATACAAAGCACTATTTCAAACAATTTAAAAGTAAAGCAAGTGATCTAAACAAGTAACTAAGAGCCCATGGATAACCATGGATGAAAAGGGTGCTAATACCTTCCCTTTTCAAAATCTACTCCCCGAACCCAAGAAAACATCTCAAAGGTCTTTCTTGTGCTTTTTGACCTTTCCTTAGGATAAAATTAAAAGTCGGTGGCGACTCTTGCTAAACCGAAACATTTGCGAACACAAACGCAAAACCTCAAGTCAGTTCTCCCACCGTATCACAGAACTGGCGACTCTGCTGGGGAAAGATTCTAAAAGTGGAGTAACCTTAGGGCTTAGATCACCCTTTTGCATGATTATCTTGATTGCTTTGTTTGCTTTACATTTGGTTCTCTTGTTTGGGCTTGAAATCCTCTACCCGAATTTGGGAAACATTCATAGGTAAATAGAAATAGGTTGTGGAAACTGTGCGGGGTATACCGACATGGTTGAAGCAATAACTATATTAGTGCGACATATTTGTGAGTACCGGTAGCCTTTGAGTCAATCAAAGAGAATACGGGGCCGCTGAGTGATGTCATGAAGCACTAATGAACTCTTAGAACCTTACTTGACCATCTTGGCCTTTATTAGGGGTAGTGAGATGACCGGCTTTGGTGCGGTCCGAAGTTGGTAGATACTCGATACTACACTCATTGAGGATTGTTTTCTTGGAATATTTTAGTCTCCAGTTAAGTGGCTAAACCAAAACAATGAACACAGAAAATAATCCAATGATACTGAGCTCCTTAGAACCCGGTTACTATTTATAGGACAGGTTGAGCTGTGATCGGTGGAAATAGAACTGACTGTTTTTAATGCTGGTTCGCGTATGTCGCGGTAAGCAAGAGTCGCCACCGTCTTTTATGTTCTCCAACAAGGAAAGGACAAAAGCACAACAAAATTCCTTTTCGAGATGTCTCTCGGGTTCGGGAGGTAGATTATAGAAAGGGAAGGTGTTAGCACCCTTTCTATCCGTGGTTATCCACGGGCTCTTAGGTACTTGCTCACTATGTTTTCAAAATGTTTTGCTTTTTTGTGTTTGTGGGTTTGAAAAAGTTTTGTTTGAAAACTCCGTTTTAACTCTTGTATCTGTCCTCAAGAGTGTATGAAGTGTTTGTTTGAAAACCTTGAAAGAGTGTAAGTGCGAAAAGTATCTTTTGTTTTGAAAGAGCAAGTACCTGAGAACCTCTACCTACTCAAAAGAAATTAAGCAATGTAAATGTCCTTTAGACAGTACTATCCCACTATTGAGAAGTAGGTAGCACCGTCGTTGGAGTTTTCGGGTCAATTCGATTATAGGGACATGTGGTCACTAAAGCAATGGTAGGACGCCTTAGCGGTAACCCTAATGTCTTAGATCACTTTTTATCGAGGCAACCGTTCCGAGGCAACTTTGATATTTAGACAGGAGGGCGACCTCTAAAACACCCTATACTCAATGACCACGTCGAGGCAACCAAGTGAGGCGTACCCTAAGAGTGGCATGTGCGAGTGTGTCAGGATTTAGTTAAGTTATCTTTGTACATGTTATGGTGAGCTACGGGTTGATTTTAATTTCAGAGATAAGTCTTGTCATGCATAGCCTAGTTAACATACATCTAGCAGTTAATAGTTGTGCGGAAAGTAAACTAAACTATTACAAGGCGTCGGGTATTTACATCGCCAAAAACAACCCTTGAAAAGTAAATTGCGAGAAAATAAATAAAGCGATAAAAAGTCCTAATTAAAGCTATTACATCCTCGGAACAATTACATAAAATAATGGATCAAAAATTAATAAAACAAACATACGCGCGAGAGAAAATTGAATCGGAGAAGTCCTTAGGGTTTTGACCCTTTTTTGAGAAAGAAAGAAGTTTTTGTTATTTTGCATTTAATTAAATTAATCCTAAAACTAATTAATAAAAAAGAAATATTTTTTGGTTTTTTATATTTCAAGGAAATAAATAAATAAATAAATGCATGATCAAAAGTTGTCAAGAACCCTAATTCTATGTTTATTTTAAATTATTGTGAAAATATTGAAATTAACCTAATTAAAACAACTAAATTAATTATGTTAGTTTTTATTTACAAAAATAAAGTGAAATTAATTTTAATTAAGAAAAAATATTATTTTTTAGTTTTCTGATTTTATTATAAAAAATTAATTGGGTTAATTAAATAATAATAATAATTAATAATAAAATAATTAAATGAAAAAAAAAATATAAGAAGAAAAAAAAAGAATAACCCAGGGGATGTTGGCCCAATTAGGAGGTGTATTGGAAATCTGAAGCCCATTGACAATTCCAGCCACGTTTGACTTCCCTGGATTGTCCATACGCGCGTTGACTGGGGAGTACAATGGTCCTTCATCTTTGGCCACTGGATTTGAGTGTGGAGACACCTGGCGCACTGATCTTTGAGATGCATGGTGGACTACTTTTGGAAACCTGCATGTGATTATGTAAAGAAAAATGAAATAAACGTTTTGGGGGACCTGGGACTCGAACCCAAGTCCCAAGGACTAATACTCCAATGCCTTTACCAACTGAGCTAGAACGCGCATTTGTTAAATGTATGGACAATGAATATTATATACGAAAAGTAAACAATATGCTGTAAAACAAAACAACGCGCTCCCTTTTTCAAATTGCCCAATGGTATGCTAACACGTCCTCGTCTTCTTCCTTTGTACCTGTAAAAACAAAATCAAATAGCGGGGGTTTTTAACCCCCACTATATGCTTGCACGAAAAATAGCGATTAGCACCATGATACATATAAATATTTCGCGAGGAGTCCTTTGTGTTCGTCTTGGTCTCGTGATTTCAACCATATGTCTCACAAGTCCTAATTTTGCCTAAATTGAATAGCCCTAATTTGAAACTCAAGAACCCTAAAAAATCGTTCATGGCATTTTGTGATTCAGGGAGTTATAGTTCAATTAAGTGATACCATTTGCTTCGTATGGTCCCTAGCAACATAAATCAACCACAAAAACATGTTAAATATGCATGAATCAAGATATACGATTATGGATCAAAAAGGCAAACCGTGGTTCTGTATTCTTTGATTCTTTGAGCTTTAGTGCGTGATTTCAATTGCAAATTGTCCCTGGGACCTCCTGCAATGTATTTGAATCAACAAATTGCCTTGAATTAGTCTGGAATACAAGAATAGGTTTTCACTTTTTCTTGAAATTTCTCAATATGCTATGGTTGTTTCTGCAGTTTTCTCCCGTCTCTTAGGTTAAGATTTGCTTGCATATATATAGGGTAATTGAATTAGGTCAAAAGCTTGAACAAAAATCCATTGCATTGATGCTTGAATCCTTGATTGGAAATCAAATCTTTTTGATTTTTCATGATTGGAAAATGCTGCCAAATTTGGAGATTTTGTATCTTTGACTTGGTGCTCGAAATTGCCAGCATATATTGACCATATTTGCTTCACAAAAAGATTGAAAAATCAAATCTTGCATTTTCCTACAATTTAAATTAATTAAATGAATTAATATTAATTAAAAATCCAATTAATCAATAAAAATAAGAAAATAAATCCAATTAATCTTGATGGGTCGTGCATAGGTCATGGATGAAGTTTCAAGAAGAGATTTGAGGCCCATTAGCAAAAAGAAGGTGTTTTGAGCAAAGTTGACTTTTGCAAATTCATAAAAATTTCCCAACTTCTCCAATGCACAACTTGCTCAATTTTGACCATATGATCATGTTCTTGGACATTTTGGAAAGCTCTTGAAGTCCTATAACCAATGCCTTTGGTCCCATGTCATTTGGATTTACCAATCTCAAGTTATGGCCTTTGACTCAAAGTGTACTTTTGTTGACTTTTGAATTTGACCTATAATGTAAAAATTGGTAACTTCTTGTGAGTGCATTTCTTGAACTTGGAGTGTGAAGATGGATTATAGGAAATTGCATCCTCTTCAAAATGAGCTTTGGATGGGATTTTTCTGATGAACCAGGAAAAAGTTATGCCCTAGTCAAGGTACAATTGACTTTTCTATTGTCCAAAAATAGTAACTTTTTGCATCTTGAGGATCCTTGAGCTATCCTTGTGGAATCATGATCAAGACTTGATCAAATGATGATTTTGAACTCAAAATAAGATGTTTGACCAAAAATTCTGACTTTTGACTGCAAAATGACCATTTTGCCCTTGCAGTTGACTGTGGATCAAATGGAGCTTTTGACTGTGCAATTTGGCACTGTGAACCTTGAAACTTGGCATGTAGATGCTTGAGAATGTATATAGGCCTATGATACTTGATTGAGCCATTGAAAACCCCAAATTCCTTGAAAGAACCAAAGCCCTAATTTTGAACTGTCTTAGGAGGTGACTTGACTGTACAACCCTTGAGCCATTTTGAGCAATTTGAAGGTGATTCTTGACAAATCTTGAGGAATATGGGAGGGAAAATTTTGGGGTACAACAGTTGCCCCTGTTCAATCTTCTTAAACCTGAGGATGTAGATTGGCTTGTGTGCCTTTCGTGATCCGAAGGTGGAAGATGATTGAACACTAAAGTGCCCAGAAATTTGCACTCGCATGGTGTAGTATTAGCAATGTGATGTCGGGAATGGGCTTACAGATGCCATTTGGAGAGATGATGGATAGGAGGATGGGCTTATAGACGCCATCTGGAGATATGATGGATAGGAGGATGGGCTTATAGATGCCATCTGGAGACTGTTGGTAGATTTGAAAGAAGGAACCTGTGTAGGGTTGCCTGATGATGAGTTCGTGTAAAACTGCATCTGAATGAGAGAAGGAACCGGTGTAGGGTTGCCTGATGATGATCAAGTAGATAGTTGTCCTGTATGGTTTCAGGTATTAACCTACGATCAGTTGTCCACAGAATTTTCCTGGCTTGCTACAGGTATTGGTCTGGAACTTGAAAAGATTGGCCGATGAGATAGTTGTCCTGGCTAGATTTAGGTATTAATCTCTGACCTGAGGAAGAAAGATAGTTTCCTGGCCTGTTACAGGTGTTAATCTTCAATCCCTTTGTGTAGATAGCTTTCCTGGCTGGTTACAGGTATAGATCTACAATCAGTCGTTCACAGATATTTCCTGGCCTGTTACAGGTGTTAATCTGGAATGGAGAAAGGTTGGTCGGGGAGATAGTTGTCCTGGATGGATTCAGGTATTGATCTCTGACCTGAGAAAGAAAGAAGGTCTTTCTGGCTTGTTACAGGTATTGATCTTCAATCTCTTCATGTAGATAATTTCCTGGCTAGTTACAGGTATAGATCTACAATCAGTCGTCCACAGATATTTTCCTGGCTAGTTACAGGTGTTCATCTGGAACTTTAAGAAAGGTGGGTCAAGGAGATAGTTGTCATGGTTGGTTACATGTATTAATCTCTGACTTGAGAAAGAAAGATGGTCTTCCTGGCTTGTTACAAGTATTGATCTTCAATCTCTTTATGTAGATAACTTTCCTGGCTAGTTACACGTATAGATCTACAATCAGTCGTCCACAGATATTTTCCTGTCTAGTTACAGGTGTTCATCTGGAACTTTAAGAAAGCTGGGTCGAGGAGATAGTTGTCCTGGCTGTTTTCAGGTATTAATCTCTAACCGAAGAAAGAAAGATAGTTTCCTGGCCTGTTACAGATATTGATCTTCAATCTCTTCATGTAGATAACTTTCCTGGCTGGTTTCAGGTATAGATCTACAATCAGTCTTTCACAGATATTTCCTGGCTTGTTACAGGTGTTCATCTGGAACTTAAGAAAGTTTGGTGGTAGCCATCTTTGGATTGTCCTTTTCCTGAAAAGGGCAAAACGTTAGCTGTATGCAATGTCATGATGTATGAAATGCATGATGTCATGATGTTCTCAAAATAAATGAGATTTGTATTGTATGATGCGTATGCATGTCATGATGTATGAAATGTGATGTTTTAGCTGGGGAAAATGGATCCTGGAGCTGCTGGAGAATAGCATCAAGTTCTTCGTTTCCGCTGGGGATGATGAACGAAGGTGGTTGTAAGAATAAACCGGTAGGAGAAGATGACTCCGTTGGGGAATAAACCTGGTGAAGAGATTACTCTGCGGGGAATTACTCTGTGGGAAGAGGTTCTTTGCTGAGATTTTAATGATAACTCCGCTGGGGATTCCGTTGATAATCTCTGTTGGAGACTTTGATGATGAACTCCACTGGGGATAGAAAGAACTTCGCTGGGGACGATCTTTCTGTTGCAAGTTGCTGAGGATAACCCAGTTAGATTCTGGTGGGGATAACCTCTGAATTTAGCTGAGGAGATGCACTTGTATTCTGCAGGGGAGATTTATTTTGTACTCCACTGGGGATAAACTTCCAGAATCTATTGGGGAAGATGATTCAACTCTGGCGGGGAAGCTTTTTAGACTACGCTGGGAAATGGCTCCACTGGGGGTATCTTGTATTCCACCGGGGAACACTCTTATATTCTGTCGAGGAATATTAAGACTGCCGGGGATGCTTGCTGAGGAATATCTGTATACTCCGCTAGGGAATATTATGACCTGCTGGGGATACTTACTGAGAGCTGATGGTGGACTAACTCTGCTTGGGGGAGAGTATTGCTGATTTGTTTATCGTTGCAAGTCTCAGTGGGGAGAGCTACTATTACGGTCTTATTCTGCGGGGAGTGAAGGTATCTTGGTCATATTCTTCAGCTGAACCTACCTTGGTACCTTGGTGGACAGAGCAACTAGACAGTTCGGACAATTCTTATTGCCCCTATCTCTGATGTTACCCGTAATTAGGCCTTTGTTTCGCATGCAAATATTTATGATCAGCAATTAATGTCAAATGCATATATCAAAAATGAACATTGGATGTTCTTTGCAAAACAAAAACAGATAAAGGAAAACAATTTGCAATTTGTCTGGAAAGTGAACTTGTATTGATTTTGAAGTTTTCTCGTAAATAGGCGTTTTTTACAAGAGGCTGACGTCCTAGTAAGAGAACGCCGCCGAGCAAATAGAATTTACAATTTTGTTAAAAGAAAACAGAACAGCTATGTGAATAATCCCACTGGGTTCCAACTCTGCTATCGCCTTTATGTCTTCAAGCATCTCATCACTTTGCTGCTTAGTTGGAGATGAATCTGATTGATCGGTGTCGTCCGAGCCTGATGGTCGATATCGAAGTCTGGATGCAGGGTGATCCAATTAGACATAGTATTACGCTTTAATCCCTAACTTTTGCCTGGACCGCCCTTTCGGGTTTTCAGTCCACCGAGATACCCATTTTTGCCCAAGCCGCCTTTTCAGGTTTTCGACTTGCCGGGTGTACAGATTTTTTTATATTTTCATCCCTTATTTTTTCCCGAACCCTTTTGGTTCGCCGGGAAGCCCTTATTTTTGCCTAGGCCAGTCAACCTAGCGGGTCTTTAATTATGCGTAGTATCTTTTTACTATGTCTGCATTGACGGGGTGAGGAAGGTCGTCACCATCCATGGTAGTTAGAATCATCGCTCCTCCTGAGAAGATGTTCTTAACCACAAATGGCCCTTCGTACGTAGGGGTCCATTTTCCCCTGGGATCACCTTGAGGTAGAATGATGCGCTTGATTACCAGGTCCCCGACTTGATACTCTTGTCGTCTTACTTTCTTGTTAAATGCCTTGATCATCCGTTTTTGGTACGTCTGACCATGACAAATAGCAGTGAGTCTCTTTTCGTCTATTAGGTTCAGTTGATCAAGCCGGGTCTGACTCCAGTCGTCTTCACTTAAACCTGCATCCTTCATTATTCGAAGAGAGGGTATCTGGACTTCAATGGGCAGGACTGCCTCCATGCCGTATACCAAGGAGTAAGGTGTTGCCCCTGTTGACGTCCGTGCTGAGGTACGGTACCCATGAAGAGAAAATGGTAACATCTCGTGCCAATCTTTGTAGGTCACTGTCATCTTCTGCACAATCTTCTTGATGTTCTTATTAGCTGCTTCTACAGCCCCGTTCATCTTCGGCCGGTAGGGAGAAGAGTTGTGGTGCTGTATCTTGAATTGCTCGCAGAGCTCAGTAATCATCTTGTTGTTAAGATTGGTACCATTATCCGTAATGATCCTCTCTGGTACACCGTATCGACAGATCAGGTTGTGCCGAATGAACCGTGCCACGACGTTCTTGGTTACGGTGGCAAAGGAAGCTGCTTCGACCCACTTCGTAAAGTAATCAATCGCTACCAGGATGAAACGATGCCCGTTGGATGCCGTAGGTCTGATCTCGCCTATCATATAGATGCCCCACATTGCAAAAGGCCAAGGTGTTGTCATGACGTTCAAAGGAACTGGAGGGATGTGCACCTTATCAGCATAGACCTGGCACTTGTGACATGTCCGAGAATGCTGATAACAGTCGGCTTCCATTGTGGACCAGTAATATCCTGCCCGAAGGATTTTCTTTGCCATGGTATGTCCACTGGAATGCATTCCGAAGGTACCTTCATGCAGCTCTGCCATGATCCTTTTTGCTTCAGTCTTATCCACACAACGCAATAAGGTTGAATCATGGTTACGTTTGTAAAGAATGCCATTGCTGATGAAGAACTTTGCTGCAAACCTTCTCAGAAACTTCTTGTCATTAACGGATGCACCCTCGGGGTATTCTTGAGCTTCAAGGTACCTCTTTACTTCATGATACCAAGGATTTTCTGTTACCTCTTCGGTCTCAAGATCACAACAATATGCAGGTTCATCCAGTTTCCAAATAATGATCCGGGGAGCCTCGTTGTCCCATTTGACTTTGAACATAGAAGACATCGTAGCTAGCGCGTCCGCCAACTGAATCTCCTCTCTTGGGAAATGTTCAAATGTTATCTCCTCGAAATGGGGAAGCAACGTCAACACATACTCCTTGTAAGGAATAAGATTTGGGTGTTTCGTATCCCACTCGCCTTTGATCTGACTGATCACGAGAGCGGAATCTCCGAAGACACTCAGAAACTTGATCCTTAGGTCAATTGCAGCTCGAAGACCCATAATGCATGCTTCATACTCCGCCATGTTGTTGGTGCAGTTGAAACATAGTCGGGCGGTAAACGGAATATGAGAGCCATTAGGAGATGTGATCACAGCGCCAATGCCATTACCCAAAGCGTTTGAGGCTCCATCAAAATACATAGACCATCGGGATCCTTCCTCAGGTCCTTCATCCGGTCCCAGTATCTCACAATCAGTCACTACCATGATATTCTCGTCTGGAAATTCAAAGTTCATTGACTGGTAATCATCCACTGCCTGATGTGCCAAATGGTCTTCCAATACACTTCCCTTGATTGCTTTTTAAGTTGTGTACTGGATGTCATATTCAGTCAAGATCATCTGCCATCTTGCTATTCTTCCGGACAAGGCAGGCTTTTCGAAGATGTACTTGATTGGATCCATCTTTGAAATCAACAGAGTAGTATGAGTCAACATATATTGTCTTAGCCGACGAGCAGCCCATACCAAAGCGCAGCAAGTTTTCTCGAGCAGTGAGTATCGGGTCTCACAGTCGGTAAACTTTTTGCTAAGGTAATAAATAACATGCTCTTTTTGGCCAAACTCGTCATGCTGCCCCAACACACACCCCATTAAGTTTTCAAGTACTGTCAAGTATAGGATTAGAGGTCTCCCTTCAACTGGTGGCATAAGAATGGGTGGCTCTTGGAGATACTCTTTGATTCTTTCGAAAGCGGCCTGACATTCATCGTTCCAACATACTACTTGATCTTTCTTCAGCAGCTTGAAGATTGGCTCACAAGTAGCAGTTAGATGCGAGATGAATCGGGCAATATAGTTCAACCGTCCTAGAAAGCCTCTGACTTCTTTCTCTGTCTTGGGAGCTGGCATCTCTTGTATGGCTTTCACTTTGGCAGGGTCCACTTGAATACCTTTGTCGCTCACGACGAAACCTAGCAGTTTACCATATCTCACTCCGAAGGTGCACTTGTTTGGGTTTAACCTCAGCTTGTACAACTTCAACCGGTCAAACAGCTTATGTAGATGGTCAAGGTGTTCCTCCTCAGTTTGGGACCTCACAATCATATCGTCGACGTATACTTCGATCTCATGATGGATCATATCATGAAACAGAGCAACCATGGCACGTTGGTATGTTGCCCCAGCATTTTTCAACCCAAAAGGCATGACCTTGTAGCAAAAGGTACCCCACTGAGTAACAAAAGTGGTCTTCTCCATGTCTTTGGGAGCCATCTTTATTTGATTATAAACGGAGAAACCGTCCATGAAGGAGAATACCTTATGCTGAGCAGTGTTGTCAACCAGAACGTCGATGTGAGGCAGAGGGAAGTCATCCTTAGGGCTTGCCCTGTTCAAATCCCTGTAGTCAACACGCATTCGAACCTTACCATCTTTCTTCGGTACCGGAACCACATTGGCAACCGACTGAGGGTAAGAAGTCACTGCTAGAAAACCGGCATCAAACTGTTTCATAACCTCGGATTTAATATTCTCGGACATCTCTGGACGCATACGGCGGACCTTCTGTTTTACCGGAGGGCAGTCTTCTTTGGTAGGCAGGTGATGAACCACAATGTCGGTATCCAACCCAGTCATATCTTCGTAAGACCAGGCAAAGATTTCCACATAGTCATGCAGCATCTGAATCAACCGTTGTTTCACACTAAGCTCCAGATTTGCACCGATCTTGACTTCCTTTTTGTCTGTCTCAGTACCCAGATTTACCGTTTCCACTGGCTCTTCATGCGGCTGAATGACCCTCTCTTCCTGAAGTAGCAGTCTTGCAAGCTCACCAGGCACTTCCCAATCATCTTCACCTTCGTCTTCGGCTAAGTTGATCGGATTTTCAAAGTCATAACTGGAAGTAGCAGAGTCGCTACCAGTGAGATCCAGAGTGGATTGGGACCTGTATATATTAGTGTGTGTAAATAGCTGTTTTGCAATATATAATAAAGAAAGACAAGGAGCGCAAGATTTGAAATGCAAAAAACGTCCAATGCTTTTATTAATGATATATGAAAATGACACACAAAAGCCCTCACAAATGAAGCCACGGTGCCCCGGGTAATACATCGGGCCATAAAGTTTCACAATATTGTCTGTTACAAATTCAAAACAAAGGAGTTCATTACTGAGTAACAAAAGTAATAGGGACGAAGTCTTTCGTTGTCCAGTTGTTTGGTCCACCGTTGGTCGTAGGGTAGATCCAGTTGTCGAATTCAGATTCCTCCACGTCATCTTCATCCCTAATAGCATTTACTCCATGCTTGGGCATGGGAGTAGTCACAACATTGGGCCTCTCGGGCGCCTCGAACTCAACCTCCTTAGCATCGATTAGGTCCTGAACCTTATTCTTCAAAGCCCAATGTTGTACCCCAAAATTTGCCCTCCCATTATCTTCAAAGTTTTGCCAAGCATCACCTCAAATGGTTCAAGGTCTACTCAAAGGCTACACAGTCAACCACCCTCCTAAGCCAGTCAAACTAGGGTTTTAGTTCTTGCAAGGAAGTTGAAGTTTTCAAGGGGCTCAATCAAGTCCCATATGCTCATAAACATTGTCAAACACCTACATGTCAAGTTTCAAGGCTCACAAGGTCAAGTTGCACAGTCAAAAACCCTAATTGCTCCACAGTCAACTGCAGGGGCAAAATGGTCATTTGGCAGTCAAAAGTCAAAAATTTTGGTCAACATCTTATTTTGAAGCCACGATCATCATTTGATCAAGTCTTGATCATGATTCCACAAGAATGGCTCAAAAATCATCAAGGTGTCAAAAGTTTCTATTTTTGGACAGCTGAAAAGTCAACTGTAACTTGACCAAGGTATAACTTTTTCATGGTTCATCAAAAAAATCCCATCCAATGCTCATCTTGAAGGGGAGGAAATTTCCTACAACTCATCTTCACACTCCAAGTCTAAGAAATGCTCTCACAAAAAGTTATCAATTTCAACATTATAGGTCATTTTCAAAAGTCAACAAAAAGGGACTTTAAGTCAAAGACCATAACATGAGATTGGTAAATCAAAATGGCATGGTACCAAAGACATTGGTTAGAGGACTTCAATACCTTTCCAAAATGTCCAAGAACATGATCATAGCTTCAGAATTGAGCAAGATATGCATTGGAGAAGTTGGGAAATTTTTGTGAAATGGCCAAAGTCAATTATCCTTGAAACTTCATTTTTGACAAAAAGGACCCACTTTTTCCACTTGTTTCAGCTTGGCCATGCCTCCCACGTGTCCCACAATTTATTTCAAGATTAAAAATTAATTTTTCCATTTTTATTTAATTTTATTTGATTTAATTCATTTTAAATCTTTAAAATTCAAATAAAAATCAAAGAAATTAATGGAGGGATATTTTGTGGTTTGAATAGCTTTGATACACCATCATTCACCTTCCAAATTCGTGCAAGGCCTATTCCAAGCAAGAAATTCAAATTTTGAACAAAAATGGCAAGTTTCTTTAATGGTGGTTATGAGAAAATCCAAAGCTTAATGGCAATGGTTAAAAGCTCCTTAATGTGACTTATTCTCACTCATTACTATATATACAAGCCTTGCAAGTCTCATTCACAACCTAGAAAAAGTGCACAAACGGCCAGAGAAAAGTTCAAAATTTGTCAAAAAAAAGTGTGAGATCAAAAGGAGTTTTTGCAAGCATTTTCAGGCCAAGAGGAGAACGTGACTCTCTTCTTTGCCATACCCTGAAGCTAAAGCAACCCTTGCCACGTCCTAAGGTCCATTATCAAGCACTGTAAGTATTCCCAGGTCCCCTATAATTTCCATATCATTTTTTTCTCATTACTTTCATGTGCAGATTCTCAAAGGAGGAACACCATAAACCTCATATCCCAGCGCTCCAAGTGTCATCAACGCAGATCCAAAGGACAAAAAGTGTAGCACACCATACTCTGGAGTCAAGCGTGCTGCAGGCAATCATGAAAGTCAAACGTGGATTAGATTTCAGTGGGCTTGGATTGCTTCAATAAACCTCCTATTTGGCCCACACACCCCTTGGTTTTTACTTTCCTTTTTTATTTTGTTTTGTCATTTTCTCTTATTTTTAATTGCTAACCTTTTAATTATTTTTATTATTAACAATTAACTTAATTAACACATTTTCACAAAAAAACCAAAAAATAGAATTAACATTATTATTATTATTTTATTTTGTAAATAAATATTAACCAAAATAGTTTAATTAGGCAATTTTAATTCCTTTTCTTAAAAAATTAAAATAAATCTAGAATTAGGTAAAAGTTAACTTTTAATTTTATTCCATTTCTTTTATTTCATAAAAACACAAAAACAAAAAAAATATTTTCTTTTATTTAAATTAAATTAATTAGTTATTAATTAGCTTTAATTTCATTTTAATTACAAAAAAGACCAAAAAAATTCAATTTCTTTTCTTAAAAGGGTCAACACCCTTAGAACGTTCCCGATTATTTTATTCGCGCGCATTTACTTTATTTGATTATTATGTAATTGTCTTCAAGAATGTAATAGTTAAATAGGTTTATCGCTTTATTTAATTTCCGTACTTATTTACTAAAAAACGGGTCTTTGTAATTTTTGGCGATGTATAGACCCGCGCCTTGTAATAGCGTAGGATTTATGTTTCCGCAATTTACTTTCCGCACCCCTTAACTGTTAACTTGCATGAAAGAATGTATATAAATAAAAACAACTCGTAGCTCACTAATAACAAAGACAAACATTAACTGAATACAACACACAATGCACACACCACTTCTAGGGTACGCCTCACTCGTTGCCTTCGAAACGTGGTCGTCAAGTATAGGATGTTTTAGCGGTCCTTATGTCCATGATCCAGTTGCCTCGAAACAGTTGCCTCGAAACAGTTACCTCGAAACAGTTGCCTCGAAACAGTTGCCTCGAAACAGTTGCCTCGAAACGGTTGCCTCTGATTAAAAAAAAGGATCAAGGACATAAGGGTAGCTTCTAAGGTGTCTTACTATTGCTTCGGTGACCACAATGTTCCTAAAATCGAATTGACCCGAACATCTCCAACGGTGGTGCTACCTACCTCTCAATGGTGGGATGGCACTACCTTAAGGACATTTACACAGCCTAATTCCTTAGGGTAGGTAGATGACTCATGGATACTTGCTCTCTAAAAGACAAAACAAAACCTTTTCACACTGACACTTTCAAAAAGCTTTCAAAACGAATTTTTCAAACACTCTTGAGGACAGATACAAGAGTTATTCAGAAATCTTTCAAAGAAACTTTTGCAAAACCCACTCACACTTTGAAAAGCAAACATTTTGAAAACATAAGAGCAAGTACCTAAGAGCCCGTGGATAACCACGGATAGAAAGGGTGCTAACACCTTCCCTTTCTATAAATCTACCTCCCGAACCGAGAAACATTCTCAATAAGGAATTTTGCTGTGCTTTTGTCCTTTCCATATTGGAGAACATAAAAGACGGTGGCGACTCTTGCTTACCACGACATTTCGCGAAACCAGCTTAAAAAACAGTCAGTTCTATTCCCACCGATCACAGAACTGGCGACTCTGCTGGGGAATTCTTATAAAGTGAGGTGTACCTTAAGACTAAGATCACTTGTGTTTTCAATTGTTGTGCTTGTTTGCTTTATTATTGTGGGATGCATCGGAGTTACATAGATCCTAACCCGGATCTGGGGATACCTTTCTTTAGGTAGCATAAGCTGTGAGGGACCTGTCCGACGTAGACCGACACGGGTGAAGCAGTGGCTACGTTGGTGTGGCACCTTGGTCTGTACCGATATCCCTTGTGTTGTAACGAGGAGAATATGGGTCTTCCAAGGAGTCATTAAGCACCAACCGACCTTAGAACCTTAATTGACCCGACTTGGCCATAGAATAGTAGCAGTATGCTACACCCATTGAGGCTAAACTCTCGCGATGGTTCTGGCCGCAAGAAAAGATTACGATGCTGGAGTTATGACCGATTGAGGGTAGTCAGTGATATTGGGATCCTCTAGAACCCGATTACTTTTGATTAGGACAGGTCTTAACCAACAAACTGAAAGAGGGTAATACCTGAACTCCATGCTGGCCTAAACTCTAAGGGTTGTGGTGTGACTTGTGTGCCTTATCATGTTTGCCTTTGTGAATACTTGTGGTGTGCTTTATCATAACATCATACCATCATAAACATTGCATGCATCCTGTACAAGGACTGACCCATTTCAAAGACAAGAGGGTTTCATCTTTGCTACTGTTTTGTAGGACATCATGATGCCTATGCGAAGGAACACTATCCGATTCAATTTTGTTCACCCACCTGAGTTGCTTGAAGAGTTGGTTAGCAGAATTCCAAATACTACTTCCTTCATCCAGAGGCATGGTTCTCTTCTCAGTTTAGTCACGGCAAAGTGGGACCAACAACTGATGAGCGTCCTGACCCAGTTTTATGACCCTCTGTACCAGTGCTTCACCTTTCAAGACTTCCAGTTGGTCCCTACCCTGGAAGAGTTCTCTGATTTGCTTGGTATCCCTATCTTGGATCAGACTCCCTTCACTGGTTGGGAAAAGACCCTTAGGATTGAGGAGGTTGCTGCAGCCCTTCCTTTGACCAACAAGGAGGTAATGGACAACTGGGTGACTAGAAGCAAAGTTAAGGGTTTCTTGGCCAAGTTTCTGATTGGTAAAGCTAACAGTTTCTGGAATGACCTGGACTTTAGGGCATATGAAGACATTCTGGCTCTCTTAATCTATGGTCTAGTCTTGTTTCCTAATCCTGATAACTTCATTAACGTCACTGCCATAAGGATATTCATGTCTCGCAACCCTGTGCCCACTCTCTTGGGTGATATCTTGCAACAGATTTATGCTCGTACTGCCCGAAGACGAGGAACTCTGTGGTGTTGTATTCCCTTGTTAGTGAGGTGGTTTATTTCGCACCTCCCTAAGTTCGTGCTGAAGAATGAAGAAGGAAGAGGTTGGGCTCATAGGTTAATGTCTCTCACTGATAAGGACATCATTTGGACTCTCAGAGGATTGGATGAGGTAGCTGTTATTGATCGTTGCGGAGAATATCCCAATGTTCCTTTGATTGGTACTCAAGGAGGAATCTCTTATAATCCGTGTTTAGCTCTCCGTCAGTTTGGAAGAGCCAGAAGTACCGGGCCTCATGAGATGTTGGTGCCTCACATCAGTTTTGAGTTTCAGGTAGATAGTGACGAGCTGCGTCGTAGGTTCATCAAGGCTTGGGACAGAATCCACAAAGCTGACCCACAAGAGCTGGGACCAAAGACTTCTTTGCCTATGGAAGCCTACTACAAATGGGTCTGCATCCGTGCTCAGAAGTTAGGTATGCCATATGAAGCTGTCAGACCCGTCATTCTTGAATATCCTGATAGAGATGGGGTTCCTCCAACTGTTCTCCCTCCTCAGATACCCACCGATGTTGATACCCTAAAGAGGTCTTGGGCGCAACTACAAGAAGAACGAGATTCTTATCGGGAAAAGTTCAACGAGCAGGAACAGAAGATCCAAAAGCTGACAAAGCAATTGGAGAACGAGCGGGCCTTGAATGACTATATCCGTACTGAGAAGAGAAGGCCATGGGAGCACTGATGGGCTTTGGATGTTTCTTTTACAGCTTTATTTCCTTTTCAGTATTTTCATTCTTGTAACGCCTAAGGGCAAAATGTTGAACAATTTAAAGTTTGAATCTAATAGAGTGTGTTCCTCTTGTTTACAAAGTTGATTCCCGATTGTCTTTGAAAACATAATTCATACGCATTTCATTCATCATATGCATTACAGGTACCCTTTTTCTACAGGTTGCTTAATCTTCTTCGCTGTTTATTTCAGCACTCAAGCATCATGAATCCTGAACCAACTACCGAGCAAGCTATCAAGGCCCTCCAGGCCCAGAACGCCCAATTTCAGGAGATGGTCATGAACTTGGCCCAAGGACAACAAGAGCTGAAGGCTTTGCTCCTGAAGAAGAATAAGAAGAAGAAGAGGACTGTCCTGTTCAGCAATGGGTGAAGACTCGGGAATACATTGCAGAATGAAGCTGAGAGGACTACTCCATCTGTGGCAGAAGGCAGTCACCAAGGGAGAGAGGTCCCTAGTCCTGTGGTCTCTGACACCGAGACAGACTTCAATGATGAACAGTACCCTCCTGCTGAGGACCGGTACAAGCAGCTGGAAGACAAGTTAAACGCTATGGAGATTCAACGTGTGCCGGGGTTGGATTTCGGTGACTTGGGGTTATCTTCTGGGGTGGTGATCCCGCACAAGTTCAAGGCGCCGACCTTTGTGAAGTATGACGGGGCTTCCTGCCCTAAGATGCACCTCCGTTCTTATGTAAGGAAGATCCAGCCTTACACAGCAGACAAGAACTTATGGATCCACTTCTTCCAGGAGAGTCTTTCAGGGACTCATCTCGAATGGTTCTATCAGCTGGATGGAATCAACATTCGTAACTGGGAGGATTTGGCCACTGCTTTCTATAAGCAGTATCAATATAATTCCGACCTCGCGCCCACGCGTACCCAACTCCAGGGTATGTCGCTGGGAACGGGTGAAGGTTTTAAGGAATACGCACAGAAATGGAGAGATCTGGCTGGCAGGGTGCAGCCACCGTTGACTGACCGGGAGTTAGTGGATATGTTCTTGGGGACCCTATCTGGTCCATTCTTCAATCATCTCATTGGTAATTCCTCTGCTGGGTTTACTAACCTGATCCTGACTGGTGAGAGGATCGAAGCTGGTTTAAAATCGGGGAAGATTCAGAAGGGTACCTCCTCCAATACTGAAAAGAAGCCCTTTAAGAAGGAGGCCAGTGCTGTGTATGGTCCAAGAAGGCAAAACAAACCTGAACGCCGCCAAGCTGTCAACGCGGTGGTTATTTCTAAGCCTGCTGCTGCTCCTCAGCAATACAACCAGCCAAGAGCTGAGAGGCCCAAGAGACAGTATACCCGGCTCAGCATGACTCTCTCTCAGATCCTGCCGCAACTGCTATCGACCAACTTGGTGACCGTCAGAGAGGCTCCGAAGATGGTAAACACAGCATCTCCGAAATACAATCCCAACGCCCGTTGCGCGTATCACTCTGATAGCCCGGGACATTCTACTGATGATTGCTGGTCCCTGAGAAATAAGGTTCAAGACCTCATTGATGCGAAGGAGATACAATTTGAGGCGCCCGAAAGGCCAAACGTTGTAACTGCTCCTATGCCCCAGCATGGAGTAAATGCCATTGAGGAAGACTTGTACGCCGTTTCTATGGATGATGTTGCTACCCCTCTGTCGACTATTAAGAGGAACCTGTTGCTAGCCGGTTTATTTCCGGGTTGTAGCAAGGGTTGCCTTTTGTGTGCTGTTTCCCCTACTAGTTGTCCGTTGCTGAAGTCAGGCATCCAAAGCCTGATGGATAGCAAGGAAATTCTGTTCAAGAAGACCGTTGTTCCTTTTGTTCACGCTGAAGAAGTATATGTCGTCACAATTTTCAACAACCCCTCTAAGGCTCCTTCAAAGAAGCCTGTCCAAATTTTGCCTGTACATAAGGTTTCACCCATCACTATTACTGTTCCGGGTCCCATCCCCTACAAGTCTGATAAAGCTTTCCCGTGGCACTATGGGGCAGATGTTTATGTTATGGGAGTGAAGCAAGAGTTCAATACTGATACCGGTGTCACCAATATCACCGGGCCTGCCAAGGTCACTCGCAGTGGCAGATTGTTTTCACTGGATATTGCGCCACCAACAATTCAGAGGCCTCTTGTTATCACACCTACCAGTGTGCCTGTTCCCCCCCCCCCCCCCTGATCAAGTTTCCACCCCTGCTGCCGAGTCATCTGACGCTCGGGGCAAGGGGATTGCTGCTGATATGCCTGCCTGGACGGAGGCACCAAAGACCATTGTTGAGGCTTCCAAGCAAGAGATGGAAGAGATCCTCAAGATTATAAAGAAGAGTGACTTCAACGTTGTTGAACAACTGGGGCACACCCCATCTAAGATCTCCATGCTTTCATTGTTATTGTGTTCTGAGGCCCATGCTAAGGCCCTGATTGCATTCCTGAAAAAGGCCCACGTACCACAAGAGACGTCTGCTGATCAATTCACCGACTGTGTGGCCAACTTAACCGCTGATAATGGCCTGGGTTTCTCTGATGCTGATCTGACGGCCAAGGGAAAGAACCATAATGATGCCCTGCATGTCTCCATTGAATACAGGGGCACTACTCTTGCTCACGTGCTGGTTGACACTGGTTCTTCACTAAACGTGCTACCCAAGAAGGCTCTAGACAGGCTGGATTGTGAGGGTTTAGAGCTCAAACCAAGTAACATTGTTGTCCGGGCCTTTGACGGGTCCAAAAGAATGGTACATGGTGAGGTTGACATCCCAATCAGGGTTGGGTCATAGGTCTTTGATTCAAAGTTCTATGTAATGGATATCCGACCGTCCTATTCTTGTCTGCTGGGTCGCCCTTGGATCCACAAGGCTGGAGCGGTGACCTCCACATTGCATCAGAAGTTGAAGTACCCAGTCAGGGGGAAGATCGTAACAGTGCAAGGGGAAGAGGAATACATGGTCAGCCACCTCAATTCCTTCAGGTACGTGGAAATGGATGGGGAGTTCATTGAAACCCCCTTTCAACATTTTGAAGAGGTGCCACCAACATTGGCAGCAGCAGAAACAGTGACTGAAGAGGGTTCTCCTTTGAAGATGGCCTCCTTAAAGGACGCCCGGGCTGTGATCGAGAAAGGTGAATGTGCAAACTGGGGCAGGCTCCCTGATTTTACTCCTAAGACTGACAAGTTTGGGCTGGGTTTCACTGCAGAGGCTCAGAAGGCTGTGCGCAAGGCAAGGATTGGTAGACCTCGTGTGTTCATCACCAATCCAGGAGTGAATGCTATTGGGGATGAGGATGAAGTGGAAGAATCCGAATTTGACAGCTGGATCTACCCAACGACTAACGGTGGACCTAGCAACTGGACTGCAAAAGACTTTACACCTATTACTTTTGTCACCCAGTAATGAACTTCTTTGTTTTGGATTTGTAATAAACAATAATTCTAAACTTTATGGCCCGATGTCCTACCCGGGGCACCGTGGTTTTATTTGTGAGGGCTTTTGTTTGTCACTTCCATATATCATGAATAAAAGCATTGGACGTTTTTCACATTTCAAATCTTGCGCTCCCTTTCTTTCTTTATATATATTGCAAAACAGCTATATTTACACACACTCACTTATACAGGTTTCAATCCACTCTGGATCTCACTGGTAACGACCCTGCTACCGCCAGTTATGACTTTGGAAATCCGATCAACTTAGCCGAAGACGAAGGTGAAGATGATTGCGAAGTTCCTGGTGAGCTTGCAAGACTGTTACTCCAGGAAGAGAGGGCCATTCATCCACATGAAGAGCCAGTGGAAACGGTAAATCTGGGTACCGAGACAGACAGAAAGGAAGTCAAGATTGGCGCCAATCTAGAGCTCAGTGTGAAACAACGGTTGATCCAGATGCTACATGACTACATGGAAATCTTTGCTTGGTCCTACGAAGACATGCCTGGGTTGGACACCGACATTGTGGTTCATCACCTGCCTACCAAGGAAGACTGTCCTCCGGTTAAACAAAAGGTCCGCCGTATGCGTCCAGAGATGTCCGAGAAAATCAAAGCTGAGGTTATGAAACAATTTGATGCCGGTTTTCTAGCAGTGACTTCTTACCCTCAGTGGGTTGCCAACGTGGTTCCAGTGCCTAAGAAAGATGGTAAGGTCAGAATGTGTGTCGATTACAGGGATCTGAACAGGGCAAGCCCCAAGGATGACTTCCCCCTACCTCACGTTGACGTTCTGGTTGACAATACTGCCCAACATAAAGTGTTCTCCTTTATGGACGGTTTCTCCGGATATAATCAAATCAAAATGGATCCTGAAGACATGGAGAAGACCACATTTGTTACTCTGTGGGGCACCTTCTGCTACAAGGTCATGCCATTCGGGTTGAAAAATGTTGGGGCAACCTACCAACGTGCCATGGTTGCTTTATTTCATGACATGATCCACCATGAGATTGAAGTATACGTCGATGACATGATTGCAAGGTCCCAAACTGAGGAGGAACACCTGGACCATCTGCAGAAGTTGTTTGACCGTTTGAAGTTGTACAAGCTGAGATTAAACCCGAACAAGTGCACCTTCGGGGTAAGATCTGGAAAATTGCTAGGCTTCGTTGTAAGTGACAAGGGTATTCAAGTGGACCGCGCCAAGGTTAAAGCCATTCAAGAGATGCCAGTTCCTAAGACAGAGAAAGAAGTCAGAGGTTTTCTAGGACGTCTGAATTACATTGCTCGATTCATCTCGCACCTAACTGCTACTTGTGAACCAATCTTCAAGCTGCTGAAGAAAGATCAGGTAGTACGTTGGAACGATGAATGTCAGGCTGCTTTCGACAGAATCAAAGAGTATCTCCAGGAACCACCCATTCTTATGCCACCGGTTGAAGGGAGACCTCTAATACTATACCTGACAGTACTTGACAGCTCAATGGGGTGTGTGCTGGGGCAGCATGACGAGTCTGGCCGAAAAGAGCATGCCATTTATTACCTTAGCAAAAAGTTTACCGACTGTGAGACCCGATACTCACTGCTTGAGAAAACTTGTTGCGCTTTGGTATGGGCTGCTCGCCGGCTGAGACAGTATATGCTGACTCACACTACCTTGTTGATTTCAAAGATGGATCCAATAAAGTACATATTCGAAAAGCCTGCTCTGTCTGGAAGAATAGCAAGATGGCAAATGATCTTGACAGAATACGACATCCAGTACACGACTCAGAAAGCTATCAAGGGAAGTGTGTTGGCAGACCATTTGGCACACCAGGCAGTAGACGACTACCAGTCAATGAACTTTGAGTTTCCAGACGAGAACATCATGGTAGTGACTGATTGTGAAGTACCTGGACCGGATGAAGGACCTGAGGAAGGATCCCGATGGTCTATGCACTTTGACGGAGCCTCCAACGCTTTGGGTAACGGTATTGGCGCTGTAATCATATCCCCTCAAGGCACTCATACTCCACTTACTGCCCGACTATGTTTCAACTGCACCAACAACATGGCAGAGTATGAGGCATGCATCATGGGTCTTTAAGCTGCGATTGACTTAAGGATCAAGTTTCTGAGTGTCTTCGGAGATTCCGCTCTCGTGATCAATCAGATCAAAGGCGAGTGGGATACGAAACATCTGAATCTTATTTCTTACAGAGAATGTGTGTTGACATTGATCCCCCATTTCACAGAGATAACTTTTGAACATTTCCCAAGAGAGGAGAATCAGTTGGCGGACGCGTTGGCTACGATGTCTTCTATGTTCAAAGTCAAGTGGGACAATGAAGCTCCCCGGATCATCATCTGGAAACTGGACGAACGTGCATACTGTTGTGATCTTGAGGCTGAGATAGTAACTGAAAAACCCTGGTACCTTGAGGTGAAAAGGTACTTGGAAGCTCAAGAATACCCTGAAGGCGCATCCATCAATGATAAAAAGTTTCTGAGAAGGTTCGCAGCAAAGTTCTTCCTCAGCAATGGCATTCTATACAAGCGAAACCATGATTCGACCTTACTGCGTTGTGCGGATAAAACTGAAGCAGAAAAGATCATGGCAGAGCTACATGAGGGTACCTTCGGGACACATTCCAGTGGACACACTATGGCGAAGAAAATCCTCCGGGCAGGATATTACTGGTCCACAATGGAAGCTGACTGTTACCAACACTCTCGGACATGTCACAAATGCCAGATCTACGCTGATAAGGTGCACGTTCCTCCAGTTCCTCTGAATGTCCTAACAACACCGTGGCCTTTCGCAATGTGGGACATTGACATGATCGGTGAGATTAAACCTACGGCATCTAACGGACATCGCTTCATCCTGGTGGCGATCGATTACTTTACAAAGTGGGTTGAGGCAGCTTCATATGCTACAGTAACCAAGAATGTTGTGGCACGGTTCATTCGGCATAATCTGATCTGTCGATACGGAATCCCTGAAAGAATCATTACAGACAACGGTACCAATCTTAACAACAAGATGATCATTGAGCTCTGCGAGCAATTCAAGATACAGCACCACAACTCTTCTCCCTACAGGCCGAAGATGAACGGGGTTGTTGAAGCAGCTAATAAGAATATCAAGAAAATTGTGCAGAAGATGACAGTGACCTATAAAGATTGGCACGAGATGTTACCGTTTGCTCTTCATGGGTACCGTACCTCAGCACGGACGTCAACCGGGGCAATTCCCTTTTCCTTGGTCTATGGCATGGAGGCAGTATTGCCCATAGAAGTCCAGATACCCTCTCTCCGGATAATGAAGGATGCATATCTGAGCGAAGATGACTGGATCCAGACTCGACTTGATCAATTAAACCTAATTGACGAAAAGAGACTCACTGCTATTTGTCATGGTCAAACGTATCAAAAACGAATGATCAGGGCATTTAACAAGAAAGTCAGACCACAAGAGTATCAAGTTAGGGACCTGGTAATCAAACGTATCATCCTTCCTCAGAGTGATCCCAGGGGAAAATGGACCCCTACGTACGAAGGGCCATTTGTGGTTAAACATGTCTTCTCAGGAGGAGCCATGATCCTAACCACCATGGATGGTGACGACCTTCCTCACCCCGCCAATGCAGACATAGTAAAAAGATACTACGCATAACAAAAGACCCGCTAGGTTGACATACCTAGGCAAAAATAAGGGCTTCCCGGCGAACCAAAAGGGTTCGGGCAAAAATAAGGGATGAAAATGAAAAAAAATCTGTACACCCGGCAAGTCGAAAACCTGAAAAGGCGGCTTGGGCAAAAATGGGTATCCCGGTGGACTGAAAACCCGAAAGGGCGGTCCAGGCAAAAATTAGGGATAAAGCGTAATACTATGTCTCATTGGATCACCTTGCATCCAGAATCCGGTATCAGCTATCAGGTTCAAAGGGCGTCAATCAATCAGCTTCATCTTCAGCTAGGTCGTCAAGTGATGAGATGATTGAAGACATAAAGGCGATAGCAGAGTTGAAACCCAGTGGAATCATTCCTTTCACA
Source organism: Vicia faba (assembly GCA_948472305.1). Taxonomy (NCBI): domain Eukaryota; kingdom Viridiplantae; phylum Streptophyta; class Magnoliopsida; order Fabales; family Fabaceae; genus Vicia; species Vicia faba. The sequence continues at coordinate 560,089,037 of OX451737.1, forward strand.
TGGTTGTTTTGTTTTCCTTTTCAAAATTGTAAACTCTATGTTGTTCGGCGGCGTCCTCTTACTAGGACGTCAGCCTCTTGTATATAAACGCCTATTTACAGGCTAACTTCAAATCAATACAAAATCACATTTTCAGACAAATTGCCAATTATTGTTTTTCCTTTTTCTGTTTTGTTTTGCGAAGAACGTCCAATGTTCAATTGTGATATATGCATTTGACATTAATTGCTAACTCATAAATACTTGCATGCGAAACAAAGGATTAATTACAGGTGACATTAGAAACAGGGGCAATATTGAGTTGTCTAAGCGATCTAGTTGCTCTGTCCACCAAGGTACCAAGGTAAGTTCGGCTGAAGAGCGTAACCGAGATATCTTAACTCCACAGAGAGTGAGCCAGCAAGTCAACGATACTCTCCCCAAGAAAAGTTATACTGTCAGCCTCAAGGGAGTGGGTATCCCCATAAGATCTCAACATTCCCCAGCGGAGTATAGTTATTCCTCAACAAGCGTCCCCGGCAGTCTTGATCTAAGATTGTTCCCCGGCGGAATACAGACATCCAGCGGAGCCACCTCCCCAGTACAGTCTCAAAAGTCTCCCCAGGAGAGTTGAACCATCCCTCCAGTAGGAAGCTTATCCCCAGTAGATTCTGGAAGCTTATCCCTTGCAGAGCACGAACGCAGCTCCCGGACTTTATTCAAAGGTTTTTCTTCACCAGAGCTTATAACTGGGTTATCCTCAGCCAAAAGCCACGGAAAGATCGTCCCCGACGAAGTCTTCCTATACCCAGCGGAGTTCATCCAATCTTCCAACAAACTCAACAACGGTATCCCCAGCGGAGTTCTCATCCTACTCCCAGCAAAGTACCTCTCTCCCCACAGAGTATTTTCCCCAGCAAGATCACTAGAGTAATCTCCCCCGCAGAGTAATCTCCAAGTTTATTCCCCAACGGAGTCATCTTCTCCCAACAGGTTTATTCTCGCAATCATCATCCCCAGCGGAAGCAAAGAACTTCACTCTTCGACATCAGCCCAGGATTCAGCTTCCCGGCATTCGTCAAGGATTTATTTTCCTAGACGAAAATACATTCATAAACATCACATCATCATACATTATAGCATGCATATATGTATCATGAACATACAATCTCAGTCATCTCATAACGTCATGCATCTCATACATCATGACATTGCATACAACTAACGTTTTGTCTTTTCAGGACAAAGGTCAGTACAAAGATGATTACTATCAACTGTCGCAATTCCAGATTCGATACCTGTATCTTGCCAGGGCACATCTGTGAGCGACTAATTCCAGACTCGATTCCTGTATCCTGCCAGGGCACGTCTGAAGAGTTCGAAGATCCGATTCCTGTATCTTGCCAGGGTGTATCTGTTGACGACTACATTACCATACTCGATTCCTGTATCTTGCCAGGGCACGTCTGAAGAGTTCGAAGATCTGATTCCTGTATCTTGCCAGGGTGTATCTGTTGACGACTACATTACCAGACTCGATTCCTGTATCTTGACAGGGCACGTCTGAAGAGTTCGAAGATCCGATTCCTGTATCTTGACAGGGTGTATCTGTTGACGACTACATTACCATACTCGATTCCTGTATCTTGCCAGGGCACGTCTGAAGAGTTCGAAGATCCGATTCCTGTATCTTGCCAGGGTGTATCTGTTGACGACTATATTCTCCGGACTCGATTCCTGTATCTTGCCAAGGCACGTCTGAAGAGTTCGAAGATTCGATTCCTGTATCTGGCCAGGGCACATCTACATAAAGAGTTTGAAGATCAACTCCTGTAACAGGCCAGGTAATTATTTTTCTTTTCTCAGGTACGCAAGTTCTCGCTAAGGAATCTCTTACGCGATCGACACCTAGATGGCATCTATAAGCCCATTCCCGACAAGGTTCTGTCACACTTCCAGATGGCATCTATAAGCCCATCCTCTTATCCACCATCTCTCCAAATGGCATCTGTAAGCCCATTCCCGCTGTCACACTGTTGATACTCAACTATGTGAGTGCAAATTTCTGGGCACTCTAGTGTTCAATCATCTTCCACCTTCGGATCACGAAAGGCATGCAAGCCAATCTACATCCTTAGGTCAAAGAAGATTGAACAGGGGCAACTGTTGTACCCCAAAATTTGCCCTCCCATAATCTTCAAAGTTTTGCCAAGCATCACCTCAAATGTATCAAGGTCTACTCAAAGGCTACACAGTCAACCACCCTCCTAAGCCAGTCAAACTAGGGTTTTGGTTCTTGCAAGGAAGTTGAAGTTTTCAAGGGGCTCAATCAAGTCCCATATGCTCATAAACATTGTCAAACACCTACATGTCAAGTTTCAAGGCTCACAAGGTCAAGTTGCACAGTCAAAAACCCTAATTGCTCCACAGTCAACTGCAGGGGCAAAATGGTCATTTGGCAGTCAAAAGTCAAAATTTTTGGTCAACATCTTATTTTGAAGCCACAATCATCATTTGATCAAGTCTTGATCATGATTCCACAAGAATGGCTCAAAAATCATCAAGGTGTCAAAAGTTTCTATTTTTGGACAGCTGAAAAGTCAACTGTAACTTGACCAAGGCATAACTTTTTCATGGTTCATAAGAAAAATCCCATCCAATGCTCATCTTGAAGGGGAGGACATTTCCTACAACTCATCTTCACACTCCAAGTCTAAGAAATGCTCTCACAAAAAGTTATCAATTTCAACATTATAGGTCATTTTCAAAAGTCAACAAAAAGGGACTTTAAGTCAAAGACCATAACTTGAGATTGGTAAATCAAAATGGCATGGGACCAAAGACATTGGTTATAGGACTTCAAGTCCTTTCCAAAATGTCCAAGAACATGATCATAGCTTCCAAATTGAGAAAGATATGCATTGGAGAAGTTGGGAAATTTTTGTGAAATGGCCAAAGTCAATTATCCTTGAAACTTCATTTTTGACAAAAAAGGGCCCACTTTTTCCACTTGTTTCAACTTGGCCATGCCTCCGACGTGTCCCACAATTTATTTCAAGATTAAAAATTAATTTTTCCATTTTTATTTAATTTTATTTGATTTAATTCATTTTAAATCTTTAAAATTCAAATAAAAATCAAAGAAATTAATGGAGGGATATTTTGTGGTTTGAATAGCTTTGATACACCATCATTCGCCTTCCAAATTCGTGCAAGGCCTATTACAAGCAAGAAATTCAAATTTTGAACAAAAATGGCAAGTTTCTTTAATGGTGGTTATGAGAAAATCCAAAGCTTAATGGCAATGGTTAAAAGCTCCTTAATGTGACTTATTCTCACTCATTACTATATATACAAGCCTTGCAAGTCTCATTCAAAACCTAGAAAAAGTGCACAAACGGCCAGAGAAAAGTTCAAAATTTGTCAAAAAAAAGTGTGAGATCAAAAGGAGTTTTTGCAAGCATTTTCAGGCCAAGAGGAGAACGTGACTCTCTTCTTTGCCATACCCTGAAGCTAAAGCAACCCTTGCCACGTCCTAAGGTCCATTATCAAGCACTGTAAGTATTCCCAGGTCCCCTATAATTTCCATATCATTTTTTTTCATTACTTTCATGTGCAGATTCTCAAAGGAGGAACACCATAAACCTCATATCCCAGCGCTCCAAGTGTCATCAACGCAGATCCAAAGGACAAAAAGTGTAGCACACCATACTCTGGAGTCAAGCGTGCTGCAGGCAATCATGAAAGTCAAACGTGGCTTAGATTTCAGTGGGCTTGGATTGCTTCAATAAACCTCCTATTTGGCCCACACACCCCTTGGTTTTTACTTTCCTTTTTTATTTTGTTTTGTCATTTTCTCTTATTTTTAATTGCTAACCTTTTAATTATTTTTATTATTAACAATTAACTTAATTAACACATTTTCACAAAAAAACCAAAAAATAGAATTAACATTATTATTATTATTATTTTATTTTGTAAATAAATATTAACCAAAATAGTTTAATTAGGCAATTTTAATTCCTTTTCTTAAAAAATTAAAATAAATCTAGAATTAGGTAAAAGTTAACTTTTAATTTTATTCCATTTCTTTTATTTCATAAAAACACAAAAACAAAAAAATATTTTCTTTTATTTAAATTAAATTAATTAGTTATTAATTAGCTTTAATTTCATTTTAATTACAAAAAAGACCAAAAAAATTCAATTTCTTTTCTTAAAAGGGTCAACACCCTTAGAACGTTCCCGATTATTTTATTCGCGCGCATTTACTTTATTTGATTATTATGTAATTGTCTTCAAGAATGTAATAGTTAAATAGGTTTATCGCTTTATTTAATTTCCGTACTTATTTACTAAAAAACGGGTCTTTGTAATTTTTGGCGATGTATAGACCCGCGCCTTGTAATAGCGTAGGATTTATGTTTCCGCAATTTACTTTCCGCATCCCTTAACTGTTAACTTGCATGAAAGAATGTATATAAATAAAAACAACTCGTAGCTCACTAATAACAAAGACAAACATTAACTGAATACAACACACAATGCACACAACACTTCTAGGGTACGCCTCACTCGTTGCCTTCGAAACGTGGTCGTCAAGTATAGGATGTTTTAGCGGTCCTTATGTCCATGATCCAGTTGCCTCGAAACAGTTGCCTCGAAACAGTTGCCTCGAAACAGTTGCCTCGAAACAGTTGCCTCGAAACGGTTGCCTCGGATTAAAAAAAAGGATCAAGGACATAAGGGTAGCTTCTAAGGTGTCTTACTATTGCTTCGGTGACCACAATGTCCCTAAAATCGAATTGACCCGAACATCTCCAACGGTGGTGCTACCTACCTCTCAATGGTGGGATGGCACTACCTTAAGGACATTTACACAGCCTAATTCCTTAGGGTAGGTAGATGACTCATGGATACTTGCTCTCTAAAAGACAAAACAAAACCTTTTCACACTGACACTTTCAAAAAGCTTTCAAAACGAATTTTTCAAACACTCTTGAGGACAGATACAAGAGTTATTCAGTAATATTTCAAAGAAACTTTTGCAAAACCCACTCACACTTTGAAAAGCAAACATTTTGAAAACATAAGAGCAAGTACCTAAGAGCCCGTGGATAACCACGGATAGAAAGGGTGCTAACACCTTCCCTTTCTATAAATCTACCTCCCGAACCGAGAAACATTCTCAATAAGGAATTTTGTTGTGCTTTTGTCCTTTCCATATTGGAGAACATAAAAGACGGTGGCGACTCTTGCTTACCACGACATTTCGCGAAACCAGCTTAAAAAACAGTCAGTTCTATTCCCACCGATCACAGAACTGGCGACTCTGCTGGGGAATTCTTATAAAGTGAGGTGTACCTTAAGACTAAGATCACTTATGTTTTCAATTGTTGTGCTTGTTTGCTTTATTATTGTGGGCTGCATCGGAGTTACATAGATCCTAACCCGGATCTGGGGATACCTTTCTTTAGGTAGCATAAGCTGTGAGGGACCTGTCCGGCGTAGACCGACACGGGTGAAGCAGTGGCTACGTTGGTGTGGTACCTTGGTCTGTACCGATATCCCTTGTGTTGTAACGAGGTGAATATGGGTCTTCCAAGGAGTCATTAAGCACCAACCGACCTTAGAACCTTAATTGACCCGACTTGGCCATAGAATAGTAGCAGTATGCTACACCCATTGAGGCTAAACTCTCGCGATGGTTCTGGCCGCAAGAAAAGATTACGATGCTGGAGTTATGACCGATTGAGGGTAGTCAGTGATATTGGGATCCTCTAGAACCCGGTTACTTTTGATTAGGACAGGTCTTAACCAACAAACTGAAAGAGGGTAATACCTGAACTCCATGCTGGCCTAAACTCTAAGGGCTGTGGTGTGACTTGTGTGCCTTATCATGTTTGCCTTTGTGAATACTTGTGGTGTGCTTTATCATAACATCATACCATCATAAACATTGCATGCATCCTGTACAAGGACTGACCCATTTCAAAGACAAGAGGGTTTCATCTTTGCTACTGTTTTGTAGGACATCATGATTCCTATGCGAAGGAACACTATCAAGTTCAATTTTGTTCACCCACCTGAGTTGCTTGAAGAGTTGGTTAGCAGAATTCCAAATACTACTTCCTTCATCCAGAGGCATGGTTCTCTTCTCAGTTTAGTCACGGCAAAGTGGGACCAACAACTGATGAGCGTCCTGACCCAGTTTTATGACCCTCTGTACCAGTGCTTCACCTTTCAAGACTTCCAGTTGGTCCCTACCCTGGAAGAGTTCTCTGATTTGCTTGGTATCCCTATCTTGGATCAGACTCCCTTCACTGGTTGGGAAAAGACCCTTAGGATTGAGGAGGTTGCTGCAGCCCTTCCTTTGACCAACAAGGAGGTAATGGACAACTGGGTGACTAGAAGCAAAGTTAAGGGTTTCTTGGCCAAGTTTCTGATTGGTAAAGCTAACAGTTTCTGGAATGACCTGGACTTTAGGGCATATGAAGACATTCTGGCTCTCTTAATCTATGGTCTAGTCTTGTTTCCTAATCCTGATAACTTCATTAACGTCACTGCCATAAGGATATTCATGTCTCGCAACCCTGTGCCCACTCTCTTGGGTGATATCTTGCAACAACTTTATGCTCGTACTGCCCGAAGACGAGGAACTCTGTGGTGTTGTATTCCCTTGTTAGTGAGGTGTTTTATTTCGCACCTCCCTAAGTTCGTGCTGAAGAATGAAGAAGGAAGAGGTTGGGCTCATAGGTTAATGTCTCTCACTGATAAGGACATCATTTGGACTGTCAGAGGATTGGATGAGGTAGCTGTTATTGATCGTTGCGGAGAATATCCCAATGTTCCTTTGATTGGTACTCAAGGAGGAATCTCTTATAATCCGTGTTTAGCTCTCCGTCAGTTTGGAAGAGCCAGAAGTACCGGGCCTCATGAGATGTTGGTGCCTCACATCAGTTTTGAGTTTCAGGTAGATAGTGACGAGCTGCGTCGTAGGTTCATCAAGGCTTGGGACAGAATCCACAAAGCTGACCCACAAGAGCTGGGACCAAAGACTTCTTTGCCTATGGAAGCCTACTACAAATGGGTCCGCATCCGTGCTCAGAAGTTAGGTATGCCATATGAAGCTGTCAGACCCGTCATTCTTGAATATCCTGATAGAGATGGGGTTCCTCCAACTGTTCTCCCTCCTCAGATACCCACCGATGTTGATACCCTAAAGAGGTCTTGGGCGCAACTACAAGAAGAACGGGATTCTTATCGGGAAAAGTTCAACGAGCAGGAACAGAAGATCCAAAAGCTGACAAAGCAATTGGAGAACGAGCGGGCCTTGAATGACTATATCCGTACTGAGAAGAGAAGGCCATGGGAGCACTGATGGGCTTTGGATGTTTCTTTTACAGCTTTATTTCCTTTTCAGTATTTTCATTCTTGTAACGCCTAAGGGCAAAATGTTGAACAATTTAAAGTTTGAATCTAATAGAGTGTGTTCCTCTTGTTTACAAAGTTGATTCCCGATTGTCTTTGAAAACATAATTCATACGCATTTCATTCATCATATGCATTACAGGTACCCTTTTTCTACAGGTTGCTTAATCTTCTTCGCTGTTTATTTCAGCACTCAAACATCATGAATCCTGAACCAACTATCGAGCAAGCTATCAAGGCCCTCCAGGCCCAGAACGCCCAATTTCAGGAGATGGTCATGAACTTGGCCCAAGGACAACAAGAGCTGAAGGCTTTGCTCCTGAAGAAGAATAAGAAGAAGAAGAGGACTGTCCTGTTCAGCAATGGCAGAAGACTCGGGAATACATTGCCGAATGAAGCTGAGAGGACTACTCCATCTGTGGCAGAAGGCAGTCACCAAGGGAGAGAGGTCCCTAGTCCTGTGGTCTCTGACACCGAGACAGACTTCAATGATGAATAGTACCCTCCTGCTGAGGACCGGTACAAGCAGCTGGAAGACAAGTTAAACGCTATGGAGATTCAACGTGTGCCGGGGTTGGATTTCGGTGACTTGGGGTTATCTTCTGGGGTGGTGATCCCGCACAAGTTCAAGGCGCCGACCTTTGTGAAGTATGACGGGGCTTCTTGCCCTAAGATGCACCTCCGTTCTTATGTAAGGAAGATCCAGCCTTACACAGCAGACAAGAACTTATGGATCCACTTCTTCCAGGAGAGTCTTTCAGGGACTCATCTCGAATGGTTCTATCAGCTGGATGGAATCAACATTCGTAACTGGGAAGATTTGGCCACTGCTTTCTATAAGCAGTATCAATATAATTCCGACCTCGCGCCCACGCTGTTTACCTCGGGTTTTGGTAAACAACCGCTGATCCTCCAGAAGGTTACTTATCTGGTTACTCGCAGGATCGATCAGATTGATCCTATGGACATAGGTTGATTTTGAAGTTTGATTAAGGTGGATAAGGACTTTAAATAAATTGTTTCAAGTAAATTGCATAAAGGAAAGGCTTGGTAAAATAAACAAGGCTTGAATGTAAAGGTTCGACAGGAATCTTAAAGGGAAAAAGCATGTAAAATACTGGAAAAGTAAATGACTTGAATTAATAAATTGGTGTTTCACACATACATTTCTCAACAATTCGTTCGCTCACACTGGGTACTTGAATCTAAATGAGTGACTATGTATCTATTGTGAACACACGCGAGAAACTACACGTCTACTCCTATTTATACAAAAACATTCCAAGTAACCGTCGGGCAGTTACACTGCTTCGAGATCAAGCCACTTGTCACGTTCTCCATGTTCGACGTTCCAGATCCTTGCACGTTCGCACGTAGTAACTGCTGGAAACCGTTTTCCCTCCAAAGCTTTGAATTTCAAACTGCTCCACTCTGGACCATCAAACACGTTCGTCAAGAGACGTCTTCGACGAAAACTCCTTCGACGTCGAAGGCAATCAGCCTTCTTCCTTGGAAGAAATCTTCTAAGTATTTGGCCATCTTTCGACGGACACTTCGACAGGCTTAGCCAGTCGAAAGCATCTTTCAGCTTTTAATGACTGCCATCAATCAAAACAAAGGTGTCGAATTTAGGAGCCAACAAATTGCCCCCCAAGAATGCCTTATTTCGACTCTGAAAGAAAAAGGCATTCTTTGAAAACGCCATTCGACACCTGTTTTTCCACGCCTAGTCACAAGTTAACTTGTGCACTTTTTGTTGCTTTTTACCAACTATTGGCAATCCCAAGAAACCATCATTGATTTGATCCTAGGACGTCACTGTCAGTACGGCGTGCAGAACCAAAACATCACTTCATAATTTGTCATTATGACAAATCCAAAAAACGAGGACGCACGCTGCGTCTCTCTGTTTCTGCAGAAACGGCCAAAACAACAGGATGCTGCCACGCGTCCCACTAATTCCTGCAGCATTAAATGACATTTAATGCCCTCGTTATTGGGAATTTCTCCTACTACTATAAATAGTAGTGAATATCCCATTGTGGGACTTTTCACGCAAACTATCTCTCAAACTCCCTTGCTTTCTTGCAAACTTGTTCTCTTTGCAGAAAAACTCTTCCTTTTCCAACTTCATCTTCATCCTCAACAATGGCTTCTGCTTCAACTGCCCCCAAGACTAACGCACCAACTGAACAACTTGCTAAGCCCAAGGTCTTTGTAACTGCTCCGGTAGTGAACGCTACAGGGAAACGAAGGGTCCCCGAACCATCTGACATCTCCGTTCGTGACGCTTACTCGCGTCACTTGATGATTCCGGTTGGATATTCCAACCAAATCTTCGCAATGGCTGGACCCATGCATCCAAGCATTTCTGAAGCTCTAAAGATCAAGAGCTACTTCCCCATCGTCGAGAAGCTCAAGCCAGTAGCCTGTGCTAAGAAGGATGCAGAAGATAACGAAGACCCCACACACGAGAAGATCAACCTTCGTTTCTTCAACAGAAGCGTTAGAGTTTTTAGGTCTTGCCCTAATCTCACCCAGGACTATGTTGCTTGGCTAACAAAGCTGGAAAAACATCAAACTCCAGTCTGGAAGGAAATGGGCATCTTTGACCTAATAATGCTGTCGAAGACAGGTTTAAACTACTCCCCAGAGATGCTTATAGCTTCGATGCTGTTCTGGGATAACTCTCACTTCACCTTTCACCTTCCATGTGGGATGTTAACCCCCACACTCTTCGACGTAGCAGCCATCACTGGCCTTCGACCAACCGGAGATTACTTCGACCCGGAAGAGATGTCGGAGGACCAAATTGGCTTTTCTGAGACGAAGCCAACATTCACCACCTTTATCAACCATTTTCATGACCAGTCGACAGACGCAGTGTCAGACGTTGAACACATAGCGTTTCTAGCCTTATGGCTAACTCGCTTCGTGTTCTGTTCGAAGTCTCTGCAAGTGACCAAAAAGATGGTCACTCTGGCCACCCAACTGCATCACCGCCAGAACATCTGTCTGGCAGAACTAATTCTGGCAAGTCTTTATGACTCCATCAGCAATGGGGTTACTCTTTTGAAGCATATCGAAGATAGGAACAGTTTGCTACTCGCTGGGCCTTTCTGGCTACTTCAACTGTGGCTTAACGCCACTTTCGAGTCTTTCTTACCCAAGAAGACTCAGATAAATGAACAAGCCCCAGCGATAGCTAATAGACGTATCGAAGGGATTAGGTTGGCTCTACTGACACCTGTGGAAGATGGGCTAGAGTTCCAACAAACCTTCACTAACTTCGTGCTGATGTTCGCTCGAAGGAAGGAATTCGTTTCAACTATGGCTCCATTTGCACAACGAAAGGTGGGGCCAGCATGGTTTACAAGGTCACATCCCAAGGAGTCGAGTGGTCCCAACGTCGATGAGCACTCTGTACTTTGGGAGGCATTCCTTACCCCAAGGATTATGCCTCTTCGATTTAAGAGTTCTAAGACTCATCTGAGTCTGCTTGCCTATCAACCAAATCTGGTATCTCGCCAGTTTGGTATCATCCAAACCCTGCCTTCTCCCATTTTCCCAAGAGAGAAGTCAATGTTGTACTTCTGCAACGATTATACAGAAGAAGCTGCCACCAGGCATATCGGAAGATATACTGGTCGAACCATCCTCTCGCTGTTCAACTACCAGCTTAACTTCCTTTGTTCGCCATCTTTTGAAGAATGGTGGAGAAGCTATTACGCTGAGTACTTCTTCGACGAGAAGGACTTCATAGCAGAGTTGCAGAAGTCTTTTGTCCTCGTGTTGGACAAAGTCAAGAAATGTAAGTTCATTTTCTCACATTACTTTTTGTCTTTCTCTTCGACTGCCAGCCTGCTAACTTTTCCTTTCGCTTCCAGTTGTTCGAAAGCCCTTGGCCAAGAAGGCTACAGGAGGCCCACAAGGAGGGGTCCCTTCGACAAAACCTCCACCGCCGGCGAAGACTATAGCGCCGGCGAAGACAACAGGCAACCAACAGGGGGAAGGCTCTTCGAGGAGGCCTCCTGCATCGGTAACCAGATTTTCTTCATTTTCATTCTGGCTTTCGATTATTTATTTTCGACGTAATTATTCAATCGAATTCCTATTGGTTTTCAGGCCCCTTCGCCCAAGAAAAGGGCGGCATTTGTGATTGAATCGGGGAGTGATGACGAAAGTGATTCTCCTCCTTCTCCCTTAAAGAGGCGAAAGTTAACAAAGGACGCTTCTGTTCCTACTCCCGCTCCTGAAGGTCGAACCGTCAGAATAAAAGTTGGTGTGAGAAAGCCTAGGCCACCTGCAGTGGTCATCGAAGAACCAACTGAGGAGGAACTGAACGCTCTAGTTACCAAGCCTGTCGAAAGTGATAATTCCAGCCCTGGGGCTGAAGTCAATCCACAGGTAATCTATTGGACCCTTCTTATAACTTAGGCATAGATACCAGTATTTGATTATTTCTCTTTCGACATCTGAAGATTCGTCTTCTTTCTCTTTTTCAGGATACCACTGGAAGTTCCCCACCAAGGACTTCAGAAACTCTAGAATCTGCTGACCTTAGCAGGCCTCAGGTGCAAGATTTGGGCAATGACGAAGCCCACACTGAGCATGAGGCCAATGCTGAAACAGTGGAGAAGACAACTGAAGAACCTATGGCGGAGGAAACACAGCCAGAAACGGTTCCTGTGGTGGTCTTGTCATCAGAAGAGAATCCTGAAGGAAGAGACCAAGGCAATGGCGAAGAGAATCAAGATGCTGTTGACGAAGAGCATGAAGGTGGTACTGGCGAAGAACACCAGGATGACGCCAGCGAAGAACCACAGAATGACGCTGGCGAAAGACCCCAAGGTGAAGTTAACGAAGAACCACGAGTCGACGCTAGTACCGCCTCAGTTCAAGTCGAAAAGCAACCAAACGAGGCACTCAGCATTCAACAGCCTCAAGTCCAAGATCATACTGTGACAAGGGTCACTTCCTCAAAGCACAGGTCGAAAGAGGATCTGGAAATCTTGAAACGAACTGACCCCGTCAGCTACCTCAATGCCATCATTGAGAGTAAGAGTTCATCTGACACTAATCAGGAAATTCCTACTCTGTCGGGGAAGTCTACTGAAACTTCTCCTCTTAATGATGCATTGGCGAAGGTCAAGGCCCAGTTCTTCAAGAGAGATTTAATGAAGACTTTAGAGGGGGACCCTACTGCTTCATCTTGCTTAAAAGAGGTTTTGAATGCTGTTGATTTCGATGCTGTAGCCCCAGAAATCTCAGACTTAATCATGGAATTACATTCTATGATTGACCAAGTCTCAGCGGATTACCGGCGCCAACGAACTTTTAACAGTCAGCTCGAAACGCTGCATGGCAAGAGCCTATCTGCATGGACTGCTGTCTCAAGTTCGACTTCTCGAATTGCCGAGTTGTCGAAACAGAAAACGTCTGCACAGGAAAGGTTCGATGCTATTGAGCGAGAGAATGTCTCCTTCCGAGCACAAATTGCAGAGATAGAGGCGAAGATAAACGCCAACACTGCGCTCCAGGAGGAAATTCTTTCGACCATCCCAGACGCTGAGAGCCAGACTGAGATCAAGCAAGGCCTGGAGTTCGCTGAGAGGGCCCAAAGCCTCGATGCTCAAATTGCCAAACTGGAGCAAGAAAAATCTTGGTGCAAGAAGAGGTTGGATTTGCAGCATGCTAAGTATCTTCGACTTAAGAATTCTCTTTCTTTTTGATTCTCTTTTGTAACCATCTTCTGTAATCGCTTTCGACAACAATTGCCATTTTGGCAGAAATTAATAAAACTTTCCATTTTGGCATTTCTATGGTTAATTTAGTTTATTATTTTATTTTTATCTCTTGAAGTATAGGCTTATATTTTTTCAAATATTTACCATTTACTCTCAAGAGCCTTTTATCACCACTTATCTCTTCGACCTCATATGCTCCACCAGAAAAAGTTTGGATAATTCTGAAGGGTCCTTCCCATTTGGGTGACCATTTCCCCATGCTTCGATCCCGTCGATCCATGGGAAGAATTACCTTCCAGACTAAATCTTCAGGCAAAAATACCTTAGGTTTTACCTTTCTATTATAAGAGTCTTCGACTCTTTTCTTCTGAAGCCTGAGTAAGTCGAGAGCGTGTAATCTCTCTTCGTCTAAATCCACCAATTCATCTAACATCATATTCCAATAAACCTCAGAAGGAATATCATAATGCCTCTGAACTCTTGCAGATTGAAGACAAATTTCTGCTGGCAATACTGCATCATGGCCAAAAGTTAGCCTATATGGTGTTGTACCAATGGCTTCTTTTGGGGACGTTCGACAAGCCCATAAAATCTGGTCTAACGTCTTATGCCAATTCTTTGGTTTCTTCCCAACATGTTTCTTTATCAAGCCAATTACCACTTTGTTAGCTGCTTCGACTTGACCATTCGCCTGTGCATAATAAGGCGTGGATGTTAGGAGTTTGAACCCTGTTTCCTGAGCAAATTCCTGCATCTTTCGACCAGTGAAAACTGAACCTTGATCAGTTGTTATTGTCTCAGGGATTCCATACCTAAATACAATGTTCTTTTGAATAAATTCAATGACATTTTCTTGGTCTACATTGACTAAAGGGACAGCTTCGATCCACTTAGTAAAATAATCAACGCCTACCAATATGTATTTCTGACTCTTTGATGATGTTGGTCGAATCTCTCCAATAAGATCCAACGCCCATCCTCGAAAGGGCCAAGGCTTCACTATCGAGTGAAGTTCGCTTGCTGGTACATGCTGGATGCCTGTATGAACTTGACACTCTTGGCAACCTTTGGCGAACTCAACACAATCTTTCAGCATAGTGGGCCAATATAGTCCTTGTCGAAACAACAACCATTTCATCTTATGGCCTGCTTGGTGAGCCCCACATGCCCCAGCATGCGTAGTCGAAAGGGCTATGTATGCTTCAGTTTCACTTAAACATTTCAGCAACACCCCTTCAGGCGTCTTCTTAAATAACTCATTACCCATGAGTACAAAACTCAACGCCCTGTATTTTGTTTTTCGTTCTGTCGGAGCTCCTGGATTTTGAAGATAGTCCACAATGGGTTTCCTCCAATCCTGGTCTGACAAATTATCAATGAACGAAATCTCGAAGTTTGAGTGATCAGCATATCCTAACCTTGTTGATTCCAAGTCTGTTGGTGATAGACAAGTTGCTCTTATCTTCTCTCGAACTTCGATTGCTCTTTGTAATCTCGTTTTTGAAATTTTATACCCAGATGCAATCTGTGCCAAGTCATTGGCTATTTGATTTTCGACTCTGGGTATGTGTCGAATGTTGACACTTTCAAATTGTTTCAATAAACGATTTGCTATCACAAAGTACATAATGAGATTCTCTCTTATGCATTTATACTCCTTTGTGACTTGCTTGATGACTAACTCTGAGTCTCCCATTATTTCGACTCGAGTTGCCCCCAGTTCCAACAATATTTCAAGGCCAGTAATTAGAGCTTCATACTCAGCCTCGTTGTTCGAACAAGAACCTTCGATTTGGTACTTGAATGTTGTTGGAATTTTGTCTGGAGAAATAAGCAGGACTCCTACTCCTGTTCCATTTTTATGGCTGGAACCATCGAAGTAGAATTTCCAAGGTTCTATCTCCACATAATTAATATCCTCGACTTGAATTGAGTGGTCGACTATGAAGTCTGCAACCACTTGTCCTTTTACTGCCTTAAGAGGCATAAAGGTCAAGGAGTATTCAGTCAATGCTAATGCCCACTTGCCAATTCGACTATGCAAGATAGGTTTCGACAACATATATTTGAAAACATCAAAATGAGACGAAACATAAACATCAACTGGTTTTATATATTGCTTGAGTTTTGTACAAGAGAAATACAGACATAGACACAATTTTTCAACCTCGCTATATCTAGTTTCTGCATCATTCAAAACTCGACTGAGATAATAAATGGGTCTTTCGACTCCATTCTCATCCTCTTGGGCTAACATACTTCCCAGAGTTTTGTCAGATGCAGCTATGTACAATCTCATACTCCTATTGCTACAAGGAGGCACCAAAATAGGTGGCTTAGTGAGGTACCCTTTGATTTTGTCGAAGGCTTCTTGCTGCTCTTGCCCCCAGTCGAACCCCTCCTTATTCAGTCGAAGTAAGGGTGAAAAAGCCTGAGCCTTCCCACTTAGGTTAGATATAAACCTTCTCAAGAAATTTATCTTGCCTAAGAGAGATTGCAATTCCTTCTTATTCGATGGCGCTTTCGCTTCCAAAATTGCCTTCGTTTTGTTCTGATTGATTTCGATTCCTTTCTTGTGGACAACGAAGCCCAAGAAATCTCCAGCTTTCACACAGAACGCACACTTCAAAGGGTTCATCTTCAGACCATGTTCTCTCATTCTTTCGAATGATTGTCGAAGGTGGTCGATATGACTCTTCCTGGAAACAGATTTTATAACAATATCATCAATATAAACTTGCATAAAAGTGTTAATAAAATCATGGAAGATAGTATTCATTGCCCGCTGGTACGTTGCCCCAGCGTTCTTTAGGCCAAAAGGCATCACTACCCATTCGTAGGTGCCTAAGGCCCCAGGGCATCGAAAGGCTGTTTTCGACACATCCTCTTCAGCAATGAATATTTGATTATATCCTGAATAACCATCGAGCATACTCAGGTATTCGTAGCCAGCGGCAGAATCGACTAGCATTTCCGCCACAGGCATTGGATATTCATCTTTGGGGGTGGCAGCATTCAGATCTCTGAAATCTATGCACACCCTTAATGTGCCATTTTTCTTAATTACTGGCACAATATTTGCAATCCATTCGACATACCTTGTAACACGGATGAATTTGCATTTCAGAAGTCTTTCGACCTCCGTCTTGATCTTCGACAAAATTTCTGGAGCGAAGCGTCTTGGATTCTGTTTGATTGGCTTCTTTCCAGGTTTGATTGGCAACTGAAGTTCTACCAATCCTCTGTCGAGACCAGGCATTTCGTCATAATCCCATGCAAAACAGTCTTTAAACTCTTTCAGCAATTGGATTATTTCCAACCTAAGTTCTGGATCAATTTTGGCGCTGATGTAAGTTGGCCTTTTATCTGATCCTTCGCCTAAGTTGATTTCTTCTAAAGGGTCTTGTGCTAACATCTTAATGTTGTTCGCCAAGGGATCCTTTTCGAAGCCCAAAGGCTCATCGTCATAGATGGCGTCGAGCCTCTGTTCCTGCACTTCTTCTGGCATGATGTCAGGGGGTCTTGGATCGAAATCCTTTCCTGGGCCAACAGCAGACAATTGTTGATCATTGGCCTGTGTGGCCATGTACTTTACTTCGGCTTCGAGAGCCGTTATCATTTTGGTTTCGGCTACATAAGCCGAAATTCGCTTCAGAGATTGTGACTCAGTCATGATCACTGAATTCACTTCCCCAACCAGTTGGTTGGATATCAGTTAGCCCACTGAAGTCTATGTGGGACAAGTCTTCTCTGTCCCATTGGAAACCATGCTCAGGATGCAGGTATAGGGAACAAAAGGTGTTTGGCGCTGGCGCCATGTCGAAGTCAGGAGTTGGACATGGCCCTATGTGAGCCAAGTTTTTGTCGAAATCTGTTACACCCAAGTGATTGATTTCGCCAAGGTAGTAACTTTGATCCGCCTCTATGTTTTCGACCATCCCATCTGGACGCCATAGAAGCAATCTTTGATGCATCGATGAAGGCACAGCACCTACACCATGTATCCACTCACGACCTAACAAAAGGTTGTAGTTAGGTTTGGCAGATATGACCATGAACATTGTTGGTCGAAGGATCGACCCAACTTTTATGTCGAGCTGGATCACTCCCATGGTGGTCCCAATGCCTCCCTCATAGTTGGACAGGACCATATTGTGAGGTTTTATTTCTTCATCCCTTTTGCCAATCTTTATTAGCACAGAATGAGGGATAATATTGATAGTGGCCCCACAGTCGACCAATATCTTGTTCACAGTGGTCTCTTCGAGCTTGGCCCTTATGAACAAAGGTTTGAGGTGATTCTTCATCGCCTCTGTGGGTGGCTCGAAGAAGCCATTTTGTTCCTCTGTAGTGCCATTGTCCATGACAAAATAGCACACTGGCCTGTGTTTGGCCATTTCTTGTTCTATCTCCCAGTCGCTGGCTTCGACTTCTACCTGTCGATTGAATTCCCTGGGCAGTACTGAAACAATGTTCACCATTATATCCAGAGTATCGTCGGACTCAGCATCATCTTCGTCTTCGACTTTGCTCTGGTTAGGCCAAACTAGCCTGTTGGTAACTGGTTCTCTCTCAAGAGGCTTTCTTTGTTTCCTTTTAGGCATATTCGAACTAGTCTCTGCCTTAGGTTCATTGGCAGCCTCCCTTTCAGCTTTTCGCCTCCTTTGATATCTCCTCCACTGGGATCGAGACATAGGATTTTTACCCTTGTAGTTGCTCGACACCTGAGCAACCTTGGGCGCAGCGACTTGAGGCTCTTTCTTCTGAATTAAAGAGGAACCTCTTGGCACTTCGAAAGAATGCCATTTCTCTTCGCTTGGCCTTTTGCGGCCAGATGTTTTGTACCAAGTGTCTACTGGTACATTTGTTGGAGGCCTAAAAGTCAAAGGCCTCTTGTCTTGATTAGAACCCCTTCTGGGATCGTGTCGAAGGTCAGAATTCTCCCTTCTCTTGTTCGCTGCCCTCACGCCTTGTATGTGTTCAGCAGCTTTTTTATCAAAGATAGAACTACATCTTGGACATAGCATCACCTCTGATTTCTTCTTTTGGCATCTTTGTAAAAAATCTGCCAAGTTTTCGTTTTCCCTAGGGAAAGCCGTTTTATTTGCCTGCTCTTGCCTTATGGCTTCTTCTGAAGTTTTAGGATCAGAAAGTTCAACCATGTTGATATTCATTGTATCCTTAGTAGCAAGAGTTAGTTGTTTCATTTGTGTTTCCAGTTTCTCTGTCTGGCCTTGTACAGTGGCCAATTGAGAACTGGGCTTTGGTCCAGTTTTTTGTACTTCAGCAGTCTTCGACTTTGGATCTTCGACCGCTTTCTGTACAGCCTCAATTGTCTTCCTGGATAAGTTTCCAGAAAAACTGCCAAAAATTGGCATGTTGATGTGGTCCTTAGAGACTTCGACCATGTTAATGCCTGGCTTCTTCGACTGGATCTTGGTAGCCTCTATCATGTTCACCTCAGAGGGTTCTGCATAGTGGGCTTCAGCCTTCATTGGATTGGAGTCGACAGCCATGGGGGATTTGTCAGCAAACTTTAATCTCCCTTCCTCAATAGCGTCTTGCACAAGATTCCTGAAAAGAAAACATTGAGAAGTTTTATGGCCCAGAAAATTATGATATTTGCAAAAACCTCTCTTCTTTCTTTGATCAAGAGGAGGCACTTTTACCCCAGGGGGTACTATCATTTGGCCATCTTTAACTAGCAAGTCGAATATTTCATCACATTTTGTGATGTCAAAACTATAAGTCTTTTTTGGGAACCTATCGTTGGTCTTGTCTGGACCAATGGGATTTTTCCCATTTGAGGGGACTAACTGTTTACAAGAGTATGGAGGCCCTTGTTTTAGTTCTGCTAAATCGACTTCTCCTTCCTCGACAGCTAAAGTATCGTCGAAGGATTCTAGCTCTTCGTCATCCATCTCAACGTAAGCTATTCTCTCTCTCTTGTGAGTTTTTGTTGCCTTAGCTTTTTCAGCTTTAAGGCGTTCGACTTGTCGAACTCTATCGGCCAGTTGGGCCATGTCTCTTAGGTACTGGGTATCTAGTTTCTTCCTAATGGAATAATCTAAACCTCCTGCGGCCATTTCGACCAGCTCATGTTCTGGCACTTGTGTGAAACATCTCGCCTTAAGCAACCTAAACCTATTCAGATATTCGTCTATAGGTTCAGTGAAACGTCTCTTCACACTCGCCAGTTCTTTCAGGCTTATCTTGGTTTGCCCCATATAGAATTGTTCATGGAACAATCTTTCCAATTGGGTCCAATGGTGGATCGAATTGGGGGGAAGAGTTGTAAACCAAGTAAAAGCGTTCTTGGTCAAGGAACTTGGGAAGTATTTGATTCTTAGGTTTTCATTGTTTGAAATGTCTCCTGCTTCGATCAAATACCTAGCCACATGTTCGACAGTAGATTCTGTCGTGTCCCCAGAGAACTTAGTAAACTTGGGGACTTTGGTTCTAGGGGGTAAGTCAGTTTGTAACACATATTCTGACAATGGAGATGTAAAGTTGGGCCTTCGAAAGCCCATGTTCATTCCATTCTGAGTCATGATTCTTTCGATCATGGCTGCCAGATTGTTTTCCAAACCCATGTTTTGGTATTGGACATGCTGAACCACTTCGTCAGCATTTTGGTTTCTGTTAACTAACCTTACCTCCGGGGCTATTACCCTAGGTTCTTCGACAGGCTGTTCAACAGGCTGTTGAACCTGGTTAATGGTGGTTTCTTCCTCTACAAATATCCCCTGATTTCCTCTTATTTGCGCCCTTTGGGGCTGTCGAATAGGTGGGGGAACTCCAAAGAAGTCAGCCAAACGCGTCATTTGCGCTGTAACTTGCTGATTCGACTGAGTAGTATTTTGTATTAGAGGATTTAGCACTGTACTCAAAGTTTGTGCCAACATTTGCACCATGTCATGGTTGCTTTCGTCCATCTGTTGCCTCAAGACTGCTGTCGAGGCATTTGTAAGGCCATGGGCTACTTGGGACGTTCCTCCTAAGAGTTGGGTCCTATTTCTATTCGCCATGCCTACTCCAGAGCCTTGGAGTGGCGAAGTAGCACTCACGAAAGGGTCTGAATAAGTGGACGCAGCATTCGTCAGGCTTGCCAATTCAGAAGTTGGCATACCATAGAATGGAATAAATCCTGGGGGAACCACTGGCCTTGGGCCAGTATTTCCCCTTGGAGGGGGAGTTCCCAAAGGCATTCTGGGGCCTGTTAACGAAGTTATTGGCCCCGTGGTTGTGACTGACACTGCTGGCATCGAACCAACATTCGTCGCTTCACTAACGGTCATATTAACCGTTGCTCCCACACTTGGTGGTGGAATTTCATTATTGTTTGGCGGATTCGCCATCTCTTCCCTTCTTCTGGCAGTATTGCTATCGTTGGTGTATATTCTACCACTCCTCAATAACATACAACTCGAAAAGATGAGATTTTTCAACAATCAACACACAGTCCCACCGGGTGTGCCAATTTGTTTACCTCGGGTTTTGGTAAACAACCGCTGATCCTCCAGAAGGTTACTTATCTGGTTACTCGCAGGATCGATCAGATTGATCCTATGGACATAGGTTGATTTTGAAGTTTGATTAAGGTGGATAAGGACTTTAAATAAATTGTTTCAAGTAAATTGCATAAAGGAAAGGCTTGGTAAAATAAACAAGGCTTGAATGTAAAGGTTCGACAGGAATCTTAAAGGGAAAAAGCATGTAAAATACTGGAAAAGTAAATGACTTGAATTAATAAATTGGTGTTTCACACATACATTTCTCAACAATTCGTTCGCTCACACTGGGTACTTGAATCTAAATGAGTGACTATGTATCTATTGTGAACACACGCGAGAAACTACACGTCTACTCCTATTTATACAAAAACATTCCAAGTAACCGTCGGGCAGTTACACTGCTTCGAGATCAAGCCACTTGTCACGTTCTCCATGTTCGACGTTCCAGATCCTTGCACGTTCGCACGTAGTAACTGCTGGAAACCGTTTTCCCTCCAAAGCTTTGAATTTCAAACTGCTCCACTCTGGACCATCAAACACGTTCGTCAAGAGACGTCTTCGACGAAAACTCCTTCGACGTCGAAGGCAATCAGCCTTCTTCCTTGGAAGAAATCTTCTAAGTATTTGGCCATCTTTCGACGGACACTTCGACAGGCTTAGCCAGTCGAAAGCATCTTTCAGCTTTTAATGACTGCCATCAATCAAAACAAAGGTGTCGAATTTAGGAGCCAACACACGCGTACCCAACTCCAGGGTATGTCACTGGGAACGGGTGAAGGTTTTAAGGAATACGCACAGAAATGGAGAGATCTGGCTGGCAGGGTGCAGCCACCGTTGACTGACCGGGAGTTAGTGGATATGTTCTTGGGGACCCTATCTGGTCCATTCTTCAATCATCTCATTGGTAATTCCTCTGCTGGGTTTACTGACCTGATCCTGACTGGTGAGAGGATCGAAGCTGGTTTAAAATCGGGGAAGATTCAGAAGGGTACCTCCTCCAATACTGAAAAGAAGCCCTTTAAGAAGGAGGTCAGTGTTGTGTATGGTCCAAGAAGGCAAAACAAACCTGAACGCCGCCAAGCTGTCAACGCGGTGGTTATTTCTAAGCCTGCTGCTGCTCCTCAGCAATACAACCAGCCAAGAGCTGAGAGGCCCAAGAGACAGTATACCCGGCTCAGCATGACTCTCTCTCAGATCCTGCCGCAACTTCTATCGACCAACTTGGTGACCGTCAGAGAGGCTCCGAAGATGGTAAACACAGCATCTCCGAAATACAATCCCAACGCCCGTTGCGCGTATCACTCTGATAGCCCGGGACATTCTACTGATGATTGCTGGTCCCTGAGAAATAAGGTTCAGGACCTCATTGACGCGAAGGAGATACAATTTGAGGCGCCCGAAAGGCCAAACGTTGTAACTGCTCCTATGCCCCAGCATGGAGTAAATGCCATTGAGGAAGACTTGTACGCCGTTTCTATGGATGATGTTGCTACCCCTCTGTCGACTATTAAGAGGAACCTGTTGCTAGCCGATTTATTTCCGGGTTGTAGCAAGGGTTGCCTTTTGTGTGCTGTTTCCCCTACTAGTTGTCCGTTGCTGAAGTCAGGCATCCAAAGCCTGATGGAAAGCAAGGAAATTCTGTTCAAGAAGACCGTTGTTCCTTTTGTTCACGCTGAAGAAGTATATGTCGTCACAATTTTCAACAACCCCTCCAAGGCTCCTTCAAAGAAGCCTGTCCAAATTTTGCCTGTACATAAGGTTGCACCCATCACTATTACTGTTCCGGGGCCCATCCCCTACAAGTCTGATAAAGCTGTCCCGTGGCACTATGGGGCAGATGTTTATGTTATGGGAGTGAAGCAAGAGTTCAATACTGATACCGGTGTCACCAATATCACCGGGCCTGCCAAGGTCACTCGTAGTGGCAGATTGTTTTCACCGGATATTGCGCCACCAACAATTCAGAGGCCTCTTGTTATCACCCCTACCAGTGTGCCTGTTCCCCCCCTGATCAAGTTTCCACCCCTGCTGCCGAGTCATCTGACGCTCGGGGCAAGGGGATTGCTGCTGATATGCCTGCCTGGACGGAGGCACCAAAGACCATTGTTGAGGCTTCCAAGCAAGAGATGGAAGAGATCCTCAAGATTATAAAGAAGAGTGACTTCAACGTTGTTGAACAACTGGGGCACACCCCATCTAAGATCTCCATGCTTTCATTGTTATTGTGTTATGAGGCCCATGCTAAGGCCCTGATTGCATTCCTGAAAAAGGCCCACGTACCACAAGAGACGTCTGCTGATCAATTCACCGACTGTGTGGCCAACTTAACCGCTGATAATGGCCTGGGTTTCTCTGATGCTGATCTGACGGCCAAGGGAAAGAACCATAATGATGCCCTGCATGTCTCCATTGAATGCAGGGGCACTACTCTTGCTCACGTGCTGGTTGACACTGGTTCTTCACTAAACGTGCTACCCAAGAAGGCTCTAGACAGGCTGGACTGTGAGGGTTTAGAGCTCAAACCAAGTAACATTGTTGTCCGGGCCTTTGACGGGTCCAAAAGAATGGTACATGGTGAGGTTGACATCCCAATCAGGGTTGGGTCACAGGTCTTTGATTCAAAGTTCTATGTAATGGATATCCGACCTTCCTATTCTTGTCTGCTGGGTCGCCCTTGGATCCACAAGGCTGGAGCGGTGACCTCCACATTGCATCAGAAGTTGAAGTACCCAGTCAGGGGGAAGATCGTAACAGTGCAAGGGGAAGAGGAATACATGGTCAGCCACCTCAATTCCTTCAGGTACATGGAAATGGATGGGGAGTTCATTGAAACCCCCTTTCAACATTTTGAAGAGGTGCCACCAACATTGGCAGCAGCAGAAACAGTGACTGAAGAGGGTTCTCCTTTGAAGATGGCCTCCTTAAAGGACGCCCGGGCTGTGATCGAGAAAGGTGAATGTGAAAACTGGGGCAGGCTCCCTGATTTTACTCCTAAGACTGACAAGTTTGGGCTGGGTTTCACTGCAGAGGCTCAGAAGGCTGTGCGCAAGGCAAGGATTAGAAGACCTCATGTGTTCATCACCAATCCAGGAGTGAATGCTATTGGGGATGAGGATGAAGTGGAAGAATCCGAATTTGACAGCTGGATCTACCCAACGACTAACGGTGGACCTAGCAACTGGACTGCAAAAGACTTTACACCTATTACTTTTGTCACCCAGTAATGAACTTCTTTGTTTTGGATTTATAATAAACAATAATTCTAAACTTTATGGCCCGGTGTCCTACCCGGGGCACCGTGGTTTTATTTGTGAGGGCTTTTGTTTGTCACTTCCATATATCATGAATAAAAGCATTGGACGTTTTTCACATTTCAAATCTTGCGCTCCCTTTCTTTCTTTATATATATTGCAAAACAGCTATATTTACACACACTCACTTATACAGGTTTCAATCCACTCTGGATCTCACTGGTAACGACCCTGCTACCGCCAGTTATGACTTTGGAAATCCGATCAACTTAGCCGAAGACGAAGGTGAAGATGATTGCGAAGTTCCTGGTGAGATTGCAAGACTGTTACTCCAGGAAGAGAGGGCCATTCATCCACATGAAGAGCCAGTGGAAACGGTAAATCTGGGTACCGAGACAGACAGAAAGGAAGTCAAGATTGGCGCCAATCTAGAGCTCAGTGTGAAACAACGGTTGATCCAGATGCTACATGACTACATGGAAATCTTTGTTTGGTCCTACGAAGACATGCCTGGGTTGGACACCGACATTGTGGTTCATCACCTGCCTACCAAGGAAGACTGTCCTCCGGTTAAACAAAAGGTCCGCCGTATGCGTCCAGAGATGTCCGAGAAAATCAAAGCTGAGGTTATGAAACAATTTGATGCCGGTTTTCTAGCAGTGACTTCTTACCCTCAGTGGGTTGCCAACGTGGTTCCAGTGCCTAAGAAAGATGGTAAGGTCAGAATGTGTGTCGATTACAGGGATCTGAACAGGGCAAGCCCCAAGGATGACTTCCCCTACCTCACGTTGACGTTCTGGTTGACAATACCGCCCAGCATAAAGTGTTCTCCTTTATGGACGGTTTCTCCGGATATAATCAAATCAAAATGGCTCCTGAAGACATGGAGAAGACCACATTTGTTACTCAGTGGGGCACCTTCTGCTACAAGGTCATGCCATTCGGGTTGAAAAATGCTGGGGCAACCTACCAACGTGCCATGGTTGCTTTATTTCATGACATGATCCACCATGAGATTGAAGTATACGTCGATGACATGATTGCAAGGTCCCAAACTGAGGAGGAACACCTGGACCATCTGCAGAAGTTGTTTGACCGTTTGAAGTTGTACAAGCTGAGATTGAACCCGAACAAGTGCACCTTCGGGGTAAGATCTGGAAAATTGCTAGGCTTCGTCGTAAGTGACAAGGGTATTCAAGTGGACCCCGCCAAGGTTAAAGCCATTCAAGAGATGCCAGTTCCTAAGACAGAGAAAGAAGTCAGAGGTTTTCTAGGACGTATGAATTACATTGCTCGATTCATCTCGCACCTAACTGCTACTTGTGAACCAATCTTCAAGCTGCTGAAGAAAGATCAGGTAGTACGTTGGAACGATGAATGTCAGGTTGCTTTCGACAGAATCAAAGAGTATCTCCAGGAACCACCCATTCTTATGCCACCGGTTGAAGGGAGACCTCTAATACTATACCTGACAGTACTTGACAGCTCAATGGGGTGTGTGCTGGGGCAGCATGACGAGTCTGGCCGAAAAGAGCATGCCATTTATTACCTTAGCAAAAAGTTTACCGACTGTGAGACCCGATACTCACTGCTTGAGAAAACTTGCTGCGCTTTGGTATGGGCTGCTCGCCGGCTGAGACAGTATATGCTGACTCACACTACCTTGTTGATTTCAAAGATGGATCCAATAAAGTACATATTCGAAAAGCCTGCTCTGTCTGGAAGAATAGCAAGATGGCAAATGATCTTGACAGAATACGACATCCAGTACACGACTCAGAAAGCTATCAAGGGAAGTGTGTTGACAGACCATTTGGCACACCAGGCAGTAGACGACTACCAGTCAATGAACTTTGAGTTTCCAGACGAGAACATCATGGTAGTGACTGATTGTGAAGTACCTGGACCGGATGAAGGACCTGAGGAAGGATCCCGATGGTCTATGCACTTTGACGGAGCCTCCAACGCTTTGGGTAACGGTATTGGCGCTGTAATCATATCCCCTCAAGGCACTCATACTCCACTTACTGCCCGACTATGTTTCAACTGCACCAACAACATGGCAGAGTATGAGGCATGCATCATGGGTCTTCAAGCTGCGATTGACTTAAGGATCAAGTTTCTGAGTGTCTTCGGAGATTCCGCTCTCGTGATCAATCAGATCAAAGGCGAGTGGGATACGAAACATCCGAATCTTATTCCTTACAGAGAATGTGTGTTGACATTGATCCCCCATTTCACAGAGATAACTTTTGAACATTTCCCAAGAGAGGAGAATCAGTTGGCGGACGCGTTGGCTACGATGTCTTCTATGTTCAAAGTCAAGTGGGACAATGAAGCTCCCCAGATCATCATCTGGAAACTGGACGAACCTGCATACTGTTGTGATCTTGAGGCTGAGATAGTAACTGAAAAACCCTGGTACCATGAGGTGAAAAGGTACTTGGAAGCTCAAGAATACCCTGAAGGTGCATCCATCAATGATAAAAAGTTTCTGAGAAGGTTCGCAGCAAAGTTCTTCCTCAGCAATGGCATTCTATACAAGCGAAACCATGATTCGACCTTACTGCGTTGTGTGGATAAAACTGAAGCAGAAAAGATCATGGCAGAGCTACATGAGGGTACCTTCGGGACACATTCCAGTGGACACACTATGGCGAAGAAAATCCTCCGGGCAGGATATTACTGGTCCATAATGGAAGCTGATTGTTACCAACACTCTCGGACATGTCACAAATGCCAGATCTACGCTGATAAGGTGCACGTTCCTCCAGTTCCTCTGAATGTCCTAACAGCACCGTGGCCTTTCGCAATGTGGGGCATTGACATGATCGGTGAGATTAAACCTACGGCATCTAACGGACATCGCTTCATCCTGGTGGCGATCGATTACTTTACAAAGTGGGTTGAGGCAGCTTCATATGCTACAGTAACCAAGAATGTTGTGGCACGGTTCATTCGGCATAATCTGATCTGTCGATATGGAGTCCCTGAAAGAATCATTACAGACAACGGTACCAATCTTAACAACAAGATGATCACTGAGCTCTGCGAGCAATTCAAGATACAGCACCACAACTCTTCTCCCTACAGGCCGAAGATGAACGGGGCTGTCGAAGCAGCTAATAAGAATATCAAGAAAATTGTGCAGAAGATGACAGTGACCTATAAAGATTGGCACGAGATGTTACCGTTTGCTCTTCATGGGTATCGTACCTCAGCACGGACGTCAACCGGGGCAACTCCCTTTTCCTTGGTCTATGGCATGGAGGCAGTCTTGCCCATAGAAGTCCAGATACCCTCTCTCCGGATAATGAAGGATGCAGTCTGAGCGAAGATGACTGGATCCAGACTCGACTTGATCAATTAAACCTAATTGACGAAAAGAGACTCACTGCTATTTGTCATGGTCAAACGTATCAAAAACGAATGATCAGGGCATTTAACAAGAAAGTCAGACCACAAGAGTATCAAGTTAGGGACCTGGTAATCAAACGTATCATCCTTCCTCAGAGTGATCCCAGGGGAAAATGGACCCCTACGTACGAAGGGCCATTTGTGGTTAAACATGTCTTCTCAGGAGGAGCCATGATCCTAACCACCATGGATGGTGACGACCTTCCTCACCCCGCCAATGCAGACATAGTAAAAAGATACTACGCATAACAAAAGACCCGCTAGGTTGACATACCTAGGCAAAAATAAGGGCTTCCCGGCGAACCAAAAGGGTTCGGGCAAAAATAAGGGATGAAAATGAAAAAAAATCTGTACACCCGGCAAGTCAAAAACCTGAAAAGGCGGCTTGGGCAAAAATGGGTATCCCGGTGGACTGAAAACCCGAAAGGGCGGTCCAGGCAAAAATTAGGGATAAAGTGTAATACTATGTCTCATTGGATCACCTTGCATCCAGAATCCGGTATCAGCTATCAGGTTCAAAGGGCGTCAATCAATCAGCTTCATCTTCAGCTAGGTCGTCAAGTGATGAGATGATTGAAGACATAAAGGCGATAGCAGAGTTGAAACCCAGTGGAATCATTCCTTTCACATGGCTGTTTTGTTTTCCTTTTCAAAATTGTAAACTCTATGTTGTTCGGCGGCGTCCTCTTACTAGGACGTCAGCCTCTTGTATATAAACGCCTATTTACAGGCTAACTTCAAATCAATTCAAAATCACATTTTCAGACAAATTGCCAATTATTGTTTTTCCTTTTTCTGTTTTGTTTTGCGAAGAACGCCCAATGTTCAATTGTGATATATGCATTTGACATTAATTGCTAACTCATAAATACTTGCATGCGAAACAAAGGATTAATTACAGGTGACATTAGAAACAGGGGCAATATTGAGTTGTCTAAGCGATCTAGTTGCTCTGTCCACCAAGGTACCAAGGTAAGTTCGGCTGAAGAGCGTAACCGAGATATCTTAACTCCACAGAGAGTGAGCCAGCAAGTCAACGATACTCTCCCCAAGCAAAGTTATACTGTCAGCCTCAAGGGAGTGGGTATCCCCATAAGATCTCAACATTCCCCAGCGGAGTATAGTTATTCCTCAACAAGCGTCCCCGGCAGTCTTGATCTAAGATTGTTCCCCGGCGGAATACAGACATCCAGCGGAGCCACCTCCCCAGTACAGTCTCAAAAGTCTCCCCAGGAGAGTTGAACCATCCCTCCAGTAGGAAGCTTATCCCCAGTAGATTCTGGAAGCTTATCCCTTGCAGAGCACGAACGCAGCTTCCGGACTTTATTCAAAGGTTTTTCTTCACCAGAGCTTATAACTGGGTTATCCTCAGCCAAAAGCCACGGAAAGATCGTCCCCGACGAAGTCTTCCTATACCCAGCGGAGTTCATCCAATCTTCCAACAAACTCAACAACGGTATCCCCAGCGGAGTTCTCATCCTACTCCCAGCAAAGTACCTCTCTCCCCACAGAGTATTTTCCCCAGCAAGATCGCTAGAGTAATCTCCCCCGCAGAGTAATCTCCAAGTTTATTCCCCAACGGAGTCATCTTCTCCCAACAGGTTTATTCTCGCAATCATCATCCCCAGCGGAAGCAAAGAACTTCACTCTTCGACATCAGCCCAGGATTCAGCTTCCCGGCATTCGTCAAGGATTTATTTTCCTAGACGAAAATACATTCATAAACATCACATCATCATACATTATAGCATGCATATATGCATCATGAACATACAATCTCAGTCATCTCATAACGTCATGCATCTCATACATCATGACATTGCATACAACTAACGTTTTGTCTTTTCAGGACAAAGGTCAGTACAAAGATGATTACTATCAACTGTCGCAATTCCATATTCGATACTTGTATCCTGCCAGGGCACATCTGTGAGCGACTAATTCCAGACTCGATTCCTGTATCCTGCCAGGGCACGTCTGAAGAGTTCGAAGATCCGATTCCTGTATCTTGCCAGGGTGTATCTGTTGACGACTACATTACCAGACTCGATTCCTGTATCTTGCCAGGGCACGTCTGAAGAGTTCGAAGATCCAATTCTTGTATCTTGCCAGGGTGTATCTGTTGACGACTACATTACCAGACTCGATTCCTGTATCTTGCCAGGGCACGTCTGAAGAGTTCGAAGATCCGATTCCTGTATCTTGCCAGGGTGTATCTGTTGACGACTACATTACCAGACTCGATTCCTGTATCTTGCCAGGGCACGTCTGAAGAGTTCGAAGATCCGATTCCTGTATCTTGCCAGGGTGTATCTGTTGACGACTACATTACCAGACTCGATTCCTGTATCTTGCCAGGGCACGTCTGAAGAGTTCGAAGATCCGATTCCTGTATCTTGCCAGGGTGTATCTGTTGACGACTACATTACCAGACTCGATTCCTGTATCTTGCCAGGGCACGTCTGAAGAGTTCGAAGATCCGATTCCTGTATCTTGCCAGGGTGTATCTGTTGACGACTACATTACCAGACTCGATTCCTGTATCTTGCCAGGGCACGTCTGAAGAGTTCGAAGATCCGATTCCTGTATCTTGCCAGGGTGTATCTGTTGACGACTACATTACCAGACTCGATTCCTGTATCTTTCCAGGGCACGTTTGAAGAGTTCGAAGATCCGATTCCTGTATCTTGCCAGGGTGTATCTGTTGACGACTATATTCTCCGGACTCGATTCCTGTATCTTGCTAAGGCACGTATGAAGAGTTCGAAGATTCGATTCCTGTATCCGGCCAGGGCACATCTACATAAAGAGTTTGAAGATCAACTCCTGTAATAGGCCAGGTAATTATTTTTCTTTTCTCAGGTACGCAAGTTCTCGCTAAGGAATCTCTTACGCGATCGACACCTAGATGGCATCTATAAGCCCATTCCCGACAAGGTTCTGTCACACTTCCAGATGGCATCTATAAGCCCATCCTCTTATCCACCATCTCTCCAAATGGCATCTGTAAGCCCATTCCCGCTGTCACACTGCTGATACTCAACTATGTGAGTGCAAATTTCTGGGCACTCTAGTGTCCAATCATCTTCCACCTTCGGATCACGAAAGGCATGCAAGCCAATCTACATCCTTATGTCAAAGAAGATTGAACAGGGGAAACTGTTGTACCCCAAAATTTGCCCTCCCATAATCTTCAAAGTTTTGCCAAGCATCACCTCAAATGGTTCAAGGTCTACTCAAAGGCTACACAGTCAACCACCATCCTAAGCCAGTCAAACTAGGGTTTTGGTTCTTGCAAAGAAGTTGAAGTTTTCAAGGGGCTCAATCAAGTCCCATATGCTCATAAACATTGTCAAACACCTACATGTCAGGTTTCAAGGCTCACAAGGTCAAGTTGCACAGTCAAAAACCCTAATTGCTCCACAGTCAACTACAGGGGCAAAATGGTCATTTGGCAGTCAAAAGTCAAAATTTTTGGTCAACATCTTATTTTGAAGCCACAATCATCATTTGATCAAGTCTTGATCATGATTCCACAAGAATGGCTCAAAAATCATCAAGGTGTCAAAAGTTTCTATTTTTGGACAGTTGAAAAGTCAACTGTAACTTGACCAAGGCATAACTTTTTCATGGTTCATAAGAAAAATCCCATCCAATGCTCATATTGAAGGGGAGGACATTTCCTACAACTCATCTTCACACTCCAAGTCTAAGAAATGCTCTCACAAAAAGTTATCAATTTCAACATTATAGGTCATTTTCAAAAGTCAACAAAAAGGGACTTTAAGTCAAAGACCATAACTTGATATTGGTAAATCAAAATGGCATGGGACCAAAGACATTGGTTAGAGGACTTCAAGAGCTTTCCAAAATGTCCAAGAACATGATCATAGCTTCAATATTGAGCAAGATATGCATTGGAGAAGTTGGGAAAGTTTTGTGAAATGGCCAAAGTCAATTATCCTTGAAACTTCATTTTTGACAAAAAGGGCCCACTTTTTACACTTGTTTCAGCTTGGCCATGCCTCCCACGTGTCCCACAATTTATTTCAAGATTAAAAATTAATTTTTCCATTTTTATTTAATTTTATTTGATTTAATTCATTTTAAATCTTTAAAATTCAAATAAAAATCAAAGAAATTAATGGAGGGATATTTTGTGGTTTGAATAGCTTTGATACACCATCATTCACCTTCCAAATTCGTGCAAGGCCTATTCCAAGCAAGAAATTCAAATTTTGAACAAAAATGGCATGTTTCTTTAATGGTGGTTATGAGAAAATCCAAAGCTTAATGGCAATGGTTAAAAGCTCCTTAATGTGACTTATTCTCACTCATTACTATATATACAAGCCTTGCAAGTCTCATTCACAACCTAGAAAAAGTGCACAAACGGCCAGAGAAAAGTTCAAAATTTGTCAAAAAAAAGTGTGAGATTGTTGTACCCCAAAATTTGCCCTCCCATATTCATCTAGAATTGTCAAAAGTCAAGGTCACAAAATTCCCCCAGGGTTGTACAGCTCAACTGTCTCCTAGACAGTCAAAACTAGGGTTTGAATTCTGGTCAAGCAAATGAACTTTTCAAAGGCCCAATCAAGTCTCATGTGCCTACAAAGATGGTCAAATATCCTCATGTCAAGTTTCAAGGCATTCAGCTCAAAATTGCACAGTCAAAACCCTAAATTGCACTACAGTCAACTGTAGGGGCAAAATGGTCATTTGGCAGTCAAAAGTTCAAATTTTTGGTCAACACATCATTTTGAAGCCACAAACATCATTTGATCAATGCTTGATCATGATTCTCAAAATTTGGCTCAGAAATCATCAAAGATGCAAAAGTTGCTATATTTGGACAGCTGAAAAAGTCAACTGAAATTGACCAGGGCATAACTTTCACATGGATTATCAGAAAAATTCCATCCAAAGCTCATTTTGAAGAGAAAGACATTTCCTACAATTCATCTTCATGTTCCAAGTCCAAGAAATGCTCTCACAAAAAGTTATCAATTTCAACATTATAGGTCATTTTCAAAAGTCAACAAAAAGTGACTTTAAGTCAAAGGCCATAACTTGAGATTGGTAAATCAAAATGACATGGGACCAAAGGCATTGGTTAAAAGACTCAAAGACCTTTCCAAAATGTCCAAGAACATGTGAAAAGCTTAAAAATTGACCAAGTTATGCCTTGTGGAAGTTGGGAAATTTTTAGAAATTTTTGAAAGTCAACATTGATGCAAAAGGCTTAAAAATGCAAATGGGCTCAATTATCTTCCAAATTTCTTCATGCCAAGCCTATGCACGACCACTAGGCCCAAAGGGAAGTATTCTCATATTTTTTAATTATTTATTTGAATTAATATTAATTTATATTCATTTAAATGATTTTAATTCATGAAAAATATAACCTTAACCTAAAAAATCTTTTTATGCACATTATAAGGTTAATATTTCGTGCTTAAATGATTAGGGCAAGTTTTGATGAGATTGGATCATGATTGAATAAAAACAACATGAAAAAGATATGAAAAAAGATCCATGAAATCAAATATTGAAATTCATCAATGCCTAAGATTTTGTCTAGTTTTATTGACCTAAATCACTCCATATATGATCAGCATCACAACCCTAATCACCCTAGACTGAAAGCTGCGCATACTCAAGCATTGGCAAATTGAAAAATTCTCATAAAAAGTCAAACACTGAAATCTAGCTTTTAGGACGATTCAAGCTTGGATCTTTGTTGCAATAGCTTCCTTGGACCATTCAGAACCTTTTCCAATCATTAACAACAGCAAAAACCTCAAGAATTGGTAGATTACGTTCAAACTGCACCACGATTTTTTTGAAATCATAGATCATCATTAACGCATTTTCTTGCATTTTTATTTGTGGATTGTTGTTCATTGCAATGTTTCTAAACTAATCATCATGTTTAATTGTGTTTTCGCTGACCATACACGATAATGCCATGGATGAAAGTTAGGGTTGCAGGGTTCATGAATTAGGGCTTTTGGCATGGAGTAAAATTAAGCCTCGAGACTGGGATAACCATACTCAGCGTGCTCCAACGAGCAAGAAACTATAATCGCGCCCAATTTATATTTGCCATATCTCTAATCGCTATTTTCCCTTTGCTTGCCTAAAGCCACGCTGCAAAAACCGTTGCCCATTAGTTTGTTTTACAGGGAAGAAGAAAGAGACGAAGACGTGTCCATTAGTGACAGGTCTATTTGAATTTCGCGCGGAATTCTAAAAGCATTAGCGTTTTCTTATTATATTATTTATGTATTATTATATGTTAATTGAAAGCAAATAGCTCAGCTGGCAAGGACTAAGGCATGTGACTTCCAAGACCTGGGTTCAAGTCCCAGGTCTGTACGTTTGCTATATTATTTTTCAAAACTAATTCACGTGCAGGCTTAACGTTAAGGTTCACCATGCACATTCAGCAATCATTAGCCACGCGTCCATGATGATCAAATCAATGTCCAGGCTTCATGGTGCACCCCAGGCATGAGTCAGACGCGTAGCATGGGATTCAAAAGGTCAACCAAGTTCCAACGTTATTGGGCCAGGCCTCTCAAATTCATACCTCCCTAAGGGGACAGCAAACCCCCCCTGGTTCTATCTTTTTCTAATTTTCTATCTTTTATTATTTTTAATTGTTTATTTGTTTATTTGTTTTCTGATTTAAATTAAATATCTTTTTTACAAAAAATACAGAAAAACATCATAAAAAATAAAATGTCCAAATAAAATAGAATTTTTAATTTTAGTTATTTTCATGAATAGATAAAAATATAAATTATATAGTGTAATTAGGTTTAATTTTAATTCTTTTTTTTTAATAAAAATCCAAAAATAGAATTTAGGTTAGTTACTTTTTTTTATTTTCTTTTATTAATTTTAATTCTTTTTTTCCAGAATAATAATTATTATTTATTTATTTTACTTTCATAAATTAAACTTATACATAATCAATTAGGTTTAACTTAGGTCATATTTTAATTCTTTCTTAATAAATAAAAAATACTAGATTTAGGGTTTGCCGTCTAATCTAATTTCAATTAATTCCCTTTGTTCACATTAAATTAAAAATACAAAATACCAAAAAACAATTTAATCATTTAATTTCCTTCTTTTTATTATTTAATTTTTAATTCCCGTTAACTTTTAATTATTTGCAAAAGGGTCCAACGCCCGTCATTAATCATTTAATTCGCGCATTTATCTTTTATCGTTTATATAATCATGTAATTGCCCCAAAGCGTTGTAATTTATTGTTCGCACTTTATTTTCTTCGCATTATTTATTCTTTCTGCTAAATCGGGTCCGGTTTAATTTTGGCGATGTGGACCCGCGCCTTTGTAATAGTCTTAGATTTATTTCCTCGCAAATTTTATATCTCTTAATATGCATGCAAGAATGAATGGACTTAAATTAAAATCAAGCGTAGAACACGACAAACATGACAAGACAAATAAATGAAACATGACACACGAATCGCACACACCACCCCTAGGGTACGCCTCACTGTTGCCTTTCGAAAGGTGATCGTCGAGTAGAGGATGTCTTAGTAAGTCCTCATGATCCGGGAACCTGGCATGAGGGTAGCTTCTAAGGTGTCTTCCCATTGCTCCGGTGATCACCATGTCCCTAAAATCGAATTGACCCGAACACCTCCAACGGTGGTGCTACCTACCTCTCAATGGTGGGATGGCACTACTTTTAAGGACTCTTACACAGACGAATTCCTTAGGGTAGGTAGGTTCTCAAGGATACTTGCTCTAATCTCAAAACAAACTCAAAAAAGACTTTTCACACCGACACTTTTCAAAAGCTTTCAAAGCAAACTTTTCAAACACTCTGACGTATGAGTCGAACTGAAATTTTTCAAAGAAACTTTTTTAACCCACATTGAAAAGCAAAACAATTTTGAAAACACGCTGAGCAAGTATCTAAGAGCCCATGGATAACCATGGATAGAAAGGGTGCTAACACCTTCCCTTTCTATAACCTACCTCCCGAACCGAGAGCAATCTCTTAAAAGGAATTTTTCTGTGCTTTTGTCCTTTCCATTTGGAGAAAATAAAAGACGGTGGCGACTCTTGCTTCCGCGACATTTCGCGAACCAGCGTTAAACAGTCAGTTCCAGATCCACCGATCACAGAACTGGCGACTCTGCTGGGGATCTTTTTAAAGTGAGGTGTACCTTAGGGCTAGGTCATAACTGTGTTTTCACTTGTATTGTTTTGCTTGCTTTATTATTGTGGGTTGCATCGGAGATACATAGATCCTAACCCGGATCTGGGGAACCCTGTTTAGGTAGCATAAGCTGTGAGGGACCTGTCCGGCGTAGACCGACACAGGTGAAGCAGTGGCTACGTTGGTGTGACACCTTAGTCTGTACCGATATCCCTTGTGTCGCAACGAGGAGAATATGGGTCTTCTAAGGAGTCGTTAAGCACCAACAACCTTAGAACCTTAATTGACACAACTTGGCCTTTAGAACAGTAGCAGTATGCTACGCCCATTGAGGCTAAACTCTCGTAATGGTTCTGGCCGCAAGAAAAGATTGCGATGCTGGAGTTATGACCGATTGAGGGTAGTCAATGATATTGGGATCCTCTAAGAACCCGGTTACTTTTGATTAGGACAGGTATGAACCAACAAACTGAAAGAGGGTAGTACCTAGACCTCATGCTGGCCTTAAACCTTAAGGGCTTGTCTTGTGTGCCTTGTGTGCCTTACTATGTTTGCCTTTGTATCTGTATGTGGTGTGCTTTATCATAACATCATAGCATCATGAGCATTGCATGCATCCTGCATAAGAACTGACCATTTCAAAGACAAGAGGGTTTCATCTTTGCTCTGTTTTGTAGGACATTATGATGCCTGTACGAAGGAATACTATCCGGTTCAACTTTGTTCGTTCACCTGAGTTGATTGATGAGTTGGTTAGCAGAATTCCAAACACCACTTCCTTCATTCAGAGGCATGGTTCTCTTCTCAGTTTAGTCACTGCAAAGCGGGATCAACAGTTGATGAGTGTTCTGACCCAGTTCTATGACCCTCAGTACCAGTGCTTTACCTTTCAAGACTTCCAGCTGGTCCCTACCCTGGAAGAGTTCTCTAATCTGCTTGGTATCCCTATCTTGGATCAGACTCCCTTTACTGGTTGGGAAAAGACCCTCAGGCTGGAGGACATTGCTGCAGCTCTTCCTTTGACCCATCAAGAGGTAACAGACAACTGGGTAACTAGAAGCGGAGTTAAGGGTTTCTTGGCCAAGTTTCTGATTGGTAAAGCTAACAGCTTCTGGAATGACTTGGACTTTAGGGCATATGAAGACATCTTGGCTCTCCTAATCTATGGGTTAGTCCTGTTTCCTAATCCTGACAACTTCATCAATGTCACTTCCATTAGGATCTTTATGTCTCAGAATCCTGTGCCCACTCTCTTGGGTGACATCTTGCAACAACTTCATGCCCGTACTACCCGAAGACGAGGAACCCTATGGTGTTGTATCCCTTTGTTGGTGAGGTGGTTTATTTCGCACCTCCCTAAGTCCGTATTGAAGAACCAAGAAGGAAGAGGTTGGGCTCACAGGCTAATGTCTCTCACCGATAAAGACATCATTTGGACTTGCAGAGGTTTGGATGAGATGGCTATTATTGATCGATGCGGGGAGTATCCTAATGTTCCTCTGATCGGTACTCAAGGAGGGATCTCGTACAATCCATGTCTAGCACTCCGTCAGTTTGGAAGAGCAAGAAGAGCAGGCCCCCATGAAATGTTGGTGCCTCACATCAGTTTCGAGTTTC
The DNA here is from genome assembly GCA_948472305.1 of Vicia faba. Taxonomy (NCBI): domain Eukaryota; kingdom Viridiplantae; phylum Streptophyta; class Magnoliopsida; order Fabales; family Fabaceae; genus Vicia; species Vicia faba. The sequence goes on from OX451737.1 coordinate 560,126,198, forward strand.
AGGTGGATAGTGACGAGCTACGTCGTAGGTTCATCAAGGCTTGGGAGAAGGTTCATAAAGCTGACCCACAAGAGCTAGGGCCAAAGACTTCTCTACCTATGGAAGCCTACTACAAATGGGTCCGCATCCGTGCTCAGAAGTTAGGTATGCCGTATGAAGCTGTCAGACCCGTCATTCTTGAGTGTCCTGATAAAGATGGTGTTCCTCCAACTGTCCTTCCTCCTCAGATACCTACTGATTATGAGACATTGAAGAGATCTTGGTCGCAACTGCAAGAAGAACGGGATTCTTACCGGGAAAAGTTCAACGAGCAGGAATCAAAGATCCATAAGCTGACAAAGCAGTTGGAGAATGAAAGAGCTCTGAATGCCTACCTCCGTACTGAGAAGAGGAGACCATGGGATCAATGAGGAATTCTGAATGTGCCTTTACAGTTTTTATTTCCTTTCCAGTTGTTTCATTTCATGTAAACGCCTAAGGGCAACTTGTTGAATAATTTCAGTTACAAAGTTGAATCTAATGAAGTGTGTTCCTTTTTGTTTAACAAAGTTGATTCCCGATTGTCTTTGAAAACATAATTCATACGCACTTCATACATCATGTGCATAGCAGGTTTTTCCCTTTTTCAGGTTGCTTACAGTTCTTCGCTGTTTATTTCAGCATCATGAATTCCGGATCTGAATCAACTGAGACTTCAATCAAGGCTCTCCAGGCGCAGAATGCGCAGTTTCAAGAGCTAATCCTGGGTCTAGCTAAAGGCCAAGAGGAACTGAAGACTATGCTCCTGAAGAAGGAGAAGAAGAAGAAAAGAAGAACTGTTCTATTCAACTCGGGCCGAAGGTTGGGTAATACTCTGCACCAAGAAGAGGTTGTTTCTTCTGTTGGCAAAAGTCCTTCTCAGGCAGAAGCAAGGGTTCCTAGTCCGGTGGTCTCCGACAACGAGACAGACTTTGATGAGGAACAATATCCTCCTGAAGACAACAAGTACAAACAACTGGAGGACAGGTTGAAGGCCATGGAAGTTCAACAGACACCTGGGCTGGATTTCGGAGATCTGGGTTTGTCGACTGGTGTGGTTATCCCACATAAATTCAAAGCTCCCACCTTCTCCAAGTATGACGGGGCATCCTGTCCCAAGCTGCATTTGAGGTCCTATGTGCGAAAGATTCAGCCGTACTCTGCGGACAAGAATCTATGGATCCACTTCTTCCAGGAGAGTCTTTCAGGGACTCATCTCGAATGGTTCTATCAGCTGGATGGGACCAAAGTTCGTAACTGGGAGGAGCTGGCTACTGCTTTCTACAAGCAGTATCAGTATAATGCCGACCTTGCCCCCACGCGTACCCAACTCCAGGGTATGTCGTTGGGCGTAAGCGAAGGTTTTAAAGAGTACGCGCAGAAGTGGAGAGATCTGGCTGGCAGGGTGCAGCCACCTTTGACTGATCGAGAGTTAGTGGATATGTTCTTGGGGACCCTATCTGGGCCGTTCTTTAATCATCTCATTGGGAATTCTTCTGCTGGTTTCACTGATTTGATCTTAACTGGAGAAAGAATTGAAGCTGGGTTGAAGTCTGGGAAGATTGCAAAGGCTGCATCATCATCTGGGTCGGACAAGAAACCATTTAAAAAGGAGTCTAGTGCTGTGTATGGCTCCAGAAAATCAGAAAGACCTGACCACCGCCAATCTGTCAGCGCGGTAATGATCGCTAAGCCTGCTGCCGCTCCCCGGCCAAATAATCCTCAAAGGGTTGATAGACCCCGGAGAGAGTTTACCCGTTTAAGCATGACTCTATCGCAGATTCTGCCACAGCTGCTCGCAACCAATTTGGTATCTGTCAAGGAGGCACCAAAGTTCCCTAACACTACCTCTCCTAAGTACAACCCGAATGCCCGTTGTGCTTACCATTCAGATAGCCCGGGGCATGCCACTGACGACTGTTGGGCACTAAGGAACAAGCTGCAGGACCTCATTGACGCTAAGGAGGTACAGTTCGAGGCGTCTGACAAACCTAATGTGGTGACAGCTCCCCTGCCTGCTCATGGAGTTAATGCTATTGGTGATGAAGAGGAAGTTGATGAAGCTGAGTTTGATAGCTGGATCTACCCGGCTGCTGATGGTGGACTCAACAATTGGAGCGCAAAGGACAACCTCCATGTTTCTTTGGTCACTAAGTAATAAATTTCTTTGTTTCATTTTGTAATAAACTATGATAAACTCTATGGCCCGGTGTCGTACCCGAGGCACCGTGGTTCTATTTGTGAGGGCATACAAACTGTCATTTTATACATCATGAATGAAAATCTTGGACTATTTTCGCATTACAAATATTGTGTTCCTTTTCTATCTCTCTTTTCCTTTACATAATTTTCAAAAACAGCTGTATTTACACACACACTCACTCATACAGGTTCCAATCCACTCTGGATCTCGCTGATAACAGCTCTGCTAATGCCAATTATGACTTCGAAAATCCGATCAACTTAGCCGAAGACGAAGGTGAAGATGATTGCGAAGTGCCTGGCGAGCTTGCAAGACTGTTGCTTCAGGAAGAAAGGGCAATTCAACCCCATGAAGAGCCAGTGGAAACTATAAACCTGGGTACTGAGGCAGACAGAAAAGAGGTAAAGATTGGTGCTAACCTAGAGCTCAGCGTGAAGCAACGGTTAACCAAGATGCTGCATGACTATATGGAGATCTTTGCCTGGTCCTACGAAGACATGCCAGGGTTGGATACCGATATTGTTGTCCATCATTTGCCGACTAGAGAAGACTGCCCTCCAGTTAAACAAAAGGTTCGTCGGATGCGTCCAGAGATGTCAGAGAAGATTAAAGCCGAGGTCATGAAACAGTTTGATGCCGGGTTTCTTGCAGTGACTTCCTATCCTCAGTGGGTTGCAAATGTGGTGCCGGTGCCTAAAAAGGACGGCAAGGTCAGAATGTGTGTTGATTACAGGGATCTGAACAGGGCCAGCCCCAAGGATGACTTCCCCTTACCTCACATTGATGTCCTTGTGGATAATACAGCTCAGCACAAAGTATTCTCTTTCATGGATGGTTTTTCAGGCTACAATCAGATCAAGATGGCACCTGAAGACATGGAGAAGACTACATTTGTTACTCAGTGGGGCACCTTCTGTTACAAGGTCATGCCATTCGGGTTGAAGAATGCTGGGGCAACCTACCAACGTGCCATGGTTGCCTTATTTCATGATATGATCCATCATGAGATCGAAGTGTATGTGGACGACATGATCGCTAGGTCCCAGACTGAGGAAGAGCATCTAGATCACCTGCAGAAGTTATTTGACCGGTTGAAACTGTACAAGCTAAGATTGAACCCGAACAAGTGCACCTTCGGGGTAAGATCTGGGAAGTTGCTAGGCTTCGTGGTCAGTGATAAAGGTATTCAAGTGGACCCTGCTAAGGTCAAAGCTATTCAAGAGATGCCAGCTCCTAAAACAGAGAAGGAGGTCAGAGGCTTTTTAGGGCGCCTGAATTACATCGCTCGATTCATATCTCATTTGACTGCTACCTGTGAGCCAATCTTCAAGCTGCTGAAGAAAGATCAGGTAGTACGTTGGAACGATGAATGTCAGGTTGCTTTCGACAAAATCAAAGAGTATCTCCAAGAACCACCCATCCTCATGCCACCGGTTGAAGGGAGACCTCTGATACTATATCTGACAGTGCTAGACAACTCAATGGGGTGTGTGCTGGGGCAGCATGACGAGTCTGGCCGAAAAGAGCACGCCATTTATTACCTTAGCAAAAAGTTTACCGACTGTGAGACCCGATACTCACTGCTTGAGAAAACTTGCTGCGCTTTGGTATGGGCTGCTCGCCGGCTGAGACAGTATATGCTGACTCACACTACCTTGTTGATCTCAAAGATGGATCCGATAAAATACATATTCGAAAAGCCTGCTCTGTCTGGGAGAATTGCAAGATGGCAGATGATCTTGACGGAATACGACATTCAGTATACAACCCAGAAAGCCATCAAGGGAAGTGTACTGGCAGACCACTTAGCTCATCAAGCTGTAGATGACTACCAATCAATGAACTTCGAGTTTCCGGATGAAAGCATCATGATTGTGACTGATTGTGAAGTGCCTGGACCGGATGAAGGACCTGAACCAGGATCCCGATGGTCTATGCACTTTGACGGAGCTTCCAATGCTTTGGGAAATGGTATCGGCGCCATCATCATATCCCCTCAAGGTACTCATACTCCACTCACTGCCCGGCTGTGTTTCAACTGTACCAACAACATGGCGGAGTATGAGGCGTGTATCATGGGTCTTCAAGCTGCGATCGACTTAAGGATCAAGTTCCTCAGTGTCTTCGGAGATTCCGCTCTAGTGATCAATCAGATCAACGGAGAGTGGGATACGAAACATCCAAACTTGATTCCTTACAGAGAATGTGTGTTGACCATGATTCCCCACTTCACGGAGATAACCTTTGAGCACTTTCCAAGAGAAGAGAATCAGTTAGCGGACGCGTTAGCTACGATGTCTTCAATGTTCAAGGTTAAATGGGATAACGAAGCTCCCCAGATCACCATCGAGAAACTGGACGAACCGGCATACTGTTGTGATCTCGAAACTGAATTGGTAACTGAGAAGCCTTGGTACCACGAAGTGAAGAGATATCTGGAAACTCAGGAATACCCTGAAGGTGCCTCTGTTAATGATAAGAAATTCCTGAGACGGTTCGCATCCAAGTTCTTCCTAAGCAACGGCATCTTGTACAAGAGAAACCATGATTCAACCTTACTGCGTTGTGTGGACAAGACTGAAGCGGAAAGAATCATGGAAGAGCTACACGAAGGGACCTTTGGTACGCATTCCAGTGGGCATACTATGGCTAAGAAGATCCTACGGGCAGGATATTACTGGTCCACCATGGAAGCTGATTGCTACCAACATTCTAGGACATGCCACAAGTGCCAGATCTATGCAGATAAGGTGCATGTTCCTCCGGTTCCCCTGAATGTTCTGACTGCGCCTTGGCCGTTTGCAATGTGGGGCATAGACATGATTGGCGAGATCAGACCTACGGCATCCAATGGACATCGCTTCATCCTAGTGGCGATCGACTATTTTACAAAGTGGGTTGAGGCAGCATCCTATGCTACAGTAACCAAGACTGTGGTGGCACGGTTTATTCGACACAACCTGATCTGTCGATACGGCGTCCCTGAGCGGATAATTACAGACAACGGTACCAATCTGAACAATAAGATGATTGCTGAGCTCTGCGAACAGTTCAAAATACAGCACCACAATTCTTCTCCTTACAGACCGAAGATGAATGGGGCTGTAGAAGCAGCTAACAAGAACATCAAGAAGATCGTGCAAAAAATGACAGTAACTTATAAAGATTGGCACGAGATGTTACCGTTCGCTCTGCATGGGTACCGTACCTCAGCAAGGACGTCAACCGGGGCAACTCCTTTCTCTCTGGTTTATGGTATGGAGGCAGTCTTGCCGATCGAAGTGCAAATTCCCTCTCTCCGGATAATGAAGGATGCAAACCTGAACGAAGATGATTGGATCCAGACACGACTAGACCAACTCAACCTTATTGATGAAAAGAGGCTTGCTGCTATCTGTCATGGTCAGACGTATCAGAAACGAATGATCAGGGCATTTAACAAGAAAGTCAGACCACAAGAATATCAAGTTGGGGATCTGGTTATCAAGAGAATCATCCTTCCTCAGAGTGATCCAAGGGGCAAATGGACTCCTACGTACGAAGGGCCATTTGTGGTTAAGCATGTGTTCTCAGGAGGAGCAATGATATTAACCAACATGGATGGTGACGACCTTCCTCACCCCGCCAACGCAGACATAGTTAAAAAATACTACGCATGAAAAAAGACCCGCTAGGCTGACATGCCTAGGCAAAAGTTAGGGCTTCCCGTCGAACCAAAAGGGTTCGGGCAAAATGTAGGGATGAAAATGAAAAAAAATCTGTACACCCGGCAAGTCGAAAACCTGAAAAGGCGGCTTGGGCAAAAATGGGTATCCCGGTGGACTGAAAACCCGAAAGGGCGGTCCAGGCAAAAGTTAGGGATAAAGCGTAAAACTATGTCTCATTGATCACTTTGCATCCAGAATCCGGTATCTACATCGAGTTCAGACGGCATCGATCAGTCAGCTTCACCTTCAACCAAGGTCATCAAGTGATGAGACGCTCGGAGTTATAAAGACAATAGCAGAGTTGAAACCCAGTGGATCATTCATCTTTCACACAGCTGTTTTATTTTCTTTTGTACAAAACTTGTATAAATTTTTTTGCTCGGCGACGTACCTCTTACTAGGACGTCAGCCTCTTGTATACAAAACGCCTATTCAGGCCATTCAGATCAATAAAAAATATATTTCCAGTTAAACGTATCCAAGAGTTTTTCTTTTTTCTGTTTTGTTTTGCGAAGAACGTCCAAGGTTCAATTTGTGATGTATGCATTGACAATAATTTGCTAACTCATAAATATTTGCATACGAAACAAAGGAATTCATTGCAGGTGACACTGGGAACAGGGGCAATAAAGAGTTGTCCGAGTGGCCAATTGTTCTATCCTCCAAGGTACCAAGGTAGGTTCAGCTAAAGAACATGGCCAGGTATCTTAATTCCCCAGAGAGTGGTTCAATAAAACAATACATCCTTCTCCAAACAAAATTGTCAAATATCAAGGAAATTGAGTATCCCCTCGTAGATCTCAATACTTCCCCAGCAGCAGCACGCATTCTTAACAAGCATCCCCGGCAGTCTTGGTCTAAAGATTGTTCCCCGGCGGTATACCACTATTCAAAGGAATCACTTCCCCAGCATATCAAACTCCCCAGAAGAGTCCAATCCAGATTCACCAACAAAGTTGGAAGTCATATCCCTCAAGCAGTAAGCTTATCCCCAGTAGATTCTGGAAGCTTATCCCCTCGCAGAGCACGAACGCGTCGTCCCGGCTTAATTTAAAGAGTTATTTCCGTAACAGGATATAACTGGGTTATCCTCAGCCAAAAGCCACGGAAAGAGCGTCCTCGGCAAAGTATCTTCCTACCCCCAGCGAAGTCTATCAACACTTCCAGCACAACAAGGATATCCTCAGTATAACTCATCAACGGTATCCCCAGCGGAGTTATCTTCATCAACGCAGCAAAGCATCGCTATCCCCACAGAGTAGCACTCCCCAGCATGATCGCTAAAGTATCTTTTCTCCCGCAGAATTATTTCATTTGCCAAGTTTATTCCTCAACGGATTTATCTTCTCCTACCGGTATTCTTGCAACAATCATCCACAGCGGAAGCAAAATCTCTTCCTCAACATCAGCCCAGGATATGACTTCCCGGCACCCGTCAAGGATTCATTTTCCTACGACGAAAACATACATTCATAAAACGTCACATACATCATTGTAGCATGCATAACGTATTGCATCATACAAGTCTCATTCGTATTGATAACATCATTGCTTGATCCATATCATGCATCGCATATAACTGACCTCTACCTTTCAGAAAGGGTGCAGTTGAAATCCCCAAACATATTTCAAGGATTTCTCTGGTCCAGTTAAATCGACCCCAAACAGATTTTTCTGATAAAGACTCAGTAGAAGTGCTCTTATGGTCCCCTCTCCAACGGCGTGTGAGGTGGTAATTCCTTTTTCAGATGTTTTCCTCTCCGACGATGAGCGTGAGGTAATATTCTTTTGTGGTCCCCTCTCCGACGGTGAGCGTGAGGTGGTAATTCCTTTTTCAAGATGTTTTCCTCTCCGACGATGAGCGTGAGGTAATATTCTTTTGTGGTCCCCTCTCCGACGGTGAGCGTGAGGTGGTAATTCCTTCTTCAAGATGTTTTCCTCTCCGACGATGAGCGTGAGGTGATATTCTTTTGTGGTCCCCTCTCCGACGGTGAGCGTGAGGTGGTAATTCCTTTTTCAAGATGTTTTCCTCTCCGACGATGAGCGTGAGGTAATATTCTTTTGTGGTCCCCTCTCCGACGGTGAGCGTGAGGTGGTAATTCCTTTTTCAAGATGTTTTCCTCTCCGACGATGAGCGTGAGGTGATATTCCCCTATGGTCCCCTCTCCAACGGCGTGTGAGGTGGTAATTCCCTTTTCAGATGTTTCCCTCTCCGGCATGAGCGTGAGGTGATATCTCCTTTTAGATTATAATTTCCTATAGTTCCCTCTCCAACGTGAGTGAGGTAACTCCCTTTGAGATTGTAATGTCCTTTGGTTCTCTTCCTGACACTACGAAGACGGTAATTCTCACCAAGATTTTCTCAACGAGCGTTGTTGAGATCATTCAGGATTCTCTTACCCTTCAGGCTAAAGCGGTAACCATCCCTGGTTCATTCATCAGCGTTTGAAGCTCCAGACTCAGCTCCTGCAACCAGTCAGGACACATCTATACCAAGCATCTAAAATCAGCTCCTGCGACGTGTCAGATACTCATTTTTCTGTTTTGCAGGTATGCAGGTTGTCGCTAAGGAATCTCTTACGCAATCAGCAACCAGATGGCATCTATAAAGCCCATTCCCATCATCACTGCTACTATGTGAGCGCAAATTTCTGGGCACTCTAGTGTCCAATCATCTTTTACCCTCGGATTACGAAAGGCACGTCAGCCAATCTGCATCCTCAGGTCTAAGAAGATTGAACAGGGGCAACTGTTGTACCCCAAAATTTGCCCTCCCATATTCATCTAGAATTGTCAAAAGTCAAGGTCACAAAATTCCCCCAGGGTTGTGCAGCTCAACTGTCTCCTAGACAGTCAAAACTAGGGTTTGAATTCTGGTCAAGCAAATGAACTTTTCAAAGGCCCAATCAAGTCTCATGTGCCTACAAAGATGGTCAAATATCCTCATGTCAAGTTTCAAGGCATTCAGCTCAAAATTGCACAGTCAAAACCCTAAATTGCACTACAGTCAACTGTAGGGGCAAAATGGTCATTTGGCGGTCAAAAGTTCAAATTTTTGGTCAACACATCATTTTGAAGCCACAAACATCATTTGATCAATGCTTGATCATGATTCTCAAAATTTGGCTCAGAAATCATCAAAGATGCAAAAGTTGCTATATTTGGACAGCTGAAAAAGTCAACTGAAATTGACCAGGGCATAACTTTCACATGGATTATCAGAAAAATTCCATCCAAAGCTCATTTTGAAGAGAAAGACATTTCCTACAATTCATCTTCATGTTCCAAGTCCAAGAAATGCTCTCACAAAAAGTTATCAATTTCAACATTATAGGTCATTTTCAAAAGTCAACAAAAAGTGACTTTAAGTCAAAGGCCATAACTTGAGATTGGTAAATCAAAATGACATGGGACCAAAGGCATTGGTTAAAAGACTCAAAGACCTTTCCAAAATGTCCAAGAACATGTGAAAAGCTTAAAAATTGACCAAGTTATGCCTTGTGGAAGTTGGGAAATTTTTAGAAATTTTTGAAAGTCAACATTGATGCAAAAGGCTTAAAAATGCAAATGGGCTCAATTATCTTCCAAATTTCTTCATGCCAAGCCTATGCACGACCACTAGGCCCAAAGGGAAGTATTCTCATATTTTTTAATTATTTATTTGAATTAATATTAATTTATATTCATTTAAATGATTTTAATTCATGAAAAATATAACCTTAACCTAAAAAATCTTTTTATGCACATTATAAGGTTAATATTTCGTGCTTAAATGATTAGGGCAAGTTTTGATGAGATTGGATCATGATTGAATAAAAACAACATGAAAAAGATATGAAAAAAGATCCATGAAATCAAATATTGAAATTCATCAATGCCTAAGATTTTGTCTAGTTTTATTGACCTAAATCACTCCATATATGATCAGCATCACAACCCTAATCACCCTAGACTGAAAGCTGCGCATACTCAAGCATTGGCAAATTGAAAAATTCTCATAAAAAGTCAAACACTGAAATCTAGCTTTTAGGACGATTCAAGCTTGGATCTTTGTTGCAATAGCTTCCTTGGACCATTCAGAACCTTTTCCAATCATTAACAACAGCAAAAACCTCAAGAATTGGTAGATTACGTTCAAACTGCACCACGATTTTTTTGAAATCATAGATCATCATTAACGCATTTTCTTGCATTTTTATTTGTGGATTGTTGTTCATTGCAATGTTTCTAAACTAATCATCATGTTTAATTGTGTTTTCGCTGACCATACACGATAATGCCATGGATGAAAGTTAGGGTTGCAGGGTTCATGAATTAGGGCTTTTGGCATGGAGTAAAATTAAGCCTCGAGACTGGGATAACCATACTCAGCGTGCTCCAACGAGCAAGAAACTATAATCGCGCCCAATTTATATTTGCCATATCTCTAATCGCTATTTTCCCTTTGCTTGCCTAAAGCCACGCTGCAAAAACCGTTGCCCATTAGTTTGTTTTACAGGGAAGAAGAAAGAGACGAAGACGTGTCCATTAGTGACAGGTCTATTTGAATTTCGCGCGGAATTCTAAAAGCATTAGCGTTTTCTTATTATATTATTTATGTATTATTATATGTTAATTGAAAGCAAATAGCTCAGCTGGCAAGGACTAAGGCATGTGACTTCCAAGACCTGGGTTCAAGTCCCAGGTCTGTACGTTTGCTATATTATTTTTCAAAACTAATTCACGTGCAGGCTTAACGTTAAGGTTCACCATGCACATTCAGCAATCATTAGCCACGCGTCCATGATGATCAAATCAATGTCCAGGCTTCATGGTGCACCCCAGGCATGAGTCAGACGCGTAGCATGGGATTCAAAAGGTCAACCAAGTTCCAACGTTATTGGGCCAGGCCTCTCAAATTCATACCTCCCTAAGGGGACAGCAAACCCCCCCTGGTTCTATCTTTTTCTAATTTTCTATCTTTTATTATTTTTAATTGTTTATTTGTTTATTTGTTTTCTGATTTAAATTAAATATCTTTTTTACAAAAAATACAGAAAAACATCATAAAAAATAAAATGTCCAAATAAAATAGAATTTTTAATTTTAGTTATTTTCATGAATAGATAAAAATATAAATTATATAGTGTAATTAGGTTTAATTTTAATTCTTTTTTTTTAATAAAAATCCAAAAATAGAATTTAGGTTAGTTACTTTTTTTTATTTTCTTTTATTAATTTTAATTCTTTTTTTCCAGAATAATAATTATTATTTATTTATTTTACTTTCATAAATTAAACTTATACATAATCAATTAGGTTTAACTTAGGTCATATTTTAATTCTTTCTTAATAAATAAAAAATACTAGATTTAGGGTTTGCCGTCTAATCTAATTTCAATTAATTCCCTTTGTTCACATTAAATTAAAAATACAAAATACCAAAAAACAATTTAATCATTTAATTTCCTTCTTTTTATTATTTAATTTTTAATTCCCGTTAACTTTTAATTATTTGCAAAAGGGTCCAACGCCCGTCATTAATCATTTAATTCGCGCATTTATCTTTTATCGTTTATATAATCATGTAATTGCCCCAAAGCGTTGTAATTTATTGTTCGCACTTTATTTTCTTCGCATTATTTATTCTTTCTGCTAAATCGGGTCCGGTTTAATTTTGGCGATGTGGACCCGCGCCTTTGTAATAGTCTTAGATTTATTTCCTCGCAAATTTTATATCTCTTAATATGCATGCAAGAATGAATGGACTTAAATTAAAATCAAGCGTAGAACACGACAAACATGACAAGACAAATAAATGAAACATGACACACGAATCGCACACACCACCCCTAGGGTACGCCTCACTGTTGCCTTTCGAAAGGTGATCGTCGAGTAGAGGATGTCTTAGTAAGTCCTCATGATCCGGGAACCTGGCATGAGGGTAGCTTCTAAGGTGTCTTCCCATTGCTCCGGTGATCACCATGTCCCTAAAATCGAATTGACCCGAACACCTCCAACGGTGGTGCTACCTACCTCTCAATGGTGGGATGGCACTACTTTTAAGGACTCTTACACAGACGAATTCCTTAGGGTAGGTAGGTTCTCAAGGATACTTGCTCTAATCTCAAAACAAACTCAAAAAAGACTTTTCACACCGACACTTTTCAAAAGCTTTCAAAGCAAACTTTTCAAACACTCTGACGTATGAGTCGAACTGAAATTTTTCAAAGAAACTTTTTTAACCCACATTGAAAAGCAAAACAATTTTGAAAACACGCTGAGCAAGTATCTAAGAGCCCATGGATAACCATGGATAGAAAGGGTGCTAACACCTTCCCTTTCTATAACCTACCTCCCGAACCGAGAGCAATCTCTTAAAAGGAATTTTTCTGTGCTTTTGTCCTTTCCATTTGGAGAAAATAAAAGACGGTGGCGACTCTTGCTTCCGCGACATTTCGCGAACCAGCGTTAAACAGTCAGTTCCAGATCCACCGATCACAGAGATCAAAAGGAGTTTTTGCAAGCATTTTCAGGCCAAGAGGAGAACGTGACTCTCTTCTTTGCCATACCCTGAAGCTAAAGCAACCCTTTCCACGTCCTAAGGTCCACTATCAAGCACTGTAAGTATTCCCAGGTCCCCTATAATTTCCATATCATTTTTTTTTCATTACTTTCATGTGCAGATTCTCAAAGGTGGAACACCATAAACCTCATATCCCAGCGCTCCAAGTGTCATCAACGCAGATCCAAAGGACAAAAAGTGTAGCACACCATACTCTGGAGTCAAGCGTGCTGCAGGCAATCATGAAAGTCAAACGTGGCTTAGATTTTAGTGGGCTTGGATTGCTTCAATAAACCTCCTATTTGGCCCACACACCCCTTGGTTTTTACTTTCCTTTTTTATTTTGTTTTGTCATTTTCTCTTATTTTTAATTGCTAACCTTTTAATTATTTTTATTATTAACAATTAACTTAATTAACACATTTTCACAAAAAAACCAAAAAATAGAATTAACATTATTATTATTATTATTATTTTATTTTGTAAATAAATATTAACCAAAATAGTTTAATTAGGCAATTTTAATTCCTTTTCTTAAAAAATTAAAATAAATCTAGAATTAGGTAAAAGTTAACTTTTAATTTTATTCCATTTCTTTTATTTCATAAAAACACAAAAACAAAAAAAAATATTTTCTTTTATTTAAATTAAATTAATTAGTTATTAATTAGCTTTAATTTCATTTTAATTACAAAAAAGATCAAAAAAATTCAATTTCTTTTCTTAAAAGGGTCAACACCCTTAGAACGTTCCCGATTATTTTATTCGCGCGCATTTACTTTATTTGATTATTATGTAATTGTCTTCAAGAATGTAATAGTTAAATAGGTTTATCGCTTTATTTAATTTCCGTACTTATTTACTAAAAAACGGGTCTTTGTAATTTTTGGCGATGTATAGACCCGCGCCTTGTAATAGCGTAGGATTTATGTTTCCGCAATTTACTTTCCGCACCCCTTAACTGTTAACTTGCATGAAAGAATGTATATAAATAAAAACAACTCGTAGCTCACTAATAACAAAGACAAACATTAACTGAATACAACAGACAATGCACACACCACTTCTAGGGTACGCCTCACTCGTTGCCTTCGAAACGTGGTCGTCAAGTATAGGATGTTTTAGCGGTCCTTATGTCCATGATCCAGTTGCCTCGAAACAGTTGCCTCGAAACAGTTGCCTCGAAACAGTTGCCTCAAAACGGTTGCCTCGGATTAAAAAAAAAGGATCAAGGACATAAGGGTAGCTTCTAAGGTGTCCTACTATTGCTTCGGTGACCACAATGTCCCTAAAATCGAATTGACCCGAACATCTCCAACGGTGGTGCTACCTACCTCTCAATGGTGGGATGGCACTACCTTAAGGACATTTACACAGCATAATTCCTTAGGGTAGGTAGATGACTCATGGATACTTGCTCTCTAAAAGACAAAACAAAACCTTTTCACACTGACACTTTCAAAAAGCTTTCAAAACGAATTTTTCAAACACTCTTGAGGACAGATACAAGAGTTATTCAGAAATCTTTCAAAGAAACTTTTGCAAAACCCACTCACACTTTGAAAAGCAAACATTTTGAAAACATAAGAGCAAGTACCTAAGAGCCCGTGGATAACCACGGATAGAAAGGGTGCTAACACCTTCCCTTTCTATAAATCTACCTCCTGAACCGAGAAACATTCTCAATAAGGAATTTTGTTGTGCTTTTGTCCTTTCCATATTGGAGAACATAAAAGACGGTGGCGACTCTTGCTTACTGCGACATTTCGCGAAACCAGCTTAAAAAACAGTCAGTTCTATTCCCACCGATCACACCCAACAATCATCCGTGTTATGCCCCGGGCTGTCAGAGTGATAAGCGCAGCGGGCGTTAGGATTGTACTTTGGGGATGTTGTGTTTGCAATCTTTTGAGCTTCTTTTAGAGTCACCAGATTGGTTGTCAGTAACTGCGGCAATATCTGGGACAAGGTCATGCTGAGGCGAGTGAACTGCCTTCGGGGTCTCTCACTTCTCTGTTGGTTATGAGGCTGAGGAGCAGCAGCAGGTTTCGAAATAACCACCGCGTTGACAGCTTGGCGGCGTTCCGGTCTATTCTGTCTCCTTGAGCCATAGACGGCATTGGATTCCTTCTTGAACGGCTTCTTCTCGGTGCTCGATGAGGCACCCTTCTGTATCTTCCCAGACTTGATACCAGCTTCAATTCTCTCACCAGTCAAGATAAGGTCGGTAAACCCGGCTAAAGAATTTCCAATCAAATGGTTGAAGAATGGACCGGACAGGGTCCCCAGAAACATATCCACCAGCTCACGATCAGTTAAAGGCGGCTGCACCCTTCCATCCAGATCTCTCCACTTTTGAGCATACTCTTTAAATCCTTCACCCGTCCCTAGTGACATACCCTGGAGTTGGGTACGCGTAGGAGCGAGGTCAGAATTATATTGATACTGCTTATAGAACGCAATAACCAAATCTTCCCAGTTGCGGATACTGGCCCCATCCAGCTGATAGAACCACTCAAGCTGAGTCCCTGAAAGACTATCCTGAAAGAAATGGATCCACAAATTCTTGTCAGCAGTGTAAGGTTGGATCTTCCTTACATACAACCGGAGGTACAACTTTGAGCAGGAGGCTCCGTCATATTTGGCAAAAGCAGGTGCCTTGAACTTATGGGGAATCACCACCCCAGAGGATAAGCCTAGGTCTCCAAAGTCCAACCCGGGCACATTCTGTATCTCCATAGCACTTAGGCGGTCCTCCAACTGTTTGTACCTATCCTCAGCAGGAGGGTACTGTTCTTCATCATAATCCGTCTCGTTGTCGGAGACCACAGGACTAGGGACCCTTCTCTCTTGTGGAATGTCTTTCCCTACTGATGAGGTAGTCAACTCAACCTCGTTCTGCAATCCATTCCCAAATCTGCGTCCAGTGTTGAACAAGACGGTCCTCTTCTTCTTCTTCTTCCTCTCCTTCAGAATCAGAGTCTTCAACTCCTGTTGCCCCTGGGCTAGGCTCATAACCAACTCTTGGAACTGGGCATTCTGGGCCTGGAGGGCCTTGATAGCTTGTTCAGTGGAAGGATCGGCAGACATGATGATTGCTGAAATAAACAGCGAAGAAGATAAGTGACCTGTAAAAAGGGTACCTGTTATGCATATGATGAATGGTATGCTTTTTATGTGATGCATTCAAGGGTTCAAAAATTCAAATTCGTTGTAGACAAAAAAGAACACACGTCATATTAAGAAGAAAATCTGTTTAGTACATAAGTGCCTCATGCGCGAAATGTTACAAAATACTTAAGGTAAAAAGACATTGCGTATCCTTTTTGGAGCGATGTAAGTATTGGGGGTCTTTTCCTCGTGAAGTCGGCGGGTGAGCTCCAAAACCTTCTTCTCACTGGCCTGTAAGCTGGCTTCAAGAGCATTCCGTTCTTCCTTGAGTTGGATCCAGCTCTTCTGCATTTCTTCCCAGGATGTAGGCATGTCAGGATGTAGAATGGTATATGGAACCTCTCCTTCCACAACAGGCTCTTTGATCACGGGTAGAACGTGAGGATATGGCATCATAAGCTTCTGGGAGCGGGTTCGTACCCACTTGAGGTAAGGCTCGAGGGGGATGGAATTCTTGTTCCCCAATGTCTTACTATCTACCTTGTTAGGCATCCTCCAAGCTCTGATGAACCTTTGTCGAAGTCCCTGCGCATCGTTGTCGAAGTCAAAAACTATGTCAGGAATCAGCATGTCATGGGGGCCATCCCTCAGAGCATATCTAAATTGTCTCAAGGCTAGACAAGGGTTGTAGGTAATGCCTCCCCTGATTCCAAGTAAAGGAACATTAGGAAATTCTCCGCAACGATCAATGATAGTGACATTTTCTCTGGACCGAGAACACCAATGTATATCAGCATGTGTGAGGGTCATCAATCGTTGCGACCACCTTAAGCCCTGCTCGTTCTTCAAAACTGATTGTGGAAGGTGAGAAATAAACCACCTTCCCAGGAGAGGAGTACAGCACATGAGAACACCCCTTTTCCTCATTGTTCGTGTGTAAAATGAGTGGAGGATATCCCCAAGCAATGTAGGTATGGGATTCCTGGACATAAAAATCTTGACAGCATTCACATCTATAAGTTGATCAGGATTTGGGAACAACACCAACCCGTAGATAAGGAGTGCCACAATCTCTTCAAAAGCTTGTAGATCAAGAGAATTCCAACATTCTTAGGCCTTCTCAAACATAAACTTTGCCAAGAATCCTTTGATACCACTTCTAATTTCCCAATTCCCCTTGATGTCAGATGGTTGTAAACGTAATGCTCGGGAAACATCTTCAAGTTTTGGTTCCTTTTCCGTACCATTGTAGGGTAGTTGACTAAGAATAGGAACCCCCAGAAGTTGAGAAAATTCCTCCAAAGTAGGCACCAATTGATAATCAAGGAATGTAAAACAGTGGTGTAGGGGGTCAATGAACTGGAAGAGGACCTTCATCATGTCTTCTTCAAAGTTGGTGTTGACTAGGTTGAGGAGTCTACCATGTTTTTCACTGAAGAGAGAGTTCCCGGGAATCCTGGATGTGAGCTCCTTGAGCTGAGGAGGGATCCTTACAAGGTTGACCTGAATTGTTTTTCTGCGGAGAGACTCCATGTCCTACAAAACAAGAACAAAGATGAAGATCTGAACCCTTGAAATGTTTAGCAGATGCATATGATGCTTTATGATGCTTTATGATGTTATGTACATGTATGCAAAAGTAAGTAAGTGTATACACAACCAGTCATATTCACATAAAGAAAACAAGTCCTTAGGTTTAGGCTTGCATGGGGTCCGTAGGTAAGTACCCTCTTGAAGTTGGTTGGCTCAAAACCTGTCCTATGAATAGTAACCGGGTTCTAAGGAGCTCAATATCATTGGATTGTTTTCTGTGTTCATTGTTTTGATTTAGCCACTTGACTGGCGACCAAAATATTCCAAGAAAACAACCCTCAATGAGTGTAGTATCGAGTATCTACCAACTTCGGACTGCACCAAAGTCGGTTATCTCACTACCCCTAAAAGGCCAGGATGGTCAAGTAAGGTTCTAAGTTCGGTTGATGCTTCACGACACCACGCGGAGGCCCCGTACTCTCCTTGACGTGACTCAAGGGTTACCGGTACTCACCAAAGTGCCACATCAACGTAGCAACTGCTTCAACCATGTCGGTATACCCCGCACAGTTCCCTCACAGTTTGTTGCTACTTCTAAAGGTGCCCCAGATCCGGGTTAGGATCTATAAAACTCTGATACAAGCCCACAAAATTTAAAGCATTCAAGGCATACAATTGAAAACACAAGTGATCTAATCCTAAGGTACACCTCACTTATATCTCCCCAGCAGAGTCGCCAGTTCTGTGATCGGTGGAAATAGAACTGACTTTTTTTAATGTTGGTTCGCGTATGTCGCGGTAAGTAAGAGTCGCCACCGTCTTTTATGTTCTCCAACAAGGAAAGGACAAAAGCACAACAAAATTCCTTTTCGAGATGTCTCTCGGGTTCGGGAGGTAGATTATAGAAAGGGAAGGTGTTAGCACCCATTCTATCCGTGGTTATCCACGGGCTCTTAGGTACTTGCTCACTATGTTTTCAAAATGTTTTGCTTTTTTGTGTTTGTGGGTTTGAAAAAGTTTTGTTTGAAAACTCCGTTTTAACTCTTGTATCTGTCCTCAAGAGTGTATGAAGTGTTTGTTTGAAAACTTTGAAAGAGTGTAAGTGCGAAAAGTATCTTTTGTTTTGAAAGAGCAAGTACCTGAGAACCTCTACCTACTCAAAAGAAATTAAGCTGTGTAAATGTCCTTTAGACAGTACTATCCCACTATTGAGAAGTAGGTAGCACCGTCGTTGGAGTTTTCGGGTCAATTCGATTATAGGGACATGTGGTCACTAAAGCAATGGTAGGACGCCTTAGCGGTAACCCTAATGTCTTAGATCACTTTTTATCGAGGCAACCGTTCCGAGGCAACTTTGATCTTTAGACAGGAGGGCGACCTCTAAAACACCCTATACTCAATGACCACGTCGAGGCAACCAAGTGAGGCGTACCCTAAGAGTGGCATGTGCGAGTGTGTCAGGATTCAGTTAAGTTATCTTTGTACATGTTATGGTGAGCTACGAGTTGATTTTAATTTCAGAGATAAGTCTTATCATGCATAGCCTAGTTAACATACATCTAGCAGTTAATAGTTGTGCGGAAAGTAAACTAAACTATTACAAGGCGTCGGGTATTTACATCGCCAAAAACAACCCTTGAAAAGTAAATTGCGAGAAAATAAATAAAGCGATAAAAAGTCCTAATTAAAGCTATTACATCCTCGGAACAATTACATAAAATAATGGATCAAAAATTAATAAAACAAACATACGCGCGAGAGAAAATTGAATCGGAGAAGTCCTTAGGGTTTTGACCCTTTTTTGAGAAAGAAAGAAGTTTTTGTTATTTTGCATTTAATTAAATTAATCCTAAAACTAATTAATAAAAAAGAAATATTTTTTGGTTTTTTATGTTTCAAGGAAATAAATAAATAAAAAAAATGCATGATCAAAAGTTGTCAAGAACCCTAATTCTATGTTTATTTTAAATTATTGTGAAAATATTGAAATTAACCTAATTAAAACAACTAAATTAATTATGTTAGTTTTTATTTACAAAAATAAAGTGAAATTAATTTTAATTAAGAAAAAATATTATTTTTTAGTTTTCTGATTTTATTATAAAAAATTAATTGGGTTAATTAAATAATAATAATAATTAATAATAAAATAATTAAATGAAGAAAAAAAATATAAGAAGAAAAAAAAAGAATAACCCAGGGGATGTTGGCCCAATTAGGAGGTGTATTGGAAATCTGAAGCCCGTTGACAATTCCAGCCACGTTTGACTTCCCTGGATTGTCCATACGCGCGTTGACTGGGGAGTACAATGGTCCTTCATCTTTGGCCACTGGATTTGAGTGTGGAGACACCTGGCGCACTGATCTTTGAGATGCATGGTGGACTACTTTTGGAAACCTGCATGTGATTATGTAAAGAAAAATGAAATAAACATTTTGGGGGACCTGGGACTCGAACCCAGGTCCCAAGGACTAATACTCCAATGCCTTTGCCAACTGAGCTAGAACGCGCGTTTGTTAAATGTATGGACAATGAATATTATATACGAAAAGTAAACAATATGCTGTAAAACAAAACAACGCGCGCCCTTTTTAAAATTGCCCAATGGTATGCTAACACGTCCTCGTCTTCTTCCTTTGTACATGTAAAAACAAAATCAGATAGCGGGGGTTTTTAACCCCCACTATATGCTTGCACGAAAAATAGCGATTAGCACCATGATACATATAAATATTTCGCGAGGAGTCCTTTGTGTTCGTCTTGGTCTCGTAATTTCAACCATATGTCTCACAAGTCCTAATTTTGCCTGAATTGAATAGCCCTAATTTGAAACTCAAGAACCCTAAAAAATCGTTCATGGCATCTTGTGATTCAGGGAGTTATAGTTCAATTAAGTGATACCATTAGCTTCGTATGGTCCCTAGCAACATAAATCAACCACAAAAACATGTTAAATATGCATGAATCAAGATATACGATTATGGATCAAAAAGGCAAACCGTGGTTCTGTATTCTTTGATTCTTTGAGCTTTAGTGCGTGATTTCAATTGCAAATTGTCCCTGGGACCTCCTGCAATGTATTTGAATCAACAAATTGCCTTGAATTGGTCTGGAATACAATAATAGGTTTTCACTTTTTCTTGAAATTTCTCAATATGTTATGGCTGTTTCTGCAGTTTTCTCCCGTCTCTTAGGTTAGGATTTGCTTGCATATATATAGGGTAATTGAATTAGGTCAAAAGCTTAAACAAAAATCCATTGCATTGATGCTTGAATCCTTGATTGGAAATCAAAATATTTTTGATTTTTCATGATTAGAAAATGTTGCCAAATTTGGAGATTTTGTATCTTTGACTTGGTGCTCGAAATTGCCAGCATATATTGACCATATTTGCTTCACAAAAAGATTGAAAAATCAAATCTTGCATTTTCCTACAATTTAAATTAATTAAATGAATTAATATTAATTAAAAATCCAATTAATCAATAAAAATAAGAAAATAAATCCAATTAATCTTGATGGGTCGTGCATAGGTCATGGATGAAGTTTCAAGAAGAGATTTGAGGCCCATTAGCAAAAAGAAGGTGTTTTGAGCAAAGTTGACTTTTGCAAATTCATAAAAATTTCCCAACTTCTCCAATGCACAACTTGCTCAATTTTGATCATATGACCATGTTCTTGGACATTTTGTAAAGCTCTTGAAGTCCTATAACCAATGCCTTTGGTCCCATGTCATTTGGATTTACCAATCTCAAGTTATGGCCTTTGACTCAAAGTGTACTTTTGTTGACTTTTGAATTTGACCTATAATGTAAAAATTGGTAACTTCTTGTGAGTGCATTTATGGAACTTTGAGTGTGAATATGTATTATAGGAAATTGCATCCTATTCAAAATGAGCTTTGGATGGGATTTTTCTGATGAACCAGGAAAAAGTTATGCCCTAGTCAAGGTACAGTTGACTTTTCTACTGTCCAAAAATAGTAACTTTTTGCATCTTGTGGATCCTTGAGCTATCCTTGTGGAATCATAATCAAGACTTGATCAAATGATGATTGTGAACTCAAAATAAGATGTTTGACCAAAAATTCTGACTTTTGACTGCAAAATGACCATTTTGCCCTTGCAGTTGACTGTGGATCAAATGGAGCTTTTGATTGTGCAATTTGGCACTGTGAACCTTGAAACTTGGCATGTAGATGCTTGAGAATGTATATAGGCCTATGAGACTTGATTGAGCCATTTAAAACCCCAAATTCCTTGAAAGAACCAAAACCCTAATTTTGAACTGTCTTAGGAGGTGACTTGACTGTACAACCCTTGAGCCATTTTGAGCAATTTGAAGGTGATTCTTGACAAATCTTGAGGAATATGGGAGGGCAAATTTTGGGGTACAACATGAGCCAACTAACTTCAAGAGGGTACTTACCTATGAAACCTCATGCAAGCCTAAAACTAGGGTCTTGTGTGACTTGTTTGTACATGTGCTTGTGCATACATCATGAACATCATAAAGCATCATATGCATCCACTAACCATTTCAAGGGTTTGGATCTTCATCTTTGTTCTTGTTTTGTAGGTCATGGAATCTCTTCACAGGAAAACAATACAAGTCAACCTTGTGAGAATCCCTCCTCAACTCAAGGAGCTCACTTCCAAGATTCCAGAAAATTCTCCTTTCAGTGAAAGACATGGTAGACTTCTCAGCTTGGTCAACTCCAACATTGAAGAAGACATGGTGAAAGTTCTCTTCCAATTCTTTGACCCCATACACCACTGTTTCACATTCCCTGATTACCAACTAGTACCTACTTTGGAGGAATTTTCTCAACTCCTGAGAATTCCTATTCTTCATCAACTACCCTACAACGGTACAGAAAAAGAACCAAAGCCTGAAGATGTTGCTCAAGCCTTACACTTGCAACCATCTGATATCAAAGGACATTGGGAAACCAGAAGTGGTGTCAAGGGTTTCTTGGCAAAGTTTCTGTTTGAGAAGGCACAAGCTTGCTGGAATTCTCTAGATATACAAGCTTTTGAAGAGATTGTGGCACTCCTCATCTATGGGTTGGTCTTATTCCCAAACCCTGATCAGCTTATAGATGTGAATGCTGTCAAGATTTTCATATCTCGGAATCCTGTGCCTACATTTCTTGGGGACATCCTACACTCATTTTACACACGAACAATGAGGAAAAGAGGTGTTCTCATGTGTTGTACTCCTCTTCTAGCAATGTGGTTTATTTCTCACCTTCCCCAGTCAGTTCTGAAGAATGAGCAGGGTTTAAGGTGGTTAAAACGATTGATTACCTTAACACATTCTGATGTTCATTGGTATTTGTTGTACCCCAAAATTTGCCCTCCCATATTCTTCAAAGTTTTGACAAGCATCATCTCAATTTGATCAAGTCTACTCAAGGGTTGCACAATCAAACCATCCTCCGAAGCCAGTCAAATTAGGGTTTTGGTTCTTGCAAGGAAGTTGAGGTTTTAAAGGGCTCAATCAAGTCACATATGCCTATACACATTGTCAAGCATCTACATGTCAAGTTTCAAGACTCACAGCATCAAGTTGCACAATCAAAAGCCCTAATTGCTTCACAATCAACTGTAGGGGTAAAATGGTCATTTGGCAGTCAAAAGTCAAAATTTTTGGTCAACATCTTATTTTGAAGCCACAATCATCATTTGATCAATTATTGATCATGATTCCACAAGCATGGCTCAAAAATCATCAAGATGCAAAAGTTTCTTTTTTTGGACAGCTGAAAAGTCAACTGTAACTTGACCAAGGCATAACTTTTTCATGGATCATCAGAAAAATCCCATCCAATGCTCATATTGAAGGGGAGGACATTTCCTACAACTCATCTTCACATTCCAAGTCCAATAAATGCTCTCACAAAAAGTTATCAATTTCAACATTATAGGTCATTTTCAAAAGTCAACAAAAAGGCATTTTAAGTCAAAGACCATAACTTGAGATTGGTAAGTCAAAATGACATGGGACCAAAGGCATTGGTTAGAGGACTTCAAGACCTTTCCAAAATGTCCAAGAACATGTTCATATGATCCAAATTGAGCAAGATATGCATTGGAGAAGTTGGGAAATTTTTGTGAAATGGCAAAACTCAACTATCCTTGAAACTTCAATTTTTGACAAAAGGGCCCACTTTCTTCCACTTGATTCAGCCTTGTCATGCCACCCACGTGTCCCATTATTAATTTCAAGATTAAACATTAATTTTTCTATTTTTATTTAATTTTGTTGATTTAATTCATTTTAAATCCATAAAATTCAAATAAAAATCAAAAAAATTAATTAAGGGATATCTTGTGGTTTGAATGACCTTGATGCATCATAATACACATACCAAATTCGTGTAAAGTCCATTTCAAGCATGAAATTAAAATTTTGAACAAAAATGGCAAGTTTCTTTAATGGTGGTTATGAAGAAATCCAAAACTTCATGGCAATGGTTTAAGGCTCCTAATATCATTTGATTCTCATTCACACACATATATGCAAGCCTCTCAGACCTCAAGCACGACCTGAACATTACACAAACGGCCAGAGCAAAATCCAAAAAGTGTCAAAAAAAGTGTGAGATCAAAAGGAGTATTGCAAGCATTTTCAGGCCAAAAGGAGAACGTGACTCTTTTCTTTGCCATTCCCTGAAGCTAAAGCAACCCTTGCCACGTCCTAAGATCCATCATACCGCGCTCTTGCCAAGTGTCCCTCAGAAGCAGATCCAAAGGCCTGGATTGGACGAGCACCATACTCCTGGTCAACCTACACCATGGACAATCTCCAAAAGTCAAACATGGCTTTGTGTTAGTGGGCCTCAGATTCCAATTTTCACCTCCATGTTGGGCCCAGACCCCCTCCCTTGGTTTATTCTTTTTCTTTTTCTTTTTATATTTTTTAATTTAGTTAACTTTTTTTAATTATTATTATTATCACCAAAATTAACCAATTAATATTTTTTTCACAACAAAACCAAAAAAAAAAATGTAAATACTTTATTAATTTCATTTAGGAAATTACTTTGTAAATAAATACTAATAAATTGAATTAGTTTTAATTAGGTAACTTTAACTTTTTTTTTCTTAATAACTAAAATAAATTTAGAATTAGGTTTTTATTAACTTTTAATTTTATTTCCTTTTATTTTATTTTCATAAAAAACATAAAAATACAAAAAAAAACTTTTATTTTTTAATTAATTAATTAATTTGATTAGTTATTAATTTTAATTTCACTTAATCACAAAAAAGACAAAAAATTCATTTCTTTTCTTAAAAGGGTCAAAACCCTTAAGACGTTCTCGATTTAATTCTCGCGCGCATTTATTTATTTTGATTATTTATGTAACTGTCTCCAGATATGTAATAGTTAAATAGGTTTTTACCGCTTTATTTAATTTCTCGTACTTATTTACCAAAACGGGTTTTTGTCTTTGGCGATGTATAGACCCGCGCCTTGTAATAGTTAGAATTTACATTTCTGCAATTTACTTTCCGCACTCCTAATTGTTAAAAAATGCATGAAAGAATGTATGAATAATAAAATTAATCCGTAGCTCACAAATAACATGTACAAGATAAAACATTAACTGAAAAACAACACACATGCACATGCCACTCCCAGGGTACGCCTCATTGGTTGCCTCGAACGTGGTCATCAAGTATAGGGTGTCTTAGAGGTCGCCCTTTTGTCTAAAGATCCAGTTGCCTCGAAACGGTTGCCTCGGATAAAAGGATCTAGGACATTAGAGTTACTTCTAAGGTGTCCTACTATTGCTTCGGTGACCACACTGTCCCTATAATCAAATTGACCCGAATACCTCCAACGATGGTGCTACCTATCTCTCAATGGTGGGATGGCACTATCTAAAGGACTCTTACACAGCTTAATTCCTTAGGGTAGGTAGATGACTCATGGGTACTTGCTCTTTTCCAAACAAACAAAACAAAAATACTTTTCACACCTTACACTTCCAAAAAGTTTTTCAAAACAAATACTTCATACACTCTTGAGGACAGATACAAGAGTTACTTAGAATTCTTTCAAACAAAACTTTTTCAAACCCACACACACTTGAAAAGCAAACAAATTTTTGAAAACATAAAATGAGCAAGTACCTAAGAGCCCGTGGATAACCACGGATAGAAAGGGTGTTAACACCTTCCCTTTCTATAAATCTACCTCCCGAACCGAGAAACATCTCGAAAAGGAATTTTGCTGTGCTTTTGTCCTTTCCTTGTTGGAGAACATAAAAGACGGTGGCGACTCTTGCTTACCGCGACATTTCGCGAAACCAGCTTTAAAACAGTCAGTTCTATTTCCACCGATCACATAACTGGCGACTCTGCTGGGGAATACTTAAAAGTGAGGTGTACCTTAGGAATAGATCATACTTATGTGTTCAATTGCTTGCTTTGATTGCTTTAAAATTGTGGGCTTTGTTTTGGAGTTTCATAGATCCTAACCCGGATCTGGGGAATACCCTTCTTTAGGTAGCATAAGCTGTGAGGGACCTGTCCGGCGTAGACCGACACGGGTGAAGCAGTGGCTACGTTGGTGTGGCGCCTTGGTCTGTACCAATATCCCTTGTGTTGCAACGAGGAGAATATGGGTCTTTTGAGGAGTCATTAAGCACCAACCGACCTTAGAACCTTAAATGACCCAACTTGGCCAATAGAATAGTAGCAGTATGCTACACTCATTGAGGCTAAACTCCCGCGATGGTTCTGGTCGTAAGAAAAGATTGCGATGCTGGTGTTATGACCGGTCGAGGTTAGTCGGTGATATTGAGATCCTCTAGAACCCAGTTACTTTTGATAGGACAGGTTTTGAGCCCACCAACTTCAAGAGGGTAGTACCTAAACTTCATGCTGGCCTAAACTCTAAGGGCTTTCTGGTGTGACTTGTGTGCCTTCATACTTGAACTACTTGCATACTTGTTATCTGACACACGAGTTCCTTGCAGGTTTTGTTCACAGTCCTTAATTGGGACTCATTATAGGGCCTACTTACATCACTCCATGCATAGCATAACATCATACCATTGCACGCATCCTTCATAAGGACTAATCCATTTCAAGGATCTCAAGGGTCTGTGATGCAGGTCATGATGAACTAACATGTCTAGCAAGGGGCGAAGTGGATTTATTTTCCTCTAGCCAAGGCTGATACCTTGAGTCAGGGGCTATGACCCACTCGATATGGTGAGCCTTGACTCTTGAAGAAGGACTCTCAACAACATGAAGTTCCTTCAATCAAGCTACCAGATTCTAACAATTTTCTTGTTTACCCCGCGAGATTCTTGAAAACATTGCATGCATACATACATGTCATTGCATTACAGGTACCCTTTTGACAGGTCACTTACCTCCTTCGCTGTTTATTTCAGCACTCATCATGAATCCTGAATCATCCAATGAACAAGCTATCAAGGCCTTCCAGGCCCAGAACGCCCAGTTCCAAGAGTTGGTGATGAGCCTAGCCCAGGGTCAGCAGGATTTGAGGACTCTGCTTCTGAAAGAGAAGAAGAAGAAGAAGAGGACTGTTTTGTTCAACCCTAGACGCAGATCTGGGAATGGATTAAAAATGAGGCTGTACTGACCACCCCATCTGCTGGGAAAGACAGCCCACAAAGGAGAGAGGTTCATAGTCCCGTGGTCTCCGACAACGAGACAGATTACAATGATGAACAGTACACTCCAGCTGAGGACAGGTACAAACAGCTAGAAGACCGGTTAAATGCTATGGAGATACAAAAAGTGCCCGACCTGGACTTCGAAGATCTAGGTCTATCCTCTGGGGTAGTGATTCCTCATAAGTTCAAGGCACCTGCTTTCGCAAAGTATGACGGAGTCTCCTGCCCAAAGCTGCATCTCAGATCCTATGCAAGGAAGATTCAACCTTATACAGCTGACAAGAAGTTATGGGTCCATTTCTTCCAGGAAAGTCTTTCAGGGACTCAACTCGAATGGTTCTATCAACTAGATGGAGCCAGCATTCGTAACTGGGAGGACTTGGCTACTGCGTTCTACAAGCAGTATCAGTATAATGCCGACCTCGCTCCTACGCGTACCCAACTCCAAGGTATGTCACTAGGGACGGGTGAAGGTTTTAAGGAGTATGCGCAAAAGTGGAGAGACCTTGCTGGAAGGGTGCAACCACCTCTGACTGGCCGGGAACTCGTTGACATGTTCTTGGGGACCCTGTCTGGGCCGTTCTTCAACCATCTGATTGGGAATTCTTCTGCCAGATTCATAGATCTGATGTTGAATGGGGAAAGAATAGAAGTCGGTATCAAGTCTGGGAAGATACCAAAGGGTGACTCCTCGAACACTGAGAAGAAGCCATTCAAGAAAGAATCTAGTGTTGAACACCGCCGAGCTGTCAACGTGGTGGTTATTTCAAAACCGGCCGGTGCTCCTCAACATCGCAACCAACAAAGGGAAGAGAGACCTAAAAGGCAATTCACTCCCCTCAGCATGACCTTGTCCCAGATATTGCCACAGTTGCTGGAGACCAATTTGGTAACTCTAAGGGACCCTCCTAAGAATCCCAACAGGACACCTTCAAGGTATAACCCCAACGCCCGCTGCGCTTATCATTCTGACAGCCCGGGGCATACTATAGATGATTGTTGGACTCTGAGGAACAAGGTTCAGGATCTAATCGATGCAAAGGAGGTCCAGTTCGAAGCGCCCGAAGCTCCCAATGTGACCACTTCTCCCTTGCCAAAACATGGCTAGGGTTGAAAAGAAAACTTTTGTTCATTCGAATGTTCAAGTTGTAATTTTCTTTTGATTGTTCAAACAATTATTGTCATAGCAAACTTTATTACTTTATCAATGCATCGCATATGTCTGTTTTGAATCAATATATTCGCATTCGCTATATTCAAACTGCTTTCATTTTTTGTGATGATCAAACTCTCAATTAATAATTCTAAGCCTCTTGAGGGAGGATGACGAAAACGATACCACGTTCTTTACAGTATGCTTTTGAACAGACCCAGCTGATGAGGTACAAGCATTGTTTCAAATCCTAAACACTGGAGTTATAAGGCAGATAATCCCTCGTTAACCCCCTTTGAGCCAAAGAAGTCGGAGTTTTTCTTTTCAAAAATTAAAACCCTTAATCATAACCCGGGGCAGGGTAGTTCTCTCAGTTGATCCAAGTGCACAACGAATAGCATGAAATAAGTCCTTACAAAACAAAAGGACAGTGATGGTTCCGATTAATCATAAAGACGGGCAGTCATTATTTCTCAAAATAAAAGCCCAATAAGTCAAAACCCATGAAGGAGACTTACAAAACTGGGGCATCCCGCTGACTGTAATCCCAAAAGAAACAGTTCAGGCAAAAAACAGGGATAATGAAATCAAAAAGAAAGAGGTCCTACAAACCTTCAACAAAAAAAGAAATGACTGCCTATTCAAAATAAACTGTCAATATTCGAACCATCACTGGTATATCAGAGCAAAGACTCAAACAAGGTCAAATGCACGATCAGCTGAGTTTAGGTTTGAAGAACATCACGAAGAGCGGGTGGGTACAAATAAAATTTGAGCCTTTATCTTTTGTTTCTTAAACCGTGAACCAGGCCACGTTATAACCCTCAAAAGTCCTAGCTGAAGCATGGTTTAGTTCGAAAGCATACTGTTACAAAGGTATCCTGACTCCTTAGGGCTTGCTGTAAAATCTTGAGTTGACATCACATTGTTTCACTGAAAAATGCATTTTCAAAAACTTCAAGACAGACATAAGCTTTTCATTTCTAATATAACATTGCTTGCATATGATTATTTGTTTGAACAGCAGAGAAATTCGCACGACGAATATCCAGTGAACAAAAGTCTTCTCAACAAAGAGGTCACCTCAAATGGAGAAAACACCTCCAATCAAGGGGCATGGCATGATCAGTGTCCATCATCTGGGGCAGTCCAGTCAAGATTTGGAGAATCTCTCAAAAGGCCAACCAGCTTGGGGTAAATCTCCAGCTGGATCACTTGGGGCATTGGACGATCAAATGAAGATCTTCTGGTGGTATGACAACGCAACACTACTGACAAGGGCACCTCCCTACATCTTGAGAGCATGGACATAGTCGGAAAAAAAACACTCCGCATAATCAAAGACCCGCTAGGTTGACACACCTAGGCAAAAATAAGGGCTCCCCGGCGAACCAAAAAGGTTCGGGCCAAAATAAGGGATAAAAATAAAAAATCTATACACCCGGCAAGTCGAAAACCTGAAAAAGGCGGCTTGGGCAAAAAAGGGTATCCCGGTGGGCTGAAAACCCGAAAGGGAGGTCCAGGAAAAAATTAGGGATCAAAAGCGTACGACTATGTCCCGGCATCTCGCCACTTGCCTACCAGAAGAAGAATTGTCAATCAATAGTCATCAGCACCTCACAGGTCTTCTTCTCCCGCAGAAACTGGGGCAATAAGAATTGTCTGAACGATCTAGTCGCTCTGTCCACCAGGTACCAGGTAAGTTCAGCTGAAGAACATGACCAAGATACCTTCACTCCCCGCAGAGTAAGACAAGATTCAACAATTCTCCCCGAGCAGAGTTGGTCTCCCATCAGCCCTGAAAAGGCACAGTATCCCTAACAAGTCAGCAATACTCTCCCCAAGCAGAGTTAGTCTACTGTCATCCCTAAGGAAGTTGGGTATCCCCAGAAGATCTCAATATTCCCCAGCGGAGTATGCAGATGTTCTTCAGGAAGCATCCCCGGCAGTCTTAATATAAGATTGTTCCCCGGCGGGATCCAAACACCCCAGTGGAGCCACTTCCCTCAGTGCAGTCCAAGAAAGTTTCCCCATGAGAGTTGAATCATCCTCCCCAGTAGGTTCTGGAAGCTCATCCCCAGTAGATTCTGGAAGCTTGTCACCTGCAGAGTACGAACGCATCTCCCCGGCTCTATTCAGAAGGTTATTCCCCACCAGGGCTTATAACTGGGTTATCCCCAACAAAGCTTATCAACGGAATCCCCAGCGGAGTTATCATCTCAGCGAAGTATCTCTCCCCACAGAGCAATTCCCCGCAGAGTAATCTCTCCATCAAGTTTATTCCCCAACGGAGTCATTTTCTCCTACCGGTTTATTCTTGCAATCTTCATCCCCAGCGGAAACGAAGAACTCTCTTCAACATCAGCCCAGGATTTAACTCCCGACATTCGTCAAGGATTTAGTTTCCCAGACAAGAATACATTCATAAACATCACATTTTCATACATCATGATACATGTATATACGCATCATGTCATACAATCTAATTTATGTCAAGCACATCATTGCTTGATCCATATCATGCATGGCATATGACTGACCTTTACTTTTCAGGAAGGATGCAGTTAAATGATCAGTTATGTCAAAGTAGACAATACAGTCAAAAGAGACCAATCCAGTCAGAAGAGACAAATTCAGTTAAATTAACTCCCCGTCGTCGTAGACACCTGTCGTTATAGACACCCGTCGTTATAGACACTCGTCGTCATAGACACATGTCGTTATAGACACCCGTCGTTATAGACACTCGTCGTCATAGACAACCGTCATCATAGACACCCGTCGTCATAGACACCCGTCGTCATAGACACCCGTCGTCATAGACACCCGTCGTCATAGACACCCGTCGTCATAGACACCCGTCGTCATAGACACTCGTCGTCATAGACACCCGTCGTCATAGACACCCGTCGTCATAGACACCCGTCGTCATAGACACCCGTCGTCATAGACACCCGTCGTCATAGACACTCGTCGTTATAGACACTCGTCGTCATAGACACCCGTCGTTATAGACACCCGTCGTCATAGACACCCGTCGTTATAGACACCCGTCGTTATAGACACCCGTCGTTATAGACACTCGTCGTCATAGACACTCGTCGTCATAGACACCCGTCGTCATAGACACCCGTCGTCATAGACACCCGTCGTCATATACACCTGTCGTCATAGACACCCGTCGTCATAGACACTCGTCGTCATAGACACTCGTCGTCATAGACACCCGTCGTTATAGACACCCGTCGTCATAGACACTCGTCGTTATAGACACCCGTCGTTATAGACACTCGTCGTCATAGACACTCGTCGTCATAGACACCTGTCGTCATAGACACCCTTCGTCATAGACACCCTTCGTCATAGACACTCTTCGTCATAGACACCCGTCGTTATAGACACCCGTCGTCATAGACACCCGTCGTTATAGACACCCGTCGTTATAGACACCTGTCGTTATAGACACCCGTCGTTATAGACACCCGTCGTTATAGACACCCGTCGTTATAGACACCCGTCGTTATAGACACCCGTCGTCATAGACACTCTTCGTCACATATGCCTATACACATTGAGGTTTTAAAGGGCTCAATCAAGTCACATATGCCTATACACATTGTCAAGCATCTACATGTCAAGTTTCAAGACTCACAGCATCAAGTTGCACAATTAAAAGCCCTAATTGCTTCACAATCAACTGTAGGGGTAAAATGGTCATTTGGCAGTCAAAAGTCAAAAATTTTGGTCAACATCTTATTTTGAAGCCACAATCATCATTTGATCAATTCTTGATCATGATTCCACAAGCATGGCTCAAAAATCATCAAGATGCAAAAGTTTCTTTTTTTGGACAGTTGAAAAGTCAACTGTAACTTGACCAAGGCATAACTTTTTCATGGATCATCAGAAAAATCCCATCCAATGCTCATATTGAAGGGGAGGACATTTCCTACAACTCATCTTCACATTCCAAGTCCAATAAATGCTCTCACAAAAAGTTATCAATTTCAACATTATAGGTCATTTTCAAAAGTCAACAAAAAGGCATTTTAAGTCAAAGACCATAACTTGAGATTGGTAAGTCAAAATGACATGGGACCAAAGGCATTGGTTAGAGGACTTCAAGACCTTTCCAAAATGTCCAAGAACATGTTCATATGATCAAAATTGAGCAAGATATGCATTGGAGAAGTTGAGAAAGTTTTGTGAAATGGCAAAAGTCAACTATCCTTGAAACTTCAATTTTTGACAAAAGGACCCACTTTCTTCCACTTGATTCAGCCTTGTCATGCCACCCACGTGTCCCATGATTAATTTCAAGATTAAACATTAATTTTTCTATTTTTATTTAATTTTGTTGATTTAATTCATTTTAAATCCATAAAATTCAAATAAAAATCAAAAAAATTAATTAAGGGATATCTTGTGGTTTGAATGACCTTGATGCATTATAATACACATACCAAATTCGTGTAAAGTCCATTTCAAGCATGAAATTCAAATTTTTAACAAAAATGGCAAGTTTCTTTAATGGTGGTTATGAAGAAATCCAAAACTTCATGGCAATGGTTTAAGGCTCCTAATATCATTTGATTCTCATTCACACACATATATGCAAGCCTCTCAGACCTCAAGCACGACCTGAACATTAAACAAACGGCCAGAGCAAAATCCAAAAAGTGTTAAAAAAAGTGTGAGATCAAAAGGAGTATTGCAAGCATTTTCAGGCCAAAAGGAGAACGTGACTCTTTTCTTTGCCATCCCCTGAAGCTAAAGCAACCCTTGCCACGTCCTAAGATCCATCATACCGCGCTCTTTCCAAGTGTCCCTCAGAAGCAGATCCAAAGGCCTGGATTGGACGAGCACCATACTCCTGGTCAACCTACACCATGGACAATCTCCAAAAGTCAAACATGGCTTTGTGTTAGTGGGCCTCAGATTCCAATTTTCACCTCCATGTTGGGCCCAGACCCCCTCCCTTGGTTTATTCTTTTTCTTTTTCTTTTTATATTTTTTAATTTAGTTAACTTTTTTTAATTATTATTATTATCACCAAAATTAACCAATTAATATTTTTTTCACAACAAAACCAAAAAAAAAATGTAAATACTTTATTAATTTCATTTAGGCAATTACTTTGTAAATAAATACTAATAAATTGAATTAGTTTTAATTAGGTAACTTTAACTTTTTTTTCTTAATAACTAAAATAAATTTAGAATTAGGTTTTTATTAACTTTTAATTTTATTTCCTTTTATTTTATTTTCATAAAAAACATAAAAATACAAAAAAACTTTTATTTTTTAATTAATTAATTAATTAGATTAGTTATTAATTTTAATTTCACTTAATCACAAAAAAGACAAAAAATTCATTTCTTTTCTTAAAAGGGTCAAAACCCTTAAGACGTTCCCGATTTAATTCTCGCGCGCATTTATTTATTTTGATTATTTATGTAACTGTCTCCAGATATGTAATAGTTAAATAGGTTTTTACCGCTTTATTTAATTTCTCGTACTTATTTACCAAAACGGGTTTTTGTCTTTGGCGATGTATAGACCCGCGCCTTGTAATAGTTAGAATTTACATTTCTGCAATTTACTTTCCGCACTCCTAATTGTTAAAAAATGCATGAAAGAATGTATGAATAATAAAATTAATCTGTAGCTCACAAATAACATGTACAAGATAAAACATTAACTGAAAAACAACACACATGCACATGCCACTCCCAGGGTACGCCTCATTGGTTGCCTCGAACGTGGTCATCAATTATAGGGTGTCTTAGAGGTCGCCCTTTTGTCTAAAGATCCAGTTGCCTCGAAACGGTTGCCTCAGATAAAAGGATCTAGGACATTAGAGTTACTTCTAAGGTGTCCTACTATTGCTTCGGTGACCACACTGTCCCTATAATCGAATTGACCCGAATACCTCCAACGATGGTGCTACCTATCTCTCAATGGTGGGATGGCACTATCTAAAGGACTCTTACACAGCTTAATTCCTTAGGGTAGGTAGACGACTCATGGGTACTTGCTCTTTTCCAAACAAACAAAACAAAAATACTTTTCACACCTTACACTTCCAAAAAGTTTTTCAAAACAAATACTTCATACACTCTTGAGGACAGATACAAGAGTTACTTAGAAGTCTTTCAAACAAAACTTTTTCAAACCCACACACACTTGAAAAGCAAACAAATTTTTGAAAACATAGAATGAGCAAGTACCTAAGAGCCCTTGGATAACCACGGATAGAAAGGGTGCTAACACCTTCCCTTTCTATAAATCTACCTCCCGAACCGAGAAACATCTCGAAAAGGAATTTTGATGTGCTTTTGTCCTTTCCTTGTTGGAGAACATAAAAGACGGTGGCGACTATTGCTTACCGCGACATTTCGCGAAACCAGCTTTAAAATAGTCAGTTCTATTCCCATCGATCACAGTATTCTCGGTCCAGAGAAAATGTCATCATCATTGATCGTTGTGGGGAATTCCCTAATGTCCCACTACTTGGCATTAAGGGAGGCATTACCTACAACCCCTGTCTAGCTTTGAGACAATTTGGATATGCTCGGAGGGATGACCCTCATGACATGCTGATTCCTGACCTAGTTTTTGACTTCGATAACGATGTGCAAGGACTTCGACAAAGGTTCATCAGAGCTTGGAGGATGCCCAACAAGGTGGATAGTAAGACACTGGGGCACAAGAATTCCATCCCCCTTGAGCCTTACCTCAAGTGGGTACGAACCCGCGCTCAGAGTCTTATGATGCCATACCCTCACATTCTCCCCGTGATCAAAGAGCCTGTTATGGAAGGAGAGGTTCCATACACCCTCCTACATCCAGACATGCCAACATCATTGGAAGAATTGCAAAAGAGTTGGATACAACTCAAAGAAGAACGTAATACTTTTGAAGACAAATTCTATGCCAGTGAGAAGAAGGTTTTGGAGCTTACCCGCCGACTTCATGAAGAGGAGACTCTCAACACTTACATCGCACCAAAGAGGATGCGCAATGTCTTTTTACATTAAGAATTTTGTAATATTTTGCCCATGGGGAATTTATGTACTAACAAATTTCCTCTTAATATGGCGTGTGTTCTTTTTGTTTGCAACAAATTTGAACTTCTGAATCCTTGAATGCATTACATGAATAACATATCATTCATCATATGCATAAATAGGTCTTCACACCAGGTTTCCTTATCTTTCTGCTGTTTATTTCAACAAGATGGATTTGGAGCAGACGGTTAAGGATCTGCAAGCACAGAATTCGCAATTCCAGCAACTCCTCATAACCTTAACAAAGGGTCAAGAGGACCTTAAAGCACTGTTGGAGAAAGAGAAAAAGAAGAAAAGGACAGGTGTGGTTACTATGGGAAGAAGGTTTGAAAGCCAGGCTAGAAAGGCCCTCGAGTTCCCCTCGACGTCTGATGAAGGGGATGGTAAAGGAAAAGGAAATGCAATGCTTTCTGAATCTGAAGTTGAAGAAGAAGAAGAAGAAGAGGAAGAGGATGCAGATTACTCTGAATAGTAATATCCCCCGGAGGATGATAAGTATAAAAATCTTGAGGATCAGTTGGCAGCCATGGAGTTGCAAAGGGTACCTGGTTTAGATTTCGAAGAACTAGGGTTGGTCGCTGGGATCGTCATTCCTCCCATGTTCAAAGTACCTACATTTGCTAATTATGACGGTTTGTCCTGTCCGAAGATGAATCTGAGGTCGTACGTCAGAAAGATCCAACCTCACTCCTCTGATAAGGATCTTTGGGTACACTTTTTTCAAGA
The DNA here is from genome assembly GCA_948472305.1 of Vicia faba. Lineage (NCBI taxonomy): Eukaryota > Viridiplantae > Streptophyta > Magnoliopsida > Fabales > Fabaceae > Vicia > Vicia faba. The sequence goes on from OX451737.1 coordinate 560,161,926, forward strand.
CAGTTTATCAGGCATACAATTGGACTGGTTCTATCAACTTGAGAGATCGGATGTTCATAACTGGGAAGATTTAGCTACTGCGTTCTACCGATAATACCAATACAATGCTGATTTAGCGCCTACTCGTACTCAACTACAGAGTATGGGTATGGCTTCTAATGAAGGATTTAAAGAGTATGCCCAGAAGTGGCGTGATCTGGCTGGAAGGGTGCAGCCACCATTGTCGGATAGAGAGCTGGTTGACATGTTTTTGGGGACCCTGTCTGGCCCATTCTTCAATCATTTAATCGGGAGTTCCTCTGCAGGATTCACCGAATTAATTTTGACCGGTGAAAGGGTCGAGGCTGGCATTAAAAGTGGTAAAATTCAGAAGGATGCCTCCACTTCTAATGCTATTAAGAAGACCTTCCCAGCCAAGAAATAAGCTTCTGCTGTGTATTCCCAGAAAAATCAAGGAAGAATCGAGCGCCGACCAACGGTGGGGGCTGTGATGATCCAAAACTCTTCAACCGATCAACCTCGCAGCAATAAGCCAAGATCTAACCAGCAAAGGGTAGAAAGGCCACAATGGAAATTCACCCGAATCAACATGACACCGACACAAGTCCTCCCTAATTTGTTAAAGCTGAATCTCACCAATTTGAAAGAAGCACCGAAAAACCTTAATACCTCTTCTCCTTATTATCACTCCAATACAAAATGTGCGTACCAATCTGACAGTGTAGGGCATGATACCAATAACTGTTGGGCGCTTAAAAACAAGATCCAAGACCTGATAGACGCCAAGGAGGTAGAGTTTGATGCTCCTGAAAAACCTAACGTGATATCCGCTCCAATGCCCAAGCACGATCATAATGTTCATGCCGTTATGGAAGACCTTCATGTTACCAATGTTGCTGACCTTTTGACTCCCTTACCAGTGATTAAAATGAATTTGATGAGAGCTGGGATATTCCCAGGCTGTGGAAAAGACTGTTACTTTTGTTTAAACATACGAGCTGACTGCCCAATGTTGAAATCAGGCATCCAACGCCTGATGGATACCCAAGAGACACTCTTTCAAAAGACTCCTGTTGATACCACCACTCCTGTTACTCCTGCTACCGTTGTTACTCCTACCAATGACATTGCAATAATAACCATCTCCGACAATCTTCCCAAGACCTGCAAAAGGCCTGTCAAGATTACACCTGGTCCTAAGTTTGTGCCGTTGAAAATCACCATGCCGGGGCTTGTCCCGTATAAATCTAACAAGATGATACCATGGAATTACGGAGGAGAAATCTTCTACCATGGTGTCAAACAGATTGAATCAGTCCAAGAGAATTCTGATGATGAAACCCCTGATATAGGGAATTTTGCGGGAACAAGCAAGATAACTCGCAGCGGAAGGATCTTCTCTCCGGAGATTGCTCCTTCACGAGCAGTCTTCGGACCCTCGAAAGCTTTTGTGCCTGTCAAGCCATCTGTACAAAGCCCGGTAATTGAAGAATTGGATACTCCTGAAGTTAGACCCTCTGTTGATACTATCGATAAGGGTAAGGGGATACTAGAAGCGCCTGTCAGGATGAAGGCTCAGACTGTGGTAATCCCCGAAACCACCCAGAAAGAGATGGAAGAAATCTTAAAGATAATCAAGAAGAGCGACTACGATGTCGTGGAGCAGCTAGGGCAGACCCCTTCCAAAATTTCCATGTTGGCTCTCATACTCTGCTATGAAGCTCATGCTAAGGCCTTAATCAAATTTCTAAAGACGGCACACGTGCCTCAAGAAACTTTCGCTGACCAGTTTCAAGAGTGCGTGGCTAGCCTGACTTCCGATAACGGTCTTGGTTTTTCTGATGCTGATTTGACCCCTAAAGGAAGGAAGCACAACGATGCGCTACACGTCTCGGTAGAGTGCAGAGGGACTACACTTGTCCACGTCCTAGTTGATATCGGTTCATCTTTGAATGTCCTACCGAAGAAGGCGTTGGACATGCTAGACTGCGAAGGTTTGACTTTAAAACCTAGTAACATCATTGTTAGAGCCTTCGACAGTTCTAAGCGGATGGTTCACGGAGAGGTGGACATCCCAATCAAAGTGGGAACCGAGACCTTCAACTCTACCTTTTATGTGATGGACATCCGTCCTTCATATTCATGTTTGTTGGGAAGGCCATGGATCCACTATGCTGGGGCAGTTACCTCCTCTTTACACCAAATGCTAAAGTATCCTGTTCAGGGTAAGATTATAACGGTGCACGGTGAGGAAGAGTACATGATAAGTCACCTCAACTCCTTCCGCTATGTGAAGTTGGATGGCGAATTCATATAAACGCCTTTCCAACATTTTGAGGAAGTTTCTCCTGAAGTCGCAGTGGCAAAGACAATGACAGATGTGCCTATTGTTTCCAAGTCGGTGTCTCGGATGGCATCCCTCAAAGATGCAGAGGCTGTAATCAAAGAAGGAAGGAGTACAGTGTGGGGGCAATTGCCTGATTTTTCTCACAAGACGGACAAGTTCGTACTAGGTTTTACTGCTGCTAGCCAGAAAGATGTGCGTCGCTCCCGGACTGGAGGACCACCCTTTAAAATCACTCACCATGGAATTAATGCCTTAGAATATGATTATGAAGAAGACAACTTTGAAGATTGGATCTTTCCAACCGTCGAAGGAGGATTAAGCAACGGGGAAGCGAAAGACTTCGTTCCCATCACTTTCATCAACCAGTAATTTATCTTTGAACAATTTCCTATTTTGGTCTGTAATAATTAAACAAATCGTGCACACTCTTTTTGCCTTATGCCTTACCCGGGGCATATAGGTCCATTTGTAAGGGTTTGATTTGTTCATTATCATATGCCATGTTTAAATGAATCATTGGACGTTTTCATCTATAAACTGTTGTGTTCATTTTCTTTCCTTTTACATTTTGTTTTGTTTAAGGATGGCTATCCCTTACACACACCCACACTCACAAAATGTAGGTACCCATCCACTCCGGATTCCATGGGTGACTATTCTGCTTTAGCCCTCGGTGACTCTGAGGATTTGGTCAATCATGCCGAGTACGAAGGTGATGAAGACTGTGAAGTGCCTGGAGAGTTAGCCAGACTTCTGCAACAAGAGGAAAGGGCTATTCTGCCCCACGAAGAGTTGCTAGAAACCATCAACTTGGGAACAGAGGAAGACAAGAAAGAGGTAAAAGTGGGTGCCAACCTGGAACTAAGTGTCAAAGAACGCTTAGTACAGTTGTTGAACGAATATGTTGAGATCTTTTCCTGGTCCTATGAAGACATGCCGGGACTAGATACATATATCGTGGTTCACCGTCTCCCTACAAGAGAAGACTGTCCACCGATCAAACAAAAAGTCCGCCGAATGAGGCCCGACATGTCTGAGAAGATCAAAGCTGAGGTAATGAAGCAATTCAACGCTGGCTTTCTGGCTGTTACTTCCTATCCACAATGGGTTGCTAACATTGTGCCCGTGCCTAAAAAGGACGGAAAAGTCAGAATGTGTGTGGACTACAGGGATTTAAACAGGGCTAGCCCTAAAGACGATTTTCCACTACCACACATCGACATCTTGGTTGATAATACAACTCAACACAAGGTTTTTTCCTTCATGGATGGATTCTCGGGATACAACCAGATCAAAATGGCCCCCGAAGACATGGAGAAGACTACTTTTGTTACGCAGTGGGGTACCTTCGGCTACAAAGTGATGCCATTCGGACTAAAGAATGTCGGGGCAACCTATCAACGCGCCATGGTAGATTTGTTTCATGACATGATACATCATGAGATTTAAGTCTACGTAGACGACATGATAGCCCGTTCACAGACAGAAGAAGAACACCTTGATCACCTGCAAAAGCTGTTTGTCAGGTCGAAGGAGTATAAGCTCAGACTGAACCCGAGCAAGTGCAGTTTTGGAGTCAGGTCTGGTAAACTTTTGGGATTTATCGTCAACAACAAAGGCATTGAGGTTGATCCTTCTAAATTCAAAGCTATACAAGAAATGCCTGCCCCCCACACTGAAAAGGAGGTTAGAGGTTTCTTGGGACGCTTAAACTATATTGCGAGGTTCATATCTCACTTAACATCTACCTGTGAGCCAATCTTCAAGCTGTTGAAGAAAGATCAGGTAGTTGAATGGAACAATGATTATCAAGTTGCTTTTGATAAGATCAAGGAGTATTTAATGGAACCTCCTATTTTGATGCCACCCGTCGAAGGAAGGCCGTTAATCATGTATCTAACTGTTTTAGATAACTCAATGGGGTGCGTACTGGGCCAACATGACGAGTCTGGCCGAAAAGAGCATGCCATTTATTACCTTAGCAAAAAGTTTACCGACTGTGAGACTCGCTACTCACTGCTCGAGAAAACTTGCTGCGCTTTGGTATGGGCTGCTCGCTGGCTAAGGCAGTATATGTTGACTCATACCCCTTTGCTGATTTCCAAAATGGATCCGATCAAGTATATCTTCGAGAAGCCTGCTTTATCTAGAAGAATCGCTAGATGGCAAATGATCCTGACTGAGTATGATATCCAGTATACTACCCAAAAAGCTATAAAGGGGAGTGTACTAGCTGACCATCTAGCTCATCAAGCCGTCAAAGATTACCAATCTATGAGATTCGACTTCCCTAACGAGGACATCATGACATTGGACAACATTGAAGGTAACGTACTGTATGACAGACCTGAACAAGGATCCCGATGGACCCTGTACTTTGATGGTGCTTTAAATGCACTTGGCAATGGTATCGGTGCGGTACTCATTTCTCCGGAAGGTTGCCATACACCCTTCACTGCCCGACTTTGCTTCAGCTGTACCAACAACATGGCCGAATAGGAAGCTTGCGTCTTTGGTCTCAAGGCTGCTATAGACTTGGGAATCAAATCTTTGGTCGTATTTGGGGACTCGGCTTTGGTTATCAGTTAAGTCAAAGAAGAATGGGATACTAAACATCCTAATCTTATCCCATACAAAGAACATGTCCTGACATTGCTGCCTCATTTCGAGCAGATTACCTTCGAGCATTTTCCGCGAGAAGAAAATCAGCTAGCAGATGCTCTAGCTACAATGTCTTCCATGTTTAAACTCAACTGGGATAATGAGGCTCCCCAAATCACCATCGAGCGAATGGACGAACCTGCGCACTATCATGAGATTAATACCGAAGAAGCAGTGGAACAACCCTGGTTTCATGAAATCAAAAGGTATCTCCAGACTCGAGAATACCCTGAAGGAGCTTCCGTCAATGACAAAAAGTTCTTAAGGAGATTTGCTGCCAAGTTCTTCGTGAGCAATGGTATCCTTTATAAGCGCAGCCATGACTGTGCTCTACTTTGTTGTGTGGACAAGGTTGAAGCAGAGTTGATCATGACTGAAATGCATAGTGGCACCTTTGGCACCCACTTAAGCGGACATACGGTGGCTAAGAAGATTCTAAGGGCAGGCTACTACTGGTCTACCATGGAAGCTGATTGTCATCAACATTCCCGTACCTGCCACAAATGCCAAGTCTATGCTGACAAGGTACATATTCCTCCTGTTCCTCTCAATGTTCTAACAGCTCCTTGGCCATTCGCGATGTGGGGAATTGACATGATTGGAGAGATCAAGCCTACGACATCCAATGGACATCGTTTCATTCTAGTGGCTATTGATTACTTCACTAAGTGGGTCGAAGCAGCTTCCTACGCCTCCGTTACAAAGAATATGGTTGTCCGCTTCATTAAACAGAACCTCATATGCCGGTATGGTATCCCCGACAGGATTATCAGGGACAACGGTACAAATTTGAACAACACTATGATCACCGCTCTGTGCGAGCAGTTCAAGATTTATCATCACAATTCATCTCCCTATCGGCCAAAGATGAACGGTGCTGTTGAAGCCGCGAACAAAAATATCAAGAAGATCATTCAAAAGATGACAGTCACCTACAAGGACTGGCATGAGATGTTACCGTTTGCTCTGCACGAATATCGTACCACGGCACGTACTTCAACAGGGGAAACCCCCTTTTCTTTGGTATATGGCATGGAAGCTGTTTTACCTATGGAAGTTCAGATCCCTTCCTTAAGGATCATGAAGGATACTGGTTTGAGTGAAGACGATTGGATTCAGACCCGGCTTGACCAACTTAATTTGATCGATGAGAAGCGACTTATTGTTGTTTGTCATGGTCAGACGTATCAAAAACGGATGATCAAGGCTTTCAACAAGAAAGTCAGACGTCAAGTATATCAAGTCAGAGATCTTGTAATCAAGTGGATCATCTTGCCGCAAAGTGATCCCAGGGGCAAGTGGACTCCTACTTACGAAGGACCATTTATGATCAAGAACATATTTTCTAGTGGGGCAATGATTCTGACAACCATGGACGGCGATGACTTGCCGCACCCTGCGAACGCAGACATAGTCAAAAGAACTACGCATAAAACGACCCGACAAGTTGAAAACCCGAAAGGGCGACTTGGGCAAAAATGGGCATCCCGGTGAATCGAAAACCCGAAAGGGCGGTTCAGGCAAAAATTAGGGATAAACAAAAAAATCTGTACACCCGGCAAGTTGAAAACCCAAAAGTGCGACTTGGGCAAAAAAGGGTTTCCCGGTGGACTGAAAACCCGAAAGGGTGGTCCAGGCAAAAATTAGGGAATTAAAGCGTATGACTATGTCTCGTCGGATCACTTTAAGGACAATATTTTCACCAACAAGCTCCAAGCTTCTGATCAATCCAATCATCGGCAGACGAAGCAGCGAATGGACAAAATACTCAGAGTTGTGAAGGCTATAGCAGAATGGGAACCCCATGGAATTGTTACACATAGCCATCTTTCTTTTGTATAAATTTTTTTCTCAATTTTACGACAACATCCTCTTACTAGGATGTATGTCTCCTTTGTATAAAGATACTTACAAAATTTAATACAAAAATACTGCAAAGTGCATAAATTTGCTTGCCTTTCATTCCTTTTTACACTTATGTTTTATTTGAAAACGTCCAATGTTTTGTTAAATAGGCATATGCATTTGAATATAATCACTGCTTACAAATAAAACGAAATTGAGAAAGGATAATTACTGATAGTTTGAAAGTGTAGGAAAACGTCTTTAGGTCATTCCAGAAGAAATCCCCTACAGTATGACATTCAGATCCTCAACAAAGCTAAAACCTTGGAGTATATATCCCCAACGGAGTTAAATTTCAAGATCCCCAGTGGAGCCAGTATTTTCTAACTATTATTCCCCAGCGGAGTTAAGTTCCCATCAGAGTTAAGTCTCTAAACTCTTGATCCCCAGTGGAGCCCGAAAACCCTAAAATTCATATCCCCAGCGGAGCTAGAATATTCTAAACCTTCTTCCCCAGCGAATTCAAATTTCCAACTATCAATCCCTAGAGGGAACCATTCAGTTTTCCCCAACTTCCCCAGCAGGTTATCTTAAAAGTCTGAGAATCAACCAGATAACAGTTAACTCTTTGTCTTATCCCCAACCAGGAATCCCCAGTAGATTGTCATACAACCCGAGCTCCTGATTTCCCAAGTAGAGTAAACACTCTCCCCACAGAGTTATTCCCCAACAGAACGAAGATTCTAGTTCCTGTTTCTCCATTTGAAGCCTCCCAGGTTTTAATTCCCCAGTAGAGGTCGTCGGATTTTTCCTTATTTCCCCAGGAAAGTCATGAAGGATTCTCATTCCCCGCAGAACTTGTCAAAGATCTTGTTAAATCCCCACAAGTCACCAAGGATTTTCAATCCCCAGCAGTGGTCCCAGGATTTCTCATTCTCAACAATCACAAATCTTTAATCCCCAAGCAGTCAGCAAGGATTTCTCATCTTCAACGATCATAGATTTTTGGAATCCCCAGCATCGGTCATGGGTTTATTTTCCCCGACAGCAGTCAAGGATTTCATCATCTCCAGTTATCAAGGATTTATTTTCCTCAGCAAGACAACTACTCAGCTTACATGCACATCCATTACATTCATATATCATAAACATTGATGAAACATAGTTCATTGCATCATACATATCATGCAACATAACTTTGTGTTTTAGATAACATTTTACCCTTTTTTAGGATAAGATTAAAAGGCTACCATTAACAATTATTCAGATACAGTATGGATACACCTCCGACACAGCGGTCATTCTACTACTCATTCAGACTTCAGCAATCCGATACAGACTAGATACGCTCCAAACATGGTGGCCATTCTATTTCGCATTCAGATTCAACTATCAACTTCAAATTCAGATACGCTCCAAACACGGATGCCATTCTGGCCCTTACACTAAAAGTTTGATTCTCCCCAGTGCAGTCGCCACGGAAGTCATTTTGCTACTCATACAGATCTCAACTTCAGATACAATCCAGATACGCTCCAGACATGGTTGCCATTCTGCCACTCATTCAGAACTTATCCCCAACACCTAGATTCTCCATACGCAGATGTTTCTCTGTCCTCCATTCAAATACAGTTACAGCTCGGATACGCTCTAGACACAGACGCCATTCCATTCCTCATACAAACCCAATCTCCAGATACAACTCAGATACGTTCCAAATACGGATACCATTCTGATGTTCATTCCACTGATTTTCAACAAACAAGTCTTGGATGGCATCTTTAAGCCCATCTCTAGCAAGATTCTACCATCTCAAAATGGCATCTTTAAGCCCATTCCCTCAATAATATTTGGACGAGTGCAAATTTACGGGCACTCTAATGTCCAATCCTCTTTTACCTTCGACTCACGAAAGGCAAACTTGCCAATCTAACTCTTCAGGTTCAAGAAGATTGAACAGGGGAAAATTTTGTACCCCAAAATTTACTCTCTCATTTTATCAACATTTCTCATCACAAGGCTCTTGGAATTCAAGATCAAGCTAGGGTTTGCTCTGCTCAAGGCACCTCCTTGCACTGTTGACCTAAACTAGGGTTTGAGTTTGCACAGGGATTTTTGGACCTTCAATGCCCAAATTGACTTTCATACTTCATGTTGGACTCACAAGTTTGTCCATACCAAGTTTCAAGCCTTGAATCAAATTTTTGCCCAGTCAATTGGACAATTGACCTAAAAATCAATTGTATTGGGGAAAAAGTCAATTGTGGCCAATCTACAGTCAAACCTCATAAATTTTGACCCACATAAACATTATGAACTCATATGAACCATTTTATCAAGTTTGGATCACAACTCCACAAGAAATTTGATCAGATCACCAAAAGGGCAAAATGGTCATTTTTAGGGTTTTGACTGTACAAAGGAAATTTCTGACTTTTTGACCTAGCCAATGGCAATTCAAGCTCAACCATGGACTCAAGGAATCAATGACATTATCTTGACCTATTCAACAAGTTCAAAAGATCTCAAATGCATGGGATTGACAGATGAATTTCTCAGTTAACTGATCAAAATGTGAATGTACACTAAAAAGTCAAACTTTGACTTTTTGGTCAAAATCAAGTTCCAAGGGTCATTTTTCATCAATATGTGTCAAATTATGAAACTTGTTCATCAAGAAACCCAAAATTGCAAATTAGGGTTTGAAATTGAAAATTTTCATAACTTAGAAATTTTCTAAGTTATGAAATTTTCTAAGTTATGAAATTTTCTTAATTTTTCCTAACTTTGCCCCACATTTTCACCATGATGCAAATGGATTCAAACAAAACTTACAACATGAAAGTTTTAGTCCTCCACAAAGTATACAACTTTTATTCATAAAGTTTTCTCAAAAGAATCTTGGATCTCAAGTTATGATTTTGGGAACAAGGGTCCCTAAAACTTTAAACTTAGAGAAATTTTGCCCTAGTTTAGGCAGGATTTTGACCCATCTTCTTGGCCATTTTTCACATAGTTCCACTTGGAGTCTCAAGTTGCATTTCAAAGATGGATTATATAGAATGTTTCAAGCTTTCCAAATTGTCCAAGAACTCCTCAAACACATTTGTGGTTAGGGAGAATCGAATGCTTGAAGTTGGCAAAAACTCACTTTGTATCCATGGCCAATACATGTTGACACAAGTTGCAAAATCTGTCCAAACTAACTTAGTACTTGATTACAGGTCTCTAAACCCTTCAACACTCAAAAATTGAATGCAAACTCATTGGACATTGGTGTTATTCTGATCATTAGAGCTTGGCACAATGAATAAATCCATTTATGGCATAAAGGTTGCAATACCATTTCCATAAAGCATACTTTTTGCAATTTTGTATTTCTTGAGCCTTGGACCTCTTTCTTTGCAGCAAACAAGTTCCACAAACTCAGGCAAAGGTACAAGAAACTTGTGCATGCTTGGAGATAGCCTGTACAGGCCTACCTCATATCACTTCACACTTTTCTTTCAAAACAAGTCAATTTGCCAAAAGGACATAACTTGCATATCTGATATATTCAACTCTTACCAACATTCAAAACAAGTTTTTGTGCATTGCCTTGAGCCAAAAACACGAATTGTTGAGCCCTCAAGTCTTCCAAAACACCAAATCACATTCTTCTTGCAAAACAGGGCACTCCCTGCAGATTCACATCCATCACACAAACCACTCGTGCGTTTGGCCTCAAACTTGTTCCAATACCTTCCATTCAACTCACTCAAGCTATCCCAAACCTCCATTGCCAACTGTAACTCCATTTACAGTGTTCACCATTTCTGTTTTGAAGCTTTACAGGTTGAGTTCTGTAGAGAGATCCAGACCATTTCAAAACAAACTAAGTATTGGGAAAGGTCCAGGGAACATCAAGCATGCTCAAAAGAACCTCAGGCCTCACTGAAAGTTGCTGCATTGCCATACTCGAGCTTGACTGAAACAAGTATTTCTCAAACGTCTATCTCTCTATTTAGGAACAATTAGCCTTAGGTTTGGGAATGAAAGATGTAGTACTCATTGCCATGAAGCCATACATATGCTCAGTTTTCATTTATATTAAGCGTGCTAAGAGAATTTCATCCATGAACATGCTGAAAAAACTAGGTCAGATTTTAGGGCCAGAGAAATTATCTCTGGTCTTTGAGAGTTAGATTAAGTTTTTTATATGGTTAGAATCGTGGTTTAATGCTCTACAAGTTTCATGTTTTGAGTTTTGGCAAAAGATCACAAATACAAGAGTTAACAGTTTGTACAAGGCGCGCGTTTTTTCTGTTTGAACAACGAAGAAGATGAAGTGGAAATGGGCTGGGCTGGCTTGTTCTGCTTCTAACACCCCCCATTTTCAGTTTTACACCCCCTATCCCATTTTCTTTATATTTTGTTATTTTTGCATTTTAATTTCATTTCTGATTTTATTTATTTATCCCCAAATATAAAAAATGCTCAAAAATATTTTCACTTTTTTTTTACATTTATTTGGCATGTTATTCTATTTTTTTTTAACATTAAAACATTATATATACTTTTATATTATTTGTTTAATTTTAAAAATAATGTAAATAATACTTTTACTTTTTATTTCTATTTCATTCATACTGAAAATATTATTATAAAATATAATTTATTTTTGTAAATATTTTATTTTTATTTTATACATACTTAATATATTTAATATATATATACATATACATATACATTTTTATTTTATTAAAAACATAGAATAAAAATACAAAAATATTACATTTTTATTTTTATTATTATTTATACTAAAAAACACTTTTTTCAATATATTTTATTTTTGTACATATTAATATATTTTTTGTATGTAAATAATATAATATATTATTTTCTTAAAAGAATTAGGGTTTACCCCTTTAATAAATAAAATTAATCTTTTATTTATTTATTTGTATTTCTTTACATTAAAAATACTTTACATACCTAAAAACTTCTTTTTTGCATAATACATTTTATTTCATATTTATTTATTTTATTATTGTACATATAAATATTGATGCATTTGAGATTCAATTTGGATGTAATAGTAATCTAAGGTTTATATTTCTTGCCAAATACCCCCTATTCAAAAATTGTACCCCCATCCCCATAATCATGTTGTAATAACTTAGAATTTAAATTCTCGCACTTTTACGCTTTCAATTATGCCATGATTAGAGAATTAGGGTTTGTATGCAAAATCAAATTAACAAATAGTTTGACCTAATCAAAGACAAAAATGCATGAAAAACAAACACAATGCACACTTGCACCCCTAGGGTTACAATCCACTTGTTGCCTTCAAAAATGGGCCACGGTATGCATGTTGAGAACTTTGGCAAAACAAAAACAAAACAAAAGATCATAGTCCTTCGATGATGCTATCTTGGTTGCCTAAACAAAAATGATTAAGTCCCTCAAGAAAATTGCCAAAGATACTTGACACAATTGCTATCATGGTCCATACGATGACCCGCGCCTGTCCCGTTTAACATCCTAACACAAGGTTGTTCACCAAATGCAATGGTGAAACAACACTGTTAAAAGGGTTAAAAACATAAGAAAGATCTTTGAGTAAAATAGGGTAGACAACTCTTAGTTACTTGATTAAAAGCTTGCAAAACATCCTTGCTATTTTCAAACACACTTCACAACACAATTTCAAAATCCAACTTTCAAACATTAAAAACTTTTCAAAAGACAAAAACACCTTTGTATACATTCAAACAAGAATCATTACAAAGGTTTCCATAACGATGGCCTCTTTTCAAAACATCTTTCAAAACCACACACAAAGCACCATTTCAAACAATTGAAAAGCAAAGCAAGTGATCTAAACAAGTAACTAAGAGCCCATGGATAACCATGGATGAAAAGGGGGCTAATACCTTCCCTTTTCATAATCTACTCCCCGAACCCAAGAAAACATCTCAAAGGTCTTTCCTGTGCTTTTTGACCTTTCCTTAGGATAAAATAAAAAGTCGGTGGCGACTCTTGTTAAACCGAAACATTTGCGAACACAAACGCAAAACCTCAAGTCAGTTCTCCTACCGTATCACAAAGTTAAGCATGTATGACAAGACTTAAGGTCCCTCACGTGAGACGTTTAGAGGAGCTTGTCTAGTGAGACTCTAAGTCCCTCAAGAGAGGCTTTTAGTTGAGTCTCTCGGACGAGACTATTGTGAAATCCCTCAGGCGAGACTTTAAGTTGAGCTTGTTTGACGAGACTCTAAGTCACTTTGGCGAGGAATTTAAAGGAGTTGACCCCCTCAAATAAGTGTGAGATAGAAAACTGAAATTATTCCAAACTTGCATAATCTTAGGGAAATCTCTAATAGTGTGTAAGATGATTTCATTAGTCGCACCATATTTATAACAAGAGGTGTATGTTGACATGTGATGAGTAACTCAGGTATAGTTGGTATGTAACTTCTCATGCATAATGATCCAAACAAAATGACAAATATTTTCATGTGACTTGAGGTTTCAAATTCAATACCAAGTCATTGTCTGAATATGAGGTGGATTGGGCTCAAAAGTTAACCAATAATAAACTAACTTAGTATAAGGTTCTCAAATAAGAATATCATATAATTCATCATTAGTAAAGACATCAGTCATCTCCATTTTTATGTCTGCCATAATTTTCAATCTTTTTGTATGTTGTTTTGTTTTTTAAAATTATATTAATTTAATTTAAAATAAAATGTAAATTAGAGATGCGGGGTGTCAATCCTCATACATCTCACATGCTAAACGAGCGCTCTACCATATGAACTACATCCCCACATATGTTAAAGTATTGTAAACAGTAGACTTAAATTCCCATCTATATTCGAGTGATTGCAAATAGTAGACTTAAATGTCGTTTTAGTCTCCATATTTTTTATTGTCATTTTAAAAACAAATTATATAGGATGTCTAATTTTATATTTTAAATATTTTAGTCTTCTACCCCCTTTTGAGTGTATTTTTTATAATATGGTAGAAAGATTGATGATATGATTTAATTGACATTAGTTAATATACATATAATTAAACATTATTATTTATTATAGTTTTAATATAAATTATCATATTTATATTAAAAACAAAAAATGTAATAAATGTAATTGAAAATTATGAAATCACATTGACAAGACTCTAAGTCTCTTCGACGAGGCTTTGTATGTCACTCGGAATAAACTTCAGTCGAATCTCTCAAGCGATATTTCAAGTTGAGTTTCTCGGACCAGATTTCGGTCGATACCCCCAGACGAGACTTTAAATTTAGTATGTCAAACGAGACTCTAAGTCCCTCAAGTGTTGTGTATAGAGGAGCTTGTCTAGCAAGACTCTAACTCCCCCAGGCAAGGCTTTGAGTATAGTCTCTTGGGATAGACTTTGGTAGAATATCTCAGGAGAGATTTCAAATTAAGTCTCTCAGACCATACTTTGGTTAAGTCCCTTAAACGAGACTTTAAGTTAAGCCTATATGACAAGACTTAAGGTCCCTCACGTGAGACGTTTAGAGGAGCTTGTCTAATGAGACTCTATGTCCCTCTAGAGAGGCTTTTAGTTGAGTCTCTCAGACGAGACTATTGTCAAATCCCTCAGGCGAGACTTTAAGTTGAGCTTGTTTGAAGAGACTCTAAGTCACTTTGGCGAGGAATTTAAAGGAGTTGACCCCCTCAAATAAGTGTGAGATAGAAAACTGAAATTATTCCAAACTTGCATAATCTTAGGGAAATCTCTAATAGTGTGTAAGATGATTTCATTAGTTGCACCATATTTATAACAAGAGGTGTATGTTGACATGTGATGAGTAACTCAAGTATAGTTGGTATGTAACTTCTCATGCATAATGATCCAAACAAAATGACAAATATTTTCATGTGACTTGAGGTTTCAAATTCAATACCAAGTCATTGTCTAAATATGAGGTGGATTGGACTCAAAAGTTAACCAAGAATAAACTAACTTAGTATAAGGTTATCAAATAAGAATATCATATAATTCATCATTAGTAAAGACACTAGTCATCTCCATTTTTATATCTTAGTACCATAATATTTGTAATACAGTGGGAGAACTGACTGAGGTGTTTTGCGTTTTATTTCAATTGTTGCGGACAGCAAGAGTCGCCACCAACTTTCCTTTTATCCAATAAAGGAAAGGGTGAAAAGAATAGGAAAGACCTTTTGAGAATTTTCTTGAGTTCGGGGGGTAGGTTATGAAAAGGGAAGGTGGTAGCACCTTTTTCATCCGTAGTTATCTTCGGGCTCTTAGTTTCTAGCTCACTTTGAAATTCTTTGTTTGAAAAGTGCCTTTGTTTAGGCGAACTTTTTAATGATTCTCGTTTCTATAAGAATGTATACAAAGTGTTGACTTTTGAAAATAGTTCATGAAAAGTGTTGGTGTTTTTGAAAGATGTTTTGAAATGTTGTAAGCAAGCAACTATGAATGTTCTACCTACTCAAAAAGTACTTGTTCATTTCCTCCTCCTTTTGATATTGCTATCTTACCATTGATTGATAAGAAGCCCTATCATTGGATGTGAAGGGACATGCATTCGTTGTCATACAGTCATAGAAGGCAACGTTGTAGGATACCTTAGCAATTTATCTTAAGGGTCTAAGATCGTTTACCGAAGGCAATATTTGAAGGTTCATCGAAGGACTACGATCTTGTATTCGAGGGTCATTGCTAAAGTATCCCACGTTCAAGGGACATGATTGTTTCTACCCGAGGCAACAAGTGCGGATTACCCTAGGGGTGCGCGTGTGCGAGTGTGTGTTTTTGTTTTCATGCATTTTTATCTTGAATTTAGGGTTGTCTACTTGTTGACTTTAAGTCTTACCATACAAACCCTAATTACTAGCAATAATATTGAAAGCGGTAAATTGCAGAAATTTATAGTTCTACGCTATTATATCATTTAGGGGATGGGGATACAATTTACAAATGGGGGATGAAAGCAATTAAAACCTAATTACTATTACAACCATATTGAATAATGAATAACAATACAAATATATAAAAATATAAAGATAATGTAAAACGAAAGGAAAATTGTTTTAAAAACCTTTATGCATCGACACATGCACTTATGCATCGATACATATCACTTCTTATTTTTTGGAAATCAAAACCAACTCAGTATGAATTGAATTTAAAGGTTTTTGTAAACAATGCTTCAATTTATAAGAAAAGGTTTTGAGAGCTTGAGGTGATCAGAAGTACAAGTTCACATGTTATGGCTCTTTGGCTTATTTTTTAAGCAAGCTTGATACATATTGTCCCAATGTATAGTACATGTCTATCTAAAGTGGTTACAAGCTTTAAACATGTTTATCTGACTTTGTATGTTGAGTATGTGATGAACAAACAAGTTAAAAGCTCAAGACAAGTTGACTTTGTGGTTAAAGCAACTTTTCAAGAGTGGCAATGTTAACTTTGTGCCAAAAATGGAAAGATCACTTGGACAATGCTTAAACCAAATGGACCATAGCTCAAAAGTTTATGTAAACATTAAATTATTGCAAGACTTGTAAGTTAGAAGGCCTGCAACACAAAATTATGCAGCATAACATGTAGATTGGATTATGTGTTCTTCACCAAAAATGATTTGTAATTCAAGAATGAATGTCCAACTTCATGCCTTTGAATCTCCTTGATCAAGTATGATAAATTCATGCTCTTGGATGTTTTGGAAAGCTTGAAACATTGTCTACAACTTTCATGTTGACCATTTTGGATAAATAAAATTGTAACTTGATGAAAATTGGCCAAGAAGTTGAGATAAAAACTGACCAAAACCTGTTAAAAATTTCTCTAAGTGTTGGATAACAATGTCATGATTTCATGGGCTCATATGTTCAAATGTAAGCATTTTTTGGACATCAACCCTCTAATACAAAGTTTTAGAATTCATCAAGATCTAAAACTTTCATGTGTAAAGTTTTCTTTGAATCATCTTGCGTCTTGGTGAAAGAATGTCATGAAGTAATGAAATTATCAAGTGTAAAAACACTTAAAAATTTCTAAGTATTGAAAACTTTGACTTTTGTGGACTTTCTTGATCCTTGATGATCAAGCTTAATATTTTTGAATATCTTGATGAATTGTGATCTTTGAAATCAAATCCTTATCAAAAAGTCAAAGTTTGACTTTTTGTGTATCAGTTGACTTTTCATCAGTTGATTAACTTTCAACTATCAATCCATTGATCTTGAGGAATGTTTTGAACCATGAAATTAGGTCAACCATGTTGTATTTAAATCCATGATATTATGCTTCAAGACATTAGGTCATGTATTAGGTCAAAAGTCATTGATCTGTCAATTACAGTCAAAACCCTAATTTTGACCATTTTGCACTTTTGGTAAATTGAGTGCTTTTTTGAGGGATTATGGTCAATACTTGATCAAATGATGAATATGACTTTAAAATGTTGATGTTGGTAAAAAATCACGAAGTTTGACTGTAGGTTGACCACAATTGACTTTTTACCCAATATAGTTGATTTTCAGTTATCTTGTCAATTGACTAAGCAAAATTGTGATTTAGGACTTGAAACTTGACATGAGTGTTCTTGGAGGTCTAAAATGATCCATGAAAGTCATTTGAGGCATTAGAATTCAAATTATCCTTGTAAAAATCAAAAACCCTAATTTGAAGCATCAGTGTTTAGAGATGGTTTGACCTAGCCAACACTTGTGCAATATTGAGCCATTCAAGATCTTGTGAGAAATGTATTGAGAAAAGAGAGGGAAGATTTTGGGGGTACAACAACTGCCCCTGTTCAATCTTCTTAAACCTAAAGAGGTAGATTGGCGAGTCTGCCATTCGTAACTTGAAGGTGGAAGATAATTAAACACTAGAGTTCCCAGAAATTTGCACTCGCTGATACACGAAGTAATGCATTAGTTGATTGTGCCGGAAATGGGCTTAAAGATGTCATTCAGAGAGATGATGAAGAAACTTCAAAAATGGGCTTATAGATGCCATCCAAGGTGACTGTTGATAGGGTTTGGAAGAGGTATCAGAATAAATCTTTGGCCGATTTATACTGAACTGAGCAGAGGTCTTGAATAAACTTTAACTGGATAACGAATCAGTATGAATCTTTAGAGTGATTTAACTGAACCAGAGAAAGTGTGTACTGGAACGGAACCAGAATAAATCATTGATTGATTTAAACTGAACCAGCATATGTCTTGAATGAAATTTAACTGGATAACGAATCATTATAAATCTTCGGAGCGATTTAACTGAACCAGAGAAAGTGTCTACCGGAACAAAATCAGGATAAATCATTGATTAATTTTAAACTGAACCAGCAGATGTCTTGAATAATCTTTAACTGGATAACGAATCAGTATAAATCTTCGGAGCGATTTAACTGAACCAGAGAAAGTGTCTACCATAACGGAATAAGGATAAATCATTGATTGATTTAAACTGAACCAACAGATGTCTTGAATGAACTTTAACTAGATAATGAATCAGTATAAATCTTCAGAGCGATTTAACTGAACCAGAGAAAGTGTCTATCGAAACAAAATTAGAATAAATCATTGATTAATTTAAACTGAACCAACAGATGTCTTGAATGAACTTTAATTGGATCACGAATCAGTATAAATCTTCAGAGTGATTTAACTGAACCAGAGAAAGTGTCTACAAGAACGAAATCAAGATAAATCATTTATTGATTTAAACTGAACCAACAAATGTCTTGAATGAACTTTTAACTGGATAATGAATCAGTATAAATCTTTGGAGCGATTTAACTGAACCAGAGAAAGTGTTTACCGGAACAGAATCAGGATAAATCATTGACCGATTTAAACTGAACCGGTAGAGGTTTATAATAATATTTAACTGGATAACAAATAAGTATAAATCTTCAGAGCGATTTAACTAAACCAGAGAAAGTGTCTAATGGAATGAAATCAGAATAAATCATTGATCGATTTAAATTGAACCAGTAGATAAAATGTCTGTTGCTGATCGTATTCATCTGGTGACTGATCTTTCCTGAAAAGGTAAAGAATTTGTTGTAATGCAATGTCATGATGCATGCATTTCGTAATGATGTTCTCAAAATAAATGAGATTGTGTTATATGCGTTTTGTATGCATACGTCATGATATATGAATGTGAAATATTATTGAAGTGTATCTTCGTCTGGGAAAATAAATCCTTGACTAATGTTGGGGAGTTTTTGGGAAGCTAAATCCCGGACTACTGTTGGAGATGAAGAGTATGTGTATCTTTTTTTAGAATGCTTCCGTTGGGAATTCCTGTTTACTGTTTGAGGGAACTCTGCAGGGAATGTTGGTTTCTGCCTGAGGAGTAGAGTTCAGGAGCTTTGGTTGACCATTACTCTACTGGGGAACTCTTATATACCCTAGCTGGGGATAAAAGAGATGGATAAACTTCCAACTTATCTGGGGAGGATAAAAGTTAACTGGTATCTGGTCGGATTCCAGGCTTTGCAGTAACTTTCTCGGGATAGTATCAAATCTGTTGGGGACAAAGGGTGTTGTTTGTTGATTTATAATAGCCCGAGAAATAAACTCAAATTATGGAGATTTGTAGTCTGTTGGGGAAATAAACCCTGTCGAGGAAGGTATTTTGAAGACCTTACTGGTGAAATGTATTCATCAGAGGAAGAATTTTTGCAAGGTTTCTCTTCTCAGCTTTGGAAGACCAAACTCGATTTGGGAGGAGAATTTCCAGGAGATATACTGATTGGAGCTCTGGATGTATGACTTTACTTTGTGGGGATAATCTTATTGAAGTAACTATGTGGGGATATCCTGAATCCTTAGTAAATGTTTATTACTATTCTTATGGGCATATTTATTAACAGTTAATCATGTTCATATGCATATGTTCATTCAATTTTAGTCATTGGACATTTTTTGCACTAAAAACAGAAATAACAAAAAGTTTTCACTTCAAAGCATATTTGTATTGATATTTTGCCTAAAAACAGGCGTTTTTATACAGGGAGACAAAAATCCTTGTAAGGGGAAGTCGTCGGAAAATGAAAAGAATACAAGGTGAAAACAAAAACTTTGTATAGCCATGTGGAAGTGATCTCATTAGGTTCCAACCCCGCTATTGCCCCTATGTCTTTGAACATCATCCCTTGTCGTCGAAAGAAGTTGATTGGATTGATCTCGTACCACTTTTGATCTTGGTAATAAAGCTGACTGTTACAATTCAACGAGACATAGTCGTACGCTTTAATCGTTAACTTTTACCTGGACCGCCCTTTCGGGTTTTCAATCCACCAGGATACCCTTTTTTGCCTAAGTCGCCCTTTCAGGTTTACGACTTTCCGGGTGTACAATCTTTTATATATATCCCTAATTTTTTCCTGAACCCTTTCGATTCGCTGGGATTCCCTTACTTTTTCCTAGGTATGTCAACCTAGCGGGTCATTCTTTATGCATAGTAATTTTTGACTATGTCCGCGTTCATAGGATGCAGGAAATCCTTGTCGTCCATAATGGTAAGCATCATAGCACCGCTAGAGAATAATTTCTTGACAACAAATGAGCCTTCATAAGTGGGAGTCCATTTCCCCCTGGGATTTCCTTGTGGTAAAATGATGAGCTTTACTACCAAGTCGCCAGCCTGGTATACTCGAGGTTTAATTTTCTTGTTGAATGCCTTGATCATACACTTCTGATACATTTGACCATGATAGATAGCAGCCAGTCTCTTCTCATCGATTAAATTCAAATGATCCAATCTTGTCTGAATCCATTCATCTTTTCCTAAGCTCGCTTCTTTCATGATCCTCAGAGATGGAATCTGAACTTCCACAGGCAGGACAATTTCCATGCCATAGACTAAAGAGAAAGGGGTTGCCCCAGTTGACGTTCGAGCTGAAGTATGGTAGCCGTGAAGAGAAAATGGTAGCATTTCATGCCAATCTTTGTAGGTCACCACCATCTTTTTGCACAATCTTCTTTATGTTTTTGTTGGCGGCTTCCACTGCGCCATTCGTCTTAGGTCTGTATGGAGAATAATTATGGTGTTTGACTTTGAACTGTGTACAAAGTTCAGTGATCATAGAATTGTTGAGGTTGGTTCCGTTGTCGGTGATGATCCTTTCAGGGATGTCGTACCAGAAGATGAGGTTATGCTTGATAAACCTAGCTACAACATTCATGGTAACTGAGGAGAATGAAGCCGCTTCGACCCATTTGGTGAAGTAGTCAATGGCAACCAGGATGAAACAATGTCCATTAGAGGCAGTGGGCTTGATCTCTCCAATCATGTCAATTACCCACATTGCAAATGGCCATGGAGCAGTCATGACATTTAGAGGTATTGGAGGTACATGAACTTTGTCAGCATAAATTTGGCACTTATGACAAGTCCTCGAGTGTTGATGACAATCAGTTTCCATGGTCGACCAATAGTAACTATCCCTCAGAATCTTCTTGGCCATAGTGTGTCCACTAGAGTGCATTCCGAAGATACCGTCATGCATATCCTTCATGATTTCCTCTTCCTCCTTCTTATCCACACAACGGAGAAGAGTTGAATCATGGTTGCATTTGTACAGAATCATGTTGCTTAGGAAGAACTTGGCTGAGAACCTCCGCAGGAACTTCTTGTTGTTGATTAAGGATCCCTCTGGATATTCTTGTTCTTCAAGGTACTTCCTCACTTCATGATACCAAGGCTGCTCTTCATCAGTGTCAATCTCATAGAAATACACAGGTTCATCAAATCTTTCAATAGTAATTATGGGAGCTTCGTTGGCCCAATTGACCTTGAACATAGACGACATAGTTGCTAAAGCGTCTACCAACTGATTTTATTCCCTTGGAAAGTGTTCAAAGGTGACTTCCTCAAAGTATGGGATCAAGGTTAGCACAAGCTCTTTATAGGGGATCATATTTGGATGCTTGGTATATGTAGTACCCCAAAATTTTCCCTCTCATTTATCAAGATTTTCCTCACAAGACTTCTTGGACTCAAGACAAGATTAGGGTTTGGTCAACTCAAGACCTCATCTTGCACTGATGACCTGAAATTAGGGTTTGAGTTTGCACAAGTATTTTTGGACCATCAATGCTTCATGTGACTTTCATACACCATCTTGGACCCCTAAGATTGCTCATGTTAAGTTTCAAACCTTGAATCACATTTTTGCCCAGTCAATTGGATAGTTGACCTAAAAATCAGCTGTATTGGGGAAAAAGTCAACCATGGCCAATTTGCAGTAAAATTTCATAATTTTTGATCCACAACAACATTTTAGGCTCATATGTATCATTTGATCAAGTTTTGATTACAGCTCCTCAAGAAATTTGATCAAATCATCAAGAAGGGCAAATGGTCAAAATTAGGGTTTTGACTGAGAAATGGCAATTTCTGATTTTTAACCTAGCCAATGACCAATTGGGTTCAAAAATGATTTCAAGGACTCAATGGCATCATCTTGACCTAATTGCATAGTTTAAAAGATCTCAAGTTCATAGGATTGATAGATGAATTTTCCAGTCAACTGATCAAAAGTCAATTGTACATTGAAAAGTCAAACTTTGACTTTTTGGATAAAATCAAGTGCCAAGGGTCATAATTCATCAAGATATGTCAAAATATGAAACTTGTTGACCAAGAAAACCAATTTTAAAAATTAGGGTTTTGAATTTGAAAATTTTCATAACTTAGAATTTTTCTAAGTATGGAAATTTTCTTATTTTTCCCCAACTTTTCACCACTTTTGCACCATGATGCAATTGGATTCAAAGAAAACTTCCAACATGAAAGTTGTATTCCTCCATGAAATTTACAACTTTGATTCACAAAGTTTTCCAAAACGATGCTTGTATCTCAAGTTATGAATTTGTGAATAGGGGTCCATAAACTTTTTAACTTAGTGAAAATTTGCCCTAATCTAGGCAAGTTTTTGACCCAACTTCATGGGCATTTTTCACCTAGTTCCAAGAGGTATCTCAAAATGAATTTCAAAGATGGATTGTAGAGCATGTTGCAAGCTTTCCAAAATATCCAAGAAATCTCCAAGATCATTTGTGGTTAAGGATAATTGAAGAAGAGAAAATGACATTTTGTCACTTTTGTTCAAGCCATTTTTACAATGCATCAAGTTGCAAATCTGATCAAGCATGCTTGTACCTTGCATTACAGGTCCTAAACTCCTTCTACACTCCATAATTAAATGCTAACTCAGTGGATAATGGCTTTATTTTGGCTTTTGAAGCATTGTACAAGAAATAATTCCATAAATGGCCAAAAGTTCACAATGCCATTTTCATAAAAGCATGCTTTTCCAACTTTATCAGCCTTGAGCCTTGGACTTGTTCTTGTGGTGCAGACAATTTCCACAGGAATTAAGCAAAGCATACCAACTATTATCAGCCCTTGAGGTAGCTAGTACAGGCCTTTTGCATATGTCTTGTCACTTTTCTTCAAAAGCAATAAAAGTTGCAAAAGTCCAAAGAACTTGTACATCTGATAAAGGGTGGAGTTGGCATCATTATATATACATTGACAAACTTATCACAAGTCAGAACACGAAGGCTAAAGATCCCAAACACTCTCAAACTCAAAAACACATTTTTCTGCCCAAACATTGCAGTTTCTGCAAAATCATAGCAAGTTCAATATTTGCTCGTGCGTTTTGCCTTCTAACACTTCAAACCTCTTCTCCACATCATATCCAAGCTATCCAAGCCTTTGCATTGTTGTTGTAAGCTCTGTTTCAGCCATCACCATTTTCATTTTGGAAGGTTGCAGCTTGACTTCTACAGGGAGTTTCAACCATTCACAAAGCCAACTAAGCATTGGAATAGCTTGAGGGAACTTCAAGGAAGCTCACACGATCCTTAGACCTCACTCAAAGTCCCCACATTGCCATATCCAAATCCAGCTGAAAAGGAGGTATTTTTCAAAACTCTATCTCTCTATTTAGACATTCTCAAGCCACGATTTGTGAAGCAAAAATGTAGTCTCTAGCATGATGAAGTTGTACATATGTATAGTTGTAATTTATATTAACTGAGCTAAGAGAATTTGAATGTTGAACATGCTGAAAAAATTAGGTCAGAAATTAGGGGTTATAAAATTCTCTCTGATCTTTGAGAGTTAGGTCACAAATTTTATATCATTGGAATCATGAGATTACAAACTACATGTTTTGTGTTATAAGTTTTTGTTTTTGTGCAAAGAATAGAGAGTTACATGTTTGAAGCAAATACGCGCGCAAATGGAAGAGGCTGGAGGACAGGGATGACTGTCTTGGGCCTTGGCGCCTTGGGCTTGCTGTTTTGACTTTCCACACCCGCTGACTTGATATTTGCACCCCTTGCTTCATTTTTTATATTTTTGCATATTTTCGCATATTTTTTATGTTTATTGGTTTTAATAATTTTTTCTGAACATTAAAAAGTCACAAAAATATTTTCTTAATTTTTTGCAATTTTATTTTATTTTTATTATTTTTTCCACATATAAAATAATTTTATTTTAATAAATAGAATTTATTTTCTTATTTATTTGTATATACAATTTAAAAATACTATAAATTTTTATTTTATTATTTCACACATAAAATATTATTTTTATACATATTTTAATTTTTAATATTTATTAATAATATTATTTATTATTTCTTGTACAAAAATGGACAAAATAAAATAAATATAGAATATATATTTTCTTTTAAATCAAAAACTAGGGTTTCCCCTTTCAAAAATAACCATATTATTTTTTCTCTTTTTCTAGGGTTTAATAAATCATTTTTCTCATACAAAAATCAAATACAAAACATTTTGCATAAATACATTTTTATTTGCATATTTAAAATAATTATATATTTATTTATTTTTGCACGTTATTCAATTGGGTTGTAATAGTATTTTAAGATTTTATTTTGTGCAATATCTCCATTCAAAAACTTGTATCCCCCCTCCCATAATAACTGTTGTAATAGTTTAGTTTACTTTACGCAATTTATCACATTTATACTTATGTAGTAAATTAGGGTTTTGCATGATAAGACAAAAATCAAACAAATAGACATGACCTAATACAAGACAAACAAAATGCATGTAAAATGGCACACATTGCACACAAGCACCCTTAGGGTTTCACCCACTTGGTTGCCTAAACAAAAATGGCCATGGTATGCATGCAAAGTATCTTGGCAAAACAAAACAAAACAAAAGATCATAGTCCCTCGATGACGCTATCAAAAGGTTGCCTAAAACAAAATGATCTTGGTCCCTCAAACATGCTAAGATACTTGGCAACATTGCTATCATGGTCATACGATGACCCACGCTCGTCCCGTTTACATCCAAAGATAGGGTTGTTTACCAAATCAATGGTAAATCAACAATGTCAAAGGAATAAAAATGCATAGGAAAGACATTTGAATAGGTAGATAGTTATAAGTTACTTGCTCCATTTCAAAACAATCCTTGCTATTTTCAAACACACACACACACCTTTCAAAAACATTTTCTAAACAACTTACAAAACATTGAAACATTTTTCAAAAGACAAACATCTTTGTATACATTCTTACGAACGAGAATGATTACAAAGATTGCCTAAACGATGGCCTCTTTTCAAAATACTTTCAAAAATCACACAAAACACAAAACACCATTTCAAACAATTTCAAAAGCAAAGCAAGTGATCTAAGCAAGTAACTAAGAGCCCATGGAAAACCATGGATGAAAAGGGTGCTAGCACCTTCCCTTTTCATAATCTACCCCCCCGAACTCAAGAAAACATCTCAAAGGTCTTTCCTGTGCTTTTTTACCTTTCCTTTTGGATAAAATAAAAGTCGGTGGCGACTCTTGCTAAACCGAAACATTTGCGACGAAACGCAAAACCTCAAGTCAGCTCTCCCATCGTATCACAGAACTGGCGACTCTGTTGGGGATCTAGATAAAAGTGGGGTTACCTTAGGGTTTAGATCACCTTTATTTGCTTACCTTGTTTGCCTTGTTTGCTTTACACTTTGGTTCTATTGCTTGGGTTTGAATCCTCCACCCGGATTTGGGAAACATAATAGGTAAATAGCAATACGTTATGGAAACTGTGCGGGGTATACCGACACGGTCTAAGCAATAGCTATGTTAGTGTGACATATTTGTGGGTACCGGTAGCCTTTGAGTCAATCAAAGAGAATACGGGGCCGTTAAGTGATGTCATGAAGCACTAACGAACTTCTAGAACCTTTACTTGACCAACTTGGCCTTTTAGGATGTAGTGAGATTACCGGCTTTGGTGCAGTCCGAAGTTGGTAGATACTCGATACTACACTCATTGAGGGTTGGTCCTTGGAATATTTCGGTCGCCAGTAAAGAGGCTGAATTAAAAAAATGAACAAGGAAACAATCCAGTGATATTAAGCTCCTTAGAAACCGGTTACTATTTCTAGGACAGGTTGAGCCAACTAAACTTTAAGAGGGTACTTACCTATGAAACCCCATGCAAGCCTAAACTAGGAGCTTGTGTGATTTGTTTGTACATATATACTTGTGCATAACATCATGGACATCATGAGTATCATATGCATCCACTAACCATTTTAAGTATTTTAGAAATTCATCTTTGTTCTTGTTTTGTAGGATATGGAGTCACTTCGCAGGAAAACTATCCAAGTCAACCTTGTAAGAATTCCTCCACAACTCAAGGAGCTAGCTTCAAGGATTCCTGAGAACTCTCCATTCACCGAGAGGAATAGTCGTCTACTCAACTTAGTCACTTCCAACACAAAGGAAGACATGATGAAAGTTCTTTTCCAGTTCTTTGACCCTTTGCATCACTGCTTCACATTTCCTAACTACCAGCTTGTGCCTACTTTAGAAGAATTATCTCAACTCTTGAGTATTCCCATTCTCAATCAACTACCTTTCAACGGTACGGAAAGAGATCCAAAGCCAAAAGAGATTGCTCAAGCCTTGCACTTGCACCCATCTGATGTGATAACCCATTGGGAAACTAGAAGTGGTGTCAAAGGCTTCCTGGAAAAGTTCTTGTTTGAGAAGGCCCAAACCTGTTGGAACTCCTTGGCCTTGCAAGCTTTTGAGGAGATTGTAGCTCTTCTCATCTATGGGATGGTCTTGTTCCGTAACCCTGACCAACTCATAGATATCAGTGCTGTCAAAATCTTCATGTCTCGCAACCCGGTGCCTACATTGCTTGGAGATATCTTACACTCTTTTCACACTCGTACAATGAGGAAAAGAGGTGTTCTCATGTGTTTCACTCATCTCCTGGCAAGATGGTTTATTTCTCATCTTTCCCAATCAGTTTTAAAGAATTAGCAAGGTTTGAGGTGGTCACAACGGTTGATGACTCTTACACATTCAGATATTCATTGGTGTTCTCGATCCAAAGAGAATGTTATCATTGTCGACCGTTGTGGGGAATTCCATAATGTCCCTCTACTTGGAATTAGGGGAGGCATCACCTACAACCCTTGCTTGGCTCTAAGGCAGTTTTGTTATGCCCGAAGGGATGGCCCACATGATATGCTGATTCAAGGCTTGGTTTTCGACTTTGACAACGACAATCAAGGACTTCGTCAAAGGTTCATCCGAGCTTGGAGGATGCCCAACAAGGTAGACAGTAAGACCTTGGGACACAAGAATTCCATCCCTCTTGAGCCTTACCTCAAGTGGGTACGAACCCGCTCCCAAAGTCTTATGATGACTTACCCCTCTGTTCTCCCAGTGATTATAAAGCCTGTTAAGGAAGGAGAGGTTCCATACACCCTCCTACATCCTGACATGCCAACATCACTCGAAGATCTACAAAGGAGTTGGATACAGCTCAAGGGAGAATGTGATACTTTTGAAGCCCAATTCTACGCAAGCGAGAAGAAGGTTTTAGAACTCACTCGGTTACTTCACGAAGAGCAGACTCTCAACACCTACATTGCACCAAAGAGGATGCGCAACGTCTTTTTATCTTAGAATTTTGTACTATTTTTCCCTAGGGGCATTGATATAAATAAATTCTATTTTATTAATATAACGTTTGTTCCTTTTTGTTTGACAAAAATTTGATTTTTTTTAAATCCTTGAAAGCATTACATGAATACATATCATTCATCATATGCATAAACAGGTCTTTACAAGAAGTTTCCTCATCCCTCTGCTGTTTATTTCAGCAAAATGGATCTCGAACAAACGGTGAAAGACTTGCAAGCTCAGAATTCATAATTTCAACATCTACTCTTGACCTTGGCCAAGGGGCAAGAGGAGCTCAAAACTCTCCTAGAGAAAGAGAAAGAGAAAAAGAAGAAGAAGCGAGCCGGTGTAGTTATCATGGGCAAAAGGTTTAAAGGACAAGCCAGAAGGACCTTGGAATTTCCATCAACCTCTGAGGAAGGGGAAAGAAAAGGTAAAGAGACGGAAGTACCATATGATTCTGAAGCAGAAGAAGAGGAATAAGAGGATTACTCTGAACAACAATATCCTCCGGCCGATGACAAATACAAAAACTTGGAAGAGCGTCTAGCTGCTATGGAAGTATAGAGAGTACCGGGTCTAGACTTTGAGGAGTTAGGGCTGGTATCTGGAATAGTAATCCCTCATAAGTTTAAAGTACCTTTGTTTTCCAAGGGATATCGGTACAGACCCATATTCTCCTCGTTGCGACACAAGGGATATCGGTACAGACCAAGGTGCCACACCAACGTAGCCACTGCTTCACCCGTGTCGGTCTACGCCGGACAGGTCCCTCACAACTTATGCTACCTAAACAGGGTATCCCCAGATCCGGGTTAGGATCTATGAAGCTCCGAGACAAAAACCCACAAATAATAAAGCAAACCAGACACAACAATTGAAAACACAAGTATGAGCTATCCTAAGGTACACCTCACTTTATAAGAGTCCCCAGCAGAGTCGCCAGTTCTGTGATCGGTGGATTTAGAACTGACTGTTTAAAGCTGGTTCGCGAAATGTCGCGGAAGCAAGAGTCGCCACCGTCTTTTATTTTCTCCAACATGGACAGGACAAAAGCACAGCAAAATTCCTTATGAGAATAATTCTCGGTTCGGGAGGTAGATTTATAGAAAGGGAAGGTGTTAGCACCCTTTCTATCCATGGTTATCCATGGGCTCTTAGGTACTTGCTCTTATGTTTTCAAAATGTTTGTTTGCTTTTCAAAATGTGAGTGGGTTTGAAAAAGTTTCATTGAAAACTTCAATTCGACTCTTGTATCAGTCCTCAAGAGTGTTGTGAAGCGTTTGTTTTGAAATCTTTTAGAAAGTGTCAGTGTGAAAAGATCGTTTTATTTGTTTTTTAGAGAGCAAGTACCCATGAGTTGTCTACCTACCCTAAGGAATTAGGCTGTGTAAAAGTCCTTAAGGTAGTGCCATCCCACCATTGAGAGGTAGGTAGCACCACCGTTGGAGGTGTTCGGGTCAATTCGAGTTAAGGGACATTGTGGTCACCGAAGCAACAGTAGGACACCTTAGAAGCTACCCTTATGTCCTTGATCCTTTTTTAATCTGAGGCAACCGTTTCGAGGCAACTGGATCATGGACATAAGGACTTACTAAAACGTCATATACTTGACGACCATGTTTCGAAGGCAACAGGTGAGGCGTACCCTAAGAGTGGTGTGTGAATTTGTGTGTCGTTTTCATGTTAAGTTTATCTTTGATCATGGCATTTGTGAGCTACGCTTGTTTTTTAATTAACCATACATTCTTTCATGCAATTTAGAATTTAAGAGTGCGGAAATTTAAATGCGGAAAGATAAAACTACGCTATTACAAGGCGCGGGTCTATACATCGTCAAAATACAAAGACCCGTTTTTGATAAAAATGCGGAAAGTAAAAAAACCTAATTACTATTACAAGCCTTGAGCAGTTACATAATATTCAAAAGAAAATAATGCATGAAATAGAAATTGAAATCTGAGGGTTTTGACCCTTTTGAGAAATTAAATTAAATGCATAATAATTATTTAATTAAAGAAAATGTTTTTTATGTTTTTGGTATTTATGAAAATAAAGAAAATTAAAATTAGAAGGAAACCCTAGTTCTAAATTATTTTTAATTATTAATAAAAAGAAATATTAAAGTTATTCTAATTTACTAATTAATTAATATACATGTTTATTTACAAAAATAAATAGTAATTATAATAATAAATAATGAGAAAAATAATTAATTAAGAAAAGGATGAAAAATGTCAAAAAACCCTAAGTCTAGATATTTTTTATTTATTAAGAAAAGGATTAAAGTTTAAAACCTAAATTAACTAAATTAATTATTAAAATTTATTTACAAAAATATTTAAATGGTGAAGTTAATAATAATTAAACATATTTTACATTTTTCTGTTTTTTTTTTATATTATGAAAAGAATTATTTTATGGAATTAAAGAAAACAATTAAAACAATTAAAATAATTTTAAAAAAAATTAGAATTGAAAAGAAAATAAAATTAGAAAATGCAAACCAGGGGGGTGTCAGGCCCCAAAGGGAGGTTTTTTGAAGTAATTTTGGCCCAAGAGTCACAAGGCCCTCGTTTGACTTTTCTGATCGTGTGGATGCTTATTGACTGGAGTACCGTGGTCTGCATTATTTGGCCATTGGATTGGGTTTCATGGCCATTGGTGTTCTGGCTGTTGGCCATTTGTGTTCTGCCCTCAACGTTCCTTAACCTTCTCAGGATGTCTGTCTCGTCATGCATAAGTTGTTCTATTTTGGCCATTTGGCTTTTGGCTTTTGGCCATTTGTGTTTTGGCCTCAACTTTCTTTAATGAACCTGCATGGGATCCTGTCTAAATCTGCAGTGTTGAACCTCATGAACACATTAAATAAAATCATAAAAATGCAAATACAGCCAACATATGAAGAAATTTAATGTTTAGGCACAATATGGCATGTATGAATGATTATACCCTTTTGATCATGGAGATCAAATCAATCTTACCCTTACTGGAAAATTAGTGACATGAATGCTTTTATGCCCTTTTGATCATGGAGATCAAGCCAGCCTTACCTTTACTGAAGAAGTAGTAAGGTGTTGGTTTGTAACTGAGATGGCTTGTTTGTAGTGAGAGAGGAATTTGTAATAAGGATTTCAAGGTTTTAGGGTTCTTGAAAGAATTTGATATTCTAACAGTGTTGTGGCAAAAAATTTTCTCTTTTTTTCTCCTCCCTGGTTTGTGTGAAAAGAAGGTGATTATATAATGGAAATTAGGGTAAAGAAAATGGGCTTTGAATGTGCAATTGGGCCTCCAATGTTCACTTGAGTTCGTCACTTTTCAGGCTAAATCGCAGGGACTTAAGTGTAATTTTTGAAGTTGAAATGTGAAAACAAAATGTAGCCTATATCGAGAACTAACTCCTGTCCGAAAATTGGCTCAATCGGATAAACGGTGAATTAGTTATGAATTTTTGAAGTTTCAGCTCAGACAAACTTATTTTGGGCTCCAGTGTCGACTCTGACACGTTCTTCAATAAAAAAGTGGTATTGATCGGTGCATAATTTGGTCTCTACTTTTGAAGAAAAGTTGTAGATCTCTGAGTCAGTGACCTTGTGTAAAAATATGAGCCCAATCCGATAAAAATTGACCGAGTTATGAATTTTCGAAGTTTCGGCCCAGATGAAATAATATTCAGCATTCAGGATTTTCAGCGTGTCACGCACTCTGAGCAAAAAACGAAGGCCTTTTAAATACCGTTTGAACTCAATCCCTTATGTGAAAATGTAGCCAACTCAATTTGTGAAATTTTGGCGCCGGAACCAGCTCGATACGATGAAAATCGACCAAGTTATGATTTTCTGAACATGACGCAAATAAACTTCTGTCACAAATTTTCTGTACGAAAATACTTGATAAGTCCACATTTTTGAAGACCTTCTGATCGAAATTGGCTTCCAGTCGTGAGAGATGAAAACGTAGATAATGTCAAGACGGAATTTTGGCCACTGGAACGGGTTCAAAACGAGTCACGATCTTCAAATTATGAATTTTTTAGCGCGTAAAAACTGCACTTTCAGCACACTTTTTTCACCATATTTCTTCGAGAAAACTCACACAGTCGGATACCTTCTTTAAAGAATTGACTCTTGAGCCGAACCTGAATTTGAGCATAAGTTAGGACATTAATGAGAACTTGAGGTCATTTGGATGTAAGGACCTTGATGCAACACAAAACCCTAATTTTGACTTGACTGCCTTAGGAGGTGATTTGACTGTGCAACCTTTGAGAAATCTTGAGGAATATGGGAGGGCAAATTTTGGGGTGCAACAGTTGCCCCTGTTCAATCTTCTTAGACCTGAGGATGCAGATTGGCTTGTGTGCCTTCCGTAATCCGAAGGTGGAAGATGATTGAACACTAGAGTGCCCAGAAATTTGCGCTCACATAGTAGTATCAGCAGCGTGATGACGGGAATGGGCTTACAGATGCCATTTGGAGAGATTATGGATAGGGGGATGGGCTTATAGATGCCATCTGGAGGTATGACAGATCCTTGTCGGGAATGGGCTTATAGATTCCATTTGGAGACTGTCGGTATGTGGATGGGATTATAGATGCCATCTGGAGGTGTCGATCGCGTAAGGGATTCCTTAGCGAGAACTTGCGTACCTGAAAAAGAAAGATACTTACCTGGCCTGTTACCGGGATTGATCTTCAAATTCTTTATGTAGATGTACCCTGGCGGGATACGGGAATCGAATCTACAAACTCTTCAGACGTGCCCTAGCTTGATGCAGGAATCGAATCTAGAATGTCTTTCGAATGAATCTGGACTAAACAATAGAATAGCCTCCGGGTTTGGAGCATCTCTAAGTTGTCTTTAGAAACTTGAATCTGAATAAGCAGTAGAATAACATCCATGTCTGGAGCATTTCCAATCTATATCTAAAGAGAAAATCTGAATAAGCAGAAGAACAACATCCATGTCTGGAGCATTTCCCCGCTATATCTGAAGGAATCTGGAATAAGTATCAGAAGGTAGCCATATCTGGGTCACATCTGAACCATCTCTAGAAAGGTGATCTTTGAATAAACAATAGAACAGCCTCCGTGTCCGGAGCATCTCTAAGTTATATCTGAAAAGCAACTCTGAATAAGCAACAGAATAGCATCCGGGTCCGGAGCATCTCTAAGCTATCTGAGAGGGGATCTGGAATAAGTGTCAGAACGTCGCCATGCCTGGGTCACATCTGAACCATCTCTAGAAAGAATTTTGAATAAGCAAAAGAACAACATCCATATCTGGAGCATTTCCAAGCTATCTCTGAGAGGAAATCTGGAATAAGTATCAGAACGTCGCCATGCCTGGGTCACATCTGAACCATATCTAGAAGGGTGATCTCTGAATAAACAATAGAACAGCCTCCGTGTCCGGAGCATCTCTAAGTTATATCTGAGAAGAAATCTGGAATAAGTATCAGAACGTCGCCATGCCTGGGTCACATCTGAACCATATCTAGAAGGAATTTTGAATAAGCCAAAGAACAGCATCCATATCTGGAGCATTTCCAAGCTATCTCTGAGAGGAAATCTGGAATAAGTATCAGAACGTCGCCATGCCTGGGTCACATCTGAACCATATCTAGAAGGAATTTTGAATAAGCAAAAGAACATCATCCATATCTGGAGCATTTCCAAGCTATCTCTTTAATCTTTTTAACGTAGACATGCCCTGGCCGGATACAGGTATCGAATCCATAATCAATCGCTCACAGACATGCCCTGGCTAGATACAGGAATCGAATCTGGAATTGTGATGGTTGATAGTAATCATCTTTGTATTGACCTTTCCTGAAAAGGTAAAACATCAGTTGTATGCAATATCATGATGCATGAACTGTATGATTTCAAGATGTCCTCAAAAATAAATGAGATTTGTGTTGTATGATGCATATGCATGCTATAATATATGAAGATGTAATGTTTATGAATGTATTTTTGTCTCGGAAAATAAATCTTTGACGAATGCCGGGAGTTAAATCCTGGGCTGATATTTGAAGAGTAGAATTCCTCGTTTCCGCTGGGGATACCGTGGTTGAGTTATGTTGGAAGGTTTGATTATCTTCGCTGGGGATAGGAAGACTTCGTCGGGGACGATCTTTCTGTTGTAAATAGCTGAGGATAACCCAGTTATAAGCTCTGGCGAGGAACAACCTTCTGAATAAAGACGGGGAGAGATATGCGTGTACTCTGTAGGTGATAAGATTCCAGAATCTACTGGGGATAAGCTTCCTACTGGGGAGACTGATTTAACTCTCCTGGGGAGACTTTGAATTGTACTGGGAAGGGCTCCGCTGGATGTCTAGATTCCGCCGGGGAATAATCTTAAATCAAGACTGCCGGGGATGCCTGTTGAGGAATAGCTGTACTCCCCTGGGGAATGTTGAGATTTTATGGGGATACTCACTTTCTTGAGGCTGACCATAGGATAACTCTGCTTGGGGAGAGTATTGCTGACTTGCTGGAGATATGTTGTGTCTTCTCGGGGAAGAGTATTGCTGAACTTTATCTCGCTATGTGGGGAATTAGGGTATCTCGGTTACACTCTTCAGCCGAACTTACCTCAGTAACTTAGTGGACAAAGCAACTAGATCGTTCAGACCATACTTATTGCCCCAGTCTCAGTGGGAGAGGAAGGCCTGTGAGGAGCTTGATGACTTTCGATTGACGAATCTTCTTCTGGTAGGCAAGTGACGAGATGAAGGGACATAGTCGTACGCTTTAATCCCTAACTTTTGCCTGGACCGCCCCTTCGGGTTTTCAGTCCACCGGGATACCCATTTTTGCCCAAGCCGCCTTTTCAGGTTTTCGACTTGTCGGGTGTACAGATTTTTCTTTTTCATCCCTTATTTTTGCTCGAACCTTTTTGGTTCGCCGGGAAGCCCTTATTTTTTCCTAGGTGTGTCAACCTAGCGGGTCTTTGATTATGCGTAGTATTTTTTCGACTATGTCCACATTCTCAGAGTGTAGGGAGATTCCCCTGTCAGTAGTGTCGTGTTATCATACCCCAGAAGATGTCTGAAGATTCGTTGCTGGAATTCATGCCTAGTTCCCTGAGTAACTCTGGCGGAGATTTGCCCCTGGCTGTTTGGCATCTTGAGAGATTCTCCAAATCTTGACTTAACTGCCCCAGATGATGGACAATGATCATGCCATGCCCCTTGATTGGGAGGGCTTTTGTTCATTAGACATTCGTCGTGCGAACTTCTATGCTGTTCAAACAAATAGTCATATGCAAGCAATGTTATATTAAAAATGCAAAGCTTATGTCTGTCTTGAAGTTTTTGAAAATGCATTTTTTCATAAAAACAAGTGAATTTTGTAAACTGCGATGTCAACTCGTTGTTTTACCGCAAGCCTTAAGGAGTCAGGATACCTTTCGTAACAATATGCTTTCAAACTAACCCATGCTTCAGCTAGGACTTTTAAGGGTTGTAGCGTGGCCTGGTTCACGGTTTAAGAAACAAAGGATAAAGGCTCAAATTGATTTGTACCCACCCGTTCTTTGTGATGTTCTTCAAACCTAAACTCAGCTGATCGTGCGTTAGACCTTGTTTGAGTCTTTGTCCTGATGTTCCGGTGATGGTTCGGATATTGACAGTTTATTTTGAATGGGCAATCATCTCTTTTTTTGTCGAGGGTTTGTAGGGCCTCTTTCTTTTCTTTTGATTTCGTTATCCCTATTTTTTGCCTGAACTGTCTCTTTTGTGATTACAGTCAGCGGGATGCCCCAGTTTTTTGTAAGTCTCCTTCGTAGGTTTTGACTTATTGGGCTCTTATTTTGAAAGATAATGACTGCCTGTCTTTATGATTATTCGGAACCATCACTGTCTTTTGATTCAGGAAGACTTCTTTGATGCCGTTCGTTGTGCACCTAGATCAGCTGAGAGAACTACCCTACCCCAGGTTATGATTAAGGGTTTTAATTTTCGAAAAGAAAAACTCCTACTTCTTTGGCTCAGAGGGGTTGACGAGGGATTATCATCCTTATAACTCCAATGTTTAGGAATTGAAACAATGCCTGTACCTCATCAGCGGGGTCTGTTCAAAAGCATACTGTAAGGATCGTGGTATCGTTTTCGTCATCCTCCCTCAAGAGGCTTAGAATTATTAACCGAGCATTGATCATCACAAAAAATATGAAAGCAATTTGAATATATTGAATATAATTGGATTAATTCAAAACAGACATATGCGATGCATTAATGGAATAAACAAGTTTGCTATGACATTAATTGTTTGTATAAGCAAAGAAAAATACAACTCAGAAATTCAAATAAACAAAAGCCTTCAATGATTGGGCAAAGGAGCAGTGATTATGTTCGGAGTCTCTGGTGCTTCAAACTGAATCTCTCCGGTGTCAATCATGTCTTGAATCTTGTTCTTTAGAGGCCAGCAGTTGTCTGTAGTATGCCCCGGGCTATCGGAGTGGTATGCACATCTCTCATTGGGATGATAGTTAGGAGCATAAGTGTTCGGATTCCGAAGAGGAGCCCTTAAGGTAATCAGCCCGGCCTTCAACAATTGCTGTAGTGCTTGATCCAGTGACATGTTGATCTTGGTGAACTGTCGTTTGGGTGCGACCTCCTTACGTTGCTGCCCCTGTTTTTGTTGAGCAGATGTAGGATTAGAGATCTGAGTGGCCCCCACATGTTGTTCATGACGATTCTTTTTACCGTGCACAGCATTAGACTCCTTTTTCCCAGTGTAAGGCTTCTTATCAGAAGGTGAAGCTTCTTGAATCTTTCCAGACCTGATACCAGCTTCAATTCTCTCCCCGGTCAGAATGAGGTTTGTGAACCCTGCAGAAGAATTACCAATAAGGTGGTTGTAGAACGGCCCAGATAGGGTCCCCAAGAACATGTCTACAAGTTCACGATCAGTCAGCGGTGGATGTACCCTACCAGCCAGGTCCCTCCACTTCTGCGCATACTCTTTAAAACCTTCTCCCGATCCTAGCGACATACCCTGGAGTTGGGTACGTGTAGGAGCGAGGTCGGCATTGTACTGATACTGCTTATAAAAAGCAGTGGCCAAATCCTCCCAGTTACGAACCTTGGTTCCATCCAGCTGATAGAACCATTCGAGATGAGTCCCTGAAAGACTCTCCTGGAAGAAATGGATCCACAAATTCTTGTCAGCAGTGTAAGGTTGGATCTTCCTTACATAAGACCTCAGATGCAGCTTAGGACATGAAGCTCCGTCGAATTTGGCAAAAGCAGGTGCCTTGAATTTGTGTGGGATCACCACACCAGAAGATAAACCCAGATCTCCGAAGTCCAACCCAGGCACATGTTGAATTTCCATGGAATTCAGACGGTCCTCTAACTGCTTATACCGGTCCTCAGCTGGAGGGTACTGCTCATCATTAAAATCAGCCTCATTGTTGGAGACCACTGGACTAGGAACCTCTCTCTCTTGGGGACTGTCTTTCCCAACAGAGGAAGCAGCTTGATCAGCATCATTTTGTGATACATTCCCAGATTTGCGCCTAGGGTTGAACAGCACAGTCTTCTTCTTCTTCTTCTTCTTCATAAGCAGAGTCTTCAATTCCTGTTGACCCTGGGCTAGGTTCATGACCAACTCCTGGAACTGGGCATTCTGGGCCTGGAGGGCCTGGATAGCTTGTTCATTGGAAGGTTCAGGATTCATGATGACTGCTGAAATAAACAACGAAGAAGATTAGGCAACCTGTAGGAAAGAGTACCTGTAATGCAATGATATGTATGTATGCATGCAATGTTTTCAAGGATCTCGCGGGGTAAACAAGAAAATTGTTAGCATTTGAATTTGTAGCTTGATTGAAGGAACTTCATGTTCCTGAGAGTCCTTCTTCAAGAGTCAAGGCTCACCATATAGAGTGGGTCATAGCCCCTGACTACCTTGGCTAGAGGAAAATAAATCCCCTTTGCCCCTTGCTAGACGTTTGATCCATCATGACCTGCATCACAAGCCCTTGAGATCCTTGAAATGGGTTAGTCCTTATGCAGGATGTATGCAATGGTATGATGTATATGCTATGCATGGGGTGATGTAAGTAGACCCTGTTATAAGTCCAGATTAAGGACCATAAACAAAACCTGCAAGAACTCATGTTGTCAGATAACAAGTATGCAAGTAGTTCAAGTATGAAGGCACACAAGTCACACAAGACAGCCCTTAGAGTTCAGGCCAGCATGAAGTTTGGGGTACTACCCTCTTGAAGTTGGTGGGCTCAAACCTGTCCTATCAAAAGTAACCGGGTTCTAGAGGATCCCAATATCACTGACTACCCTCAATCGGTCATAACTCCAGCATCACAATCTTTTCTTGCGGCCAGAACCATCGCGAGAGTTTAGCCTCAATGGGTGTAGCATACTGCTACTGTTCTATAAGCCAAGTGGGGTCATTTAAGGTTCTAAGGTCGGTTGGTGCTTAATGACTCCTCAGAAGACCCATATTCTCCTCGTTGCGACACAAGGGATATCGGTACAGACCAAGGTGCCACACCAACGTAGCCACTGCTTCACCCGTGTCGGTCTACGCCGGACAGGTCCCTCACAACTTATGCTACCTAAACAGGGTATCCCCAGATCCGGGTTAGGATCTATGAAGCTCCGAGACAAAAACCCACAAATAATAAAGCAAACCAGACACAACAATTGAAAACACAAGTATGAGCTATCCTAAGGTACACCTCACTTTATAAGAGTCCCCAGCAGAGTCGCCAGTTCTGTGATCGGTGGATTTAGAACTGACTGTTTAAAGCTGGTTCGCGAAATGTCGCGGAAGCAAGAGTCGCCACCGTCTTTTATTTTCTCCAACATGGACAGGACAAAAGCACAGCAAAATTCCTTATGAGAATAATTCTCGGTTCGGGAGGTAGATTTATAGAAAGGGAAGGTGTTAGCACCCTTTCTATCCATGGTTATCCATGGGCTCTTAGGTACTTGCTCTTATGTTTTCAAAATGTTTGTTTGCTTTTCAAAATGTGAGTGGGTTTGAAAAAGTTTCATTGAAAACTTCAATTTGACTCTTGTATCAGTCCTCAAGAGTGTTGTGAAGCGTTTGTTTTGAAATCTTTTAGAAAGTGTCAGTGTGAAAAGATCGTTTTATTTGTTTTTTAGAGAGCAAGTACCCAGGAGTTGTCTACCTACCCTAAGGAATTAGGCTGTGTAAAAGTCCTTAAGGTAGTGCCATCCCACCATTGAGAGGTAGGTAGCACCACCGTTGGAGGTGTTCGGGTCAATTCGAGTTAAGGGACATTGTGGTCACCGAAGCAACAGTAGGACACCTTAGAAGCTACCCTTATGTCCTTGATCCTTTTTTAATCCGAGGCAACCGTTTCGAGGCAACTGGATCATGGACATAAGGACTTACTAAAACGTCCTATACTTGACGACCACGTTTCGAAGGCAACAGGTGAGGCGTACCCTAAGAGTGGTGTGTGAATTTGTGTGTCATTTTCATGTTAAGTTTATCTTTGATCATGGCATTTGTGAGCTACGCTTGTTTTTTAATTAACCATACATTCTTTCATGCAATTTAGAATTTAAGAGTGCGGAAATTTAAATGCGGAAAGATAAAACTACACTATTACAAGGCGCGGGTCTATACATCGCCAAAATACAAACACCCGTTTTTAATAAAAATGCGGAAAGTAAAAAAACCTAATTACTATTACAAGCCTTGAGCAGTTACATAATATTCAAAAGAAAATAATGCACGAAATAGAAATTGAAATCCGAGGGTTTTGACCCTTTTGAGAAATTAAATTAAATGCATAATAATTATTTAATTAAAGAAAATGTTTTTTATGTTTTTGGTATTTATGAAAATAAAGAAAATTAAAATTAGAAGGAAACCCTAGTTCTAAATTATTTTTAATTATTAATAAAAAGAAATATTAAAGTTATTCTAATTTACTAATTAATTAATATACATGTTTATTTACAAAAATAAATAGTAATTATAATAATAAATAATGAGAAAAATAATTAATTAAGAAAAGGAAGAAAAATGTCAAAAAACCCTAAGTCTAGATATTTTTTATTTATTAAGAAAAGGATTAAAGTTTAAAACCTAAATTAACTAAATTAATTATTAAAATTTATTTACAAAAATATTTAAATGGTGAAGTTAATAATAATTAAACATATTTTATATTTTTCTGTTTTTTTTTAATATTATGAAAAGAATTATTTTATGGAATTAAAGAAAACAATTAAAACAATTAAAATAATTTAAAAAAAAAATTAGAATTGAAAAGAAAATAAAATTAGAAAATGCAAACCAGGGGGGTGTCAGGCCCCAAAGGGAGGTTTTTTGAAGTAATTTTGGCCCAAGAATCACAAGGCCCTCGTTTGACTTTTCTGATCGTGTGGATGCTCATTGACTGGAGTACCGTGGTCTGAATTATTTGGCCATTGGATTGGGTTTCATGGCCATTGGTGTTCTGGCTGTTGGCCATTTGTGTTTTTGCCTCAACGTTCCTTAACCTTCTCAGGATGTCTGTCTCGTCATGCATAAGTTGTTCTATTTTGGCCATTTGGCTTTTGGCTTTTGGCCATTTGTGTTTTGGCCTCAACTTTCCTTAATGAACCTGCATGGGATCCTGTCTAAATCTGCAGTGTTGAACCTCATGAACACATTAAATAAAATCATAAAAATGCAAATAAAGCCAACATATGAAGAAATTTAATGTTTAGGCACAATATGGCATGTAAGAATGATTATACCCTTTTGATCATGGAGATCAAATCAATCTTACCCTTACTGGAAAATTAGTGACATGAATGCTTTTATGCCCTTTTGATCATGGAGATCAAGCCAGCCTTACCTTTACTGAAGAAGTAGTGAGGTGTTGGTTTGTAACTGAGATGACTTGTTTGTAGTGAGAGAGGGATTTGTAATAAGGATTTGAAGGTTTTAGGGTTCTTGAAAGAATTTGATATTCTAACAGTGTTGTGGCAAAAAAAATTTTCTTTTTTTCTCCTCCCTGGTTTGTGTGAAAAGAAGGTGATTATATAATGGAAATTAGGGTAAAGAAAATGGGCTATGAATGTGCAATTGGGCCTCCAATATTCACTTGAGTTCGTCACTTTCCAGGCTAAATCGCAGGGACTTAAGTGCAATTTTTGAAGTTGAAATGTGAAAACAAAATGTAGCCGATATCGAGAACTAACTCCTGTCCGACAATCGGCTCAATCGGATAAACGGTGAATTAGTTATGAATTTCTGAAGTTTCAGCTCAGACAAACTTATTTTGGGCTCTAGTGTCGACTCTGACACGTTCTTCAATAAAAAAGTGGTATTGATCGGTGCATAATTTGGTCTCGACTTTTGAAGAAAAGTTGTAGATCTCTGAGTCAGTGACTTTGTGTAAAAACATGAGCCCAATCCGATAAAAATTGACCGAGTTATAAATTTTCGAAGTTTCGGCCCAGATGAAATAATATTCAGCATTCAGGATTTTCAGCATGTCACGCACTCTGAGCAAAAAACCAAGGCCTTTTAAATACCGTTTGAACTCAATCCCTTCTGTGAAAATGTAGCCAACTCAATTTGTGAAATTTTGGCGCCGGAACCAGCTCGATACGATGAAAATCGACCAAGTTATGATTTTCTGAACATGACGCAAATAAACTTCTGTCACAAATTTTCTGCACGAAAATACTTGATAAATCCACATTTTTGAAGACCTTCTGATCGAAATTGGCTTCCAGTCGTGAGAGATGAAAACGTAGATAATGTCAAGAAGGAATTTTGGCCACCGGAACGGGTTCAAAACGAGTCACGATCTTCAAATTATGAATTTTTTAGCGCGTAAAAACTGCACTTTCAGCACACTTTTTTCACCATATTTCTTCGAGAAAACTCACACAGTCGGATACCTTCTTTAAAGAATTGACTCTTGAGCCGAACCTGAATTTGAGCATAAGTTAGGACATTAATGAGAACTTGAGGTCATTTGGATGTAAGGACCTTGATGCAACACAAAACCCTAATTTTGACTTGACTGCCTTAGGAGGTGATTTGACTGTGCAACCTTTGAGAAATCTTGAGGAATATGGGAGGGCAAATTTTGGGGTGCAACAGAAAGGCTTGTAAGGAAATTCACCAAGATAAACATGACTCCATCTCAAGTCCTACCACATCTTCTGAAGTTGAACCTTGCCATGCTAAAAGAGGCCCCTAAAAATCCCAATACTACATCTCCCCACTACCATCCGAATTCCAGGTGTGCTTACCATTCTGAAAGTCCAGGGCACGACACCAACAACTATTGGGCTCTGAAGAACAAGATTCAAGATCTGATCGACGCAAAGGAAGTTGAATTTGAAGCTCCTTAAAAACTGAATGTTATCTCCGCTCCAATGCCTAGGCATGGACACAATGCCAGTGTTGTGGAAGAAGATCTGTTTGTTTCTACTGTGGATGAAATGTTAACTCCTCTCCTAACCATCAAGTTGAATTTGTTAAAGGCTGGGGTGTTCCCAGGTTGTGACCAAGATTGCCATACTTTCATGTCCTCATCATTTGACTTCCCTCTGTTGAAGAAAGGTATCCA
The DNA here is from genome assembly GCA_948472305.1 of Vicia faba. Taxonomy (NCBI): domain Eukaryota; kingdom Viridiplantae; phylum Streptophyta; class Magnoliopsida; order Fabales; family Fabaceae; genus Vicia; species Vicia faba. The sequence goes on from OX451737.1 coordinate 560,204,364, forward strand.
GCAATTGATTGATAACCAGGAAATTTTGTTTGAGAAAGCTCCTATTTCACCCATTCTAGTTTCAGAAGTTTCAATAATAACCATATACGCCAATCCTTCCAGGGTTCCTAAAAAACCTGTTAGGATTACATCTGCTCCTATGATTACTCCGTTGAAGATTACAATGCTCGGGCCAGCCCCGTACAAATCAGATAAAATGGTACCATCGAACTATGGTGGAGAAATCTACTACCATGGTGTCAAACAGATTGAACATATTGCCGATGAAGAAAGCTCCGAAGAGGACAATCCCGACATCAGTAACATTGCCGGAACAAGAAAATTACCCGCAATGGGAGAATTTTCTCTCCAGAGATTGTCCCTCCAAAGGCAGTCTCTGGACCCGTGGCCGTTCCGAAGATTACATTTGTGCCCGTGATTGTGCCTGCAAGTTTACCTGCCAACAATGACAATGCAATTCCTATCCCTACTTCCACTGCTGAGAATAAAGGAAAGAATGTTCAAGAGGAGCTTGTCCTGACGAAGGCTCAATCACTAGTTATTCCTGAGACATCCAAGAAGGAGATGGAAGAAATCCTGAGGATCATTAAGAAGAGTGATTATGATGTGGTGGAACAACTGGGGTAGACCCCCTCCAAAATCTCTATGTTAGCCTTGTTACTTTGCTCCGAGGAACATGCTAAAGATTTGGTAAAGTTTCTGAAGACGGCTCATGTACCGCAAGAGACGTCTGCAGATCAATTCCAAGAGTGCGTGGCCAGTTTAACAATTGACAATGGCCTGGGTTTCTATGATGCAGACTTGACCTCCAAAGGGAGAAAACACAATGATGCACTACATGTCTCAGTGGAGTGTATGGGAACCACCTTAGCCCATGTTTTGGTTGATACGGGATCATCCCTAAACGTCTTGCCAAAGAAAGCCCTGGATAGACTAGACTGTGAAGGCCTAACCCTGAAACCCAGCAATATAATTGTGAGAGCATTTGACGGCTCTAAAAGGATGGTCCATGGGAAGGTGGACATCCCGATCAAGGTGGGAACCCAGACGTTCAATTTGAAATTCTATGTGATGGACATCCGTCCTTCTTACTCTTGCCTGTTGGGACGTCCCTGGATTCACAACACTGGTGATGTCACCTCAACTTTGCATCAGATGCTGAAGTACCCCATCCAAGGGAAGATCATAATTGTCCATGGTGAATAGGAATACATGATTAGTCATCTGAATTCTTTCTGATATGTAGAATTGGATGGCGAATTCATTGAGACCCCTTTCCAACATTTTGAAGAAGTTTCTCAGGAAATAGCAGCAACCAAGGCAGTATCCTCAACTCCTGTGATCACAAGACCTGCACCTCCGATGTCTTCTCTAAAGGATGCAAGGTCGGTAGTGGAATAAGGGGGGAGCACCATCTGGGGGCAGCTTCTAGACATCCCTCACAAATCAGACAAATTCGGCTTGGGGTTCACCTCAGCTGCTCAGAAGGCCGTGCGCCGCATCCATGCCGGAGGGCCACCTGTAAAGATCAGCCACCAAGGGGTTAATGCGCTAGAAGACAATGAAGAAGATGGCAGCCTGGAAGACTGGATATTTCCTACGGTCGGCGGAGGACTGTGCAACTGGGAAGCAAAAGACTTTGTTCCAATTACTTTCATACCGCAGTAATTTATCTTTTCCATTTCTGTTGGATCTCTAATAATTCACAAACAATTCATACTTTTTCAACCTTGTGTCTTACCCGAGGCACAGTGGTCCATTTGTAAGGGTCTTTATTTCATTTTCATATGTCATTTAATGAGTCATGGACGCTTTTCATATATAAACCTTTTGTGCTCATTGTCTTCCTTTTACATTTTGTTGTTTTAAGATGGCTATGCCCTTACACACACCCACACTCACAAATGCAGGTACCCTTCCATTCCGGAACCCATGGGTAACGATACTGCTATAGCCTTCAGTGACTCTGAAGATCTGATCTACCAAGTCGAATATGAAGGTGAGGAAGATTGTGAGGTGCCAGGGGAATTGGCCAGACTTCTACAACAAGAGGAGAGAGCTATTCTGCCTCATGAGGAGTTGTTGGACACAATCAAGTTGGGAACAGATGAAGACAAGAAGGAAATCAGAGTGGGTGCCAACCTAGAGCCAAGTGTCAAGGAGCGCCTAATTCAACTGTTGCATGAATATGTTGAGATCTTTGCCTGGTCGTACGAAGACATGTCGGGACTTGATACAGACATTGTGGTTCAAAGTCTACCCACAAGAGAAGATTGTCCACCAGTGAAGCAAAAGGTCTGCTGCATGAGACCAAACATGTCAGAGAAGATCAAAGCCGAAGTTATGAGACATTTCAATGCTGGATTTCTTGTTGTTACTTCCTATCCATAATGGGTTGCCAACATTGTTCTCGTTCCTAAAAAGGATGGCAAAGTCAGAATGTGCGTGGATTATAGAGATTTAAACAGGGCCAGCCCTAAAGATGACTTTCCACTTCTGCACATCGACATCTTGGTTGATAACATAGCTCAACACAAAGTATTTTCTTTCATGGACGGATTCTCAGGCTATAACCAGATCAAAATGGCACCTGAGGACATGGAGAAAACTACTTTTGTCACACAGTAGGGTACGTTCTGCTACAAAGTGATGCCACTCGGACTAAAGAATGCCGGGGAAACCTATCAACGTGCCATGGTAGCTTTGTTTCATGATATGATACATCATGAGATAGAGGTCTACGTAGATGACATGATAGCCCGATCACAAACTGAAGAAGAACACCTTGATCACTTGCAAAAGCTGTATGTCAGGTTGAAGGAGTACAAGCTAAGGTTAAACCCTAACAAGTGCATGTTCGAAGTTCGGTCCGGTAAACTCTTGGGTTTCTTTGTCAGCAACAAAGGCATCGAGGTTGATCCTGCCAAAGTCAAAGCTATACAAGAAATGCCTGCTCCTCGCACTGAGAAGGAAGTCAGAGGTTTCTTGGGACGCCTAAACTACATTGCTAGGTTCATTTCTCACCTAACATCTACTTGTGAGCCAATCTTCAAGCTATTGAAGAAAGATCATGTAGTTAGATGGAATGATGACTGTCAAATTGCTTTCGATAAAATCAAGGGGTATTTACAAGAGCCTCCTGTCTTGATGCCTTCAGTCGAGGGAAGACCGCTAATCATGTATTTGACCGTCTTATAAAACTCAAAGGGGTGCGTATTGGGGCAGCATGACGAGTCTGGACGAAAAGAGCATGCCATTTATTACCTTAGCAAAAAGTTTACCGACTGTGAAACCAGATATTCACTTCTCGAGAAAACTTGTTGCGCTTTAGTATGGGTTACTCTCCGGCTAAGGCAGTATATGTTGACTCATACCACTTTGCTGATATCTAAGATGGATCTGATAAAATACATCTTCGAGAAGCCTGCTTTGTTCGGAAGGATAGCTAGATGGCAGATGATCCTAACAGAGTATGACATACAGTACACGACCCAAAAAGCTATAAAGGGCAGGGTGCTAGCCGATCATATGGCCCATCAAGCTGTAGAAGATTATCAATCCATGAAGTTTGACTTCCCTGACGAAGACATCATGACATTGGATAACATTGAAGATTTCAGACCATGTGACGGACCTGAAAAAGGATCCCGATGGACCCTGTACTTTGATGGGGCATCCAATGCGCTTGGTAACGGTATCGGTGTTGTGCTTATATCTCCAGAAGGATGCCATACTCCTTTTACATCCATACTTTGCTTCAACTGTACGAACAACATGGCAGAGTACGAAGCATGCATCTTTGGACTCAAGGCTGCCACAGACTTGGGAATCAAATCTTTAGTTGTGTTTGGGGACTCGGCTTTGGTAATCAGTCAGATCAAAGGAGAGTGGGACACTAAGCATCCAAACCTCATCCCTTACAAAGAACATGTCTTGACATTGCTACCACATTTCGAGCAGATTACCTTCGAGCACTTCCCGCGAGAAGAAAATCAGCTAGCAGATGCTCTATCTACAATGTCATCCATGTTTAAACTTAATTGGGATAACGAGGCTCCCCAGATCACCATTGAACGGATGGACGAACTAGGACACTATCACGAGATTAATACCGAAGAAGTTGTGGACTAGCCTTGGTTTCATGAAGTCAAAAGGTATCTCAAGGCGCAAGAATATCCAGAAGGAGCTTCAGTCAATGAAAAAAAGTTCTTAAGGAGATTCTAAGCAAATTTCTTCTTAAGTAATGGCATCCTGTACAAACGCAATCATGATTCTATTCTGCTCTGTTGTGTGCACAAGCTTGAAGCTGAAAGGATTATGGCTGAATTGCATGAAGGTACCTTCGGCACTCACTCTAGCGGGCATACGATGGCTAAGAAGTTTCTACGGGAAGGCTATTACTGGTCTACCATGGAAGCAGACTGCTATCAACACTCTCGGACTTGTCATAAATGTCAAATCTATGAAGACAAGGTACACGTGCCCCCAGTTCCTCTAAATGTCTTAACAACTCCTTGGCCATTCACTATGTGGGGAATCAACATGATTTGAGAGATCAAGCCTACAGCCTCCAATGGACACCGCTTCATTCTAGTGGCCATTGATTATTTCACAAAGTGGGTCGAAGCAGCTTCCTTCGCATCTGTTACAAAGAATGTGGTTGCCCGCTTCATCAAGCAAAATCTCATTTGCCGGTACGGTATCCTAGAAAGGATCATCACTGATAACGGTACAAACCTTAACAATACTATGATCACCGCCTTGTGCAAGCAGTTCAAAATTCAACATCACAATTCATCTCCCTATTGGACAAAGATGAATGGTGCACTGAAGCTGCAAACAAAAATATCAAAAAGATCATACAGAAAATGACAGTCACCTACAAGGACTAGCATGGGATGCTACCGTTTGCTCTCCACGGGTACCGTACCACGACTCGTACATCAACTGGGGCAACACCCTATTCTTTGGTTTATGGCATGGAGGTTGTTTTACCTATTGAGGTTCAGATCACCTCTTTAAGAATCATGAAGGACGCAGGTTTAAGTGAAGACGATTGGATTCAAACCCAGCTTAATCAACTAAACTTAATTGATGAAAAGAGACTTACTGCTATTTGCCACGGTCAGACATATCAAAAGAGGATGATCAAGGCTTTCAACAAGAAAGTCAGACGCCAAGTGTATCAAATTGGAGATCTAGTGATCAAGCACATTATCTTGCCACAAAGTGATCCCAGGGGCAAATGGACTCCTACCTATGAAGGACCATTTGTAATCAAAAACATCTTTTCTGGTGGGGCAATGATCTTAACCAACATGGACGACGAGGACCTGCCGCACCCTGCGAACGCAGACATAGTCAAAAGATACTACGCATAAAAGACCCGCTAGGTTGATACACCTAGGAAAAACAAGGGCATCCTGGTGAATCGAAAACCCGAAAGGGCGGTTCAGGAAAAAATTAGGGAAAAAAATAATAAAAAATTTGTACACCCGGCAAGTTGAAAACCCGAAAGGGAGACTTGGGCAAAAAAGGGTTTCCCGGTGGATCGAAAACCCGAAAGGGAGGTCCAGGAAAAAGTTAGGGAATTAAAGCGTATGACTATGTCTCGTCGGATCACTTTAAGGACAATCTCTTCACTAGCAAACCCGGAGCTTCTGATCAATCCAATCATCTTCGGACGAAGCAACGAATGGACAAGATATTTGGAGATACGAAGGCTATAATAGAATGGGAACCCCATGGGGTTTTTTACACATAACTATCTTTCTTTGTATAAAATTTTTCTTATCTTTGTGACACCATCCTCTTACTAGGATGCCTGTCTCCTTTGTACAACATACTTATTCAAAGTAAATACAAAGATATCTCTTTCAAAGTCCAGAAAAATATTTGTCCTTTCTTTTTACACTTGTGTTTTATTTGCAAAAACGTACAATGATTCATTAATGAACATATTCATTTGAACATAATTACTGTTTACAAATAAACAGGAATGAAAAAGAACAATTACTGACAGGTTGAAAGGATAGGAAAACGTCTTTAGGCTATTCCATTAACAATCCCTACAGTACATCATTAAGATCCCTAGCGGAGCCTAAGTTTCAAACAGATTAATCCCCAGCGGAGTTGAAATTCCAAACCCTCAATCCCCATCAGAGTTAAAATTTCCAACTCTCAATCCCCAGTGGAGCCAAAATTTCCAACTATCAATCCCCAGTGGAGACCATCCAGTTTCTCCAAATTCCCCAGCAAGTTATCTTGAAGTCTGAAAAGCAACTAGATAATAGTTAACTTTTGTTCCTCCCCAACCTAGGGTGATTCCCCAGTAGAGTGGCATACAAACCAAACTCATGGACCTACTCCCCAACAGTAAGCCTTCTTCCCCACAGAGTTTTCATTACTTCCCAACAGAATGAAGATTCTCATTCTTAATTCCCCGCAGAAGTCATCAGAGTTTTCTCTTATTTCCCGGCAGAACAAGGATCCCCTTTGTGTAATCCCCAGTAGACGTCATCAAAGTTCTATGGATTCTCCAAGCAGATTTTCTCAAGCAGCATTTGGCATTACTTTCTCAATTGAATTTTTGTCAATATTCCGACTTTAAGACATGAAGGATCCCTATATCCCCAGAGAAGTCAAGGATTTTTAATCCCCAACAGTCGCCAAGGACTTCTTATCCTCAGCAGTCAAGGATTTATTTTCTCTGGCAGCAGTCAAGGATTTATTTTCCTCAGCAATACAGCTAATCAGCTTACATGCGCATACATTACATTCATATATCATGAACATTGAAGACACATTTATTGCACCATGCATTTCATGCAACATAACTTTGTGTTTCAGCTAACATTTTACCCTTTTCAGGATAATATTAACAGCTATCATTAACAATGTTCAAAGATTTCAGATACAGTACAGATACACTCCAGACACGGAAGTCATTCTGATACTTATTCAGATTTCAAGTCAAGATTCAAGTTCAGATACACTCCAGACACGGAAGTTATTATGTTACTTATTCAGTTTCTAGTTCAGATACACTCCAGACACGGAAGTCATTCTGCTACTTATTCAGATTCCAGTCCAGATACGCTCTAGACACGGTTTCCACTCTGTCACTTATTCTGATTTTCCCCAGCTTAGATACGCTCCAGACGCGGATGCCATTCTGTCGCTTATTCAGATTTCAGTTCATGATACAATACAGATACACTCTAGGCGCGGAAGTCATTCTGTTATTCATTCAGATTCAAATACAGATACAACTCGGATATGCTCCAGACACGACTGCTATTCCTTTGCTCATTCAGATTCAGTCTCCAGATACAGTTCAGATACGTTCCAGATACGTACACCATTCTGATACTCATCCTTTTGACTTACAACTTACAATTCAAGAAACATTCTTGGATGGCATCTACAAGCCCATCTCCAAAAAGATTATATCACCTCTCCAAATGTCATCTTTAAGCCCATTCCCTCAACTACACTTTGTCGAGTGCAAATTTACAAGCACTCTTGTGTCCAATCATCTTTTACCTTCGAGTCACGAACAAAAAAAATCACCAATCTAATTCTTCAAGTTCAAGGAGATTGAACAGGAGCAGCTGTTGTACCCCAAAATTTTCCCTCTCATTTATCAATATTTTCCTCACAAGACTTCTTGGACTCAAGACAAGATTAGGGTCTGGTCAGCTCAAGACCTCATCTTGCGCTGATGACCTGAAATTAGGGTTTGAGTTTGCACAAGTACTTTTGGACCATCAATGCATCATGTGACTTTCATACACCATCTTGGACCCCTAAGATTGCTCATGTTAAGTTTCAAACCTTGAATCACATTTTTGCCCAGTCAATTGGACAGTTGACCTAAAAATCAGTTGTATTGGGGGAAAAGTCAACCATGGCCAATTTACAGTAAAATTTCATAATTTTTGATCCACAACAACATTTTAGGCTCATATGTATCATTTGATCAAGTTTGGATCACAGCTCCTCAAGAAATTTGATCAAATCATCAAGAAGGGCAAAATGGTCAAAATTAGGGTTTTGACTGAGAAAGGGCAATTTATGATTTTTAACCTAGCCAATGACCAATTGGGTTCAAACATGATTTCAAGGACTCAATGGAATCATCTTGACCTAATTTCATAGTTCAAAAGATCTCAAGTTCATAGGATTGACAGATGAATTTTCCAATCAATTGATCAAAAGTCAACTCTACACTGAAAAGTCAAACTATGACTTTTTGGTCAAAATCAAGTGCCAAGGGTCATAATTCATCAAGATATGTAAAAATATGAAACTTGTTGACCAAGAAAACCAATTTTGAAAATTAGGGTTTTGAATTTGAAAATTTTCATAACTTAGAATTTTTCTAAGTATGGAAATTTTCTTATTTTTTCCCAACTTTTCACCACTTTTGCACCATGATGCAATTGGATTCAAAGAAAACTTCCAACATGAAAGTTATAGTCCTCCATGAAATATACAACTTTTATTCACAAAGTTTTCCCAAAAGATGCTTGGATCTCAAGTTATGAATTTGTGAATAGGGGTCCATAAACTTTTTAACTTAGTGAAAATTTGCCCTAATCTAGGCAGGTTTTTGACGCAACTTCATGGGCATTTTTCACCTAGTTACAAGAGGTATCTCAAAATTAATTTCAAATATTGATTGTAGAGCATGTTGAAAGCTTTCCAAAATGTCCAAGAACTCTCCAAGATCATTTGTGGTTAGGGATAATCGAAGAAGAGAAAATGGCATTTTGTCACTTTTGTTCAAGCCATTTTTACAATGCATCAAGCTGCAAATCTGATCAAGCATGCTTGTACCTTGCATTACAGGTCCTAAACTCCTTCTAAACTCCATAATTAAATGCTAACTCATAAATAATGGCTTTATTTTGGCTTTTGAAGCATTGCACAAGAAATAATTCCATAAATGGCCAAAAGTTCACAATGCCATTTTCATAAAGCAAGTTTTTCCAACTTTATCAGCCTTGAGCCTTGGACTTGTTCTTGTGGTGCAGACAATTTCCACAGGAATTACGCAAAGCATACCAACTATTATCAGCCCTTGAGGTAGCTAGTACAGGCCTTTTGCAGAAGTCTTGTCACTTTTCTTCAAAAGCAAGAAAAGTTGCAAAAGTCCAAAGAACTTGTACATCTGATAAAGGGTGGACTTGGCATCATTCTATATACATTGACAAACTTATCACAAGTCAGAACACGAAGGCTAAAGATCCCAAACACTCTCAAACTCAAAAACATATTTTTTTGCCCAAATATTGCAGTTTCTGCAAAATCATAGCAAGTTCAATATTTGCTCTGCGTTTTGCCTTCTAACACTTCAAACATCTTCTCCACATCATATCCAAGATATCCAAGCCTTTGCATTGTTTCTGTAAGCCCTGTTTCAGCCATCACCATTTTCATTTTGGATGGTTGCATCTTGACTTCTACGGGGAGTTTCCGCCATCCACAAAGCCAGCTAAGCATTGGAATAGCTTGAGGGAACTTTAAGGAAGCTCACACGATCCTCAGGCCTCACTCAAAGTCCCCACATTGCCATATCCAAATCCAAGTGAAGGAGGTATTTTTCAAAACTCTATCTCTCTATTTAGACATCCTCAAGCCACGATTTGTGAAGCAAAAATGTAGTCTCTAGCATGATGAAGTTGTACATATGCATAGTTGTCATTTATATTAACTGAGCTAAGAGAATTTGAATGTTGAACATGCTGAAAAAATTAGGTCAGAAATTAGGGGTTATAAAATTCTCTCTGATCTTTGAGAGTTAGGTCACAAATTTTATATCATTGGAATCATGAGATTACAAACTACATGTTTTGTGTTATAAGTTTTTGTTTTTGTGCAAAGAATAGAGAGTTACAGGTTTGAAGCAAATACGCGCGCAAATGGAAGAGGCTGGAGGACAGGGATGACTGTCTTGGGCCTTGGCGCCTTGGGCTTGCTGTTTTGACTTTCCACACCCCCTGACTTGATATTTGCAGCCCTTGCTTCATTTTTTATATTTTTGCATATTTTCTCATATTTTTTATGTTTATTGATTTTAATGATTTTTTCTGAACATTAAAAAGTCATAAAAATATTTTCTTAATTTTTTGCAATTTTATTTTATTTTTATTATTTTTTCCACATATAAAATAATTTTATTTTAATAAATAGAACTTATTTTCTTATTTATTTGTAAATACAATTTAAAAATACTATGCATTTTTATTTTATTATTTCACACATAAAATATTATTTTTATACATATTTTAATTTTTAATATTTATTAATAATATTATTTATTATTTCTTGTACAAAAATGGACAAAATAAAATAAATATAGAATATATATTTTCTTTTAAATCATAAACTAGGGTTTCCCCTTACAAAAATAATCATATTATTTTTTCTCTTTTTCTAGGGTTTAATAAATCATTTTTCTCATACAAAAATCAAATACAAAACATTTTGCATAAATACATTTTTATTTGCATATTTAAAATAATTGTATATTTATTTATTTTTGCACATTATTCAATTGGGTTGTAATAGTATTTTAGGGTTTTATTTTGTACAATATCCCCATTCAAAAACTTGTATCCCCCCTCCCATAATAACTGTTGTAATAGTTTAGTTTACTTTACGCAATTTATCGCATTTATACTTATGTAGTAAATTAGGGTTTTGCATGATAAGACAAAAATCAAACAAATAGACATGACCTAATACAAGACAAACAAAATGCATGTAAAATGGCACACATTGCACACAAGCACTCTTAGGGTTTCACCCACTTGGTTGCCTAAACAAAAATGGCCATGGTATGCATGCAAAGTATCTTGGCAAAACAAAACAAAACAAAAGATCATAGTCTCTCGATGACGCTATCAAAAGGTTGCCTAAAACAAAATGATCTTGGTCCCTCAAACATGCTAAGATACTTGGAAACATTGCTATCATGGTCATACGATGACCCACGCCCGTCCCGTTTACATCCAAAGATAGGGTTGTTTACCAAATCAATGGCAAATCAACAATGTCAAAGGAATAAAAATGCATAGGAAAGACATTTGAATAGGTAGATAGTTCTAAGTTACTTGCTCCATTTCAAAACAATCCTTGCTATTTTCAAACACACACACACACCTTTCCAAAACATTTTCCAAACATCTTACAAAACATAGAAACATTTTTCAAAAGACAAACATCTTTTTATACATTCTTACGAACGAGAATGATTACAAAGATTGCCTAAACGATGGCCTCTTTTCAAAATACTTTCAAAAATTACACCAAACACAAAGCACCATTTCAAACAATTTAAAAAGAAAAGCAAGTGATCTAAGAAAGTAACTAAGAGCCCATGGAAAACCATGGATGAAAAGGGTGCTAGCACATTCCCTTTTCATAATCTACCCCCCGAACTCAAGAAAACATCTCAAAGGTCTTTCCTGTGCTTTTTTACCTTTCCTTTTGGATAAAATAAAAGCCGGTGGCGACTCTTGCTAAAGCGAAACATTTGCAACGAAACGCAAAACCTAAAGTCAGTTCTCCCACCATATCACAGTATCTCACTCTCATTTAACTTGACTGATTACTAATTTCGAATCTCCCTATATGCTTAAGAATTTGATTCTTAGGTCAATGGAAGCCTTAAGACCCAAGATGCATGCTTCATACTCGGCCATGTTGTTTGTATAGTCGAAGCATAGTCTTGCAGTGAAAGGGGTATGGCAACCTTCGGGAGAAATGATCACAACACCAATTCCATTACCCAAAGCGTTGGAAGCTCCATAAAAAACCATAGTCCATCAGGATCCTTGTTCAGGTCCTTCATACAGTCCAGGCTTTTCACAATCAGTTATCAGCATGATATTCTCGTCTGGGAATTCAAAGTTCATGGATTGGTAGTCATCAAGATCTTGAAGGTCCAAATGATCCGTCATCACACTTCCCTTGATTGCTTTTTGTGTAGTGTACTGGATATCATATTCATTCAAAATCATTTGCCATCTAGCTATTCGTCTGGAAAGAGCTGGTTTCTCAAAGATATACTTGATGGGACCCGTCTTAGAAATCAATAAGGTAGTATGAGTCAACATATACTGTCTTAGCCGGCGAGAAGTCGATGCTAAAGCGCAACAAGTTTTCTCGAGCAGTGAATATCTGGTTTCACAGTCGGTAAACTTTTTGCTAAGGTAGTATATTGCATGCTCTTTTCGGCCAGACTCGTCATGTTAACCTAACACACACCCCATTGAATTCTCTAATACAGTCAAGTACATAATTAGAGGTCTTCCTTCAAATGGAGGCATCAGGACTGGAGGTTCTTATAGGTACTCTTTGATCTTGTCAAAAGTTGCTTGGCAGTCGCCATTCCATCTGACTACTTTATCTTTCTTGAACAGTTTGAAGATTGGCTCACAGGTAGCAGTTAAGCGGGAGATGAATTGGGCGATGTAGTTGAGTCGACTTAAGAATCCCCTGACCTCCTTCTCAGTACAGGGAGCTGGCGTATCTTGTATGACTTTGACTTTATCAGGGTCGACCTCAATACCTTTTCCACTAACGACAAACCCTAAGATTTTTCAAGACCTTACCCCAAAGGTGCATTTGTTGGGATTCATCCTTAACTTGTATTTCTTCAACCTCTCAAACAACTTGTGAAGATGATCAAGGTGTTGTTCCTCAATTTGCAATCTTGCAATCATGTCATCAACATATACTTTTATCTCATGATGAACCATATCATGAAATAGATCTACCATAGCACGTTGATAGGTTGCGCCTGCATTCTTCAAACTGAAAGGCATGACCTTATAGAATAAGGTGCCCCACTGTGTAACAAAAGTGGTTTTCTCCATGTCTTCGGGTGCCATTTTGATTTGATTGTATCTGGAGAAGCCATCCATGAAGGAGAAAACTTTGTGTTGAGCTGTGTTGTCAACCAATACATCGATATGTGGTAACGGGAAATCATATTTGGGGCTTGCCCTATTCAAATCCTTGTAGTTTATGCACATACGTACTTTTCCATCTTTCTTCGACACTGAGACCATATTTTCAACCCATTGAGGATATGATGTCACTTCCAGGAAACCTTCATTGAACTGTTTCATTACCTCAGCTTTGATCTTCTTATACATATCTGGCTGCATGCGACGAACCCTTTGCTTTAACGGAGGACATCATTCCTTCATTGGCAGACGATGAACTACCATATCAGTATCAAGCCCCAACATATCTTCATATGACCAAGCGAACACTTCAAAATAGTCGTGTAACATCTGGACCAATCTTCTCTGGACACAGTGTCCTAAGTTGGCACTGATCTTGACTTCCCCCTTGTCTGCCTTAATACCAAGGTTAATCACTTCAACTGGTTCTTCGTGCAGTTGAATGGCCTTTTCCTCTTGTATCAGAAGTATGGAGAGTTCCCTAGGTATTTCACAATCTTCCTCACCTTTGTATTCGGCTTGATAGATTGGATGTTCAAATTCATAGATGGCAATAGTAGAGTCGTTGTCAATGAGATCGGAAGTGGATGTGGATCTGCAAATGTGTATGTGTGCATGTAAGGTCACATGGCTATTTTGAAAATGCAATAAAGTAAAGAAAGGAAAAGAGCGCAATATTTGAATGCAAAATAGTCCAATGTTTTTCATTAAAATGAGCATATGGCAAATGGCAATGGAAAACCCTTAACAAATCAACCATTGTGCCCCAGGAAAGGCACATGGCTTAAAGTCAATGTTTTAATAGAAATTACAGACAAAGTTCTCAAAGTAATAAAAACATAAAATGGAAATTACTCCTGGCTGTAGGAGATTGGAATGAAGTCCTTGGTCTGCCAGTTGTTGAGTCCTCCACCAACAGTCGGATAGATCCAGTCTTCAAAGTCGTAATCAGCATCAGAGTCTTAAATAGAATTAACCTCATGGCTACTAATGCGGATAGGTGGTTTCCCTGCATGAGCACATAGAACCTCCTTTTGAGCTTTGGAAGTGAAGCCCAATCCAAATTTGTCTGACTTGAAAGGGATATCAAGGAGTTGTCCCCAAATGGTGCAGCCTTCTTCTTCAATAATAGCACGAGCATCTTTGAGAGAGACCATCCTCGGTGTATCTTTAGCAGCTCTGGGAGTGTCAGGAGTGGCCTTGGCAACAAGAACCATGGGAGAGAACACCTCTAAGGCTTGACAAGGAGTTTCAATGAACTCTCCATCCATTTCAACATACCTGAATGAATTTAGATGACTGATCATAAACTCTTCTTCACCACTAACGGTAACAATTTTCCATTTGACTGGATATTTCAATTTTTGATGTAGTATGGAAGTCACCGCACCTGCCCCATGTATCCAAGGGCGTCCAAGCAGGCAAGAATAAGCAGGACGAATATCCATCACATAGAATGTTGAGTTGAAGACTTGAGACCCAACTTTGATGGGGAGATCAACCTCTCCATGGACCATCCTCTTTGATTCATTAAAAGCTCTCACTACAATGTCACTAGACTTCAGTACCAAACCTTCACAGTCCAACCGATCTAGAGAACCTTTGGGTAAGACATTCAGAGAGGATACAGTATCCACTAATACATATGCCAAGGTAGTGCCCTTGCATTAAATGGAGGTGTGGAGAGCTTTATTGTGATTCTTCCCCATCAAGGTTAAATCTGCATCAGAGAACCCTAAACCATTATCGGCAGTCAAGCTTGCTACACAGTTTTCAAATTGATCGGTTGTAGTTTTGTGATGGACATGTGAATTTTTCAAGAACTTTATCAGGGCTTGAGCATACGCCTCAGAACATAGCAACAATGACAGCATAGAAATCTTCGAGGGTGTTTTCCCTAACTGTTCCACTATCTTATAGTCACTTTTTCTTAATTTTTAAAATCTCCTCCATCTCATGGGTAGATGGGTCCTCTATGGTAATATCTTTTGTGGGCGCCTCCGTTAGAGCATGCTCAGTCATTTTTTCCTTTCCTCGAGTATCAGCAACAGGTTTAACATCAGTAATACGAATGGGTGTAGTAGTGGTTGTCATAGGTGAAATCTCTAGAGAGAAAATACTCCCCGTCCTAGTAACTTTACTTGATCCAACAATGTTTATAATGTCAGAAATTTCATCTTCATCAATCCATGAATCTTGTTTAATACCATGGTAATACACTTTCGTCCCATAATTCCAGGGCACTGCCTTATCAGAATAGTAGGGGACTGGCCCCAGTGTGGTGATAATTAGTGGAGATACTCTTGGTTCAATGGGAATCCTAATAGGACCTTTGGAGGTGATCCTAATAGGTTTGTTTGAGATGGTAATAATGGATATGTCTTCCACTTCTTGAGATACAACCTCGGTCAAAATTTTCACAGATGGAGTTCTTTCAAATAGAATCTTATGGCTATCCATCAGGTGTTGGACACCTTTCTTCAGCCATTCACAACCATTAATTTGTACAGCATAGCAGCAACAGCCTTCAAGGCATCCAGGGAATACCCTGGCTTTCAACAAATTATTTTTAACAATATTCAAAGGAGTGGTCAAATCTTTGATGGATGTGAGATACGGTGGAAAAACCGACTGTTTTACTGGTTTTGCATTTGTGTTCACAAATGTTACGGTAAGTAAGAGTCGCCACCGACTTTTTTTAATCCAAATTAAGGAAAGAGTGAAAAGAACAGAAAAAAGCCTTTTCGAGAATTTTCTTATTAAGGGGGGTAGATTATGGAAAGGGAAGGTGTTAGTACCCTTTCCATCCGTAGTTATCTACGGTAACTTAGATGCTTATCTCATTTTAAAAGTACCTTGTACTTTGTGTGTTTTGAAAAATGTTTCGAAATGCCTTAGTGCGGAGATTTGCTTTGTGTTAACTCTTGTATCAGTCCTCAGGAGTGTTGACAAAACAAATGTTTTTCAAAGTTGTTTTTTTTAATGTGTACGTGTAAAAAGTTTGTTTTATTTGATCAAGCATCTAACAGCTACCTACTTGTACTCGAAAAGGTTCTTTCTTTTCCTCTTTTCCTTTAGACAACACTATCCTACTATTAGTGAGTAGGTATCCCTATCGTTGGATGTATGAGGGACATTCGAAGGGACGCACAAACATAAAGGCAACATGTAGATACGCTTTAGAAAATTTTGTTTAGGGACTAGATCATTCACCGAAAGGCAACTGTAGGGTCATCGAGGGACTATGCTCTTTTGATTTACAGGTCTTTGCTAAAGCGTCTCTGTTTCGAGGGGCATGACTGTTTTTCTGAAGGCAACCAAAGTGGGAGTACCCTAGAGGTGTATATGTGTAATTGTGTTTAGTTCAACTATTTCTCTTGCACATTTAGGTTTGCTAACATTTTAATTTTTCAGTCTTGTCATGCAATCCTAGTTACTAGCAGTTAATATGTACAGAAAATGTAAAATGCGAAAATATAACCATACGCTATTACATGGCTTCGGGGAGGGGGATATTTACAATATACAAAACTTGGGGGAAGAAAATAAAGAAAATCGATAAAGACCTAGTTTAATATATTACATATTGTCAGCAGATACATTATTATGAAAAATGCGAGAACAATATAATGCGCGCGAAATAGAGATGAACGTCTAAAGACCCTAAGAAATTGCTAAGTAAAACATAAAAATATTTTTTAGTTGTTTTTGTGCTTATTAAGAAAATACTTAAAATTAACTTAAACCTAAATTTAATTTAGAAAATAAATATCAAATGAAATTAAACCTAATTCTAATATTTTTGTATTTTTTGTTAAGAAAGGTTTGAATGAAATAAATCTAAGTCTATCATTTTTATTTTAAGAAAGATGTTAAAGTAATTAAATTAATTAGATAATAATTTTAATTAAAAAAACAAACTAGACCTAATTTTTGGTGATTTTTGTTTTAACGTTAATAAAAAAAGGAACAAGAAAATAAAATAAATAAACAAAACCAAAAATAAAACAATGAATATAGATCCTTCAATCTAGGGTGGGAGTTGTCCACTTCGATCCAGGGTATGAGGTGCCTCCTTCGATCCAGGGTATGAGTTGTCTCCTTCGATCTAGAATAGGAGCTATCTCCTTCGATCCAGAATAGGAGTTGTCTCCTTCGATCTAGAATAGGAGTTGTTTCCTTCGATCTAGACTTGGTGTCGAGCCCCAAGCTTTCCTAGCTTAAACACACATTCTTCACCACTGGGCCATCTGTTTAATCATTAAGACAAACAACAAGAAAACAATATATTTGAAAATATCATAAAATACTAAGGTGTTAAAACCATGGCACTGATTTGGACTGAAGGTGTTTGCACAGGGAGATACAACTAAAACATCGCAGGCTACTCTAACAATGGTGTTTCTGGATTCCTTCCTTAACCTAGCATGTGCTATGTCAAAACAAATCTAAACAATAACATGAGTATGGATCTGTGCATCGAATTTATTTAAATTACATGAACTCAGAGATTAGAGTGCGAGAATTTTACCTTATCGAAGCAATGAAACCTACTTGTTTTAAGATGATTTAAACGTCAAGGAGGGCTGGTAGGCACTCCTGGGATCCTCAAGGTGATGATGGGACACCTGGAACAGACTGAATGTGGATAGAATTGGTTGTTCGAATTTCACTACTTTGCTAGATTTTTGGCAATTTTTTGTAGCTCTCTATGCAGTGTATATGCGTGTGTGAGGCCTTTTTTTTTTGCGTCTGGAATTGATAGGTTTATATAGGCAAAGATTTAGGTCAACATTTATGTAACAAATCTTTGGTCATCATGAGGGAGAGATTTGATTTGATATTTCATGAAAACTTGCCATATTTGATCCAATCATGCGTTTCTGCCAGCTTGCTCTGAGTTGTTTTGGGCCTCCAACTTGATGGGAATCGAAAGCCTGGGATACCTTTGGTCGAAGCTTGATAAATATGGAAAGAATCGAGTCTTTAAGAATTTGAAAATCATCCATTTATGTTACACTCTTGCCATTTTCGTAGGTTGCATGAACCTGGACACTTTGGCTCCTTCGAATGCCCTTCTGCGTTGCTCTTCGATTAGCCTAGAGTTTTGATTTGAAGTGCTCAGAAACTTCTTTATTAGAGCTTCTTCGATCAGTTAGCTTCTGCATTGATTGCTTGATTATCTAAATACATCTTGCCCTGATATTCCAATCGAAGGACACTTTGTTAACATGCCTTCGAAGTACACCTTATCCTTGCTCTTTATTTGGCCGGGAGTTGTCTCCTTCGAACGGACCACATATACATCCTTATATCTTATTCGATTGAGCCTATCTACTTGCCTTAGCTGCTTGATTCAAATAAACCAAACGAAAACTTCATTCTGGCCAATCGAAACCTCCTTTGTCACCACCTTCAAATGACATTGCACAAGAGGCATGGGCCTAGCCACATGTAGGACTAAGACCCATCATAAGACAAGTTTTTACTCAGTAACCATGTGTCCTTCGAATGGACCAATGAATGCTTCTTCGAAGGGACCTCATGAATACGCCTCGAAGGGAATAACATGCGTGTCGAAGTGTGGAAATCTGCTTCAAAGGGGACCATTGCCCAGTTGAAGCTGGCACAAAGGCAGCCAATGCCTTGTGGGTGCTAGCATGAGGTAGGTCAAAGCAAGTGTAAAAGAGGCCATCTCCTAGTGAATCGAAGCATTTCTGAGGCAACCCTTTGTCTTATAAATCGAATACCAGTAAAAAGGGCCTTTTGCCTTGTAGATCAAAGGCAAGCTGATGGGTCTTTGCCTTGTGAAACCAAGGCAAGCATGAGGAATTTTTTGCCTAGTGAATCAGAATACACATGAAGGAGGCCACTAATTATGGATCGAAGGGAACTTGTAAGGGATTCTCGCCTAAATGAAACTTGGACCAATGTTTTCTCGAAAGGGGAACCAACACGCAATCGAAGTTGATGGGACAATGCTTGGTCGAAGGGTTTTATATGCCTAATCAAAGCTTATTGACATGCCAATCGAAGGAACCTTTGCTCTGATGTGCCAATAGAAGGACAATACTCAGATGCCAATCAAAAGACATTGTTGGCATGCCAATCGAAAGACACTTTGCTATCATTAAAAAAAATTCATTTTCCTTTTGGCAAGTGTTTGTAACAACCCATGTAAAAGAAACCTTGGGAAACATGAGAGGGCAAATTTTAGGTTACAACAGTTGCTCTTGTTCAATCTTCTTAAACTTGAGGATTTAGATTGGTTTGTCTGCCTTTCATGATCTGAAGGTGGAAGAGGATTGAACACTAGAGTGCCCAGAAATTTGCACTTGCATGAAGTAACACTGATGGTTGATGATGGTGGGAATGGGCTTACAGATTCCATTTGGAGAAGATGATAGAGAGTCATCGGAGATGGGCTTAGAGATGCCATCCAAAGTAGATGTTGACTTCCTAAGAGGTCTCTTTATGGGGAATTCCTGTTCCTGCTGTCTGAGGAGGACTCCGCTGGGGAATATGGGTTTCTATTGTTCTCCTGCTTGAGGAAACTCTATGGGGAATAGAGTCTAGGAACTTCAGTTGTCCAAGGATCTACTGAGGAGTTATCTCTGGAGAGATGAAAATTTGTTGTTTTTTGGTTGAGATCCAGGCTTCACAGTAACTTACTAGGGATAATCGAATTAACTGTTATCTGAAAATCTATTAGAAAGAGCCTGTGTAAGGCTGTTTCAGGATGAGTCAGTGTTAGTCTGCATCCAGAGATATATGAGAGTGAGCCTGTGTGGGGCTTCTTTAGGATGAGTCTATGTTAGACTGCATCTGGATGATGAGAAGGAACCCATGTAAGATTACTTAGGGATGAGTTTATGTTAATCTGCATCTGGAGATCATGAGAAGAAACCCGTGTAAGATTGCTTCGTCTGGTCATGTAGATAGTTTTCCTGTTTGGTTTCAGCTGTTAATCTACAAATTATTTGTTCGTAGATAGTTGTATTGTCTGGTTTCAGGTATTAATCTGGAACTTGAAAATTGTCGGTCGCTGAGATAGTTGTCCTGGCTTGTTACAAGTATTAATCTTTGATCTGAGAAAGAAACATAGTTTTCCTGGCTTGTTATAGGTATTAATCTTCAATCTCCTCATGTAGATAGTTCTCCTGGATTGTTATAGGTATTAATTTATAATTGATCGTCCACATATAGTTCACTTGGCTTGTTATAGGTATTAATCTGGAACTTGAAAATTATAGGTCACTGAGATAGTTGTCCTAGCTTGTTATAGGTATTAATCTCTGACCTGAGAAAGAAAGATAGTTTTCCTGGCTTTTTACAGGTATTAATCTTCAATATCCTAATTGTTGTACCCTAATTTTTTCCCCTAAGATCCCTTCATCATACCATATTGATTCAATCATAACAAGATCACATTAGGGCTTTTGGTTCTCCTCCCTATCTCTAGCTTTGCTCTTTGAGGAATCACCAAGAACCTTGACTTGTTTTTCTTTTGTGATCATGTATGTTTTGTTTTGACTTTCCTTTTAATTAATAAAATGCAATGTTGGTTTGTCTTACTTGTTAATAATGTAGGTAAAGGCAATGTGGCTTAGAAAATTGATCCATGGGTTCATGAGTTTATTTCCATGCCCTAGTCAATAAAGCTTAAAAAGTTCAAACCTCACCATTGAAGTTATTTTGGAAGAAATGGCATGGAAAGGTTTATTTTGGTTCACCACATTTCAAAGTTATCAAGATTGATTCAAAAGTACAAGGGGTTGATTGAAGAAGTTGTCATGGTTGGACAAGGTCTTATTCCCATTGGTCACAATTGCATATTTCTTTCAATTATAAAGATATGGATGTGGTTTTGGTTGCTATGAGTCCTCATTATCATCCTCAACAACTTTTATTTACAAAGCAAGAGTGTTGGTACAAGAAGGTTGTTCAAAATTGTCAAAGTTCCTCAAAGCATTTTCTTGACCTAGGAGTTAGGGTTTTGAACTTCAAAGAAGTATATCCTTCTCATATTTTGGTATTTTTGAGTGATTCCAAAAACATCCTTCTGTTCAAAGGGTTATTAACAAATCACTTCAAAAGTTTCAAGGATTTTTCATGTGGAAGAAACTTAATGATGAAGAAAGACTACAAGTCCTCTAGATGAATCCCCAATTTCCCATGTGTGACTTCAAATGATCATAACTTAGTCTATTTTTATCACCATAAGCCTATTATTTTTCCACAATTATCTTGAGGATGTGAACTTTACTCCTTCTTTTATGTGCAAAGTGATAAAATGGATGGAAGGTGCCCTAAGGATGCAACAGATTATATGTCATTTCATGATTTTTTGCAAACTTCAACAATTCATAACTCTCTCAATTTTTGGATATTTTGAATGGTTCAAGTTTCAAAATGTCATTCAATAGGTCTATTTCATGCCATATTTTTTGGTCAAGAGCAAATTCCAAGTGGAAGGCCATGTTTGGATGCAAAACATTATAGGTCACTTTTGAAGAAAAACTTGAAATATTTATAAGTATGGAAAGTCAACCTCTTTTTCCCAACTTTGACTCATTGCAACTTTCAGCTCAAACATCCATTTGATTCCATTCTTTCCCCATTACAAAGTTTATAACCTCGTCTTTCTAAAGCTTCAAGAATCAGGCCCTAAGACCCTTTGATTTGAAAATGCCATTGTTTTGAAATTAGTAACTTGAAACTGAATTTCTCACCAAGTCAAAATTTTGAAATCCACAAATTGGCCTCTAATCACAAGATTTGTGCGTGTTTTTGATTTAAAATTGATTAACAAACTTGCCAGAAGTTTTTAGCACCTCAAAACACAAAGATTGGATGAGTTTTGGTGAAAATGAGATCACACTTCACTCGTGTCCAAACTCCACACGAATTCCCTCCAAAATGCATCATTCACTCTTCCTTTTGATCCCATTTGCTTCTCCTATAAATACATGAGCTATCCCATTCATTTTCTCCAGCTTGAACAACCAGAATCATCCTGCCAAACTTGCTCCATAACTCATTTTTATGCAAATTCGAAATCAGTGTTCAAGCCTTTTTCAATCCTTTTTTCTAGCAATTCACCTTCCTTGACCTTTCCTGAAGCTAACCATACAATTACCTTCAAGAATTGTGACCTAGATTGATCTGTAGAAGTCCAGTTTCAGAACAACTTTTCACTACTCTGTTCAGGTAGATTTCTTGGCCAAATTGATTCAAATAAAAGACCAACCCACTCCTTGTACTCTTCTGATTCTCATGCTCTTTATGGTTTTCAATTTCATTGAGAATTGAGTGAGATATCCCAGATTTTCGTGCTCGCTATTTTTTCTAGTTTTTTTTCAAACACAGGTTTGCACAATTTATATAAATTTGGCGCGACGGCACCATTAGATTTATCTTGAAGAGACGAATCTAATGGTACCAGACTGGTTTGCTAATTTTACAGTTTGAAGGATTCAATTTGGGGATGGCTGGAGGTTGAAGATGATGACATGTTTGTCTTCAACCAATGGCATGAAGCCATGTTATTTTTTTGAAAAAGATACAATATTCATGCCTTACCATGCACGTTCCTAGGGAGCCCTTGGATCTGATTACTTTTGTGAGTCAGACTCCATCCAACGCACCATATTTTAAGTTGCTTTATTTTAAAAATGTTGGATCCGGTGTGATATTTAGTAAAGTCCATCACATGCACAGCACGCCAGGTCCACTTGATCTGTTTACTAACGCGTTTTGACAATGATCAGATGGCCTATATTTTTTTGTTTGATATTTTATTTTTTGAATTTTATTTTAATTGATTTAAATTTCAAAAAAATCATAGAAAATTCATTTTTAGTCCAAAAAATCTGAAAAAATTATGAAAAATATTTTTGGTTTTTCTCTTTCTGATTTTTATTTTTTCACAATTTTATTTTTTGTTTTGATAATTTTTATAAATTTTCACTTTATTTGAATTGTTTTAAATGTTTAAAAATACTTTTATGCATTTTTAAATTCTGAAAAAAAATATGGAATGATCCAATGATATTGTGGCAAATATTTGAGACCTCATTTATTTTTTATTTCTGACATTGGTATTTTTTTAAATCATTTTTGGGTTATTTTACCCATTTTTTTTAATTTTAAAAATAGTTTCTGACTTTAAAAAAATTACCAAAAATTTTATAAAAATATTTGAGTTCATTTCTGATTTTTCTATGGTCTTACTTAATATTTCTTGATTAATTTGAACATAGTTAATATTTTTCTCTCTTATTTCTATTTTAAATTTTTTTTAATGTATATATTAAATGTAATATTATTTTGTGATTATTTTCTGGCTGATCTTGGGTTGAATTTTTGATCATGAACTTTATTAACATCATTGGATCCATGGTATTGAGTCTAACTCCACAAAAATGGATGAATGATTTTAATAATAGTTTGATTAAATTTTAATTCAAATGTGGTTTATATTCTTTCCCACCCCTCTTCATCTTGTCCATTTCTTATTGCACTAAGTGTTATTGGAGCATGGTCTTTATATCATGTCTCAAGACAAATGGTGCATAGATTGCTATTGACTGGCCTCAAAATAGGTGTGACTTCTATATAAGTCCACTTACGACTGCTTAACATAGCGCTAAATTTTGTCCCGGTTCGAATAAATGATCATTTGTGGCCCAAACCTATGTTTGCAAGCCCAAGTATGTTAATTTGATCTCTTTGATCCAATAACCTTGAGATTCATTGTGTGGAGGCTTTGGTTCTACCAATCCTCTAATGGGTCTACAATACTTTTGGTCAACGCGGATCACTTAAACATTGTTGATCATTAAACGGTACTTTTGAGGATTCCAATTGGATGATATACTTGACAAAAAGCAAATGCAACTTGTTGTGTAGAGGCTTTGGTTCTACCAATCCTCTAATGAGTTCCAAATGCAAGTTTCAAGATGGTCATCCAACTAACCACTAATTATTAAATTGTTTTTACTTTATGCTTTTATTTTTATGCTTTATGTACCATTTACTTTAAGCATTACATTTCATGCCATTTTTATTTTGCTCACTTGAGCATTTATATTCTTGTTATTTTTATTTTGCTCACTTGAGCTTTTCTTTTCTCTTTTAAGACACCTAATAATCAACATGAACTATAAATTTCTTTAATGATACTTGAACTATTTGGTTACTATCCTTGGCATTATGGAGTATTGGACTTCTTGGACTTAGGATTAGAGGCCTTGACCTATGTTGGAGACCTTGTGACATTAATTGATATTTTGTCTGGATTTCTTGAGGTTTACCTCAGGACATTGGGTTGTTTGTTTGTTTTGTGTGCATGTTATTGTGATTACATTCTTTGTTTGTAATCTGGAATTCACCCGTATACAGTCGTTACTCTGCCAAATTTTTGTGAAGACTTAATACACTTAAAGTTTGGTTCTCTCAAGAGGTCTAGTATCTTTGCTTGCTTGGTTTCAATCCAAAGAATGGGAATTCTATCTTGACTCATAATGTCAAGTATTTCCTTCTTGTTGGTTAGATGGTTCTTATCCCTAGCTTTTACCTTATGCTTTAGGATATCCCCTTCTTCTCCTCCCATATCCTTTAATTTCAAAAATATCCCTCCTCCTTTTGAAAACTCTTCTTATTTTGAAACTTGAACCATTTTCATAACAAACTTCGACTTATGTCCATGCATTTTCAAAACATTTTCATAAATAAACTTCAATTAACTTAATAATACTTTGGCATTTTTTGTGAGAAGACTAAAAGTCAATCAATCTCATTTCAAACCATTTTGCAACTTTGGATTTTTATTTTTAAACCTTTCTCAAAAGATTAGACTCTTGTCAATCCTTGTAGTGATGCAAACAACTATACTTCTACAATATGTAGTGAAGAGAGATATTTTCCACTTAGGTGTTGAGTGAGGCATTGTTGATTGTAAAATTAAATCCATATCCTCCACTTTGAGATGATGCAAATTCTCCTTTCTCATGATTGTGGATAGTAAGTATGTTTTCCACATGGACAATGACGATGATGTCTTATCTCATAAAATTAACCAACACATTTATGTTTTAAATTTTTAAAATATGAACTACGTGTACCCTGATACCCTATTGCACGAAAGGTGGTATGTTGTCACTAAAGGTTCACAATCGCGGCGGGTGCAAAAATCATAAAAAAATATACTTCTTTTCTCACCTCCACCATCTATTTTTCATACAACATTTTATAGCCAAAGTATACATATTTTTTCAAAGAGGTTCCTGCGGAGTACCCCAGATGTTTAGGGTGCTAATATCTTCCCTTTTCATAACCAACCTCCTTACCTAGAATCTTTCCCCTTCTTTTTTGGGTTACTCTCTCTTTTCCCATTCCTTTTGAAACAATAAAGTGCAGTGGAGATTTTTATTTTGATCTGTATAAGTCTAGTCAATCCAATGGCTTAGTCTTAAACATTTCTACCTCTACACTCATGTAGATAGCTCTCATGGCTTATTACAGGTATTAATCCACAGTTGGTCGTTCACAGATAGTTGTCATGGCTTGTTACGTGTATTAATCTAGAACTTATTTTTGTCGGTCGTCAAGATAGTTGTCCTGGATGGTTACAAGTATTAATCTCTGACCTGTGAAAGAAAGATGGCTTTCCTGGATTGTTATAGGTATTAATCTTAAATCTATTTATGTAGATAGTTCTCATGGCTTGTTACAGGTATTAATCTACAGTCGTTCGTTCATAGATAGTTCTCCTGGCTAGTTACAGGTATTAATCTGGAACTTGAAAATGTTGGTCACATAGATAGTTCCCCGTCTGGTTTCGGGCATTAATTTATGGCCTATTGTATTTGTTGGTAAAATCATCTTGCTTTGGGAGCTCATACCACTTGTTCGTGTAGATAGTTTCCCAATCTGGTTTCGGGCATTAATCTTTGACTTGCTGTATAAGTTGATAGTGTTTGTCTGTCTGCTAATTTAACCTGAAAGGGTAAAATCAGTTTCATGTGATGTCATGATGTATGAATTGCATGATGCTCTCAAAATAAATGAGGTTTTGATATATGCATTTGCGCTATATATGCTATGATGTTTGTAGAATGATGTATGAATGCAATGTGAAAACATATCAGCTGTTCCATTGCAGTGTTGTTGAATTAGGAAAAAATAAATCCCTGATTACTGCTGGGGGTGAAGAATGTAGGTCTTCAGATTTTGAAGTTAAAACACTGGGAGATGAACTTCCGTTGTTATATAAATAAACTCTGTTAGGGAAGGTAAACTCCGTGAACTGAACTGTTTCTAGAAGATAGTCTGGAATAAGTATCAGGATTACATCCGTCTCTGGATCATACCTGAACTGTTTCTAAAAGATTATCTAAATAAGTATCAGGATGACATCCGTCTCTGGATCGTACCTGAATTGTTTCTAGAAGATAGTCTGGAATAAGTATCAGGATGACATCCGTCTCTGGATCGTACCTGAATCGTTTCTAGATGAGAATCTGGAATAAGTGTCAGGATGACATCCGTCTTTGGATCGTACCTGCACCATTTCTAGAAGATGTGTTGAAATAAGTGTCAGAATGACATCTATCTCTGGATCGTATAAGCACCGTTTCTAGAGGAGAGTCCGCTTTATTTAGAATGTTTCCGTTGGGGATTCATGTTTTGTCGTTTTGAGAATAAATTCGTTGGGGAATCCTGAGAAGCTTAGCGACTTCAGTGGGGAATTTTTCTTAGATGTCAGAGCAGTAGTTGGAGATTCTTCTTCCGCAGGGGGTATGAGAACACCTGACATCATTAGGCTACATGATAAGAATATGGCAGTGACCTTGTAGTAGAATGCCCCTGCCTCGGTACCTGCTGGAGAAAGTATCTGCCGGGAATTTTGTAGATGGACGGGCGGTATAGTCATGCTAACTTTGAGGGAGTAATCCAAAAAAATGAGGCATGAGGTCCCCCACTCAGTGGAGGCCCCTTTGATTGTAGTGTCGTTTACCGAGTAATCAAGAAGACGTGCTGCTTTCGACCTGGGAGCCTGCTGAAGTTGAGGACCGTAGAATACCTAACCCATCTTGGCCTTTTTGGTGTAGTGCGGAAGCTATGACGGAGTAATCTGGAAATAGTTATCACGCGATACTAAGCTCGGATGATTTTGTCTTGAGAATATTACTAATTAACAAGTTAATCGGGAAGTTGGTAATATCTAAAGGAAGGATGTAGACTCTGGGAACCTCTAGAACCTTGTTCGGCAGGTGATAACTTATAGACCAACACCTTATGGGTAGTACCTTCGACCTCATGCTCGTGACGTTGAACCTATGAACCATATGTTTGTGATCTTGTGTGTGATTGTTGCATCATGCACTCATAAGCATCTTTTGAAGAAATTTTATTTCAAGGGACTTGAAAGTTGACCATTTATGAATATCTCAGGTACCTTTTGACCATGGATTCTGGAAAAAGAAAGACCGGAAAATACAGTTTCAAAGATCCCAAGATAGATGAGTTGATCAGTCTAATTCCCGAGATTAAGTGTTCTACAGATTTTTGAAAGAAGTATGGATCCATCATTCCTCTCATGAAGCTTAGGATGAAGGAGGGTATTCTCTCGACCTTGGTCCAGTTCTATGATCTGATGTATCATTGCTTTACTTTCCCTGATTATCAGTTGATGCCTACACTAGAGGAGTATTCTTATCTGTTGGATTTACCTGTTACCGATCGCGTTCCTTTTACTGATTTGGAGGGTGAGACAAAACCACACGAGATTGCTGCTTTGATTCATATGGGGAAGTCTGAGGTTGAAGCCCATATGACTACTAAAGGAGGAATTAGAGGATTACCAACTCAGTTCTTATTGGAGAAAGCTCGTTACTTTGCCAGGATGAAGAGTACAGTCTCTTTTTAGGCCATCTTTGCTCTACTTGCTTACGGGTTGTTCTTATTTCCTAATGTGGACAAGTTTGTTAACATTAATTCTATCAGGATCTTCATGATTGGAAACCCAGTTCCTACAATGTTGGTGATGCTTATTACTCTTTTCATCTTCGGAATTCTTATCATGGGGGAATGATTATCTGTTGTACTCATCTATTGTACCGGTGGTTTATTTCTCATACGCCTCAGTCTGATTCTTTCCGGGATGTCCGGAAGGAACCCCATTGGGCTCCTAAGATCATGGCACTTACTCACTCGGATATTGATTGGTATCATCGAGCTTACCAGGATGTAGATATTGTCGACAGTTGCGGTAGTTTCCCCAATGTACCTCTTTTTGGTACAAATGGAGGAATTAACTACAACCATGTTCTTGCACGAAGAAAACTTGGTTATCTGATGAGGGATAAACCAAATAGTATTCATTTGAGTAGTTTCTTCCTGAAGGAGGGAGAAGACCATAAGGAAGCTAGGGAGCAGATTGCGAAGGCCTGGCGTCACATTCATAGGAAGAGTAGGAAAGACTTGGGACCTAGGGGGGCTGTTTCTTTGGAGCCTTATCTTTAATGGGTCCAAACGAGAGCTATTCAGTTGAAGATGCCATATTCTCTGGAAACACATATACCTGATTTGTTTGTGAAGACCACTCCTCCCTTATTGGATGGTGTAGAAGAGCTACAACTTGCATTGGTCTGGATGCAGCAGGAAAAAGGATGCTTGGAAGAATAAGTGCCAAACTTTAGAGATTTTCTATAGAGCAGACTTGAAGGAGAAAGACGACTTGATTGAGATTCTTGAGAGTCGGGCTGTAGAGATGATGGAGAGGCAAGGGAATTTATTTTCTCCTAAGCCTCAGTCAGATGCTAGTTGCTCACTTCATGATTCAGGTGATTGGAAGGAGGTTGCCACCAGATATACGAAAGAAAACCAGAGGTTGAAGGCTCAGATTGCCAGGCTTACAGGGAAGCGCCAGCGTATAGAGTGATTTTCGTCAGCTTTACTTCTTAGGGTTTTAGACTTTATTTTCATCTTATACTTGGGATTATTGAAACTTGTAATCCATTATTGAAGTATTATAATAAAAAAATTTATTATTTTAAATGTGTTATTACTTTGATAGTTGTAATGTGTCTATAAAATCTTTAAGTCCCTTGAAATATTAATAATAAAATAAATCTTGTGCATTGCATGCATCATATTGCACATATTTCTTGCATTTTTTATGCATATCCAGGTGTCTTACCAAGCTTCTTTACTTCGTTCAACAAGCTTTCTCACAAATACAACACTCAAGCTAATTTCAGAAGGAAGATGGACAACTTAGAACAAGAGAATCGCAAGATGCGCAAGGAATTTTCTGCTTTGAAGGCCGGCATGGCCAATCTTACCGCTCTGATGGAATCTCTGGTGGCTGCTCAGAATCAGCCACCGAGTGTTCAACCTCAATAGACAAGGGTTACTACTGAAGCTCCGGTTGTTCCTGTGTCTGCTACTCCAGCTGTTGTTCAGAATCGCATGTGTTGTACCCTAAAATTTTCCCTCTCATTTATCAAATATTTTCTCACAAAGATCTCTCTTGGTTCAAGACTGCACTAGGGTTGATCAGCTCAAGACACCTCCTTAAGCACTGATGACCAAAATTAGGGTTGGAGATTGCACAAGGATAATTGGACTCTCAATGCTTCATATGACTTTCATGGATCATTATGAACCCCCAAGATTACTCATGCCAAGTTTCAAGCCTTGGATCACACTTTTGCTCAATCAATTGAGCAGTTGACCTAAAAATCAGCTGTATTGGGGGAAAAGTCAACTATGGCCAATTTACAATCAAACTTCATAATTTTTGATCCACATAAATATTATAAACTCATATGTATCATTTTATCAAGTTTGGACCATAATTCCCCAATAAATTTGATCAAATCATCAAAAGGGAAAAATGGTCAAAATTAGGGTTTTGACTGAGAAAGGGCAATTTCTGATTTTTGACCTAGCAAATGGTAAATTGGTTTGAATCATGATTTCAAGAGTTCAATTTCATCATTTTGACCTAATGGAATGACCTAAAACATTGCTCAAGATCAATTGGATTGATAGTGAATTTTCAGTCAACTGATCAAAAAGTCAATTGTACACTGAAAAGTCAAACTTTGACTTTTTGGTCAAAATTCAATGTCAAAGATCACAATTCATCAAAACATGTAAAAATATGAAACTTATTCATCAAGAAATAATAAATTCAAGATTTCATTTTGAAAAGTCAAAGTTTTCTAACTTAGAATGTTTTCTAAGTGTTTAAACTTCATGTTTTTTCTTAACTTTGGGCCAATTTTTCACCATGATACAAGAGGATTCAGAAGAAACTTTCAACATGAAAGTTGTAGATCTCCATGATATATACAACATTTCTTTACAAAACTTCTCCTAAAAATGCTTGGATCTTAAGTTATTAATTCATAAAGTCATGGTCTTGAAATTAGACACTTAGTGAAATTTTGCCCTAGTTTTGGTCAGGATTTTGACCGAACTTCATGACAATTTTTCATATAGTTCCAAGGGTTATTTTCAAAAGTGATTCAAAGAGGGAATGTAGAGAACATTACAAGCTTTCCAAAATGTCCAATAACTCCTTGAGATCATTCTTGAGTAGGGAGAATCGAAGAGATGAAGTTAGGGTTTTCACACTTGAATTACAAGTCATTTTGTGATGAACAAGAATTCAATTTCAAACCAATGCTGCACAATCTTGTTTTGAAGGCCTCTAAACCTCAAGATCTATCCATAATTAGAATATTACACTTGCTTTTGAGCTATTATCCACTTGGTTCAAGCTTTATTCAAGCAAATCTTCCATTTATGGCACAAAGTTACCATTCCATTCTTGTAAAGAGGCTTTAATCAAAAAGCCAATGCATAGAGCTCCTAACTTGTTACTTCTTATCACAAGCAATGTCAAAGGCAAAATCAACCTGTCTAGAGCCTCCCATAAACTCAAGCCATGCTTATACTTCATCTTGGAACCATATTGTCATTTTTCTTCAAAATCAAGTAACATAGCCATAAGTCTATATCTTGCTTTGCTGACCTCCTTAAGTACACCAATCTTTTTCATATAACCATACAAGTGTATTGCAAGCTAACACATGATTGAACAAGCCCTCAAATACCCCAAAACCAGAAATTTCCATACAAGCACAAAAACTTGTCATTTCTGATTTTTGAATCCAATCTCCAAATCCCCTCGTGTGTTTCTTGGCCAAACCATCCACAAAGCTTCTAATACACATATAGAAACTATCCCAACCCCTATTTTCAAACTGTAATACCATTTAGACTATTCTCCATTTTCAAAAACAGGACATTGCACATTGACTTCTTCAACTTGATTCAAGAACTCTCAGCACAAAGTAAGCTTTGCAATAGCTTCCTGGAGGTGCAAGGAAGCTCACCCAATCATCAAAACACTTTGAAAGTAGCTCTAAACTCAAAACACGATCTCTAGCTGCAAGGTGATTTTTTTTACTTTTCATCTCATTATTTAGGCATTGTTAGGTCTTGATTTGTGAAGATAAAATGTAGATAACTTTGCCACGAAACTGTACATATCCATAGTTTGCATTTATATGGCCTGAGCTTCGAGAATTTTAGAGTTGAAGTTTTCTGAAATATTTAGGTTTTAAATTAGGGCCAGAGAAATTCTCCTTCATCCTTGATTGTTAGCTTAAGTTATTTACATGGTTGGATTCGTGGGAAGAAATGCCACAACTTTCATGTTTGAACTTTTCATTTTTGTTGAGAGATGAAGAAGATACAAGTCCTTTGGCTGGAGGTTGAAGATGAAGTCATTTTCAGGATTGGATTGATGTTATGTATTTGTTGTTTTGCTTATATTAACGGGTGTATATCCACCTCAGTGGTAAGGCAGCGCACTGGTAACCTCAAGGTCACGGGTTCAAGGCCCAGCGCTGCCTTTTGCTTGTTCTCTTTTCACATTTTTACAGTTTTGGATTTTTGACAGCGTTGGGCTCCCCTTTGCTGGGCCTAATCTTTTTTGCTTATTTTACTCCCTGTTTCATTTTCTCACCCCCCTGACTTTTCTTTACATTTTTATTTTTATTTTTATTTTATTATTATTATTATTATTATTATTATTATTATTATTATTATTATTATTATTATTACTACCATTATTATTTTCATAAATCATAAAAAATCCAAATTTATTTTTTTTATTTTTTATTTGTGCCTATATATTTTATTTTTTCCATAAAACAAAAGACTAAAAAATATTTTCTTAAAACAAATTATTTTCTTTTTTTTAATAATTAATTTTTAGACTTAGGATAAATTAATATATTATTTTATTTTTTAGTTAAAATCAATTTAGAATTTAGTTTATTTTTATAATTAATCTTCATTTTATTTTCATTAATTTAAAACCTTTTTCATAAAAAAACCTAAAAATCCTTTTCAAATTAATTTCTTTTCTTAATTAGTTTAATTTAATTAATCTTTTTCTTTAATTAGGTCAAGACAAAAAAAAAAACCTTCCATAAAAACAACAAAAATCATTTCCTTTCCATTTATATTCTTGCATTTTATTTTCAATTTTGTATGATATTCAATATGGTTGTAATAGATAACTAAGTTTTATTTTCTTGCAATCCTCATTTGTAATTTGTACACCCCCTCCCACAAGTATTGTAATAGCGTAGTAATTTTAAATTCCGCAATTTATCGCTTTATATGCAAATGCTAGTAATTAGGGTTTTGTATGGAAAGACTAAAACCAATCAATTAGAAAACCCTAATCAAAGATAAATCAAGCATGAAAATCAATACACTTGTACACAAGCACCCCTAGGGTAAAATCCACTTGGTTGCCTTACAAAATGGCCATGTTATGCATGTGAGGTATCTTAGTAAAAACAAACAAAATACAAGATCATAGTCCCTCGATGACGTTATCAAAAGTTTCCTTTCAAAATGATCTTAGTCCCTTAGGAAAAATGCTAAGATACCTTGAAACATTTCTAATCATGGTTATACGATGACCCACGCCCGTCCCGCTTACATCCAAAGATAGGGTTACTTACCAAATCAATGGTAAGATAACAATGTCAAAGGAGAAAGGAAGTGAACATGAAAGACTTTTGAGTAGGTAGATTATTCCTAGTTACTTGCTCAATTTCAAAACAAAAACATCCTTGCTATTTTCAAAACAAACACCCACACTTTCAAAAACATCTCATTTGCCGGTACGGCATCCCCAAAAGGATCATCACCGACAACGGTACAAACCTTAACAACACTATGATCACCGCTTTGTGCGAGCAGTTCCAGATTCAACATCACAATTCATCTCCCTATCGGCCAAAGATGAACGATGTTGTCGAAGCTGCGAACAAAAATATCAAGAAGATCATACAAAAGATGACACTCACCTACAAGGACAGGAATGAGATGTTACCGTTTGCTCTCCACGGGTACCGTACCACAGCGCGTACGTCAACTGGGGCAACACCCTATTCTTTGGTATACTGCATGGAAGCTGTTTTGCCTATTGAGGTTCAGATTCCCTCCTTGAGAATCATGAAGGATGCTGGTTTGAGTGAAGACGATTGGATTCAGACCCGGCTTGATCAACTTAACTTGATTGATGAAAAGCGACTTACTGCTGTTTGCCATGGTCAGGCGTATCAGAAACGAATGATCAAGGCTTTCAACAAGAAAGTCAGGCGCCAGGTATATCAAGTCGGGGATCTTGTAATCAAGTGGATCATCTTGCCGCAAAGTGGTCCCAGGGGCAAATGGACTCCTACTTATGAAGGACCATTTGTGATCAAGAACATCTTTTCTGGTGGGGAAATGATATTAACCACCATGGACGGCGACGATCTGCCGCACCCTGCGAACGCAGACATAATCAAAAGATACTACGCATAAAAGACCCGCTAGGTTGACACACCTAGGCAAAAAAAAAGGGCATCCCGGTGAATCGAAAACCCAAAAGGGCGGTTCAGGAAAAAGTTAGGGATAAATGAAAAAAATCTATACACCCGGCAAGTTGAAAACACGAAAGGGCGACTTGGGCAAAAAAGGGTTTCCCGGTGGATCGAAAACCCGAAAGGGAGGTCCAGGCAAAAGTTAGGGAATTAAAGCGTATGACTATGTCTCATCAGATCACTTTAAGGACAATCTCTTCACAGACAAGCTTCGGGCTTCTGATCAACTCAATCATCTTCGGACGAAGCAATGAATGGGCAAGATATTCAGAGTTACGAAGGCTATAGCAGAATGGGAACCCCATGGAATTTTCACACATAGTCATCTTTCTTTGTATAAATTTTTCTCATTTTTTATGACAACATTCTCTTACTAGGATGTCTGTCTCCTTTGTACAAAATACTTACACAAAGTTAATACAAAGATACTTCAAAGTGCAAAAAATTATTTATCTTTTCTTTTTACACTTGTGTTTTATTTGAAAACGTCCAATGATTTATTAAATGAGCATATGCATTTGAATATAATCATTGTATACAAATAAACGAAATGGGAAAAAATAATTATTGACATGATGAAGGTATAGGAAAACGTCTTTAGGCTATTCCAAGAGAAATCCCCTGCAGTACATCATCTAGATCCCCAGTGGAGCTAAAACCTTGAAATACATATCCCCAGCGGAGTTAGATTTCAAAATCCCCGTCAAGAGTTAAAACTTCAAACTCCCAATCCATAGCGGAGTAAAAACTTTGAACTACAGACCCTCGGCAAAGATGAAACCTTTTTCCCCAGTCAAGTCAAGACTATCAATCCCCAGCGGAAACCATCCAGTTTTCCCCAAATTCCCCAGCAAGTTGTCTTAAAATCTGAGAATCAACCAGATAACAGTTAACTTTTGCTTTATCCCCAACCTAGGATAATTCCCCAGTAGATTGGCATACAACCCAAGCTTCTGATATCCCCAACAGAATGAAGATTCTCATTCTTGACTTCCCAGTAGATTGGCATACAACCCAAACTCCTGAACTTTTTCCAAACAGGAATAAGATTTTTCCCCAGGGTCTTGAACTTACTCTCCAAGCAGGATATCTACTTCCCAGAAGTATAGTTACTCCCCAGAGTTTTTCATCCCCTGGCAGAATGAAGATTATCATTCTCATTTCCCCAGTAAAGTTGCTATAGCCTTCTTTACTCCCCAGCCTGAATTTGTCAGAATTTTCAATCCCATGCAGATCGAAGATTCTCATTCTTGATTCCTCAGCATGAAGTCCCCAAGGATTCAAATTACCCTAGCAGAATGAAGATTCTCATTCTCAGTTCCCCGCAGAAGCCATCAGAGCCTTCCTTATTCTCCAAAAGATCAAGGTTTTCCTTTGTTTGATCCCCGGTAGAGATCGCCAGAGTTTTCCTTATTCCCCAACCAAGTAAGGAATCCCTTTGTGTAATCCCCAGCCATAGTCATCAAAGTTCTCGGGATTCCCCAAGCAGGTTTCTCAAACAACACTTGGCATTATTCTCCCAAGCTGAATGTTTATCATCCTCCAACTCCAAAGACTTGAAGGATTCCTATATCCCCAGGAAAGTCATGAAGGATTCTCACATCCCCACAAAATTTATCAAAGATTTTGAATCTCCAGCAGCGGTCGAGGATTTATTTTCCTCGACAGCAGTCAAGGATTTTATTATCTCCAGCTATCAAGGATTTATTTTCCTCAGCAATACAACAAATCAACTTACATGCGCATACATTACATTCATATATCATAAACATTGATAGAACACATTTATTGCATCATACATTACATGCAACATAACTTTGTGTTTCAGCTAACATTTTACCCTTTTCAGGATAAGATTAAAAGCTATCTTTAACAAATATTCAAAGATTTCAGATACAGTACGGATACACTCCAAACACGGAAGTCATTCTATCGCTCATTCAAATATCTTATTCAGATACAGTATGGATACACCCCAGACACGGAGGTCATTATATTACTCATTCAGAATTTCAAGTCAAGATACAGTACAGATACGCTCCAGACACGGATGCCATTCTGTCACTCATTCAGACTTCAACAATCAGATACAGATTAGATACGCTCCAGACACGGAAGCCATTCTATTTCTCATTCAGATTCAACTAACAGTTTCAAGTTCAGATACACTCCAGACACGGAAGTCATTCTGACACTTATTCAGATCCCAGTTACAGTTCAGATACACTTCAGACACGGAAGTCATTCTGCTACTCATACAGATCTCAACTTTAGATACAGTCCAGATACACTCCATACAAGGTTGCCATTATGTCACTCATTTAACTTTTTCCCCAGCCCAGAGATGCTCCAGACACGGATGTCATTCTGTCGCTTATTCAGAATTAAGATTCAGATATAATACAGATACACTCCAGACACGGTTGCCATTTTGTCACTTATTCTGACTTTTTCCCCAGCTCAGATATGCTCCAGACACGGATGCCATTTTGTCACCTATTCAGATTTCAGATTCAGATACAATACAGATACACTCCAAACACGGAAGTCATTCTGCTATTCATTCAGGATCAAATACAGTTACAGCTCAGATATGCTCCAGACACGACGGCTATTCCCTTGCTCATACAGATTCAAAGTCAAGATACAGTTCAGATACATTCCAGACGCAGACATCATTCTGATACTCATTCTTCTGACTTACAACATACAATCCAACAAACATTTTTGGATGGCATCTTCAAGCCCATCTCTGACAAGATTCTGTCACCCCTCCAAATGGCATCTTTAAGCCCATTCCCTCAACTACATTTTGACGAGTGCAAATTTACGGGCACTCTAGTGTCTAATCATCTTTTACCTTCGAGTAACGAACGACTAACTCGCCAATCTAACTCTTCAGGTTCAAGAAGATTGAACAGGGACAGTTGTTGTACCCCAAAATTTGCCCTATCATTTTATCAAGTTTTTTCCCACAAGACTCTTTGGACTCCAGACAGGATTAGGGTTTGCTCAGCTCAAGACATCTCCTTGCATTATTGACCTGTAATTAGGGTTTGAGTTTGCACAGGGATTTTTGGACTTCCAATGCCTCATGTGACTTTCATGCTTCATGTTGGACCTCTAAGATTTCTCATACCAAGTTTTAAGCCTTGAATCAAATTTTTGCCCAGTCAATTGGACAATTGACCTAAAAATCAGTTGTATTGGGGAAAAAGTCAACTGTGGCCAATTTATAGTCAAACCTCATAATTTTTTATCCACATCAACATTATAGACTCATATGAACCATTTGATCAAGTTTGGACCACAACTCCTCAAGAAAATTGATCAGATCATCAAAAGGGCAAAATGGTCATTTTTAGGGTTTTGACTGTAGAAGGGTAATTTCTGATTTTTAACCTAGCCAATGGCAAACTGTGTTCAAGCATGGTTTCAAGGACTCAATGGCATCATCTTGACCTAATCATATAGTTCAAAATATCTCAAAAGCATTGGATTGACAGATGAATTTTCCAGTCAACTGATCAAAAATCAATTGTACACTGAAAAGTCAAACTTTGACTTTTTGGTCAAAATCAAGTGCCAAGGGTCATTTTTAATCAAGATGTGTCAAAACATGAAAAATTTTCATCAAGAAACCTAATTTTGGAAATTAGGGTTTAAAATGGAAAATTTTCATAACTTAGAAATTTTCTAAGTTATGAAAATTTCTTATTTTTTTCCAACTTTTCCCAACTTTTTCACCACGATGCAATTGGATTCAAAGAAAACATCCAACATGAAAGTTGTAGTCCTCCACAAAATATACAACTTAATTCACAAAGTTTTCCCAAAAGATGCTTGGATCTCAAGTTATGATTTTGTGAATAAGGGTCCATGAAACTTTTAACTTAGTGAAATTTTGCCCTAGTTTAGGCAGGATTTTGACCTATCTTCATGGAAACTTTTCACATAGTTCCAAGTGGAATCTCAAAATGAATTTCAAATATGGATTATATATCATGTTGCAAGCTTTCCAAAATGTCCAAGAACTCTCCAAGATAATTTATGGTTAGGGAGAATCGAAAGTTTGAAAATGGCAAATTATCACTTTTGGCCAAGGCATTTTGCACCATGTTACAAGTTACAAATCAGTTTGGATCATGCTTGTACTTGTTTTACAGGTTCTAATCTTTTCTAAACTCAAAAATTAAATGAAAATACAATGGTTAATGGCATTGTTTTGATCTTTGAAGTTTGTACAAAGGTTTAATCCAAAAATGGCAAAAAGGCAACATTGCAACTTTAATAAAGCATGCTTTATGTCATTTTGTTTATCTTGAGCATTGAACCCAATCTCTTGCAGCAAACAAAGTCCATGAATATCAGGAAATTGGTACCAACTATGTGCAGGCCTTGAGATAGCCTGTACAGGCTTTGGCATTGCCACTTCCTACCTTTTCTTCAAAAAACAAGCAATTGTGCAAAAAGTCCACAACTCTTCCATCTGATAAGAACAAAGCTTTGTATCATTTCAAACGACCTCAGCACATTATACCAAGCCTAAAACACGAGCTCATGGCATCTCAAACACCCTTAAGCACAGAAAACCCCATTTTCTGCCCAAACAGGGCAACCACTGCAGAACCTTGGCCAAATCTATATTCCCTCGTGCGTTTTGCTTGGAATCATTTCAAACACATTCTAAATAACACACCTAAATTGTCCAGGCCCTTACTTTGTAACTGTAACCTCGTTTGCACACTTCACCATTTTCATTTTGAAGCTTTGCAGGTTGAGTTCTACAAGGAGATTCAGGCCATTTCAAAGCAAGCTAAGCATTGGGAAAGGTCAAGGGAACTTCAAGCAAGCTCACAAGTACCTCAGGCCTCACTCAAAGCTGCTACATTGCCATATTCGAACTTGACTAAATCAGGTAATTTTCAAACTTCTATCTCCTTATTTAGGCATCATTAGGCTTAGGTTTGTGAAGCAAAAATGTAGTCCTTAAGTTGCTTGAACTGTACATATGCATAGTTCTTATTTATATTAACTGAGCTAGGAAAATTTGGATGTTGAAGTTGCTGAAAAAACTAGGTCATAAATTAGGGGCACTGAAATTCTCCCTGGTTTCTTAGAGTTAGATCAAGTTTTTTATATGGTTGGAATCGTGATTTAACAAGCTACAAGTTTCATGTTGCAAGATTTCATTTTTATGCACGTATGCAAGAGATACTGGTTGAGGAAGAAACGCGCGCAAGAAGTGTCTCAAGGTCAGGGATGAAGTGATTCTGGGCCAAGGCGCTTGGGCCTGTTTCTGTTTGCACCACCATTTTTCCTTTTTGCACCCCCTTGGCCCATTTCTTTTATTTTTTCATATTTTTTTGCATATTTCACATTTCTGACTTTTATTTATTTTTTCCTAAACATTATAAATCATAAAAATATTTTCTTTATTTTTTTTGTATTTTTTTATTTTATTTTTTGGGCATAAAATTAGTTTATTAGGTTAAATATAATTTATTTTCTTGAATAAATTTGTAAATAATACAAAAATATTATGTATTTTTATTTTTATTATTTATACACTCAAATTAATATTTTCATACAATATTTAATTTTTCAACATTTTTGTATATATTGTTATTATCTTTTCTTAAACATAAAAATGAATAAATAAATAATATAGAATATATCTCTTTTAAAAAAACCAAAAATTAGAGTTTTCACCCTTTCCAAAAATAATCATTTTATTTTCTTATTTTTAGGACATAAATAAATTCATTTTTTTACATACTTAAAAATAAATACAAAAACATTTTTTGCATATTTACATTTATTTGCATATTTAATATTTGCTTATTTATTTATTTGTACAAATAAATTCAATTGGATTGTAATAGTAAATTAGGGTTTTATTTTTGTGCAAATATCCCCTTATTCAAACTTTTACCCCCCTCCCCATAATATTGTTGTAATAGTCTTAGATTTACTTTTACGCAATTTATCGTATTATATGCATGTTAGTAAAAACTGTAAGTTCATATGCGCCTAAGAGGGGGGGTGAATTAGGTTCTTTAAAACTTTTTCTGAATTGTATGAATATTTTTGCACGAGTTTCTTTTCTTTCTTTTTCTGATAAGTGATGAAAGCAGTAAATGCGGAAAGTAAAGAACACAATGATGTATCCTGGTTCCCCTCACAGTCCGAGAGTACTCCAGTCCCCTTTCAACATGAAAGAGATTTCCTTATTGTTGGTAATTTGTACAAAGACTACCTAACAAGCCAAGAACAATCCTCTTGGACCAAGAACAATCCTCTTGGATTTTCACTAAGACCACAAAGAGAACAATCCTCCCTAAGTGTCTTTCTTGTTTCCAACAATCCTGAAAACAAGTACAATAGTTTGTTTGATTCGTATAAGAGTTTGAAAGAGCAATGTTGATCACTTGATTGATCTTTTCTATCCAATATGAAATTTAAGATGGAATACTCTTCTAAGTGCTCAAGAACAATTTTCAGAATGCATATGAAAATGATGAACAAAATATCTTGAGTATAAAGAGTATAATCAAAAGAATAGAAAGTTGTTAGTGATTGTTGTTGATTTTTGTTTTTGATTCTCTTTTATTTTTATGTGATGATTTTCAAAATTCTAAATGAAAATAATTTATAGTGTAGTAATACCTCTTCAATGAAACATAGCAATGTTTAAACCATTTTTACTAAAACAATGTATATGAAAAGATACAAAGATTGCCATGAAAAGGTGTTATCAAAGGTTGCTGGAAAAATAAAATTTTTCAAAATTTAAGGCACAACAACTGATTGCACCAAAGCAACAATCGATTGCAGCACAACAACATTTAAAAAATTTGTAAAATATAACTAGGACAACCGATTGTCATTGAGGAGCAATCGGTTGCTCTAAAGCCAACGTTCAAAAAATTTGAAAATAAAACACATGACAATCGATTGCTGCTAGACGACAACCGATTGTATGTCAAACAGAAGCAAAAGTTTCTTAGATGCAACCGATTGTCGTTGTATGACAATCGATTGCTTGTGTACAAAAATTGAAAAAAAATTATTTTCAAAGATTTCAAACAATTTAAAATATCCTTCTTTAATCATACATGGTATATACTCAAAATATTATTTTAATAAAGTAAATGCATGATTAAAAATAGTTTTGAGCACTAAGAGCATAAGATCCAAAATTTCATATACCTTAAGCGATAAGTCTTGAAATGTTGATCTTGATCAATGAATCTTTGCTTGAGATAAACTTTTATCTTGATCCATTCATTTTTGTATGCTAGCTTGTCTTCATCAAAACACTTGGAAAGCTTGATTTCACAGTCTCCCCCTTTTTGATGATGACAACCATTGCTTGAAGTTTGGAGTGCA
The DNA here is from genome assembly GCA_948472305.1 of Vicia faba. Lineage (NCBI taxonomy): Eukaryota > Viridiplantae > Streptophyta > Magnoliopsida > Fabales > Fabaceae > Vicia > Vicia faba. The sequence continues at coordinate 560,245,705 of OX451737.1, forward strand.
TCTTGGTTTTCTCTAATCAAGTTGTTTAAAAACTCCCCCTAAATCAAAGACTCCCACATGATCTATTGCTTGAGAGTTTTGAAGATTGCTTGCTTTCTGCAATTTGGGTTAGAGAAACACAAAAGAAACTACAAAGTCTTCTCCCCCTTTGTCATTAGCAAAAAGGAATGGGAAAGAAGATCATAAAATTTTGCACATAGAAACAACATAGCATAAATAAAGTTTGCATACATAGACATAACAGAAATAAAGTGCACAAAATGAAAAGGATCACAATACACGAAGTTTCTTAAACGAAACTAGAAAAACGACATAAAACATAAGATCATAAAGTACTAAAAACATAAGAACTTAAAAACTAATCATCCATGCCTTCAACAAAGTCTTCATCATCTTGATTTTCACCATCATTGCCTTCATTGGTTTGAGGTTGAATGAAAGGGTAATGATAAGGTTGAGCTTCATAAGGAGGGACATTGGTATGGGCATAGAGATAAGAAAATTGATTATTCATGTATTGAAGATAGTCAAAAACTTGATTGTAAGAGTTTTCCATTGGTTGTGAAGGTTGGTTTTGAAGTGGTTATTCTTGTGGAGGTTGGTTTTGTGGAGGAGTATGAATGTATGTGATGGTTCTATTAATCGGATCAAATTTGACGCCTGTTTTGGTATTACATACTTTCTTCGGAGTGATTTCATGTTTGGGGTCAGACATAGGCACCATGTGTTCACCAGACAAGGGAACATTGAACTTCTCAAAAACAAGGGTAAGCCAGGAGCCATAGGGCAAAGCAGAAGCATTTTCATTATGTAGTGCCATATGATGTAGAATCACATAAGACCAGTTGATTTGAATCCCATTCTTCATCGCATACAAAATCTGCATCTCACAATCATTGACATTGGAAATATTTGAGAACTTTGGCATAACCACATACGCCAAAAAGTAGTGGATGAAACAATTATCAATAGTGAGAATTCCTGCAGACCAAGAGTTCCTCTCCGGAGATCCACCGATAAGTCTTTGCCTTTTCTGAATAAAATCACGCTCTGGAATTCTTGCAATTCCATAGTAGAAGTCTCTTTTGTTGTAGCCAGGAAGATTTGCATTTGGGAGAAGTTTAATGCAAGCACCATCATTTGGAATACCCAAAGCATCACCAAAATTCTGCACTGTGAGATCTATAGGAACCCCTTTGACATTTGAAATCATGAAACCTTTAAAAATGGTTAGATTGCTATAGAAAATTCTAACCAAAGTGGGGTAAATGGGTCCATTAACACCAATCAACTTGTATATCCCTTGAGATCTAAATAATGCTGGAAAACTAAAGCATTCGGAATAAAAGTTGTCAAGATTACCGAACCTTGGTAGAAGAACCGTCATCCTCTGAAAGTGAGACACAAATCTTTCCCTTTGGCTTCTTGATGGAATGATTCTTGAGATATCATCACCTTGAGATGAGGAAGAAGATTTTCCCTTTCCTTTCTTTGATGTTGACATGGTGGGAGATGAGAGAATTGGAAGGGGAAAGGGTATTTGGTGTTTGTAGGGTTTCTTGAGATAAAAGAGGATATATGAGGTTTAGGTTTTGGTTGAGCTTTTATAGAGAGATAAGGCATTCAATGGTTAGGTAAGGCATTCAATGGTTAGTCAAAAACAATAAAGACTTGTAGCACAGAGATTCTTGAGTGTGTAAGTATCCAAAAAAATTTGTCATAGGAAAGGACTATGCATTTAAAAGTTGTTGACCAAACACTTAAAACATTCAAAAAGAGAATAAGAATCTTTGTACAAAATAAATATTAGTAATGGCAATGGAAGAGAAATGAATAAAAAAGAGTGTAACTGGAAAAAAAATGGAAAAAAAATTCAAAAATTTGAACTGTGCAATCGATTGTCGTTTGGTGACAACCGATTGCATCCTTTGTAAAATGCAAACAGAGGCGAAAATATTGAAGAAGCAACCGGTTTTCGTGGAGTGACAACCGATTTTCATGAAGACAGAATCTAAAAATTTTTAGATACAACCGATTGTCGCTCTATGACAACCGATTGTCATTAGTGAAAAAGTGAAAAATACTTAATTTTTGGGGATTTCATGGTCATATATCAAAAATTTAGTAATAAAAACATGGATTAAGATATATTACCATAAAGTTAAGATTAAGATCATAGCCATGTACCTTAATTAGATAATGTCATTTTCGTCCAAGATACCTAGCTCTCTTCGGATCTTGAAAAATGGTTCTCTTGCCAATGGTTTAGTGAAAATATATGCTAGTTGATTATGCGTATCCACGAAGGTGACTTTGACATCTCCTTGAAGTACATGATCACGAAGAAAGTGATGTCGAATGTCGATATGCTTTGTTCTAGAATGCATCACAGGATTTTTTGTAATGTTGATTGCACTTGTTTTGTCGCAACAGAGTGGAATGCATCCAAGGTCGAGTCTGTAGTCACGGAGTTGTTGCTTGAGCCATAGAATTTGCGCACAGCAACTACCCGCTGCAATATATTCCGCCTCGGTCGTACTAAGAGCCACACAAGCTTGTTTCTTGCATGCCCAAGAGACTAATGCATTTCCCAAAATGTGACAAGTGCCACTTGTGCTTTTTCTATCTGTTTTACATCCTGCATAATCAGCGTCAGAATAACCAATTAAATTGCATATATTACCTTTTGGGTACCATAGGCCGACATTGGTTGTTCCTTTGAGATATTTCATGATTCTTTTTACCGCCATAAGGTGAGATTCTTTCGGGTTTTCTTGAAATCGTGCACACAGAAATACACTAAACATGATGTCAAGACGACTTGCCGTCAAGTATAGTAATGATCCAATCATGCCTCGATATTTAGTAATATCAATGGAAATACCAGATTCAGCTTGATCAACATAAGTATCGGAGCCCATTGGTGTGTGCATTGATTTGCAATTTTCCATATCAAACTTTTTCAAAAGTTCCTTGTAATATTTTGATTGATTGATGAAGATACCATCTTTCAGTTGCTTAATTTGCAATCCAAGGAAATAGTTCATCTTGCCCATCATAGACATCTCAAATTCTCCTTGCATCATCAACGAGAATTCTTCACACAACTCTTTGTTAGTTGAACCAAATATAATATCATCGACATAGACTTGTACTAATAAGGTGTTACCTTTGATCTTCTTTATGAACAAAGTCTTATCTACTTTACCTTTCTCGAAACCTTTTTCGCATAAGAAAGTACTGAGTTTGTCATACCATGCTCTAGGTGCTTGTTTTAAGCCATAAAGAGCTTTTCTCAACTTAAAGACATGTGAAGGATTCTTGAAGTCTTCAAAGCCCGGGGGTTGTTTGACATAGACTTCTTCATTGATGTAGCCATTTAAGAATGCGCTTTTGACATCCATTTGGTAAAGCTGAAAATTCAATGAACAAGCGTAAGCAAGTAAAACACGGATAGCTTCTAACCTTGCAACCGGAGCGAAAGTTTCTTCAAAGTCAATTCCCTCTTCTTGGTTGTATCCTTGGGCTACCAATCTTGCTTTATTTCGGACAATTATATCGTTCTCATCAAGCTTGTTTTTGAACACCCATCTTGTACATATGATGTGTTTGTCACTTGGTCTCGGAACAAGTTCCCAAACTTGATTTCTCTCGAACTGATTTAATTCTTCTAGCATAGCAATTATCCATTGGTCGTCTCCTAATGCGTCGTCGACTTTGGAAGGTTCGATTTGAGAAACGAACGCCATGTTCAAGCAAGCATCTTTGAGGTTCAATCTTGTTGAAACGCCTTGACTGATGTCACCGATGATTTTATCAATAGGGTGATCTCTATGGGTTCTCCATTCCTTAGGTAGATCATTGACATTTGATTCTTCCGGAATGTGTTTTTCTTGTTGTTCCAATTGATTCTCATTGTTGGTCTTGGAGCCATCTTCTTGAGGAATATCTAGAATCTCATCATCATTATTTAAAACAATAGTATCCTCCTCAGAGGGGTTAGATTCATCAAATGACACATGCATAGATTCCTCAATAGTTAAAGTTATTTTATTGTATATACGATAAGCTTTACTAGATAATGAGTAACCAAGAAAAATACCTTCATCTGATTTTTCATCAAACTTACCAAGGTTGTCTTTGTCGTTGTTAAGGACAAAACATTTGCAACCAAAGACATGAAAAATGAAATATTTGGTTTCCTTCCTCGAAAGAGTTCATACGGAGTCTTCTTTAAGATAGGTCGGATATTAACTCTATTGCTTACAAAGCATGTCGTGCTTACAGCATCCGCCCAAAAGTATTTTGGAAGGTTTGAATCAGTGAGCATTGTCCTTGCAAGTTCAATAAGAGACCTATTCTTTCTTTCTACAACTCCATTCTGTTGAGGAGTCCTTGGTGCTGAGAAATTATGTGATATTCCATGTTCTTCACAGAAATCTTCAAAGGAGGAATTCTGGAATTCTCCACCATGGTCGCTTCTTATGGAGGCAATAGATAGTGACTTCTCATTTTGAATTTGCTTTGCATATTTCTTGAATGCCTTGAATGCATCATTTTTCTGCACTAAAAAGAGTGTTCAAGTATATCTAGAAAAGTCATCAACGATAACTAGAGCGTATACATTACCTCCGAAACTTCTTGTTCTTGAAGGGCCAAACAAGTCCATATGGAGAAATTGTAGTGGCCTAGTAGTGGACACCACATTCTTGGATTTGAAAGTTGATTTTGTTTGCTTTCCCTTTTGACATGCATTGCAAAGCCTATCTTTGATGAACTTTATCTTAGGCAGCCCAACAACAAGGTCATGCTTAATCAATTTGTTTAAATGTTCCATATGAATATGAGCGATTCTTTTGTGCCATAGCCATGAGTCGTTGTTGTTTGCCATGAGACATTTAACCTTCAAAGACAAATCGTTAAGGGAAATCATAAAAATATTATTTACTCTTTTACCTTTAAGTTTATCCTCATGTGTGACTTCATCTTCTATCAAACATTCATCTTTAATGAACTTGATCTTTAAGCCTTTGTCACATAGTTGGCTAATACTTAGAAGATTGTGCTTTAGTCCTTCGACATAAAGAACATCTTCAATTGATGTGAAAGGTGGACCACCAACTTTGCCTATGCCAAGAATCTTTCCTTTGTTGTTATCTCCATACGTCACATAACCCTTGGCCTTAAGCGTTAGATGTGAAAATTTGTCGATATCTCCCGTCATATGCTTGGAACAACCACTATCGAGATACCATAGATTTGAAGTGGTCGTCAAGCTTACCTATAAAACAAGATTAGGTTTTGTTAGGTACCCAGGTTGCTTTGGGTCCTTCATAATTATTTCCTTTCTTAACCCACACATAATGCCCATTTGCCATGCCAAAGTTTATAACATAACAAGCATTAGGTGTGTGTCCTCGAATACCACAATAAAAACAAGTAGGTTCAAATTTACTTCTATATCTAGAAGGATAAGATTTCTTCTTAGAGGGTATTTTCTTTTTAGGGTAGTGATGAACTATTTTGGGAGTGATTTATTTCTCTTGGGTTGGTTGGTCTCTAGCCTTGACAAAGATGGTTTTGTTGGTACTTGGTTTTGAAAATTTTGAATATCCAAGACCACTTTTGTCATTTGAGTATCTTTGTTGGCTAAGAACACCTTCCAATCCAATTTGTCCTTTTTCATACCTTTCAATAATCCTTTTCAATTGGACAATTTGGAAAGAGAGATATTCACACTTTGTGCATACAAAATTCTGTTTTTCATCACTAACTTTTTGCTTTTCATATTTGAGATCTTTTTCAATAGATCCACATTTTTCTTCCAATGATGCAATTTGTTTCTTTTGTGATGAGATAGTTTTGTACATAATTTTGCATTCATTTAACAGTTCATTTATAGCACCTTGTGCATCACTATCAAAAAGAGAGAATACGTTACTAACCTCATCATCTTCGCTTTCGGAGTGGTGTGAGGCCATTAATGCAAGATTGGCACTTTCGTCGCTATCGGAGTCGGATGACGAACTCAGTTCAACATATTCCCATGCAACATATGCTTTCTTATCTTTTGATTCCTTCTTGCCTTTCTAGCCACTTTTCTTAGAAAGTTTTGGACAGTCCGGTTTGATGTGACCTTGTTTACCACATTCATAACAAGTAACTTCTTGTGTTGATGAGGATCCTTCCTTCTTCTTGAAGTGTTTCTTCTTCTTTGAGTGCGAGAAGGCTTTGTCATTTTTAGCAAAGAATTTTCCAAGTCTTCTAATGAGAAGCATGAAGTTTTCATCTTCATCAGGATTATCTTTCTTTTCGTCTTCCTTGGAGTCAATCTTTAAGGCAATGTTCTTAGACTTCTTTTCTTGATTTTCATGCTTTTCCAATCTACCAAGTTCTGTCTCGTATTCTTGAAGTTTTCCGAACAAGGTTGCGGATGTCATAGTAAAGAGACTCTTCTTTTCTGAGATTGCAGTTACCTTTGGTTGCCATTCTCTAGTCAAGGATCTGAGCACTTTTAGGTTTAATTCATCATTAGTCAATGTTTTGCCAAGTGCCCTTAGATGATTTGTTAGATGCACAAATCACTTTTGTAAATCAAGAATGGATTCTCCGGGTTGCATGCGGAACAATTCATATTCTTGACTTAACGTATCAAGTCTCGATCTCTTAACTTCAGTTGTTCCTTCATGTGTTTCAACCAGTGTATCCCAAATCTCTTTTTCCGTTGTACATGCTAAGATACGGAAGAATTCATCCATACTAAGTGCGTTTTGAAGGAGGTTTATTTCCTTTTTGTCCTACAAGACCTTTTTCTTATCATCATCCCATACAGTTTTAGGTTTTGATGAACCAACTCCGTTTACAACAGTTACCAGAACAAAAGGACCATTTTGGACAGCATCCCATATTTCTTCTCCTTGTGCTTCTAGATGAGCCTTCATACGGATCTTCCAGAAATCAAAATATTCACCACGGAATAGAGGAGGCTTGTTGCTACTGCCACCATCTCTGAACACAGAATTGTTGTTTGCGGAAGCCATTCTGGATCTAGTAGGAACAGGTTACCTATAACCTGCTCTGATGCCAATTGTAAGTTCAGATGCGCCTAAGAGGGGGGGGGGGGGTGAATTAGGTTCTTTAAAACTTTTTCTGAATTGTATGAATATTTTTGCACGAGTTTCTTTTCTATCTTTTTCTGATAAGTGATGAAAGCAGTAAATGCGGAAAGTAAAGAACACAATGATGTATCCTGGTTCCCCTCACAGTTCGAGAGTACTCCAGTCCCCTTTCAACATGAAAGAGATTTCCTTATTGTTGGTAATTTGTACAAAGACTACCTAACAAGCCAAGAACAATCCTCTTGGATTTTCACTAAGACCACAAAGAGAACAATCCTCCCTAAGTGTCTTTCTTGTTTCCAACAATCCTGAAAACAAGTACAATAGTTTGTTTGATTCGTATAAGAGTTTGAAAGAGCAATGTTGATCACTTGATTGATCTTTTCTATCCAATATGAAATTTAAGATGGAATACTCTTCTAAGTGCTCAAGAACAATTTTCAGAATGCATATGAAAATGATGAACAAAATATCTTGAGTATAAAGAGTATAATCAAAAGAATAGAAAGTTATTAATGATTGTTGTTGATTTTTGTTTTTGATTCTTTTTTATTTTTATATGATGATTTTCAAAATTCTAAATGAAAATAATTTATAGTGTAGTAATACCTCTTCAATGAAACATAGTAATGTTTAAACCATTTTTACTAAAACAATGTATATGAAAAGATACAAAGATTGCCATGAAAAGGTGTTACCAAAGGTTGCTGGAAAAATAAAATTTTTCAAAATTTAAGGCACAACAACCAATTGCACCAAAGCAACAATCGATTGCAGCACAGCAACGTTTAAAAATTTGTAAAATATAACTAGGACAACCGATTGTCATTGAGGAGCAATCGGTTGCTCTAAAGCCAACATTCAAAAAATTTGAAAATAAAACACATGACAATCGATTGCTGCTAGACGACAACCGATTGTATGTCAAACAGAAGCAAAAGTTTCTTAGATGCAACCGATTGTCATTGTATGACAATCGATTGCTTGTGTACAAAAATTGAAAAAACATTATTTTCAAAGATTTCAAACAATTTAAAATATCCTTCTTTAATCATACATAGTATATACTCAAAATATTATTTTAATAAAGTAAATGCATGTTTAAAAATAGTTTTGAGCACTAAGAGCATAAGATCCAAAATTTCATATACCTTAAGCCATAAGTCCTGAAATGTTAATCTTGATCAATGAATCTTTGCTTGAGATAAACTTCTATCTTGATCCATTCATTTTTGCATGCTAGCTTGTCTTCACCAAAACACTTGGGAAGCTTGATTTCACAAAAACTAGGGTTTGTATGCAAAGACAAAAATCAAAACAAATAGCATGACTAAACACAAGACAAAAATGCATGAGAAATGACAACACCTTGCACACAAGCACCCCTAGGGTTTTATCCACTTTGTTGCTTTAAAATGGTCATGGTATGCATGCTAGGTATCTTGGCAAAACATAACAAAACAAAAAGATCATAGTCCCTCGATGATGCTATCTTGGTTGCCTAAACAAAAATGATCAAGTCCCTCAAAACCTTGCTAAGACATTTGGCACCATTGTTATCATGGTCATACGATGACCCACGCCTGTCCCGTTTAACATCCAAAGACAAGGTTGTTTGCCAAATACAATGGTAAAATAACAATGTCAAAGGGTTAAAAATGTACAAGAAAGACTTTTGTGTAGGGTAGACAACTCTTAGTTACTTGATCTCTTGCAAACATCCTTGCTAATTTCAAAAAAAAACACACACAATTTCAAAACAAATTCCCAACAAACTTTCAAACATTGAAACATTTTTCAAAACACAAACATCTTTGTATACATTCTTCAAACAAGAATCATTACAAAGATTGCCACAACGATGGCCTCTTTTCAAAATACTTTCAAAACCACACATAGCACCATTTCTAACAATTGAAAAAGCAAAGCAAGTGATCTAAACAAGTAACTAAGAGCCCATGGAAAACCATGGATTAAAAGGGTTCTAGCACCTTCCCTTTTCATAATCTACCCCCCGAACCCAAGAAAACATCTCAAAGGTCTTTCCTGTGCTTTTTGACCTTTCCTTTGGATAAAATAAAAAGTCGGTGGCGACTCTTGCTAAACCGAAACATTTGTGAACACAAACGCAAAACCTCAAGTGAGTTCTCCCACCGTATCACAACCTGCAATTCCTCAATTATAGCTTGAGTCTCTATAGATAGCGATTCCATCAACGAGAACATCTATGCTTCTTCTTGCATCAACTTCCTCAACTGTCTAGCAGACAACAAACTATCTTCCTCTTCTTCAGGAGTAGAAAACCTCACAGACTTGTCATAACAGTTAATATGAGCATATTTATGCTCTAACCAGTTCATACCCAAAATCATATCCAACCCTCTTAAAGGTAAACAAACCAAATCAACAGCAAAGTCTCTGTCGAAGATCGACAAGGGACACTTCAAACACATAAAAGAAGTAGTCACCGACCCCTTGGCTGGAGTGTCGACGACCATTTCTCCATTCATAGAAGACAACATAAGACCCAATCTTTCAACACAATCAGCAGCAATAAAGCAACGAGTAGCACCGGTATCAATAATAGTGATTAAAGGAGTACTATTAATGAAACATTTACCTCTGATGAGTATGCCCTTAACAACTGTCTGATCCTACCCCAAAGCGAACACATTTCCACTTGTCTGCGCCCTCTTTGTTTTCTGACACTGACTACCAATGTGCCCTTCTTCACTACAATTGAAACAAATCACATCCTTATGGTTGCACTGAGATATAACATGTTCGTTCTTACCACAACAGAAACACCTCTTTACTTCAGCAGTACACACATTACTCTTATGCCCAGGTTTCCCACATTTAAAACAAACCACATCAGCAGGAGCATCTCCCCCACTAGTCCTCAGACCCTGAGCATCTTTCTGTTTACCTTTACCAGCTGGGGTATCATAATCCTTACTACGATTCTGTTGGTACTTACCCCTCTTCTCACTGATAATCTTGTAATGAGCATTATTATCCTCTTCATAAATTCTGCAACTATCAACCAAATCAGCAAAGACACGGATCTTCTGGTATCCAACTTCCTTCTTGATCTCTAGGCACAACCCGCTCTCAAACTTAATACACTTCGAAAACTTAGCATCTACCTCACCGTAGTGCGGATAAAACTTAGTCAACTCAGCAAACTTTGCAGCATACTTAACAACCGACATATTCCCTTGCTTCAGCTTAAGGAACTCAATTTCCTTCTTACCACGGACGTCTTCAGGAAAGTACTTCCTCAAAAATTCCCTATGGAACACAGCCCAAGTGACATTTTCACCTACAGCTTCCAATCTCTGACAAGTCACTAGCCACCAGTCATCAGCCTCGACTGCTAGCATATAAGTATCATATCAAACCTTCTGCGCTGGAGTGCAGTCCATCACACGGAAGATTCTCTTAATTTATTTCAACCAATCCAATGCTCCATCAGGATCATACTTTCCCTTGAAGGTAGGCAGACTCTCTCTCTAGAAAGTCTCCAAGCTACGAGATCCAGCATTCCCGTCAGTATTCGACTGATTCTCCATCGCATGCGCCATTTCTTATAAAGCAGCAACAAGTGCATCATCATTCCTTCCAGACATCTCAACTTATCACTACAACATAAACAACCGTTAGAACTCAAATTAACAATACTCGATTGTTAGACAACTACGACTCGACGACTTGGTCAGGCGGACCAACCTATACTCTGATACCAACTTTGTAACACCCCAATTCTACCAGGCAATTACGAATGTAAATCCGAAATTTGAAATTCATGCAACTAAATCAGGATGCCACAAATTCAACTTTAAAAACACATTGCATTCATCGTGGATACATAACACTTTAAACTTCGGAAGAACCAACAGCAGAATAATTTAATCTCTGAATTCAATAACTTAAACAACTACGCAGCGGAATCATAATAACATCTTTGTCCAACAATTACAACAACTTCAAAATAATGAATACTTAGCAACAAACCAAGTAAAGTTCAACAAATGAAATAATCAATAACTAAAAGCAACAAGCGTTCATCCCCTCGAGTGTTACGTATCAGAGCAATGACATTGACTCGAACTACCGAAGGTATACTGCCTTCACTCTGGATTACCTGCATGTTACCAACGTAAGGGTAAAATTTAAACAAAAGGGGTGAGATATCTAACAATATAATAAAATGTATGATAAATAATATATTAAATTAGATCACATAACATCACCACTTCTCGTCGTATAAACAACAATAATCGCAACAGAATACCAACAATATACACATTTACTGCATCAGTACATAACTTCTTTATGCAATCATATAATGCGACTCAATACTATGCAAATGCATGTGGTACCATTGGAGCAGAACTCTCATCTCAAAATAATTGCCAATAAATAGAGGCATCAACAAGGCATAAGCCTTCATATTAATATTCGCCAATACACACCATCTTAACGAGCATCAGCTCCATCTTGAAATTCAATGTATGCGACAAAATCATGAATGGAATAACAACAACCATAATTAACGACATCTCAACACAACATCATCGTTGGCCAGAAGCCTACATCTTAATAACTGCCAATTATTAGAGGCATCTCAACATCATTCATCAACATCATTCATCAACATAATTCATCGCATAATTTATCAACATAATTTCATCAATGTAATTCATCAACATGATTTTACAGCAACTCAGCCACAACAACAATACAACGATAGATCGACAATCCCTCAACATTGGCCATAGGCCTACAACATGATATTGCCTATAATTAATTAATAATCTAAGGCTTACCTCTAGTTAACAAACCTCTACATATTATTATTCTGTAATACTACATCATTATCATTATTAATCTTACTATTATGAGCCAAGCAATAATATATAATCGTCTCATCCTCATCATTCTTCACAAAATCATCATAGCGATTTACGCGGGAAACTAACTCAAATCATAATTTGGGTAATATGATTTACTCTAATTATCCTTCATTTTAATGCTTAAGAATGAAGTTTATCATGTTAGCTATCCAACGCTTCAAACGGTACCTCAAACGGAGTCCGAAAACTCAAGTTACAGCCTTTGGAAGAATCTGTCAAAAATCAGACTACATGAGTCGACGCATAATGTTTTGAGTCGATGCGTACTGGGCTAACATGTTGCATGAGGCGATGCGTAATATTTTTGTATCGATTCATACTGAGTCTTCAACACCGCATGTATCGATGCATGCTCCTTCGTATCGACTCATCCTTAGTCCAAAAACCTGCATGTATCGATGCATGGCTTTTGAGGTCGACGAATACTGTTCTGTCATGAATATTTTCTGCGATTTCACTGTGTTTTCACTACGGTTTCCCTGCCTTGGACCCTAAAAACATCCTCTAATCATAGGTAATCATCAATTATAATCATCCTATATTTCTACATCAAATATACATCATTAGGGCATCATTACTCATCTCTAAATCATTGATCTTCATCATACAACAATATATGCATTCCAATCATAAACAAGACAACTTTTCACATCTAATCCCACATACTACTCATCATAAACCCTATTATAGAGTCAGAACCCCACCCTTACCTTGGATTGAAGGTTGCTCTATAACGTTTCCGGTTGAATTCCATTCTGCCTCTTTTCCTTCTTTTCTGCAACTTTCACGTTCTCTTTCTCTTCTTCCAACCCTTATTTCCTTCTCTTCTTACTGCTTCTTCTTTTTCCTTATTATTTCTAAAAACTAATATAATAACCCTATAATTCTTATTATGCCTTAATGGGCTTAAAACTCCTACACCCCACTTCTACTACTTCTATTCTATAAAACAAGTCCACATCAAATAATATTATCATTCTAATATTATTCCACAACTTAATAGAATAAATAAATCCAATAACAATAACAAATCAACTATCATCATAACACAACTTCACAAATATTCCAAAAATAATTTAATTAAATAATTAATTAAATTACGGGCGTTACAACTCTCCCTCACTTAGAATATTTTCGTCCTCGAAAATTTACCTTAATAAAACAACTCAGGATAGGAGTCCCGCATCTTGCTCTCCAACTCCCAAGTCATGCTTTCTCCGGAAGCTCCTAGCCAAACCACTTTAACCAAAGCAATCTATTTTCCCCTCAAAGTCTTTATTTCACGATCCGTGATCCGTACAGGCATCGTCTCCACCATAAGGTTATCCCGTACTTGTACATTATCCATATGAATCACATGAGATGGATCTGAAATATACTTTCGGAGTTGTGAAACATGAAACACATCATGCAAATTCGAAATATTAGGCGGTAACGCCACTCTATAAGCAACATTCCCCACTCTCTCCAAAATCCGATATGGTCCAATAAAATGAGAAGTGAGCTTCTTAGACTTCAATGCTCGTCCAAAACCAGTCACAGGTGTGACTCTCAAAAACAAATGGTCACCCACTCGAAATTCTAAATCTTTCCTTCGCTTGTCATGATAACTCTTCTGTCTACTTTTGGAAGCTTTCATCTTTTCTCGAATCAACTTCACCTTCTCAGTAGTCTCACGAACAAGTTCAGGTCCAAGTACTACACTTTCACCAGATTCATGCCAACATAAAGGAGTTCTACATCTTCAACCATACAACGCTTCAAAAGGTGCCATCCCAATACTAGAATAGTAATTGTTATTATAAGTGAACTCTATCAACAGAAGATAAGTATCCCATGAAACTCTCTGCTCAAGAACACATGCCCTCAACAAATCTTCCAACGATTGAATAGTCCGTTCAGTCTAACCATCTGTCTGAGGATGATACGCCGAACTCAACCTCAACTTAGAACCCAACGCTCCTTGCAAACTCTTCCAAAAATCAGAAGTAAATCTTGGATCTCTATCTGACACAATGCACAAAGGAACACCATGCAGCTTCATAATCACACTAGTGTAAATCTCAGCCAACTTCGACACTAGAAAACTGATGTTAATAGGAATAAACTGAGCCGAATTCATAAGCCTATCAACAATCACCCATATTGAATCATGTACTCTTATAGTATTAGGTAACCCCGCCACAAAGTCCATCAAAATGCTATCCCATTTCCATTCTGGAACTCCTAACGGTTACATCAACCCTGCAGGCTTCTGATGTTCAACTTTTGACTTCTGACAAGTGAAACATGCATACACAAACCGAGCCACATCACTCTTCATTCCAGGCCACCAAAATAAACCTTTCAAATCTTGATACATCTTTGTAGCTCCTGGATGAATACTCAACTTTCTTCTATGACTCTCTTCAAGTATCACTTTTATCATCTCAGCATCATCAGGAATACAAATCGGTTATGAAATCTAAACACACCTTGCACATCTAGCTTAAAATAATTATTCTCATACTGATCGATCCCAACCATCGAATCTACCAGTTTAACATCCAGCTTCTAAGATTCTCTGATACTGTCTAGAAATTCATTATTAATCTTCAACATACCTAACATAACACTCTGCAGTGTCACCTCGCAAACTAAGCTCATATCTCTGAACTGTTTAATTAATTCCAACTCTTTAACCATCATTTCCGATATATGTAAAGTCTTTCGACTCAACGCATCAGTTACCACATTCGCTTTTCCTGGATTATAATTCAAACTGAAATCATAATCCTTTACCAATTCCAACCATCTTTCTTTCCTCATACTCAACTCCTTCTGATTGAGTAAATACTTTAAGCTCTTATGGTCACTAAACACTTCAAATCTAGAACCATAAAGATAATGCCTCCAAATCTTCAACACAAAGACAACTACAGCAAGCTCTAAATCATGCGTAGGATAGTTCTTCTCATGATTCCTCAACTGTCTTGACGCATAAGCAACTACCTTATCATTTTGCATAAGCACGCCTCTTAAACCCATATTAGAAGCATCACAATATACCACAAAAGGCTCTCCTGGATTAGGTAACGTCAAAATCTGGGCCGACGTCAATCTCTTCTTCAATTCTGTAAAACTTTCTTCGCACTGAACATCCCACACAAAAGCTCTACCTTTACAAGTCAACTTAGTCAACGGGAGTGCCAACTTAGAAAAACCTTTGTTAAACCTTCTATAATAACCAGCTAATCCCAAAAAGCTTCTAATCTCAGTAGCTTACCTCGGAGTTTCCCATTGCAACACAACATCAACCTTCGATGGATCTACAGCAATGCCACTACCTGAGATCACATGACCAAGAAAACTAACTTCTTTTAACCAGAACTCACACTTGGACAGCTTTGCATTAAACTTCTTCTCTTTCAAAACTTGTAATACTACTCTTAAGTGTTCCGCATGCTCTTCTTCTGACTCAGAGTAAATCAAAATATCATCAATAAACACCACCACGAACCGATCCAAATAAGTATGAAAGATACGATTCATGTATTCCATGAATACTCCCGGTGCGTTGGTAACACTGAAAGGCATAACCGAATACTCATAATGTCCATAACGCATTCTGAAAGCCGTCTTCTGGATATCTTCATCCTTCACTTTAATCTGATGGTAACCCAACCTCAAATCAATCTTACTAAACACAAGAGCGTCCACCAATTGATCCATCAAGTCATCTATTCTTGGAAGCGGATACTTGTTCTTAATTGTCCCTTTATTCAGCTGTCTATAATCAACACAAAGCCTCATACTTCCATCTTTCTTCTTTACTAACAACACTGGAGCTCCCCACGGCAATACACTTGATCTTACAAACTACTTTTCAAGTAACTCTTCCAGTTGCTTCTTTAACTCTGACAATTCAGATGCAGACATCCTGTATGGTGCCATAGACACAGGTCTGGTAGCAGGTACAAGATCAATTGCAAATTCAACTTCCCTCTCCGGCGGTACATCAGGAATTTCATCAGGGAAAACTTCAGGAAATTCACACACCACCTGCAATTCCTCAATTATAGCTTGAGTCTCTATAGATAGCAACGCCATCAAAGAGAAAATATGTGCTTCTTCTTGCATCAACTTCCTCAACTGTCTAGCAGACAACAGACTATCTTCCTCTTCTTCAGGAGTAGAAAACCTCACAGACTTGTCATAACAGTTAATATGAACATAGTTATGCTCTAACCAGTTCATAGCCAAAATCACATCCAACCCTCTTAAAGGTAAATAAACCAAATCAATAGCAAAGTATCTGTCGAATATCGACAAGGGACACTTCAAACACATAAAAGAAGTGGTCACCGACCCCTTGGCTGGAGTGTCGACGACCATTTCTCCATACATAGAAGACAACATAAGAGCCAATCTTTCAACACAATCATCAGCAATAAAGCAATGAGTAGCACCGGTATCAATAATAGTGATTAAAGGAGTACTATTAATGAAACATGTACCTCTGATAAGTCTGCCCTCAACAGTTGTCTGATCCTCAACCAAAGCGAACATATTTCCACTTCTCTGCGCCCTCTTTGTTTTCTGACACTGACTACCAATGTTCCCTTCTTCACTACAATTGAAACAAATCACATCCTTATGCTTGCACTCAGATACAACATGTTCGTTCTTACCACAAAAGAAACACCTATTTACTTCAGCAGTACACACATTACTCTTATGCCCAGGTTTCCCACATTTAAAACAAACCACACCAGCAGGAGCTTCTCTCCCACTAGTCCTCTGACCCTAAGTAGCTTTCTCTTTACCTTTACTAGCTGGGGTATCATAAGGCTTACTATGATTCTGTTGGTACTTACCCCTCTTCTCACTGATAATCTTGTAATAAGCATTATCATCCTCTTCATAAATTCTACAACTATCAACCAAATCAGCAAAGACACGGATCTTCTGGTATCCAACTTCCTTCTTGATCTCTAGGCACAATCCGCTCTCAAACTTGATACACTTCGAAAACTTAGCATCTACCTCACCGTAGTGCGGATAAAACTTAGTCAACTCAGCAAACTTTGCAGCATACTTAACAACCGACATATTCCCTTGCTTCAGCTTAAGGAACTCAATTTCCTTCTTACCACGGACGTCTTCAAGAAAGTACTTCCTCAAAAATTCCCTACGGAACACAGCCCAAGTGACATTTTCACCTACATCTTCCAATCTCTGACAAGTCTCTAGCCACTAGTCATCAGCCTCGACTGCTAGCATATAAGTATCATATCAAACCTTCTGCGCTGGAGTGCAGTCCATCACACGGAAGATTCTCTTAATTTATTTCAACCAATCCAATGCTCCATCAGGATCATACTTTCCCTTGAAGGTAGGCAGACTCTCTCTCTGGAAAGTCGCCAAGCTACGAGATCCAGCATTCCCGTCAGTATTCGACTGATTCTCCATCGCATGCGCCATTTCTTATAAAGCAGCAGCAAGTGCATCATCATTCCTTCCAGCCATCTCAACTTATCACTACAACATAAACAACGGTTAGAACTCAAATTAACAATACTCGATTGTTAGACAACTACGACTCGACGACTTGGTCAGGCGGACCAACCTTTGCTTTGATACCAACTTTGTAACACCCCAATTTTACCCAGCAATTACGAATGTAAATCTGAGTTTTGAAATTCATGCAACTAAATCAGGATGCCATAAATTCAAATTTAAAAACACATTGCATTCATCATGGATACATAACACTTTAAACATCGGATGAACCAACAACAGAATAATTTAATCTCTGAATTCAACAACTTAAGCAACTACGCAGCGGAATCATAATAACATCTTTGTCCAACAACTACAACAACTTCTAAATAATGCATACTTAGAAACAAACGAATTAAAGTTCAACAACTGAAATAATCAATAACTAAAAGCAGCAATCATTCATCCCCCCGAGTGTTACGTATCAGAGCAATGACATTGACTCGAACTACCGAAGGTATACTGCCTTCACTCTGGATTACTTGCACGTTACCAACGTAAGGGTAACATTCCAACAGAAGGGGTGATATATCTAACAATATAATAAAATGTATGATAAATAATATATTAAATTAGATCATATAACATCACCACTTCTCGTCGTATAAACAACAATAATCGCAACAGAATACCAACAATATACACATTTACTGCATCAGTACATAACTTCTTTATGCAATCATATAATATGACTCAATACTATGCAAATGCATGTGGTACCATTGGAGCAGAACTCTCATCTCAAAATAATTTCCAATAAATAGAGGCATCAACAAGGCATAAGCCTTCATCTTAATATTCGCCAATACAGGCCATCTTAACGAGCATCAGCTCCATCTTGAAATTCAATGTATACGACACAATCATGAATAGAATAACAACAACCATAATTAACGACATCTCAACACAACATCATCGTTAGCCAGAAGCCTACATCTTAATAGCTGCCAATTATTAGAGGCATCTCAACATCATTCATCAACATCATTCATCAACATAATTCATCGCATAATTTATCAACATAATTTCATCAATGTAATTCATCAACATAATTTTATAGCAACTCAGCCACAACAACAATAGAACGATAGATCGACAATCCTTCAACATTCGCCATAGGCCTACAACATGATATTGCCTATAATTAATTAATAATCTAAGGCTTACCTCTAGTTAACAAAAATCTACATAATATTATTCTGTAATACTACATCATTATCATTATTAATCTTAATGTTATGAGCCAAACAATAATCTATAATCGTCTCATCCTCATCATTCTTCACAGAATCATCATAGCGATTTACGCGGGAAACTAACTCTAATCATAATTTGGGTAATATGATTTACTATTCTTATCCTTCATTTTAATCCTTAAGAATGAAGTTTATCATGTTAGCTATCCAACGCTTTGAACGGCACCTTAAACGGAGTCCGGAAACTCAAGTTACAGCCTTTGGAAGAATCTGTCAAAAATCAGACTACATGAGTCGATGCATAATGTTTTGAGTCGACGCGTACTGGGCTAACATGTTGCATTAGGCGATGCATAATATTTTTGTCTCGATTCATACTGAGTCTTCAACACCGCATGTATCGACACATACTCCTTCATATCGACTCATCCTGAGTCCAAAAACCTGCATGTATCGATGCATGGCTTTTGAGATCGACGAATACTGTTCTGTCCTGAATATTTTCTGTGATTTCACTGTGTTTTCACTATGGTTTCCCTGCCTTGGGCCCTAAAAACATCCTCTAATCATAGGTAATCATCAATTATAATCATCCTATATTTCTACATCAAATATACAGCATTAGGGCATCATTACTCATCTATAAATCATTGATCTTCATCATACAACAATATATGCATTCCAATCATAAACAAGACAACTTTTCACATCTAATCCCACATACTACTCATCATAAACCCTATTATAGAGTCAGAACCCCACCCTTACCTTGGATTGAAGGTTGCTCTATAACGTTTCCGGTTGAATTCCATTCTGCCTCTTTTCCTTCTTTTCTGCAACTTTCACGTTCTCTTTTTCTTCTTCCAACCCTTATTTCCTTCTCTTCTTACTGCTTCTTCTTTTTCCTTATTATTTCTAAAAACTAATATAATAACCCTATAATTCTTATTATGCCTTAATGGGCTTAAAACTCCTACACCCCACTTCTACTTCTTCTATTCTATAAAACAAGCCCACATCAAATAATATTATCATTCTAATATTATTCCACAACTTAATAGAATAAATAAATCCAATAACAATAACACATCAACTATCATCATAACACAACTTCACAAATATTCCAAAAATAATTTAATTAAATAATTAATTAAATTACGGGCGTTACAACTCTCCCTCACTTAGAATATTTTCGTCCTCGAAAATTTACCTTAATCAAACAACTCAGGATAGGAGTCCCGCATCTTGCTTTCCAACTCCCAAGTCATGCTTTCTCCGGCAGCTCCTAGCCAAACCACTTTAACCAAAGCAATCTCTTTTCCCCTCAAAGTCTTTATTTCACGAACCGCGTTCCGTACAGGCATCGTCTCCACCGTAAGGTTATCCCGTACAACCAAGTTGAAGAAGTGAAAAACACAAGAAGGGGGGGGGGGGGGGGGGGTTGAATTGTAAAACTGAAAATCAATTGCAATGAACACAATATTTTTATCCTGGTTCGTTTGATCTCAAACTACTCCAGTCCACCCGTCAAGGTGATTTCGCCTCTCTCCAACGAGGTCTTAATCCACTATATTCAACTGAATATTACAAACTGCTTTAACAACTGCTAAAGCCTTCTTGAAGCAAACCACAACCCGGTTTGTCAAGGAAACACTTTCTTACAAGGAAGAGAAATCTAGGTGTGTGAATGTTTTCTACAAAACTGTATCACAACTGTGATATTACACAACTTAAGCTTATTGAAACTAGATTGCTAAAGATAATTGAGTAAGGAATTATGGAGCTTTTTAGCAAACTGAGAATGAGAATATGATGAGTAGCTTTTAGGCGTGTAATATGATGTAGAGCATTAGCCAATTCAATCTTCATTGTCTTGTTTATATAGCACTGAATTTGTTGAACGTTGGAGCAATAATCTTGATTCAATGCCAATAACAAAATTTCCTTATTAAGCAGATCTTGTCTGGAATGATGCCATTGGTAATAATTCGCTTTGAATGCACAGTACCGTTGCTACTTAAAGCGTGTTCTGGCTTTGGCTCATTCTGACTCTGCTTAAGTGCTGATGAACTGTTGTTGTCTTTATCAGAGTGTTGAGCGCAGTTCTGTTCATCAAGCTTCAGCATACGCGTGAATTGTTCTTCTGATTCTGGTATTCTGATATAGCATCTTCTGATGCTGACGTTGATAACCAATATTCTGATGCTGATTAAGATGTACTTTTGCTGATACCTATCAGAGTTTCTGCAAAACAGAAGGTAATATTTTAGGTAGCAAATAGTTCTTATATGAATCACATAATTAATATATCCTTTCATTTTGTTATCATCAAAACTTAAACTTAGGGTAGTAGATTCAAACTTTGTTCTAACAATCTCCCCCTTTTTGATGATGACAAAAACTAGATATTTTTAATTGAAAATAACGTGAAAAAGTATCAGAGATAACTAAATGATAGGATGTATCAGA
Organism: Vicia faba; assembly: GCA_948472305.1. Lineage (NCBI taxonomy): Eukaryota > Viridiplantae > Streptophyta > Magnoliopsida > Fabales > Fabaceae > Vicia > Vicia faba. The sequence goes on from OX451737.1 coordinate 560,266,948, forward strand.
GTAAGAAGTTATCAAAGATAAGGGATAAAGAGATATCAGAGTTGAGAGATACTCCCCCTGAATTTATTACTTCCCTTTTTAATTCCAAGAGTTCTTCAGGATCAGATCTTTATTGTCTTTCTTTGATCATCAGAATATTAGAGCTTTGACTATCAGAAGCTTTAGATCAGAATATCAGAGCAGAGCTTCAGATCAGAATATCAGCTTTGGATCCGTGTATCAGAGCTTTATCAGAGCTTTGTTTTGGATCAGAGTATCAGAGCTTTAGTCTTCAGTGAATTAGAGAGCATTCTTGTACCTGTAGACTTAAGCAAAAACAGAAAACATATTCAAGTATATCAGAGTTAGAATGTTTGAGATTTTCGGTCTTAGTAATCTGTTATTGAAAAATATCATTCTTGTTCTCCCCCTTTTTGTCAGCAATCAAAATGTGTAAGTGATGTGCTAAAACATTTAGATCAGAAAAACTTGTCATATTAAAATAGTCAGAGCCAGACAAAACAGTACAGAAGATATGCAAAGAAAACATGAAAATGTCATGAATGAAAAACTAAGGTTGGGGTGGAAGGCGTGTGAACAGAGTCTCCAGCATTGCCATAATCTGATTAGCAGTTTCAGTCTGCTTGTGCGCCATGCTGACTACTGTATCTATCTTGCTGTCTTGCACATCCATCCTTTCTTTCATCTTATGGTCATTTTCATCCATTCTTTGCTGCAGACGAATATCATTCTGCTTCAGCTCTTCCAGAGTCTGCCTGTCCAAGGCAGCTTGAGAAACATCAGAAGCAGGGAGCTTCTGAGAGCTTTCTGCAACATCTTCAGCTTGACTGGCTTCAGCTTGAATAGTCTGATCTTCTTCTGGCTGCACCTTTGAAGCTGGATGCTTCTCAGACCATGGCTCACTATCCAGAAGGAGCACGTCTTCTTTCAGCAGCTGACTTCCTACTTCGTTCAGAAGCTTGCTGAAATTCTGTTGTGCTTGCTCGTAATTGATGTCTTGCAATTTTAGAGCTTCAGCACGTACCCAAATTCTGAATTGTGACCAGAGCTGGTCAGAGGCAGCTGGATCAATCATTCCAGGACAGACTTGCTTCAGAGAAGCAATCCACTGCTGCAAACCTATTTCAAAATTCATAATGCCAGAGCCAACATCTGGCTGTTTTGGTTTTGGAATGGCTATTTTATTTTTCAGATCAGCAAGACGGTCAAGGATAGTTAAATCTATGAAGGTTCTGCTGGGGTCTTCTGTGGTTTGTTTGGGAGCTGTTTGTTTGGGAGATGGAGTGGGAGAATCAGAAATAATGATTGGACTGTTTGGGGTTTTGGGAGTATTTGGTGGGGTAGATTCTGGCGAGGATGGCAGCTGGGCCATGGTTACTGTTGTTCCACATGGCAGCTGGATTGCCAGAGGTTGTGGCCCAGAGGATTGAGGTGAATGAGGTTCAGGAGATGGAGGAGATGGAGTTTCAGAATGAGGAAACTCAGGTTGAGGTGATGGTTGAGGTGATGGTGGATGAATTTCTGGTTGAGGAGAGGTAGAAGGAATTGCTGGTTGTGGAGAAGGAGGAGGAATTTCTGGTTGTTCAGGGATATGTGGTTCTTCTGGAATGGGTGGGAGAGGATGTTCTGGTTGAGGAGATTTGGTAATATCTAGTTCAGTGTTTGGATTATTGGGAAGGTTATCAGAAGCACGTTGATCAATGTCAGACAGAACTTTGTCAAGTGCTGATGTTGTTGAAATTGGTTGTTTGGGATGTTTGGTGCGGGGTCTTCTGAGTTGTAGTTCCTCAGAAGGGTCATCTTCTGGTTCGGTTTCATCAATATTTAGTATGGGGATTGGGATATCATGAGAAGCTGGAGTGGGAATTGATGTTGGAATAGCAGAAGAATTTAAAACAGAAGCAGCAGATAAATTACCTCTTTTCTTGGGTGTCTGCTGGGATGTTCCTTCTGAAATGGCCTTCCTTTTCTTCGTCTTCCTCACAGCAACTTCTGATTGAGGATGGTCCAGATCTTTAATCTTCAGCTTGGGGTCTGTACCATCAGCCTTGCGAGCGTCCAAGTATCTGAGAACCACTGCTGGTTTAGATTCAATCTCAGAAAATAACGGAAAGTCGTTCAGAGGGACTCTTCTGTTGGTGATGTCAGCAAGAGGAGTAACTCTGGGCTCCTTTATGATATTTTCTATCAGCTTCATTTTCTTCAGATTCTTGGCGTTCAGAGGCTTGCCAATAGTTGGTTCAAGAGAACTTAATTCCTGAGCTTCTGTGAGGTGCTCTATCAGCCTATTCTCTGTCAGAATATCTGATATTAACCTGCCAAAGGGTATCCAATCCCTCTTTGTCCTTTCTTCTTCCCTTGTCTCCTTGACGCTGGTCCTGAGGTGATTAAACAGAAGATGAGCCAAGTTGATTTTTACCTTCTGATTAATAAAATAGATCAGAAACTGCTGATCTATATTTATATAATCAGGGGAGCTTATTGGCTTCCTGTGATTAAAACACCCCAGAATGATCTTCGCCCATACTCTGTGGTGATCCTTTAAATCTTTGATTTTGCTGCTGGGAACCCCATGGGTGAAAATACGCTCTGCAACGACACCAACGTCAGCGCATCTGTCAGCCATATCAACACAACGAACACCACCGCCACTGTATCCAATCAATCTTGCTATGTGATCCTCAGTGATCACAATCTTATTTCCCATTATGTAGGAGGTAACTTGATGAGTTGCTGAAGTAGCATTAATCCAGAACTCCTTGACCAAAACTGGGAACGTTGGTCCAACCAACCTATCAAAATATCTCTCCCATTTCTGTGCCCTAACTTCTTCTGTCAAGTCAAACCCATTTTCCTTCAGACTGGAGAAGTCAACAATCAATTCAGACAGCACTTCCAGATTCTTCACTAGTGTAAGGAGTGTTCTGAAAGGGGCTTGGTACTGTTCAGAGGAGTCCTTCTTCTGAGAACCTGCAGAGACATTGCTGGAGGTTGCCATGTTCACACTTAGGGTTTTTCTAAGAAACTGAGAAAAAGGATTTAAATTTGAAGGAGATGAACACAGAGAAAATGCAGAAAATATTTGAGAGATAATGAGAAACTGTAAAAGATTAATGTGAGAAGTTAATGTGTTTAAATAGGCTTCAGAATATTTTGAAAGAGTAAACGTTTTCAAGAAAGAGAAATGAAATCATGATTACGTTTTAAAAACATGATTACTGTCATTTAATGCTTGCTGATTTTGGGGGATTTGAGAAAGATACTTGAAACGGTTACCAGACATGTGTCTCAATGCACCCAATCAGCGTTTTGCCTTCTCAGAAGCGTGCACGCGTGTTCTGCTTCAGAGACTTGCTGATGATTGGATGACACTTGTTTGATTTAGTGATCAGCACGTCTATCCTTGAGCTGCAACGCTTAGATCTTTAAGACTAGCATCTGATACAATCTGCATGTTCTTTCTTTCTGAAAAGAGATTGATCATAAGTTCACAGTAAAACAAATACATTCTGAAGATAAATATATGGAATTAAAACATTTTCACTCTGGACAGATTTTCATGCTGAGATGTTTCAGAATGAAATTGAACCTATCTTCAGAAAGGGGTTTAGTGAAGATATCAGCCCATTGATGGTCTGTATCTATAAATTTTAAGTTCAAAATTCCTTTCTGAATATAGTCCCTAATGAAATGATGTTTTATTTCTATATGCTTAGCTCTAGAATGTAAAATAGGATTCTTACTTAAGCAAATAGCAGAAGTATTGTCACAGAGTATAGGAATGTTACTCTCAAAAATCTGGAAGTCTTCAAGCTGACTTTTCATCCAGAGCATTTGTGTGCTACATCCTGCTGCTGCTATGTACTCAGCTTCTGCTGTTGATAGCGCAATTGTGGATTGCCTTTTGCTGGACCAAGATATCAGATTTTCTCCCAGAAACTGGCAGCTTCCAGAAGTACTTTTACGTTCTACTCTGTCTCCAGCAAAGTCACCATTGCAGTAGCCTACTAAACTATAATCACTAGATTTTCTATAAAATAAACCCAGATTAGTAGTACCTTTCAGATACTTGAAAATTCGCTTAACAGCTGTTAAGTGAGATTCTCTAGGATCTGATTGGAATCTAGCACAAATACATACGCTGAATAAGATATCAGGTCTTGAAGCTGTCAGATAAAGGAGAGAACCAATCATACCTCTGTAGACCTTCTGTTCTACCTTGTTGCTTACCTCTTCTCTTTCCAGAATGCACGTGGGATGCATTGGAATCTTTGATGGCTTACATTCTGAGAGGTCAAATTTCTTCAGAAGATCTCTGATGTATTTGCTCTGATGAATGTAAGTTCCCTCTGGAGTTTGATTGATCTGAATTCCTAGAAAGAATTTCAGTTCCCCCATGAGGCTCATCTCAAATTCTGCCTGCATACACTTAGCAAATTTTCTCCCAAGAGAAGGATTAGTAGATCCAAAAATAATATCATCAACATAAATTTGACAGACTAAGATGTCATTCTTAACTGATTTACAGAATAGAGTAGTGTCCACCTTCCCTCTGGTGAATTCTTTTTCTAATAGAAAGTTACTTAGTCTTTCATACCAAGCTCTGGGAGCTTGTTTCAGACCATATAGTGACTTCTTTAGTTTAAAAACATACTCTGGTTGTTTTGTACTTTCAAAACCAGGGGGTTGGTGCACATAAACCTCTTCTTCTATATACCCATTTAAGAATGCACTTTTGACATCCATCTGATACAGAGTGATGCCTCTATTAACAGCAAACGAAATTAAAAGTCTGATAGATTCTAACCTGGCGACTGGAGCAAAGGTTTCTGTATAGTCTATCCCCTCTTGCTGACTATAACCTTGTGCTACCAGTCGTGCCTTGTTTCTGATGACTTCACCTTGTTCATTTAGCTTGTTTCTGAACACCCATCTTGTTCCAATGACGTTGAATCCTTTTGGTCTGGGAACCAGATCCCATACGTCATTTCTGGTGAATTGATTCAGCTCTTCTTGCATTGCCTGAATCCACTCGTTGTCCAGAAGTGCTTCATCAATAGAAGAAGGTTCAATCAGAGACACAAGTCCCATGAGGGTTTCTTCAGAGTTTCTGAAGCTTGCTCTGGTTCTGATTGGATCTTCCTTTCTTCCTAAGATAATATCTTTTGGGTGATCCAGGCTGCTTCTGGGTGGTCTCTTCTGAGGTTGATCAGAAGCTGTTGTAGGATTGCTAGCAATGCTCCTTTCAGATGTTGAAGGAGTGCTTGTGTTGAGAGCTTCTGATGACTTGTCTTCAGAACCTGTAAATTCATTTTCCATACCTGCAAAAACTTCATTCTGCTTTGACTTTTTAGAGTCAAGCTTATCGTCCAAACGAACACTGATTGATTCTTCCACAATCTGTGTTTATGTATTGTATACTTTGTACCCTCTTGAGCGTTCAGAGTATCCTAACATGATACACTTCTGTGCTTTAGAATCAAACTTGTTCAAATAATTCTTTGTATTTAACATAAAGCAAGTACATCCAAATGGATGAAAATAAGAAATGTTGGGCTTTCTGTTCTTCCACAATTCATATGGAGTCTTTTCCAGAATAGGTCTTATTGAGATTCTATTCTGAATGTAGCACGTTGTGTTTATTGCCTCTGCCCAGAAGATCTTAGCAACGTCTGTCTCATTGATCATGGTTCTGGCCATTTCTTGCAATGTTCTATTCTTTCGTTCTACAACTCCATTCTGTTGGGGAGTTCTAGGACAAGAGAAATCATGCAGAATGCCTCTGTCATTAAAGAATGACTCAAAATCTTTGTTTTCAAACTCTCCACCATGATCACTTCTGACTTTAACGATTCTAAGATCCTTTTCATTCTGAACTTGGTTACAGAAGGTAACAAACACAGAGTGTGACTCGTCCTTGTGTCTTAAGAACTTTACCCATGTCCATCTGCTATAGTCATCTACGATTACTAACCCATACTTCTTGCCACTGACTGAAGCAGTTTTAACTGGTCCAAATAAGTCAATGTGCAGAAGTTCTAATGGCTTAGAGGTAGAAACAACATTTTTAGATTTGAAGGAAGGTTTTGCAAACTTGCCTTTCTGACATGCTTCACACAGAGCATCTGAATTGAACTTCAAATTAGGAAGTCCTCTGACCAGATTGAGTTTGTTAATCTGAGATATTCTTCTCATACTAACATGCCTCAATCTTCTGTGCCAGATCCACTGCTCGTTGTTAACAGATAGAAGACACTTTACATTCTGACTTTTCAGTTCAGAAAGTTTGATTTTGTAAATGTTGTTTTTCCTCTTTCCATTAAACAGGATAGTCCCATCTTTCTGACTAACAGCTTTACATGATTTTTGATTAAAGATTATATCATAACCGTTATCACTTAATTGACTTATGGATAACAGATTATGCATTAATCCATCTACTAGCAGAACATTATTAATAGAGGGAAGATTTCCATTACCTACAGTTCCAGAACCAATGATCTTTCCCCTCTGATTGCCTCCAAAGCCAACGTGGCCTCCAGGCTTAAGTTCCAGGCTTTGAAACATATGCCTTCTTCCTGTCATGTGTCGCGAGCAGCCAGAGTCCAGGTACCATGACTGGTGTTTCTGACTTGCTGCTAAAGATATCTGCAACATGTATTATTTTATCCTTAGGTACCCAGATTTTCTTGGGTCTTGATTTGTTAGATTTACCAAAACTCTGGTTGAATTTTGGTTTCACAGAGTACTTACTGCTAGTGTATTTAATATCATGTGTGTGACCATACACAAAATGTGAATTCAGAGGTGTGTGTTTAATGGTTAAATCCATGACATTCTTTGGTGTAGGAACCTTACCTTGGTATCCTATTCCCTTCTTGCCGTTTCTGCTAACTCCATAGATCATTGAATCCATTTTGCTTCTATCTATGCTTTTAGCAAGGAACTTCTGGAAACTGTGATCATACTCCTTGATGATCTCATCAGCGTTGCTGGGAGTTTCAGAAATTGGTTCCTTCTGAGAGTTTTGTAAAGTATTTTCTAATTTTGAAATCTTATTTCTCAGCTCAGAATTCTCCAATTTAAGACTCTCAGTCTTATTAGAGTCAGATTCAAGATTCCTTTTCAGGTTTCTGAATTTAACTCTAATCTGCTGATACCTTTCCAGGATTTCATTGAGGCTTTCAGCAAGTTCAGCCTTGGTAAAATTAACTGCAAAGTCAGGAAATACCTCTTCAGTATCTGATTCTGAGTCTGATTCAGAAGCTTCACTATCTTCTGAAATGTTGGCCATGAGAGCTATGTTGGCTCTCTCATCATCTGATTCTGAGTCAGCTTCAGACGAGTCAGAGTCATCCCATGTAGCCATGAGACTTTTCTTCTTTTCTCTTCCAAACTTCTTTTTGGGCTTTTCCCTATGAAGCTTTGGGCAGTCACTCTTGTAGTGTCCTTGCTCATTGCACTCATAGCAGATGATGTCCTTGGTGTTTGGCTTTCTGCTTCCTGAGGAGCCTTCAGATCTTCTGTATCCAGAAGAAGAATCTGTCCTTCTGTATCTGGAAGAAGACTCGTTCTGATCAGATCTTCTGGGATTCCTGAACTTCCTTTGCCTCTGCTTCCACAGTTGATTCACTCTTCTGGAGAGGAGGGAGAGTTCGTCTTCTTCTGATGGGGATCCATCAGATGTTTCTTCAACTGCCTGCAAAACTTTAGACTCAGATTTTTTGTTAGATTTTAATGCTAAAGGCTTACCTTGCTTCTGGGGTTCATCAGCTTCTAGCTCTATCTCATGACTTCTGAGGGAGCTAATAAGTTCCTCCAGAGAAATTTTATTGAGATCTTTTGCTAGCTTCAGAGCTGTGACCATTGGCCTCCACTGTTTTGGTAGGCTTCTGATGATTTTCTTGACGTGATCAGCAATAGAGTAACCTTTGTCCAGAACCTTGAGACCAGCTACCAGAATCTGGAATCTTGAGAACATTGTTTCAATGGATTCAGATTCTTCCATTTTGAATGCCTCATACTTCTGAATGAGCGCCAGAGCTTTAGTTTCTTTGACCTGAACGTTGCCCTCATGCGTCATTCTGAGTGAGTCAAACATGTTCTTTGCTGTGTCTCTGTTGGAGATCTTTTCATATTCAGCATACGATATGGCGCTGAGAAGGATGGTTCTGGCCTTGTGGTGATTCTTGAAGTCACGCTTTTGTTGGTCAGACATTGTCCTATCAATCTTCTGACCGCTTGCATTCACAGGGTGCGTGTATCCATCTGTCACCATGTCCCACAGATCAGCATCATGTTCCAGAAAGTAGCTTTCAATTCTGTCTTTCCAGTAATCAAAATTTTCTCCATCAAAGACTGGAGGTTTGCCGCTGAATCTGTCTCTGTCCTCATGGTTGTCATTGCTGGTGTGAGAATAAGTTCCTGCCATTGTGTTTTTCTGACACTGGATCTTGTACTGACACGGTTAAGTGTTTTAGCTCAGAACCAGGCGCTTTGATGCCAATTGAAGAAGTGAAAAACACAATAAGGGGGGGTTGAATTGTAAAACTGAAAATCAATTGCAATGAACACAATATTTTTATCCTGGTTCGTTTGATCTCAAACTACTCCATTCCACCCGTCAAGGTGATTTCGCCTCTCTCCAACGAGGTCTTAATCCACTATATTCAACTGAATATTACAAACTGCTTTAACAACTGCTAAATCCTTCTTGAAGCAAACCACAACCCGGTTTGTCAAGGAAACACTTTCTTACAAGGAAGAGAAATCTAGGTGTGTGAATGTTTTCTACAAAACTGTATCAGAACTGTGATATTACACAACTTAAGCTTATTGAAACTAGATTGCTAAAGATAATTGAGTAAGGAATTATGGAGCTTTTTAGCAAACTGAGAATGAGAAGATGATGAGTAGCTTTTAGGCGTGTAATATGATGTAGAGCATTAGCCAATTCAATCTTCATTGTCTTGTTTATATAGCACTGAATTTGTTGAACGTTGGAGCAATAATCTTGATTCAATGCCAATAACAAACTTTCCTTATTAAGCAGATCTTGTCTGGAATGATGTCGTTGGTAATAATTCGCTTTGAATGCACAGTACCGTTGCTACTTAAAGCGTGTTCTGGCTTTGGCTCATTCTGACTCTGCTTAAGTGCTGATGAATTGTTGTTGTCTTTATCAGAGTGTTGAGTGCAGTTCTGTTCATCAAGCTTCAGCATACGCGTGAATTGTTCTTCTGATTCTGGTATTCTGATATAGCATCTTCTGATGCTGACGTTGATAACCAATATTCTGATGCTGATTAAGATGTACTTTTGCTGATACCTATCAGAGTTTCTGCAAAACAGAAGGTAATATTTTAGGTAGAAAATAGTTCTTATATGAATCACATAATTAATATATCCTTTCATTTTGTTATCATCAAAACTTAAACTTAGGGTAGTAGATTCAAACTTTGTTCTAACACAAGTCAGTTTTTCCACCGCGTTATAGAACTGGCGACTCTGCTGGGGAGTTACTTAAAAACGGGGTTACCTTAGGGATATATCATATTTACTTGATTTCTTTGTTTGACTTGCATGCTTTACATTATGGTTCCTTGTTTGGGTTTTCTTTGATCCTACACCCGGATTTGGGGCACCTTTTTTAGGTAAGTAGCAATAAACTGTGAGGGAACTGTGCGGGGTATACCGACACGGTTGAAACAGTAGCTACGTTGATGCGATAATTTGGTGTGTACCGGTAGCCCTTGAGTAATCAAGGAGAATACGGGGCCGTTGTATGGTATCATAAAGCGTCAACTGACCTTAGCACCTTAATTGACCAACTTGGCTTTTAGGACGTAGTGAGATAGTCGTCTTTGGTGTAAACCCAAAGTCGGTTGATACTCGATGCTACATTCATTGAGGTTTGACCATTGAGTTTTTTTTGGTGGCAAGTAAATTGTCTATCGGAGTAAGATTTGGGGGAAAGACCGGTGATATTGAGATCCCTTAGAACCCGGTTACTATATTTAGGACAGGTTGAACCAACCCAACTTCAAGAGGGTATCACCTTAAAATCCATGCAAGCCTTAAACCTAAGGCATCTGTGTGATTTGCTTGTCCTTGCTACATCTTCTATATCTGAGCATAATCATGACATCATAATATAGCATGTCATACTAACCATTTCAAGGATTCTTAGGGTTTATTTTTGTCTTGTTTTGTAGGACATGGCTCTCGCCCGCAGATTCACTATTCAAGTCAATATGGTAAAAGTACCTCCTCAGCTTAAGGATTTGGTATCAAGGGTTCCCAAAAGCTCTCAGTTCATTGAAAGACATGGACCACTTCTCAGCTTGGTCACCTCAAACCCTGATGAGGAAATGTTAAAAGTGCTCTTTCAGTTCTTTGACCCTCTACATCACTGCTTCACTTTTCCGGATTACCAGTTAGTGCCTACTTTGGAGGAGTTTTCTCTACTATTGGGGTGTCTATCCTTAATGAGGTACCTTTAAATGGTATGGAAAGAGACCCTAAACCTGGAGATATTTCCAAAGCTCTGTCCTTACAACGATTTGACGTAGTAGCAAATTGGGAAACCAGGAGAGGTGTCATGGGTTTTTTGGCTAAGTTCTTGTTCGAGAAAGCTCGTCATTTTTGGGATACCTTAGACTTACAAGATTTTAAAGAGGTGTTAGCCCTTCTCATCTATGAGTTGGTACTGTTTCCTAATCCGAACCAACTCATAGACGTGAATGCAGTTAAGGTTTTCCTGTCACGTAATCCGGTACCTACTCTGCTTGGAGATATCCTACATCTGTTGCATACTCGCACTATAAAGAGGAGAGGAACCCTTCTGTGTTGCACACCTCTTTTGGCTAGGTGGTTTATTTCGCACCTACCCCTATCCGACTTGAAGAATGAACAGGGTTTGAGATGGTCTCATAGGTTAATGACTCTTACACATTCAGGCATTCATTGGTGTCCCTGATTCTCGGAGAATTTTATCATCATTGATCGATGCAGAGAATTCCCTAATGTCCCTCTTTTAGGCATTAGGGGAGAAATCACTTACAATCCTTATTTGGAACTGCGATAGTTTGGGTATGCAAGAAGGGATGGTCCTCATGATGCACTTATTAAATAATCATCTTCGACTACAAGAATGATGCTCAGGATTACCGCAAAAGGTTCATGCGAGCTTGGGGCATGGTACATAGAGTTGATAGCAAGACATTAGGGAACAAGAATTCCATCCCTCTTGAGACTTATCTCAAATGCGTACGAGCTCGTGCTCAAAGTCTTATGATGCTTTACCCCTCTATTCTCCCAGTTATCATAGAGCATGTTGTGGAAGGAGATGTCCCATACACTATCCTTCATCCTAACATGCCCACCTCTCTCGAAGACTTGCAAAGGGATTGGATACAACTTAAGGGGGAGCGAGATACTTTCGAGGCCCAATTCTACGCCAACGAGAAGAAGGTTCTGGAACTCACCAAACATCTTCATGAGGAGCGGAGTCTGAACACCTATATCGCACCAAAGAGGATGCGCTCAACTTTTTTGTCTTAGAGTTTTGTATTTTTCATTTCTTTCATTGTAAGCCCAAAGAGGCATGATGTACTAAAACTGTGATTTATTAATATAACGGGTGTTCCCTTTTTGTCTAAAGCAAATTTAAATCTCTAATTTCCTTGAAATAATTTGCATATGCATCTTCATTCATCATAACATAAACAGGTTTCTTACCAACAGGTCTCCTTATATTTCTACTGTTTATTTCAGTAAGATGGATCTTGAGTAGACAGTAAAAGATCTCTAAGCGCAGAATGCTCAGTTTCAACAAATGTTCTTAACTCTGGCCAAAGGACGAGAGGATTTGAAAAATTTTCTAATCAAAGAAAATAAGAAGAAGGAAAAGAAGTCAACTGGTGTTTTAAATCTGGGAAGAAGGTTCCAAGGACAAGCCAGATGGACCCTAGACTTCGCAACATCGTCGGGTGAAAAGGATAATCAAGAAGGGAAAGACAATGGGGTAACTGACCATCCAGAATCTGAATAGGAAGAAGGGGATAACTACTCTGAAGAACAATGTCCACCAGCTGATGAGAAGTACAAACATCTGGAAGAACGTCTAAATGCAATGGAGATTCAGAAAGTTCCCGAGCTGGACTTTGAAGAGTTGGGTTTGGTTTCTGGGATTGTTATTCCACCAAAGTTCAAGGCACCAGTGTTTGCTAAGTAAGACGGGGTTTCGTGTCCCAAGATGCACCTCCGATCTTATGTGAGGAAGATACAGCCTCACACTGCTGACAGAGATTTATGGGTCCACTTCTTTCAGGATAGTCGATCTAGGACTCAGCTAGATTGGTTCTATCAACTGGAGAGGCCCAATATCCATAATTGGGAAGACCTTTCCGCTGCTTTTTATAAGCAGTATCAGTACAACGCAAATCTTGCTCCCACTCTTACTCAACTCCAAAGTCTGACTATGAGTTCGAGCGAGGGTTTCAAAGACCATGCTCAGAAGTGGAGGGACTTAGAAGGAAGAGTCCAGCCTCCCCTTTCAGACAGAGAGTTAGTGGACATGTTTCTGGGTACCCTGTCCAGACCTTTCTTTAATCATCTAACTGGAAGCTCCTCAGCTGGCTTCACTGAATTAATCTTGATCAGGGAAAGAGTGGAAGTTGGGATTAAGAGTGGGAAGATCCAAAAGGACGCATCCTACAACGCCGTAAGAAAACCATTTATTGGGAAGAAAGAAGTTGGTGTTATGTACCCTCAAAGGAATCAGGACATAATTGAACGCCGTCCAACAGTAGGAGTTGTCATGGTCCCTAAGCCTGCACCTACTCAACAAAGGAACAACCAGCCTAGAACGAAAAAACCAGTAAGACAATTTACCCGGATAAGTATGACGTTGTCTCAAGTCTTTCCACATTTATTGAGATCTAATCTAGTAACCTTACGGGAAGCCCTGAAGAATCCCAACACTGCCTATCTCCGTTACAACCCAAATGCCCGTTGTGCTTACCATTCAGACAGTCCAGGTCATGATACAAACGACTGCTGGGTTTTGAAAAACAAGGTGCAAGACCTTCTCGAAGCTAAATAAATTGAATTTGACGCTCCTGAGATCCCAAATGTTATTACCGCTCCCATGCCCAAGCACGGCCGTGGTATCAACGCTATTGAATATGGTGTGTTTGTTACTGTTGTTGATGAGCTTGTTACTCCTCTCCTAATTGTCAAGAGAAACCTGTTGAAGGCCGGTTTATTTCCAGGTTGTGGCGAAGGCTGCCACCTCTGTTTATCCCTACCGAATGGTTGTCATTTACTGAAAGCAGGTATCCAACGCCTAATGGATGACAAAGAGATTTTATTTGAAAAAACTCTCGTTCCAACCATTGCTTACAAAGATGTTTCGATAATAACCATTTCCTCCAATCCTTCCAGGGTCTCCACCAAAAGACCCGTTAGGATTACATCTGTTCCGAAGGTGACTCCACTGATAATTACTATGCCAGGACCAATCCGGTACTCCCCAGATAAAACTTTCCCTTGGAATTATGGGGGGGACGTCTACTACCACGGTGTCAAACAAGATTGGCTGGCTAATGAAGACTCCATTTTTGAGAAGGTTGACCCCGACATCGGCAACATTGCGGGAACCAGCAAAATAACCAGAAGTGGAAGAGTGCTATCCTCTGGGATTGCTCCTCCGAAAGTTGTTACCAGTCCTGTTATCATCCCTACTTTTGTTCCTGTTGATACTACTACTACAGTTCTTGTGGATACCCCTGCTGACGCCCCTATCACTGAGTCGACCGAGACTCGGGGCAAAGGTATTTTGGTTGAACCTGTCCGAATAAAGGCGCAATCAGTATCTATCCCTGAGTCCTCCAAGAAGGAGATGGAAGAAATTCTGAAAATTATAAAGAGAAGCGATTACAATGTGGTCGAACAGCTAGGATAGACTCCATCAAAGATTTCTATGCTAGCTTTACTATTGTGTTTCGAGGCTCATGTGAAGGCCTTGGTGAAATTTCTTAAAACTGCCCACGTACCACAGGAAACCTCTACTGACCAATTCCAAGACTGTGTGGCCAGTTTGACCGCTGATAATGGTTTGGGCTTTTCTGATGCTGATCTTACACCTAGAGGGAGGAAACACAATGAGGCGTTGCATGTCTCTGTCAAATGCAGGGGCACAACTTTGGCCCATGTCCTGGTTGATACTAGTTCATCTTTGAATGTGTTGCCTAAGAAGGCTCTTGATAGACTAGACTGTGAAGGTCTGACCTTAAAACCCAGCAACATAGTGGTAAGGGCCTTCAATAGTTCGAAGAGAATGGTGCATGGGGAGGTGGACATCCCCATTAAAGTTGGAACTCAAACCTTTGATTCGACTTTCTACGTGATGGACATTTGTCCTTCCTATTCCTGCTTATTGGTCCGACCTTGGATTCATAACGCTGGTGTCGTCACCTCTACATTACATCAGATGCTGAAATACCCAACCAAGGGAAAAATCATTATTGTCCATGGAGAGGAGGAATATATGGTCAGTCACTTGAACTCCTTCAGATACGTGGAAATGGATGGTGAATTCATCGAAACTCTGTTTCATCATTTCGAGGAAGTCCCACAAACAGTGGCAGCAACCAAGATTGTTTCCTAAGTCCTGAAGATTACCAGACCTCCACTAAGGATGGCTTCACTGAAAGATGCCGAGGCAGTGGTCGAAGAAGGTGGGTGTACTATTTGGGGCCAACTCCCGGATATCCCTTACAAATATGACAAATTTGGTTTGGGTTTCACTTCAGGAGCCCAAAAAGCTGTTCGTCGTGCTCGTGTCAGGGGACCACCTTTACGGATCAGCAACCATGGAGTCAACGCAGTGGAGGATAGTGAGGACAACTGTGACCTGGAAGATTAGATTTTCCCAACTATCAACGGAGGACTCAGCAACTGGGAAGCCAAAGAATTTTTCCCTATTACTTTTATCCAACAGTAATTGTCTTTAAATTTTTGTCGGACTTGTAATAATTAAACAATTCAGACTTTTAAAACCTTGTGTCTTACCTGAGGCACAACGGTCCATTTGTAAGGGTTGTTACTTCATTCTCTTATGTCATCAATGAATCATGGACGTTTTTTCAGCAAACTTTGTGCTCTTTGTCTTTCTACATTTTTATTTCTTTCAAAGATAGTTATGCTCTTACACACACTCAAATAGTAAAATGTAGATCCACATCCACTCAGGATCCCATGGGTAACGATTCTGCTATGGGCTATTGTGACTTTGAAAATATAATCTACCAAGCCGAAGACGAAGGTGAGGAAGATTGTGAAGTGTCAGGTGAACTAGCCAGGTTACTATAACAGGAAGAAAGGACCATACAACCCCACGAAGAACCAGTGGACACAGTTAACTTAGGTACCGAAGAAGACAAGAAAGAAGTCAAGGTGGGAGCCAATCTGGAACCCAGTGTCAAGAAGCGCTTAATTCAGTTGCTACATGACTATGTTGAGGTCTTTGCCTGGTCATACAAAGACATGCCAGGACTTGACGCTGATATCGTTGTCCATCGTCTACCGGTAAAAGAAGACTGCCCTCCGATAAAACAGAAAGTCTGTCGCATGCGGCCAGACATGTCAGAGAAGATCAAGACTGAAGTCATGAAACAATTCAACACCGGATTCTTAGCCATCACCTCCTATCCACAATTGATCGCCAATGTTGTTCAAGTCCCTAAAAAGGACGGTAAAGTACGTATGTGTGTGGACTACAAATATTTGAATAGGGCAAGCCCCAAGGATGACTTCCCGCTTCCCCAGATCGATATTCTGGTTGACAACACCACACAACATAAAGTATTTTCCTTCATGGATGGTTTCTCAGGCTACAACTAGATCAAAATGGCACCCGAGGACATGGACAAAACGACCTTCGTCACACAGTGGGGCTTGTTTTGTTACAAAGTTATGCCATTCGGGTTGAAAAATGTTGGGGAAACTTATCAGTGCGCCATGGTAGCTCTATTTCACGATATGATCCATCACAAAATAGAGGTCTATGTGACATGATAGCCAGATCTAAAATTGAAGAGGAACATCTTGACCATTTGCAAAAACTGTTTGAAAGACTGAACAAATACAAGCTAAGGTTAAACCCGAGTAAATGCACATTTGGAGTCAAGTCCGGTAAACTCCTAGGCTTCATCATCATCAGTAAAGGTATCAAAGTGGACCCTGCAAAGGTAAAATCAATACAAGAAATGCCTGCTCCTCGCACCAAGAAGGAAGTCAGAGGATTCTTAGGACGGATGAACTACATCGCTAGGTTCATCTCTCACCTAACTGCTACTTGTGAACCAATCTTCAAATTACTGAAGCAAGATCAAGTGGTGGAATGAAATGACGACTGCCAAACCGCTTTTGATAAGATCAAAGAGTACCTTCAAGAGCCTCCTATTTTGATTCCACCAGTTGAGGGAAGACCTTTGATCATGTATCTAACTGTTTTGGAAAATTCAATGGGGTGTGTGTTGGGGCAGCATGACGAGTCTGGCTAAAAAGAGCATGTTATATACTACCTCAGCAAAAAATTTATTGACTATGAAACCAGATATTCACTGCTCGAGAAAACTTGCTACGCTCTGGCATGGGCTGCTCGCCGGCTAAGACAGTATATGCTGACCCATACTACCTTATTGATATCCAAAATGGATCCCATTAAATACATATTCGAGAAGTCGGCCCTCTCTGGGAGAATATCAAGATGGCAAATGATCCTGACAGAATACGACATTCAGTACACTACCCAAAAAGAAATAAAGGGCAGTGTGTTAGCCGATCACCTTGCTCATCAGGCTGTGGATGACTACCAGTCCATGGAATTCGAGTTCCCAGATGAAGGCATCATGATGGTAAACCATTGTGAAGAATTCAGACCATATGACGGACCTGAACAGGGATCCCGATGGACCTTAGTTTTTGACGGAGCCTCCAACGCACTCGGCAATGGTATAGGTGTTGTGATCATATCCCCTTAAGGATGTCATACTCCCTTCACTGCAAGAATTTGTTTCAACTGTACCAATAATATGGCGGAATACGAAGCGTGTATTTTGGGTCTCAAAGCTACCATAGATTTGGGTATCAAGTCCTTAAGTGTATTTGGAGATTCAGCCTTAGTCATCAGTCAATTCAAAGGAGAGTAGGACATGAAGCACCCTAATCTCATCCCCTACAACAAACATGTGTTGACATTAATCCCACATTTTGAGGAGATTACCTTCGAGCATTTCCCGCGAGAGGAAAATCAACTAGAGGGTGCGCTAGCCACTATGTCATCCATGTTTAAACTCAAGTGGGGTAACGAGGCTCCCCAGATCACCATTGAACGGATGGATGAACCAGCTTACTATCACGAGATTGATACTGGAGAAGTAGTGGACAAGCCTTGGTTCCATGAAGTTAAGAGGTATCTCGAGGCCCAAGAGTATCCGGAGGGAGATTCAGTCAATGATAAGAAGTTCTTGAGAAGATTCTCTGATAGGTTCTTCCTTAATAATGGCATCCTTTACAAGCGCAACCACGACTCTACTTTGCTTCATTGCATAGACAAGGTTGAGGCAGACAAGATCATGGTTGATCTGCATGAAGGCACTTTTGGCACCCATTCTAGTGGGCATACGATGGCTAGAAAGATCCTACGGGCAGGGTACTACTGGTCTACCATGGAAGCAGATTGCTATCAGCATTCACGAACCTGTCACAAGTTCCAGATCTATGCCGACAAGGTACATGTGCCTCCAGTTCCTCTAAATGTACTAACCGCTCCCTGGCCATTCGCGATGTGGGGCATCGATATGATTGGAGAAGTCAAACCTAGAGCTTCTAATGGACATCGCTTCATCTTGGTGGCCATTGACTATTTCACAAAGTGGGTTGAGGCAGCTTCTTTCTCTTTTGTTACCAAGAATGTTGTGGCTCAGTTCATCAAACAAAATCTCATTTATCGGTACGGTATCCCAGAGAGAATCATCACAGACAATGGTACGAATCTCAACAATACTATGATCACTGCACTATGCACGCAATTCAAGATCCAGCACCATAATTCTTCTCCTTACCAGCCAAAGAAGAATGGTTCTGTCGAAGTCGCAAATAAGAACATCAAGAAGATCATACAAAAAATGACAGTGACCTACAAGGACTGGCATGAGATGTTACCATTTGCTCTTCACGGTTATCATACCATGGCGCGCACATCAATAAGAGAAACTCCCTTCTTCTTGGTATACGGCATGGAAGTTGTTCTATCAATTGAAGTCCAAATACCTTCTCTGAGAATCATAAAGGATGCAGGGCTGAATGAAGATGAATGGATTCAAACTCGGCTTGACCAGTTGAACTTGATTGATGAGAAGAGATTTACGGTTGTCTGTCATGGCCAGATGTACCAAAAACGTATGATCAAAGCTTTTAACAAAAAGGTCAAACGTCAGGTATATCAGGTTGGTGATTTGGTAATCAAGCGTATCATATTTCCACAAGGTGATCCCAGGGGCAAATGGACTCCTACATACGAGGGACCATTTGTGATCAAAAGCATATTGTTCTGGTGGAGAAATGATCTTAACCACTATGGATGGCGATGACCTTCTGCACCCTGTGAACACGGACATAGTCAAAAGATACTACGCATAAGAGACCCTCTAGGTTGACACACCTAGGAAAAACAAGGGCATCCCTGCGAACCGCAAAGGTTCGGGCAAAAATTAGGGATAAAATACAAAAAATCTGTACACCCGGCAAGCTGAAAACCCGAAAGGGCGGCTTGGGAAAAAAAGGGTATCCTGGTGGACTGAAAACCCGAAGGGCGGTCCAGGAAAAAGTTAGGGAATTAAAGCATATGACTATGTCCCGTTGGATCACCTTACAGACGATCTCTAGCATCGACTGACAAATTCAAACGGTTCTAATCAATCAAATCAACTTCGGACAAGGCGGCAAGTGGATAAGACGCTCAGAGACATGAAGGCTATAGAAAAATGGGAACCCCATGGGATTATTTCACATAGCTATCTTTTCTTTGTATCAATTTTCACTTTCTACGACGACATTCTCTTACTATAATGTTTGTCTCATTGTACAAAAATACCTATTCAAGTTAATACAAAGATATCCCTTTGAAAGTGCAAAACTATCTGTTTTTCTTTTATTTGCCGTGTTTTGTTTGCAAAAACGTCCAATGATTATTTTTGAACATATGCATTTAAACGTGACTACTGTTTACAAATGGACAAAAAAAAGAAGAACAGGAAATAGAAAGACAATCACTGATGGCTTTAAGAAATAGAATAATATCTTTGGACTATTCCATAAAATCCCCCGCATGTACCTTTTCCAACAAGAACGGAATTTAGGGCATCCCGTTGTAGAATCGCCATCATATCTCCAGTACGCATCCTAATGGTATCAATTTCTTTCACACCCCCAGCGGAACAAAACTTCCAGTTACAGCTCCAAAGATTCCTCAGTGAAAGTCGACCAATTTCTCAGGATTCCCCAGTGGGATTTCACAAGGTCCACAAGCAATGCACAACGTTTCCCCTTACACAACAGAATTTATTTCTTTAACAAATGGAAGCTCATCAACACTTCAACTTCAAAACATGAAGACTTACACTCCTTGTACCCAGCAATACTCGGGGATTTATTTTCCCCGACTCCAGCAATACCGCGGCATAACAATTAACATGTTCATACATTGCATCCATATGTCATAGCATTGACAGCGCGAATACATACGACACAATATCATTTATTTTGAGAACATCATTGCACCATGCATTTCATACATCATGACATTGCATGCAACTAACCTTTCATCTTTTTCAGGAAAGATCAATCAACAGAAAATCACCGTCAAATTTTCAACAATTCAATTACAGATCAATTCCCAAGAAAGGACTGGTCAACCATCTACCTAACAAATATTTCTTTCAGACCCCTGTCAGTTTAGTTTAAATCTCTCAACGATTTATTCTGATTCTTTCCCGTAGACGTCTTCTCTGGTTCATATAAATCTCTCAATGATTTGTTTTAATTCTTCTCCAGATCTCTGCCGGTTCAGTTTAAATCTTTCAATGGTTTATTTTGATTCTTTCCCGCAGACATCTTCTCTGGTTCAGATGAATCTCTCATTGATTTGTTCTGATTCTTCTCCAGATCCCTTATGGTTCAGTTTAAATCTCTCAACGGTTTATTCTGATTCTTTCCTGCAAACGCCTTCTCTGGTTCAGATAAATCTCTCATTGATTTGTTCTGATTCTTCTCCAGATCCCTGTCGGTTTAGTTTAAATCTCTCAACAGTTTATTCTTATTCTTTCCCGCAGACGCCTTCTCTGGTTCAGATAAATCTCTCAATGATTTGTTCTGATTCTTCTCCAGATCCCTGTCGGATCAGTTTAAATCTCTCAACGAATTATTCTGATTCTTTCCCACAGATGGTTTCTCTGGTTCAGATAAATCACTCAAAGATCTACTCTGATTCTCTCCAGTTAAAGAATATTCAAGACCTCTTTTGGTTCAGTTTTAAATCTCTCAACGATTTATCCTGATGCTTTCCAAATGAACATTTCTAGTTCAGATAAATCGCTCTAAGATTTATTATGACTTTTCCCAATCAAGCAACATACAAGACTTCTCCTGGTTCAGATAAATCGCTCCAAAGATTTGTTATGATTCTTTTCCAGTTGAAATCAAGATCAGACTTAGACCAATTTCTGTCAACAGTAACCCTTGGATGGAATCTACAAGCCCATCTCCAGCAAACCTCCACCATTCCTCTATATGGCATCTATAAGCCCATTCACAATCCATCTTCGAGTGTAAATTTCTGGGCACTCTTGTGTCCAATCATCTTCCACCTTCAAGTCACGAATGACGGATCCGTCAATCTAACTCTTCAAGTTTAAGAAGATTGAACAGGGGAAGCTGTTGTACCCCAAAATGTTCCCTCTCATTTATCAATTATTTTCTCACAAGATCTCCTTTGGTTCAAGACTACACAAGGGTTGATCAGCTTAAGACACCTCATTAACATTGATGACTGAAATTAGGGTTTGAGATTGCACAAGGATAATTGAACTTTTAATTCCTCATATGACTTTCATAGATCATTATGGACCACCAAGATTGCTCATGTCAAGGTTCAAGTCCTGGATCACATTTTTGCTCAGTCAATTGAGCATATGACCTAAAATCAACTTTATTGGGGAAAAAGTCAATTGTGGTCAATTTACAGTCAAAATTTATGATTTTTTATCCATATCAACATTTTGAATTCCTATATGTCATTTGATCAAGTTTGAACCACAATTCCTCAAGAAATTTGATCAGATCATCAAAAGGGAAAAATGGTCAAAATTAGGGTTTTGACTGAGAAAGGGAAATTTCTGATTTTTGACCTGTTTAATTGGTTTGAGACATGATCTCAAGAGTTCAATTTCATAATTTTGACTTAATGGCATGACCCAAAACATCCCTCAAGATCAAGTGATTGATAGTTGATTTTCAGTCAACTGATCAAAAGTCAAATGTACACTGAAAAGTCAAACTTTGACTTTTTGGTCAAAATCAAGTGTCAAAGATCATAATTAATCAAAACATGTCAAAATATGAAACTTGTTCATCAAGAAATCAAAAAGTCAAGATTTTATTTTGAAAAGTCAAAGTTTCCAAACTTAGAAATTTTTCTAAGTGTTGAAAACTTCATATTTTTTCACAACTTTGAGCCAAATTTTCACCATGATGCAAGATGATTCAAAGGAAACTTTCTACATGAAAGTTATAGATATCAATGATATTTGAAACTTTGCTTTACACAACTCCTCCTAGAAATGCTTGGGTCTCAAGTTATTAATCCATGAAGTCATGGTCATGAAACTAAAACACTTAGTGAAATTTTGAGCATTTTTTGTCAGGATTTTGACCTAACTTCTGGGCCAAGTTTCATATAGATCCATTTGGATTTTGCAAATGTGATTCAAAGAGGGGTTATAGAGCATATTACAAGCTCTCAAAATGTCCAAGAACTCTTTGAGATCATTTGTGAGCAAGGAGAATCGAAGGCCAGAAGTTAGGGTTTCAAGTTGTTTTGCAAGGAAAAATTTGTGATGCAACATGAACCAAATCCATAGCCATGCTGCATAATATTCACTTTGCAGGCCTCAAACTTGTTTGTCACTCCTTAATTTAATGTTTACACAACTAATTGATCAATTGTCTAATTGATTCAAGCATTGTCCAAAGCATTTTGCCATTTTAGGGAGAAAGTCACCATTTCCATTCTTGTAAAGCAAGCTTTATGCACAAAGTCAGCTTCTTGAGCTCCTAACTTGTTATATTTAAGTAAATTCCATCCACAAAGTCAGAAGCAAGCTTGTTAAAAGTCCAACCACTCTACAATAGCAAGTAAAAAGGCATGGAAACTTGTTTTGTCAAGAAAATCACATGTTGAGCTTAAACATGTAAATTCAAATTCTGACTTGTTGTAGCACACAAAACCTTTTGCTTATAAATAGAGACACTGTTTACAAGCTAAGGCATGCATGCTTAAGCCCTCAAACACACAAAAAACTTAGAACTATATCAGAAAACTCCATTGTTGCATAATCTGACAAAAAAACTTCAAACTCACATCTCCCTTATGCGTTTCCAAGCCTTTTGGTTCCTAAATCTTCTAAACATCAAATACAACTCATCCCTGACCCTGTTTCATAACTGTAACACCTCCATCATCAAGTTCCATTTTCAAAAATAGGGGTCTGCAAGTGGACTTCTCTAGAACTCCTTAGCCACTTTCAGCTTAAACCAAGCATCACATTAGCTTCCTGGGAAATTGAGGAAGCTAACCCAATCACTAGGACTCATTAAAAGCTGCTCAAACTCAAAACACGATACCCTCTTGCAAGGTGAGTATTCTGACTTTTGAACTCTTCACATAGGCATCATTTTGTTTCCATTTGTGAAGATAAAATGTAAACATCATAGCCCTAAAATTAACCATGTCCTTAGAATTCATTTATGTTTCCTGAGTAGTGAGAATTTAGAGTTGAATTTTCTGAAAAAATTAGGTCATATTTGGTACCGTTCAAAATTCATGCTCATTTTTTATTTATAGCTTTAGTTATTTATATGACTGAACTCGTGATAAAATTTGGAGCAAGTTTCATGTTTATACTTTTGCAAATGGTTGAGAGATGAAGAAGTTACAGGATTTGAATTCATGACTGGTTATGGCGCGAGGAAGAAGATGAAGTCATCTTCA
Source organism: Vicia faba (assembly GCA_948472305.1). Classification (NCBI taxonomy): domain Eukaryota; kingdom Viridiplantae; phylum Streptophyta; class Magnoliopsida; order Fabales; family Fabaceae; genus Vicia; species Vicia faba. The sequence continues at coordinate 560,290,283 of OX451737.1, forward strand.
GGAACGTGTTTCAAATATATATTTATGGTTTGACATAAGTTAACGGATGTATCACCACCCCAGTGGTTAAAGCGCGCGCTTGTAATTAGAGGGACTTGGGTTCGAGCCCCAGTGGTACCCTTTTGATTCTTTTTTCATATTTTCTCTTATTTTTTTGTTTGAAGGCAGGCGTTGGGCTCCCTTTTGTTGGGCCTGGTATTTTGCTTATCTCATACTCCCTGTTTCACTTTCATACATCCTGGTCCATTTTCTTTCTTTTAAATTTTTATTTTCTTTATCATCATTAATATTATTATTATTATTATTATTATTAATAAAAATCCTAAAAATATTTTTATTTTATTATTTATATTTATTTAGTTTATTTTTCTTCATAAAACAAAAGAATAAAAAAACATTTTCTTTAATAAATTAATTTCCCTTTTTTAAATACTTAGATAATTAGTCTTAATTATTATATATTATTTTCTTGTAAATTAAAATCAATTTAGAACTTAGGACTTTTATTTAATTAATTTTATTTATTTATTTAATCAAATTCATAAAAAAAAAACCTAAAAAACTTGTTTTCTTTAATAAATTAATTTATTTTATTAACTTAATTTTAATTTTCTTATTCTATTCAATTATTTTATTTTAATTTAATTAGATCAAAACTTTTAATACAAAAAATCCATTCCTTATCTATTCATACTTGTACATTATATTCATTTCATTTCTTGTACATTTATTCAAATTCAATATGGTTGTAATAGATAATTTGGGTTTTAATTTTCTTGCAATTTTCCCCATTTGTAAATTTGTACACCCCATCCCCTAATGATGTAATAGCTTAGTATTTTTATTTCCCGCAATTTAATATTTTATATATAAATGCTAGTAAATTAGGGTTTGTATGGAAAGATAAAATCAAAGTTTAGAAAACCTTAATTCAAAGACAAAACAATACATGTAAATCAATACACTTGCACACTTACACCCTTAGGGTAAATCCACTTTGTTGCCTTATAAAATAGCCATATTATCCATGCGAGGTATCTTAGCAAAAAAAACAAACAAAATACAATATCATAGTCCCTCGATGACGCTATTAAAGTTGCCTTTCAAAAATGATCTTAGTCCCTTAAAGAAAATGCTAAGATATCTTACAATGTTGCTAATCATGGCTATACGATGACCCATGCCCGTCCCTTTTACATCCAAAGATAGGGTTACGTACCAAATCAATGGTAAGATAACAATGTCAAAGGAAAGAGGAAATAAACATGAAAGACCTTTTGAGTAGGTAGATCGTTCCTAGTTGCTCGCTCAATTTCAAAACCAAAACATCCTTGCTATTTTAAAAACAAACACCAACACTTTCAAAACATCTTACAAACTTGAAACATTTTCAAAATTTAAAGCACTTTATATGCGTTCTTATAGAAACGAGAGCTATTACAAAGAAAACCCTTTTTAAAATCACTTTCAAAAACACACTCCACAAACACCTTTTTGAATTACTTTCAAAACAACACTTTGTACGCGTTCTTATAGAAATGAGAACCATTACAAATACATTTTCAAAATATTTTCAAAAACCACACAAATCACATTTTTAAACAAAAGCAAGTGATCTAGCAAGCAACTAAGAGCCCGTAGATAACTACGGATGAAAAGGGTGCTAATACCTCCCCTTTTCATAATCTACCCCTCGAACTCAAGAAAACATCTCTAAAGGTCTTTCCTGTTTTTTCCAGCCATTCCTTTTGGATAAAAGAAAAGTCGGTGGTGACTCTTGCTAACCGTAACATTTGTGATCAAATGCAAAACAACCAAGTCAGTTCTCCCACCGCGTTACACCGCCACTTTGCTAAGTAGAGCAGAGTCTCTTGGAATTGAGAGGGTTGAGTTTACAAGTCCTTGACAGTTTTCTCGAGATCCATCTTGTACTGAAATAAACAGTAAAAGGATGAGGAAACTTGTGTTAGAAAACATGCTTATGATATGATGCATGTTATGCGAATGCAATATTTTCAAGGATTTTAAGAAATTTAAATTTTCTAGACAAAGAGAAGTCAACAAACATTAATTGCATTAATAAATTCAGGAATTACAAATGCCTCTCAGGCTTACAATGGAAAAAACAAAAATAATACAAAATAAACTCCTAAAAAAAAGACTCAAGCTTCCCATTGGCGCATCCTCTTTGGTGCAACGTAGGCATTCAAACTTCGCTCTTCATGATGTTGCCTTGTGAGCTCTAAAACCTTCTTCTCGCTTACGTAGAATTGTGCTTCAAAGGTGTCTCGTTCCCCTTTGAGTTGAATCGATAATATCTGCAATTCCTCGAAGTCGGTAGGCATGTCATGATGAAGAAGAGTGTAATGGGTGTCTCCCTCAGCAACGGCTCCATAATCACAGGTAGGATGGATGGGTAAGGCATCATGAGGCTTTGAGCACGAGTTCTCACCCACTTGAGGTAAGGTTCAATAGAGATGGAATTATTATGCCCAAAAGTCTTGCTATCCACCTTGTTTACCATTCTCCAAGCTCGTATGAACCTTTGATGATAGCCTTGGATGTCACCCTCGTAGTCGAATACCAAACCATAGATGAGTGCATCATGGGGACCATTTCTTCGTGCATACCCAAACTTTCATAATGCAAGAGAATGGTTATAGGTAATACCTTACCTAATACCCAAGAGTGTAAGATTAGGGAACTCCCCACAACGGTCAATGATGGTAATATCCTCCAAAGATCGGGAACACCAATGAATATCCGAGTGTGAGAGGGACATCATCCTTTGAGACCATATCAAGCCTTGTTCATTCTTCAATGTTGATCGAGGTAGGTGCGAAATAAACCACATAGACAGCAACGAAATACATGACAAAAGATTCCCTCTCTTTTTCATGGTGCGAGTGTGAAAACAATGTAGGATGTCTCCAAGTAGCGTAGGCACGGGATTACGAGAGAGAGAAACTTTGACGGTATTCACATCTATGAGTATGTCCGGATTGGGGAATAGAACCAAACCATAGATTATAAGGTCCAATACATCTTCAAAATCTTGAAAATCCAAATCTTCCCAAAACAATCGAGCCTTCTCCAACAGAAACTTGGCTAGAAAACCCTTAACTCCACTCCTTGTTTCCCAATTTACCATAATGTCGGATCTCTTCAAATGCAAGGCTTTAGCAATAAATTCAGGCTTTGGAGTTTCCTCTAAACTGGTGAATGGTATTTGATCAAGCACATACACCCCTAGTAGTTGAGAGAATTCTTCCAATGTAGGCACCAATTAGTAGTCGGGAAATATGAAGCAATGATGCATAGGATCAAAGAATTGGAAGAGCACACACATCATTTCTTCTTGGAAGTTTGAGGTATCCAAGTTGAGAAGTCGACCATATTTCTTGGTTAAAGGAGAATCTCCAGGCACCCTTGATGCTAACTCTTGAAGTGGAGGAAGCACTTTCACGAAGCTGACTCGGATGGTATTTCTACGAGTGGAATCCATGTCCTACAAAACAGAACAAAGATAAATTCCTAAATCCTTGAAATGGTTAGTGAGAATGCTTATGATGTTATGATGTTATGATGTTTATGATGTCATGAATAATAATCACAAACAAAACACATGAAGACCTTAGGTTTAGGCTTGCATGGGTTTCATAGGTAAGTACCCCCCTTGAAGTTTAGTTGGTTCAACCTGTCCTAGAAAGTAATCGGGTTCTAGGTATGATATGGTGGCAGAACTGACTGTTATACTGGTTTTGCATTTGTATTTGCAAATGTTGCGGTAAGTAAGAGTCGCCACTGACTTTTCTTTTATACAATAAAGGAAAGGGTGAAAAGAACAGAAAAAAGACCTTTCGAGATTATTTCTGAGTAAGGGGTAGATTATGGAAAGGGAAGGTGTTAGCACCCTTTCCATTCGTAGTTATCTACGGTCTCTTAGATACTTAGCTCATTTGAAAAATACCTTGTGCTTTGCGTGTTTGAAAAGTATTTTTGAAAGAAAACTCCTTAGTACGGCGAACTTTGTAATGTTTCTCAGATTAGTAGAGAACGTATACAAAGTGTTTTGAAAGTATTTTTGGAAATTCTTTTGTGTATGTGAGAAAGTTTGTTTTGTATTGAGCAAGCATCTAAGTACTATCTACTATACTCAAAAGGATTGTTATTTTCCTCTTTTCCTTTAAACAGTGTTGTCCTACTATTAGTGATTAGGTAGCCCTAGTCGTTGGATATTTCAGGGACATTCAAAGGGACGTTTATAGTCACAAAGGCAACTGGGAAAGAAACCTTAGTAACTACCCAAGGGTTTTAAGATCATACCGAGGCAGCATCGAGAGGGACATTTTTTATCTTTAAACCGAAGGGTAGCCACTAAAGTCTCTCATGTTTTGAGATTTATGACTGTTTTTCGAAGGCAACCAAAGTAGGGATACCCTAGAGATATACATGTGAAAGTGTGTTGTATTTAATTATTTTTATCTTATGTTAGGTTTTCTAGTGTCTTATTTTAAATTTATTACCATGCAATCCTATTACCATACATCTAAACAGTTAATAATTTGCAGAAATTAAAAGTGCAGGAATTCTAAATCCTAGCTATTACAAGGCTTAGGGGTGGGGATTATTTACATGTCCAAAACTTGGGGGAAATAAAGCAGTAAAAATCCTAAGTATAGTCTATTACATCCCATAAGCAGATACATTAATATGAAAATAATAACGAAAGCAATAAACACGCGCGAATTAAAGATAACGTCTAAATCCTAAGTGAAAGGAAATATTTTTTGTCATTTTGTTTTATTTGGAAAATGCTAAATGTTCAATTAAGTCAAATCTAATTTATTAAGGAGAGAAAAGAAAAATAAAATTATTGATTAAAATTAACTCTAAAACAGACCTAATATTTTTTGCATTTTTTAGTTTATGAAAAGAAATTAAAATCTAAGTCTATTTAATTTTAATTTGAATAAAAAAGGTTAAAGTAATTAATTAATTCATTATCGAAATTACTTTTTAACTAAAAAAGACTAAACCTATTTTTTTGTGATTTTTATAATTACCTTACTGATTAAATAAAAAACTAATTAAAGGAAAATAATTAATAAAACAAAACAAAAAGAGTAAATGGGCCAAGATAGCAAACAGATACAGGGAGTGTAAGTTTAAAAAACATAGGCCCAAAGTGAGAGGAGCCAAAGTCTGCAGTTGGATCCAGTGAGGGAATCCTTTGAGGGTGCATGGTGAGCTGCGCGTCCGGGAGTGTTGGATCTGATTAGATGGGATCTACTGGTGTTGACCACGTGGTGCATGGTGAGCGTCTGGATGTGAAACAAACAAGATCTGAAGAATAATAGTTAGAAAAACAAAATTGTGAGGCCTGAGTATCAAACCCAAGTCCTCTCCCTGTTTGCACGCTTTCTTTACCAACTGAGCTAGCTGCTAATTCGTTTATTATTATGAAACAATACTATTATATGTAAGAAAATGAATCAGATATATAAAATTCAAAAATCAAATGCGCGTGCTACACAAGCCAATGGGAGAATGACAGTTGGGGCGCCGGAGTCAGCCCACCGAACTCAACTCTCAAGTTAACTTCTCCGGTGGGCTTCAACAGTAAACCTGCAAAAAACATAGCCAAAAACAAAAGTTGAAAGTTACCCTATCCCACTAATTCGAGTCCCCTGAGTTCAAATCTGCAATCTGTTTTGTCTGAAACGTCCTGGATTTTGATATTTGAAGAAGAACACAGGTCGTGCCCTAGCAATGGAACGATCTTATTCTGATCCTTAAACCAGTATGTATTACGCTAGATTTGTACTAATGGTGTCCCTAAACACGAACCAAACAGTTAAAGTTAACAAAATAGCATGTATATTCAGTTTCAAAGTTTAAAGCCCTTACCAACCAGTGATGTTTGGAGGCAGCGATTCAAGGTGTTGCACGCCTTGTGAATGGTCTGGACACCTTCCTGGGAACCTCAGGGATGGAGTGGTGAGGTTTGTTTGGCACGAGGAAACTTGCACTATGTGTCTCGAATTTGACAACTCTTGTGAAGATTTTGCAATTTTTGGTGTGCTTTTCTTAGGCATTCTGTGTGTGTTTTGCTTGCAGAAATGGTCCTTATATAGAGGAGATGTAGTTAAGAAAGAAACAAGGAAAGAATCTGGTCCTTAACTCATGAATTGAAGCCATGATCAAAATTTGATTTTTTTCCATATTTGTGAAGAAAACATGCCATTTTGGGTGATTCTCTTTTCCATTTGATCTTTGCATGAACCCGGTCCTCTCTAGTGTATCCTGCACGAAAATTGGGTCTTGAAACAAATCCAAACATCATCCCATATTGAATAGTTGGACAGTAATGTTAAAACTGTAAAGACAGTGTAACAAGACAGGAAAAATTGCATTTTGAACTGTTATGTGTCGACACAATGCTACTATGCATCAACACATAACTCTTCTTGCTCTTGTAAAAACAAAATCAGCTCAGTATGAGTCAATGCATAATGGGATGTGTCGACTCATGCACCTGTTTGTATCGACACATACGTGTTTTGTGTCAACTCATGCACCTTTCATCCCTCTATTTTGGGTCCTGGATAACAGTATGTACCGACATATAGGGCTTTGTTTCGACTCATACCCTATTTGTTACGACACATACACGTTTGTGTCGACTCATGCACCTTTCATCCTTCTGTTTTGGGTCCTGGATAACAGTATGTATCGACACATAAGGCTTTATGTCGAATCATACCCTGTTTTGTCACTAGAATGAGTCGACTCATATGGGTACGTGTCGACTCATGCTGTAGTTTTTTGCCTTGAACATTTGTTTTGGATCTGAACCTCTTTCAAGATGTTATGGTAGCCTCAGTGAACCTCGAAAATATTGTTCCAGTCTTCCCTCTATATTGGAAGTTGTAACGTATGAGCTTGTATCTTCCAAATGATGCATTTCTTGAACTTAAGGATAAAAGAGAAGTGGTAGGGAACTGGATTCTCTTCACAATGAGCTTTGGTTGGGGCAGAACGGATGGAGTATGTGAAATTTATGTCTGGTCAAAGTTCAGTTGACTTTTGACCTAGTACATTTTATTTTCAAACACTTGAGCAGTTGACTGAGCAAACTTGTAGTGTAAGGCATGAAATTTGGCATAGACATTCTCGAAGACGTAGTAGGGACCATGGAAATCATTTGGAGCCTTTTCAACCCAAACATCTTGGTGAAAATTGAAACCCTAGTTGGAGGTTCATTGCTTAAGAGGAGAATTTGTCTGATCAATTATTTGGTCAACCTTGAGCAATTGAGGACCTCAATGAGCATGTCTTGAGTAAAAATGAGAGGGTAAATTTTGGGGTACAACAGCTGCCCCTGTTCAATCTTCTTAAACCTGAAGAGTTAGATTGGCTTGTTCGTCATTCGTGACATGAGGTTGGAAGATGATTGAACACTAGAGTGTCTAGAAATTTGCACTCGCTAATGTGTTAGTTGATTGTGTCAGTAATGGGCTTATAGATGACATTTGGAGAGGTGATAAGGAGCTATCAGAGATGGGCTTATAGATGCCATCCAAAGTGACTGCTCATAAGTATAAAGCTTGACTATGACGTATAATGAAGGAATCTTTGACGACTACTACTTCGACAGGTAATAAAGGAATCTTTGACGACTACTACTTCAACAAGTAATGAAGGAATCTAACGACTACTACTTCAACAGGTAATGAAGAAATCTATGACGACTACTACTTCAGCAGATAATGAAGGAATCTTTGATGACTACTACTTCAACAGGAAATGAAGGAATCTGACGACTACTACTTCAATAGGTAATAAAGGAATCTTATGACTACTACTTCAACAGGTAATGAAGGAATCTTGGACGAATACTACTTCAACAGGTAATGAAGGAATCTATGACGACTACTACTTTAACAGGAAATGAAGGAATCTGTCGACTACTACTTCAACAGGTAATGAAGGAATCTTACGACTACTACTTCAACAGGTAATGAAGGAATCTAACGACTACTACTTCAACAGGTAATGAAGGAATCTGACGACTACTACTTCAACGAGTAATGAAGGAATCTTGGACGACTACTACTTCAACAGGTAATGAAGGAATCTATAACGACTACTACTTCAACAAGAAATGAAGGAATCTGACGACTACTACTTCAACAGGTAATGAAGGAATCTCACAATTACTACTTCAACAGGTAATGAAGGAATATATGATGACTACTACTTCGATAGGTAATGAAGGAATCTTACGACTACTACTTCAACAGGTAATGAAGGAATCTAGCGACTACTACTTCAACAGGTAATGAAGGAATTTGACGACTACTACTTCAACAAGTAACTGGAAGGAATCTATGGCGACTACTACTTTGAAGGGTACCCGAAGGAATCTGCGCTTGATTTTGTCTGAATAATGCACTAGAAGATGTCTACGCTTGACTTCATCTAGAAGAGATATTTTTCAGAATGACTTTCTGGGGAAAGTCTTTTAGTTTCTGAAGAAATTTGTCTGGTCATGTAGATAGTTGATGATATTCGTCTATTTATAGACTTTACCTGAATAGATAAAGGGTTAGTTGTATGCAATGTCATGATGTATGAAATGCATTATGTAATGACGTTCTCAAAATAAATGAGACTGTGATATATGCGTTTTGAATGCATATGCTAAGATATTGGTAAATGATGGTAAATGTGAAATGTTATTGAAATGCATTCGCAAATTTGAGCAGCATCTTAGTATGGGGAAAATAAATCCCTGATTGTTGCTGGGGATGAAGAGTATGTGTATCTTCAATATTCTGGGGATTGTTTCCGCTGGGGACTCCTGCTTTCTTGTTTGAGGAAACTTCGCTGGGGAACATTGATTTCTTTCTTTTTGCTTGAGGAAACTCTGTTAGAGAGTGTTAATTCCTTCTTGGGGAGAAGAGTTTAAGAATGTTGGTTGTTCATTGCTCTACTGGGGAGTTTATACCCTGACTGGGGATAAAAGAGATGAATATTCCTTCCGACTCGCCTAGGGAGGATAATGTTGACTGACATCTGGTCCGGTTCCATAGCAACTCCCTGGGGATAGTGACGACTTCATTGGGGAAGGGAGTTTTGCCGGTGACTCATGGCCATCTGAGGAAAAGACTCAATCTGGGGAGATTGGACCTGATTGGGGAAATAAACCCTATTAGGGAAATAAACCCTGTTGACGGAAGTCTAGGCTCCGCTGGGAAGTAAACCCTGTTGATGGAGGTATATCCTGCTGAGGGAAATTCCTTGCTGAGGAGAATGAGCTCTGTCGGAGAGAAGTAGTCTACAGGGGCTTTTACAGTTTTGAAAACTCAGCTGGGGAGAAGGATTCCCATAGACTGTAATGTTTAGGATCATGTAGATAGGCAATATTACTGAGATGAATCCTGCACTCCTTTATCTGCCAGAGTGATCTGCGGGGAAGATTGTGGGAAATGTATGAATCTGTGAAGATTACCATGTAGGGATAATCTCATGGAAGTTGCTCTGTGGGGGATTCATGGAGACTTGAACACACCTCTACTTCTAGAGCCTTTGGTGAATGCTGATCAGGGTGACAAATCTTCTACTGATAGACAGGTGACGAGATGATGGGGCATAGTCGTACACTTTAATCCCAAACTTTTGCCTCGACTGTCCTTTCAGATTTTCAGTCCACCAAGATACCCTTTTTTTCCCAAGCCGCCTTTTCAGGTTTTCGACTTGCCAGGTGTACAGTTTCATTTATATATCCCTAATTTTTGCCCGAACTCTTTTGGTTCGCCAGGATACCCTTATTTTTGCCTAGGCCAATCAACCTAGCAGGTCTTTTTTCATGCGTAGTATTTTTCGACTATGTCCGTGTTCACAGGATGTGGAGAATTTTCACTGTCCATAGCAATAAGTGTTACAGCACTGCCAGAAAAATGTTTTCTCATCATATGTGATCGTTTGCTGGAATTCATGTCTAATGCCCCAAGTGATTCAAAAGGAGATCTATCTCTAGCTATTCGGAAATTTTGAGAAATTCCTTGAATCTTAAAACGATTGCCCCCCAGATCAGTTTAGACACCATGTCATGCCCCTTGATTATGAAAGGCCTGTTACTGGAAATGTCTTTCCATCTAGGGTAATTTTGTCCATTGAGAGGATTTACGTTCATTGAATTTCTGTCGTGCGAATTTATTTGTTGTCGAACGCTTAGTCATATGCAAACAATGTCATTTAAAAATGCAAAAATTATGTTTGTCTTGAAGTCTTAAAAAGGCTTTTTTAGTAAACAAACAGAATTTTGTAAGAATGTGAATCCAACTCAGGATTTATAGTGAACCTTACAGGAGTCAGGATACATTTTTGTAACAGTATGCTTTCAAACTAACCCATGCTTCAGTTAGGACTTTTAAGGGTTGTAACGTGGTCTGGTTTGCGGTTTGAGAAACAAAGGATAAAGGCTCGAAATTTATTTGTACCCACCCGTTCTTCATGATGTTCTTCAGCCCTATACTCAGTTAATTGTGCGTCTAAATTCCAATTAAGTCTGGAATCTTGGCCCTGATATTTCGGTGATGGTTCGGATACTGAAAGTTTATTTGAAAAGGCAGCCATTTTTGTAACCTTTTCTTTTTGTTGAGGATTTGTAGTAACCTCTTTTTTTTATTGTATTATCCCTACCTTTTGCCTGAACTGTTTCTTTTATGGTTACAGTCAGCGGGATTCCCTAGTTTTTTCCTTAAGTCTCCTTCATAGGTTTTTACTTAGTGGGCTTTTCTTTTGAGATATAATGACTGCTTGTTTTAATAATTATGCGGAACCATCACCATATTTTGTTTTGGAAGGATAACTTCGGCACTACTCATCGTGTACGAAGGGAAATCTTGTGATTGAATGCACCGTTGAATTAACTGAGAAACTACCCTGCCCCAGGTTATGATTAAAGGTTTCAACTTTTGTGAAAAATAAAACTAATACTTCTTAGGCTCAAAGGGGTTGACTAGGGATTATCTTCCTTATAACTCCACTATTTAGGATTTGAAACAATGCCTGTACATCGCCAGCAAGGTCTATTCAAGGGCATATTGTAGATATTGTGGTATCTTTTTCGTCATCCTCCCTCTAAAGGCTTATAGATTTTAAATTGAGAGTTGAATATCACAAAAAGGAAGTAAAATCATAGTTTAAATATAGTGAAAACTAATGGATTAATTCAAGACAAACATATGCAATGCATTAATGAAATAACAAAGTTTGACACAAAATAAGTGTTCGAACAATCAAAAGAAATTACAATTTGAGAATTCAAATGAAATAAACGCTCTCAATTTGGGCCATGATTTGGCATGGGAGCAGTGATCACATTGGGGTCCTTAGGAGGGTTAAATTCACTCTCCTTGTTGTCAATCAAATCTTGAATCTTGATATTCAAAGACCAACAGATGTCGGTGTCATGCCCAGGACTATTAGAATGGTAGGCACATTCCGCATTTGAATTGAACTTAAGAGAGGAGGTATTGGGGTTTTGATGAGGATCCTTTAGTGTAATCAATTTTGCTTTTAGCAAATGTTGTAACGCTTGAGAAAATGGCATATTAATCTTAGTGTACTTCCTTTCTTGAAACTTTATCCTACACCTATTGCCCTGTTGTTGTTGAACAGGTGTAGGATTAGAAATTAACACCGCTCCCACCGTTGGACGGTGTTCAGTCTTACCTTGATTTCTCTAGTCATAAGCAGCACTGACCTCTTTCTTCCCAGTGAAGGATTTATTCATTGTACTTGAAGATGTGTCCCTTTGAATCTTACCACTCTTGATACCAGCTTCTACTCTTTCACTTGTCAATATCAGCTCGGTGAACTTGGCTGAAGAACTTCCAATCAAGTGGTTGAAAAATGGACCAGACAAAGTACCAAAGAACATATCTACCAGCTCTCTATCAGACATAGGAGGCTGGACTCTTCCTGTAAGATCTCTCCATTTCTGGGCATAATCTTTTAAGCCCTCACCAGAACCCATACACATGCTTTAAAGTTGAGTACGGGTTGGAGCAAGGTCAGCATTGTATTGGTACTGCCGGTAGAAAGCAGTAACCAGATCCTCCCAGTTGCGGATATTGGTTCCCTCCAGTTTATAGAACCATTCCAATTGAGTCCATGATAAACTTTCCTGGAAGAAATGCACCCACAAATTCCTATCAACGATGTGAGGTTGGATCTTCCTGACATAAGACCTCAGATGCAACTTAGGACATGAAACCCCATCATATTTAGCAAATGCGGGAACCTTGAACTTATGTGGAATGACCACTCCAGAAACCAACCCTAATTCTTCAAAATCCAGACCAAGTACCCTCTGAATTTCTATGGCGTTGAGGCGATCCTCCAGCTACTTGTATTTGTCATCAGTAGGAGGATACTGCTCTTCAGCATAATCAGCCTATTCTTCATAAGACCTTGGAATATGGTCTTCTTATTTTATCTTATCTTCCTGATTGTCCCCCTCATTTGACAGGGTTGCGAATTCCAGAGCTCGCTTTGCTGGTCCTCTGAATCTCCTTCCCATATTTAGGACACCCATTGGTTTCTTTATCTTTTTCTTCTTGTCTTTGAGAATGAGAGCCTTCAGGTCCTCTTGTCCCTTAGCCAAAGCCAGGAACATCTATTGGAATTGAGAATTATGTGCTTGAAGATCCTTAATATTATGTTCGAGAGCTATTTCTTTTTGCTGAAATAAACAGCGAAATGATAAGAAACTGATTTTGAAACCTGTTTATGTGATGATATGCATGATATGCTTATGCAATGTTTTCAAGGACTTTTAAGATTTAAATTTGCTTAGACAAAGAGAGAACAAACATTAATTGCATTAGTAAGTTTAAACGGTTACAACAATACCTCTTGGGCTTAGAATGGAAGAAACAAAGATAATACAAAATAAACTCCTAAAATAGAAAGGAATCAATCTTCCCATGAGTGCATCCTCTTCGGTGCAATGTAAGCATTCAAACTCTTCTCTTCATGAAGTTGTCTTGTGAGCTCCAAAACCTTCTTCTCGCTTGCATAAAACTGTGTTTCGAAGGTGTCTCATTCCCCTTTGAGTTGAATCTAAGATCTTTGCAACTCCTCGAAAGTAGTTGGCATGTTAGTATGGAGAATAATGTAAGGAACATCTCTCTCGGTAATAGGCTCCATGATGATAGGTAGGATGGCCTCATAAGGCATCATAAGATTTTGAACCCGTGCTCACACCCACTTAAGATAAGGCTCCAAAGGAATGGAGTTTTTATGCCCCAATGTCTTGCTATCAACTTTTTTCACCATGCCCCAAGCTCGTATGAATCTCTGGCGATAACCTTGGACATCGTTCTCATTGTCGAATGCAATTCCTTGGACAAGTGCATCATGAGAACCATCCCTCATAGCATACCCAAACTGTCGCAATTCCAAACAAGGGTTATAAGTGATTCCTCCTTTAATTCCTAGGAGAGGGACATTAGGTAATTCCCGACAGCGGTCAATGATGGTAACGTCCTCCAAAGATCGAGGACACCAATGAATATCTGAATACCTGAGGGACATCAACATATTAGACAATCTCATGCCTTTCTCATTCTTCAAAACAGGTCGAGGTAGGTGCGAAATAAACCACCTAGCCAATAGAGGAGTGTAACACATAAGGGTCCCTCTTCTCTTTATGGTGCGGGTGTGAAGAGAGTGCAAAATGTCTCCAAGTAAGGTAGGCACCGGGTTACGAGACAGAAAAACTTTGACCGCATTCACATCTATGAGTTAGTCCGGATTAGGAAATAGTACCATCCCATAGATGAGAAGGGCCGAAACTTCTTCAAAGGCTTGTAAATCCAGAGTATCCCAAAAATAGTGAGCCTTCTCAAACAAAAACTTGTCTAGAAACCCTTTGACACCACTTATTGTTTCCCAATTTGCCACAACATCGGACCGTTGTAAATGTAGAGCTCGAGCAATCTCCTTAGGTGTTGGGTCTCTTTCAATACTGTTGAAGGCTATTTGATTAAGAATAGGCATTCCCAATAATTGAGAAAACTCCTCCATGGTAGGCACTAATTGGTAATCGGGAAATGTAAACAATGGTGCAAAGGATCAAAGAACTGAAATAACACTTTCATCATGTCTTCATCAAGGCTCGAGGTAACCATATTGAGAATTCGACCATGTCTTTTAGTAAATGGAGAATGCTCAGGAACCCTCGACGCTAACTCCTTGAGTTGAGGATACACTCTTACGAGGTTGACTTGGATAGTATTTCTGCGAGTGGAAGCCATGTCTTACAAAACAACACAAAGATAAGTCCTAAAATCCTTGAAATTGTTAGTGCGACATGCCATGTTATGATGTCATGTACAAACAATTATATACAAGCACACAAACAAGTCCTTATATTTAGGATTGCATGGGTTCCATAGGTAAGCACCCTCTTGAATTTTAGTTGGTTCAACCTGTCCTAGAAAGTAATCGGGTTCTAGGGAATCTCAATATCATTGATCTTTCTTCATCGGGCATTGTTTCAACGCAAGCCTCTTTATTGGCGACCAAAATATCCTGAAAGTCTGATCTCAATGAGCGTAGTATTGAGTATCAACCAACTTCGGACTGCACCAAATCCGGCTATCTCACTACTTCCTAATGGCCAAGTTGTTCAATTAAGGGTTCTAAGGTCAGTTAGTGCTTCATGACACCACACAGCGGCCCCGTATTCTCTTTGACTAAACTCAAGGGCTACCGGTACCAACAAATGTGTCACACTAATGTAGTCATCGCTTCAACCATGTCGGTATACCTTGCATAGTCCCCACGATCTATTTCTACTTACCTAATAATGTTTCCCGATCCGGGTAAAGGATCAAAACAAAACCCAAACAAGGACCCAAAAATGTAAATCAAGCAAGTCAAACAAAGAAAGCATTACAAAGGTGATCTAGCTCTAAGGTAACCCCACTTTTAAGTTTTTTACCCAGCAGAGTCTCCAGTTCTGTGATACGGTGGCAGAACTGACTGTTATACTAGTTTGGCATTTGTATTCGCAAATGTTGCGGTAAGCAAGAGTCGCCATCGACTTTTCTTTTATCCAACAAAGGAAAGGGTGAAAAGAACAGAAAAAAGACCTTTCGAGATTATTTCTGAGTAATGGGGTAGGTTATGGAAAGGGGAGGTGTTATCACCCTTTCCATCCGTAGTTATATATGGGCTCTTAGATACTTAGCTCATTTGAAAAATACCTTGTGCTTTGCGTGTTTGAAAAGTATTTTTTGAAAGAAAACGCCTTAGTACGGCGAAATTTGTAATGTTTCTCGAATTAGTAGAGAATGTATACAAAGTGTTTTGAAAGTGTTTTTGGAAAGACTTTTGTGTATGTGAGAAAGTTTGTTTTATTTTGAGCAAGCATATAAGAACCATATATTATACTCGAAAGGATTGTTCTTTTCCTCTTTTCATTTAGACAGTGCTATCCTACTATTAGTGAATAGGTAACCCTAATCGTTGGATGTTTGAGGGACATTCGAAGGGACTTTTATAGTCACAAAGGCAACTGGGCAAGAAAACTTAGTAACTACCCTAGGGTTTTAAGATCATACTGAGGAAGCATCGAGAGGGTCATTTTTTATCTTTAAACTGGAGGGTAGCCACTAAAGCCTCTCACGTTTCGAGAGTTGTGACTATTTTGCAAAGGCAACCAAAGTAGGGATATCCTAGAAGTGTACATATGAAAGTGTGTTGTATTCAATTATTTTTATCTTATGTTAGGTTTACTAGCGTTTTGCTTTAAAAAATTTTACCATGCAATCCTATTACCATACATCTAAACAGTTAATAATTTGCAGAAAATTAAAAGTGCGAGAATTGGAAATCCTAGCTATTACTAGGCTTATGGGAATGGATTATTTACATGTCCAAAACTTGGGGAAACAAAGCAGTAAAAATCCTAAGTATAGTCTATTACATCCCATAAGCAGATACATTAATATGAAAATGATAACGAAAGCAATAAACGCGCGCGAATTAAAAATAACGTCTAAATCCTAAGTGAAAGGAAATGTTTTTTTGTCATTTTTTTTATTTGGAAAATGCTAAATTTTCAATTAAGTCAAATCTAATTTATTAAAGAGAGAAAAGAAAAATAAAATTATTGATTAAAATTAACCCTAAAACAAACCTAATATTTTTTGCATTTTTTAGTTTATGAAAAGAAATTAAAATCTAAGTCTATTTAATTTTAATTTGAATAAAAAAGGTTAAAGTAATTAATTAATTAATTATCAAAATTACTTTTTAACGAAAAAAGACTAAACCTATTTTTTTGTGATTTTTATAATTACCTTACTGATTAAAAAAACAATTAAAGGAAAATAAGTAATAAAACAAAACAAAAAGAGTAAATGGGCTAGGATAGCAAACAGAAACAGGGGTGTAAGTTTAAAAAATGTAGGCCCAAAGTGAGAGGAGCCTAAGTCTGCAGTTGGATCCAGTGAGGGAATCCTTTAAGGGTGCATGGTGAGTTGCACGTCTGGGAACGTTGGATTTGATCAGATGGGATCTACTGGTGTTGACCACGTGGTGTATGGTGAGCGTCTGGATGTGAAACACACAAGATCTGAAGAGTAATAGTTAGAAAAACAAAATTGTGAGGCCTGGATATCGAATCCAAGTCCTCTCCCTGTTTGCACGCTTTCTTTACCAACTGAGCTAGATGTCAATTCGTTTATTATAATGAAACAATAGTATTATATGTAAGAAAACGAATCAGATATATAAAATTCAAAAATCAAACGCGCGTGATGAACAACCTGTAATACGGTGGGAAAATTGACTTGGTTGTTTTGTGTTTGATCGTAATTGTTGCGGATAGCAAGATTCGCCACCGACTTTTCTTTTATCCAAAAAGGAAAGGTTGAAAAGAACAGGAAAGAACTTTCGAGATTATTTCTTGAGTTCGAGGGGTAGGTTATGAAAAGGAAAGGTGTTAGCACCCTTTTCATCCGTAGTTATCTACGGCTCTTAGTTGCTTGCTATATCACTTGCTTTTGTTTGAAAATGTGCTTTGTGGTGTGGGTTTGAAAATATTTTGAAAACATATTTATAATGGTTCTCGTCTCTATACGAATGCGTACAAAGTGTTGGTTTTGAAAATAGTTCAAAGAGGTGTTTGTGGAAGATGTTTCTGAAAGTGATTTTGAAAAGTGTCTTTGTAATGATTCTCGTCTCTATAAGAATGCGTATAAAGAGCTTTGTCTTTTGAAAATGTTTCAATTGAAAGTGTTGGTGTGGAAAAATGTTTTTGTTGTGAGCAAGTGAGCATATATGAGCAACATACCTACTCAAAAGTCTATGTTCTTTTCCTCCTCCTTTAGATGTTGTTATCTTACCATTGATTTGGTAAGAAACCCCATCGTTGGATGTGAAGGGACGGGCGTGGGTCGTTTGTATAGTCATATAAGGTAACTTGTGAGACGTTTTAGCAATTTTCGTTTAGGGACTAGATCGTTTACCGAAGGCAACATCGAGGGTCATCGAGGGACTACGATCTTTTATCGAGGGTCTTTGCTAAAATGCTCATATTCGAGGGACATGACTATTTTCCGAGGCAACAAGTGGGATTACCTTAGATGTGCATGTGTGTGAATAATGTGTTTGATTGCATGCATTTTTTTCTTTGATTAGGAGTGGTCTACTTGTTGGTTTTATCTTGCCATACATCCCAATTACTAACATTTGTATAAATCAATAAAAATGTAGAAAATAAATATCCTACACTATTACAACCATATTGAATAGCAAGAAAATGTAAAGACAAAACAAAATAAAAGAAGGGAAGATAAGCTTTTTAATTCAGGAAGCATCACCCTTCGATTCTGCTCTTCCTGGCCTCTATCGATTTGGGTCTGGGAACCAGTATGAGCGCCCTTCGATTTCGTCATTTTCTGCTTCTTTTGATTGTCTTGGAAGTCAGAGTGAGTGTACACCTTTCATTTCAACCTCCTTGTTGCTGCTTTCGATTGGGGTCTGGAAGTCAGTGTGGACATCCTTCATTTCTCCCCCTCTTTCTCCTTCGTTTGGACTATGAAGCAATATGGGCCTGCAAAGCAACATGAGAGCGTATCCTTTGTTCACGCCCTCTTTGTCTTTCGTTTGGGGTTGTGAAACAGCAGAGGGGGCGAAGCCTGAGGCTTCATTTCACACACAACTTCTTCTTTCGATTGGGGCATATACAAGTTAGTTCTACTATATACTTGGACAAGAGAAAAAACAAACAAACGAAAAGGGAAGAAACAAAAAGGAAACAAATGTTATGTACATTCTTAAAATGAAAAGTTTAAGATAAGAGTGACTTACCTTGCTTGGAGCTAGGGTGTGTGGGTTGGACCTTTAGCTGCTTCCCTGGGTTCTCCTAGATTTGAAGGGAAGAAACAAAGGTAGTGTTTCTAGCGCTGGATTCGAAGGTCAAGAAGAGTGGGGGTGTGTTTGTTATTTCTGGATTCGAAGGAGAGAAACAAGTGTGTTATTTTGTTTGATTCTAGGTTTGAATGTGTATTAAGTATTTGAAAGTGTTTGATAGTTTGAGAGTTTGAGAGTTTGGTAGTTTGATGGTTTTTCTCCACATCCCAAAGTCTTCTGGATGTGTTGTCCAGCCCTTAGATGTGTTATAGAGCCTCTTATTTATAGGTGAAGTTGGATGAGGTTTAGGAGGGAAAACAAAATAATTTGAACAAAATGGGTAAACTATTTTTGTAGCTTTCGAGGGGTAGTATTTGTATACCATTTTGGTGCAAGAATAAGGGAAGTATTGCAGGCCTTTTGTGCAGCAGTTTTGGAGCGTTATGGCCGGTATAGAAGGCTTGGACTTGCAGCAAGCATCTTTGAATATTTCATCTTTTCATTTTGACCCTATAGGTCCAACCTTCGACCAAGTCATTTCCTTAGACAATAATATTTGTTTCCAAATAGCATGTTTCTTTCGAATGGACCCTTTTTGTGCATCCTTCGAAGGGGTCCAAATGGGTGTTCTTCAATTTGAAACATGTATGTGTCCTTTTGAAGGGACCACATGCATCACTTGCAATTCTTCAGATGGGCCACTAAGGTGTAACCTTTGATTGGGACACCCAGATGCGTGTTGAGGGTTTTCAAGAGGGAATCGAAGCTCATATGCAGGAGGTCCCTTGCTTTGTGAGCGCTAGCATGAAGGGAAATTTCTGCCTTGTGAATTTGGCAGACATGCAAGACCATTGACTTCTGAGTTGAAGGATAGTTGCAGGAGGCTTTTGCCTTGTGCCTGCTGGCCTGAAGAAGGTCCTTGCCTTGTGAATTGGGGGCAAGCGTAAAGAAGGCACTTGTCTTCTGAATCGAAGGAGGCTAGTAGGAAACCACCAACTTCTGAATCTAAGGACATCAATAGGAGGATTTTCCTCTTTAAATCAAAGGACATCAACAGGAGGATTTTTTCCTTGTACCTACTGGCCTGGTGGGAGCCCCTTGCTTTGAAGAATGCGAGAAGGAAGTTATTTCTCAACCGAAGGCTGCATGCAGCTAGCCATTACTTTGTGAATCAAAGTAAACATGTCAGGGACCAACACTTAATCGAAGGATGTATTTAGGAGACTTAATACCCAATCGAAGCTTGCATGCAAGTAATCATTGCATTGCGAATCCAGCAAACATGTAAGGCCAATGGTGCAATCGAAGGATGTATGCAGGGAACCTAAATTCCTAATCGAAGCTTGCATGCAGGTAACCATTGCACTTGTATATCAAGCAAACATGTAAGGATAATAGTGCAATCAAAGCTTGCATGCATGAGGTTATTTCCATGTGTACCAACACAATCATATAGGATGCTATTGTCTTATGGATCGAAGGAGGCATGAAGGATGCCATAGTCCAATTGAAGCAGTCTTGAAAGAGACTAAAGTCCAAACGAAACAAGGGAAATTGAAGAAGGCTTGAAGGAGACCAAAGTCTAATCGAAGCCTTGTGAATCGAAGTAAACTTGTTTTTTCTTCAAAAAATCATTTTACCTGCTTTCCCCTTTTTTAACACTTTCCTCTTTAACTTGATGTTGGAAAACCCAATTGTACTTGTGCAAGCTTGAATTTTTTAGAATCCTTGTGAGGAAATGCCTTGAGAAAAGAGAGGGAAAATTTTGGGGTACAACAGCTTCCCCTATTCAATCTTCTTAAACCTGAGGAGTTAGATTAGCGAGTCCACCATTCGTGACTTGAAGGTGGAAGATGATTGAACACTAGAGTGACCAGAAATTTGCACTCGATGATGTGGTGGTTGATTGTCTAGGGAATGGGCTTAAAGATTCCATTTGGAGAGTTGTCAGAGATGGGCTTACAGATGCCATCTAAAAGTGATTATTGATATAAATTAGACTAAGTCTAAGCTTGACGGTAACTGGAAAAGAATCAGAATAAATCTTTGATTGATTTAGACTGAACTAGAAGAAGTGTCTATCGGGATAGAATCAGGATAAACCATTGATCAATTTAAACTGAACCAGCAGGGGTCTTGAATAATCTTTAACTGGAAATGAATCAGAATAAATCTTTGGAGCGATTTAACTGAACCAGAGGAAGTGTCTACTAGAACGGAATCAGGATAAACCGTTGATCAATTAAAACTGAACCAGCAAAGGTCTTGGATAATCTTTAACTGGAAAAGAATCAGAATAAATCTTTGAAATGATTTATTTGAACCAGAGAAAGTGTCTACTGGAATGGAATCAGGATAAACCATTGATCAATTTAAACTGAACCAGCAGAGGTCTGAATAATCTTTAACTAGAAAAGAATCAGAATAAATCTTCGGAGCAATTTATTTGAACCAGAGAAAGTGTATAATGGAACGGAATCAGGATAAACCATTGATCAATTTAAACTGAACCAGCAGAGGTCTTTGATAATCTTTAACTGGAAAAGGATCAGAATAAACCTTTGGAGCGATTTAACTGAACCAGAGAAAGTGTCTACCGAAACAGAATCAGGATAAACCATTGATCAATTTAAGCTGAACTAGCAGAGTTCTTGGATAATTTTTAACTGGAAAAGAATCAGAATAAATCTTTGGAGCGATTTAACTGAACCAGAGAACGAAATCAGTATAAAACATTGATCGATTTAAACTGAACCAGCAGAGGTCTGAAGGAAATATTCATCATGTATATAGGCACCACATCCTGTTTCGGGAATTGATCTACAATCAATTGTTCACAGATACTTATCCTGTCTTGTTTCAGGTATTAATCTTTGACCATAGAAAGAAAGATAGTTTTCCTGGCTTGTTACAGGTATTAATCTTCAATATGATCATGTAGATAGCTTTCCTGGCTTGTTACATGTATTAATCTACAATCGGTCGTCCACAAATAGTTCTCCTGTCTTGTTTCAGGTATTAATCTGGAACTTGATTTTCGTTGGTCGTAGAGATAGTTGTCATGTATGGTTTCAGGTATTAATCTCTTACCTTAGAAAGAAAGATAGTTTTCCTGGATTGTTACATGTATTAATCTTCAATTTGCTCATGTAGATAGCTTTCCTGTCTTGTTGCAGGTATTAATCTACAATCGGTCGTCCACAGATAGCTATCATGTCTTGTTTCAGGTATTAATCTGGAACTTGCTTTTTGTTGGTCGTAGAGATAGTTGTCTTGTATGGTTTTAGGTATTAATCTCTGACCTTAGAAAGAAAGATAGTTTTCCTGGCTTGTTACAGGTATTAATCTTCAACCTGCTCATGTAGATAGCTTTCCTGGCTTGTTGTAGGTATTAATCTACAATCGGTCGTCCATATATAGTTTTTCTATCTTGTTTCAAGTATTAATCTTGAACTTGAAAATTGTTGACGATAGTTATTTGTTGATTGATTTTTCCTGAAAAGGTAAAGAATTAGTTGTATGCAATGTCATGATATATGAAATGCATGGCGTAATGATGTTCTCAAAATAAATGAGATTGTGTTGTATGCATTTGTCATGTATGTAATATGATGCATGAATGTGAAGTATTTGTTGAAATGTAATTTTGTCTTGGAAAACAAATCCCTGACAGGTGTTGGGGAGCTTTGGGAAGTTGATTCTCGGGCTGTTGTTGGGGATGAAGAGTATGCCCCTCTCCAGACCTTGTTTTAGAATGTTTCCATTGGGGATTCCCGTCTTGTTGTTTAAGGAGAATTCCGCTAGGGAATGTTGATTTTGCTTGAGAAGAAAACTCTGTGGAGAGTGTTGATTCCTGCTTGGCGAAAGGAATTCAGGAGTTTTAGTTGTCCGTTGCTCTACTGGGGAAGAGGGATTGTGGTCCCTTGACTTGTGATAGTCAGAGAGGCAAACTCAAGATGGGAAACATTTAGTTTGTTGGGGAAATAAACCTTGTTGAAGAGAATATTTGATGAATTGCTGAAGAGGTATTTTCTTTTGGCAGAACTCCTCGAAGATTCTTGAGATCAACTTAGTTAGGGAGAAGTTTTCCAGGGATTGAAGCTCTGGCTAGGGAATTGCCTGGATCTAACTTTGTGGGGATATCCATGAATTTGGCCTAGAGGGGTTTGTACCCTTATACGTGAAGATTATTCTGTGGGGATAACCTTATAGAGATGACTCTATGGGGACTTGACTGAGGATCACCCTATGAAAAGGACTTTGTGGAAATTTGTCACTACCCCAAGTAGTAAATGTTGTAGTACTTCCAGAAAATGTTTGCCTAACCGTACGTAACCTTTTGTTGGAATTCGTGTTCAATGCCCCAAGTGATTCATATACATACTTGCCCTCGGTTATTCAGCATTTCTTGAGAGATTTGTTGGAATTTTGACTTGACTACCCCCTGGAGATTTGGGCGATGACATGTCATTCCCCCTTGCTTATGGGAGATTTGTCATTGGAAGTTATGATACGGTGGCAGAACCGACTATTTAATACTGGTTTTGCATTTGTGTTCGTAAATGTTGCGGTAAGCAAGAGTCGCCACCGACTTTTCTTTTATCCAATTTAAGGAAAGAGTGAAAAGAACAGAAAAAGACCTTTTCTAGAGTTTTTTGAGTAAGGGGGTAGTTTATGGAAAGGGAAGGTGTTAGCACCCTTTCTATCTGTAGTTATCTACGGGCTCTTAGAGGTTTGCTCATTTTGAAAGTACTTTGTGCTTTATATGTTTAAAAAATGTTTTGAAATGCCTTAGTGCGGCAATTTACTTTGCGTTAACTCTTGTATCAGTCCTCAAGAGTGTTGACGAAACAAATGTTTTTTTAAAAATTGTTTTTTTTTAAAAGTAGTATTTGTGTAATTGCAAAATGTTTTAAGCAAACTTCTAACAGTTATCTACTTTGTATTCAAAAAAGGTAGTTATTTTCCTCTTATCCTTTAGACAGTGTTATCCTACTATTAGTTAGTAGGTAGCCCTACCGTTGGATGTACGAGGGACATCGAAGGGACGTTACAGTCACGAAAGCAACTTGTGGAGACGCTTTAGCAATTTTGTTTAAGGACTAGATCATTTATCGAGAGGCAACTGTAGGATCATCGAGGGACTATGATCTTTTTTATTTACGGGTCTTTGCTAAAGCGTCCCTGTTTCGAGGGATATGACTGCTTTATTTCCGAAGGCAACCAAAGTGGGGTATCCTAGAGGTGTATATGTGCAATGTGTGTTTAGTTCAAGTATTTATCTTGTGTTAAGTTTGCTAATCGTTTAATTATTAAGCTCTTGTCATGCATTCCTATTAACATACATCTAACAGTTAATATATGTACAAGAATTTAAATGCGGAAATTAAATTTACGCTATTACAAGGCTTTATGAGAGGTACATTGGAGAAATGCGGAAAATAAAGTCCTAGTTACTATTACAGACCATGAGCAAGTGCATTAATAATAAAAATGTGCAATTAAATAAACGCGCATGAAATTGAAAATAACGTCTAAAAACATCCTAAGAAATAAAAATCTTTTTGTTTGTTTCTGATTTATTTTAAGAAGATAATTAAACTACCTTAAATCTAATTTTAATTTTTAAAAAAAAATTGCTAAATGAATTTAAAGCCTAATTTCTAATATTTTTTGTATTTTTGTTAAGAAAATATTTGAATTAAAAACCTATGTCTAATTTATTTTAAAATAATTAAGTTAATTAATTTAGAAAAAATAAAATTAATTTAGAAAATCCTAAGTCTATTATTGTTATTTTTTTGATTTTTTATTAAATAAAAAATGATTTAAAAGAAAATATGCAATAAAACAAATAAAATAAAATAAAGCAAATTGGGACTGATGTCTAAAGCAAATAGGGGGGTGCATTTTTGGAATTTCTAGGCCCATGTGTGAAAGAGCCCAGAGGCTGTATGGATTTGATGGTGTTGTTCCCTTGAAGGTCTATCATGAGCGCCTGGATCTGGAACGTCTGATTTGATGCTATAATGCTTTGATGGTGGTGGTTTGAGGACACAAGGTGTACATGCTAGAGGTGGAAGTGCTGGATCTATAAGAGAATGTTAGAAAAATAAGATATGCAAGACGCAGGGTTCGAACCCCTGCCCTTACATATAACAAATCCTTAAATGCGTTGCCTCTACCGTTGGGACGGTGATACTTCCATTAGCCTAAACGCATCCATAAATATATATTATGTACAAATGCAATTATTTTAAATTAAAAAAAACAATTGAACGCAGGGGGGACCCTGGTGTTTGGGTGGACCAATCAGGAGTGGAGAGAGGGAACTAAATTTTGAATCAACCAATGGAATGCAGGGATGAAGCCACGCCAGCTTGGACCACCACTTGCAATTAGTCAGACCATCGGCCACGGTGGTCACGACCATCTTCTCCGGCGATGCTAAAAATCCAAACCTGCAAAATACACAATATCAAAGCAACTAAAGCATCCCACCCACCCTTAAAATTTCCCAAGGAATTCAATGGTGGCCTTTATTTGATCTAAAAATTCTTATATCATGGGGTTCAAGGATTCCTGTTTGAGATGCCTTAACAATGGTGATCTATGATTCTGGAACTTTCACCCACATGAAACACGTTAGAACATTAGCAAGCAACTATAATAACATGAATATGTAAAGAGAATTAGTTTATATTACATGCAGAAAGAGTTTGAGATTATCAAAAATACCAAAACGGAATGATGACGATCTGCTTGATCTGGGCGTGGAACCGTGTGCTAGAGGATTGGGTTAAGTTCTTGGAAGCCTATGGGATATGTTTGAATCCTTTGTTTGGACTGAGGAAGGCTAGAAAAGTGTTTTCAATTTGGACAACTTTAAGAATTTTTTGCAATTTGGTAGTGTTCTCTCTAGGCTGTGTAGGCGTCTATTTGGCTTGCAAGCATGCTTCTTATATAGAGTAGAAGGGAGGGGACAAGAAAGCAATGGTTTAAACAATCTTGATCATGTTCTTTAAGAGCCATAAACAAAATATTGTAACTTTTCCAAAGGTGCAGAAACTTGTCTCTTTTTTTAAAATTTGAATGTATGTGGACATTTTGGCTCCTTCAAATGCTCTCTAGTTCCTGCCCTTCGATTGGCCTAGAGTTGCCTCCTTTGAATGGCTCCAATTCTCATCATTGGGGCTTCTACAATTGAGCCCCTATTTGCCTTGGCAGCTTGATCTAAAACTTTTTGACTAACCCAATCGAAAACTCTTTTCTGGCCATTCGAAGCTTCTTTTGTCATGAATGGGATTGTGCAG
This sequence comes from Vicia faba, assembly GCA_948472305.1. Taxonomy (NCBI): domain Eukaryota; kingdom Viridiplantae; phylum Streptophyta; class Magnoliopsida; order Fabales; family Fabaceae; genus Vicia; species Vicia faba. The sequence continues at coordinate 560,316,037 of OX451737.1, forward strand.
GAAGCTTGGGTCTGGAAGCATGAAAGACTTTGGTCAGACTCATCAAAAGACAAAACAACACTTGTCTTTAACCATGATGTGTCTTTCTACTTGACCAAATGCATGCCCTTTCGAGGGCATCATTTGTGTGTCCTTTGAATAGCTCACATGCACCCCTTGTGCATTCTTCGAATGGGCCACCAATGTGTATTCATAATGTAGAAATCTTATGCTTGTGAAACGAAGGCAGACCTGAAGAGGAAACCTTTGCTTGGTGAATCAAAGGCCATTTGAAGGGGATCCTTTGCCTTGTGGATCAAAGTCAAGCATCTTGAACCAATACTCATTAAAAGGAAAAACAAGCTTGTTTCCCACAATTATGTATCCTTCCAATGGACCATATATATGTCCTTCGAAAGGCACCATTAGTGTATCCTTCGAATGGATCTTACTAGGTGTCAAAATGTGGAAAATTGTGTGTTGAATATTTTGGAGGTGGAGTCAAAGCTAGCATGAGGGAAGCCAACTGCTTAATGAATCGAAGAACATATGAAAGAAAACATATAGGAAAGTTAAAGGGGCCTTGGCCTTGTGGATCGAAGGCAAGTCTGAGGCAGGCTTTTGTCTAGTGGATCAAAGGCAGGTCTGAAGAAGCCTTTTCCTAAACGAAGCTTGCATGCAGGAGTCCACTATTTTGTAGATCAAAGTAAGCGTGCAGGAGGTCACAGCTGGTGGATCGAAGGGAGCTTGCAGGGGATTCTTTCTTTGTGTGCTGAAGGCACGCACAGAGGGAGAATTTTCCTAGTCGAAGCAGGAATCAAGTTGGCTCCAAAGAAACCAAATGCCCAGTCAAAGCAGGAATTAAGCTTACATGCATGTAGCCATTGCATTATGAATAAAGTCATCATGCAAAGCCAATGGTGAAATCGAAGGAACACTAATAGGAGTCCCTTCCCTTTTGGATCAAAGGAGGTTGTTTCAAAGGAAACACATGCCCAGTCGAAGCTTGTATACATCAAACAAGCAAAAGGCCAAGGCTTCAATCGAAGCTTGGAAATTTGAGGCAAGCTCGGAGGAGGTTAGGCGCTTAATCGAAGCCTGTCAACATGCCAATCGAAAGACCCTTTGACATGCTAATCGAAAGACCTTGTTTATCATCAAAAAAATTATTTTTTCTTTGATCAAATGTTTATAGCCACCCATGTAAAAGAAAATCTTGGAAAACATGAGAGGGCAAATTTTGGGGTGCAACAGTTGCCCCTGTTCAATCTTCTTAAACCTGAGGATTTAGATTGGCTTGTCTTCCTTTCTTGATCTGAAGGTGGAAGATGATTGAACACTAGAGTTCCCAGAAATTTGCACTCGCATGAAATAACACTGATGGTTGATGATGTCGGGAATGGGCTTACAGATGCCATTTGGAGGAGATGATAGAGAGTCGTCGGATATGGGCTTAAAGATGTCATCCAAAGTAGATGCTAATTTCACACATGGTCCCTTTGGGGGTTCCTGTTCCTGTTGTTTGAGGAGGAGTCTGTTGGGGAATATGGGTTTTTGTTGTTCTCCTGTTTGAGGAAAACTTTGGGGAATAGAGTCTGGGAACTTCAGTTGTCCAAGGCTCTGCTGAAGAGTTATCTCTAAAGAGATGACAGTTTACTGTATTCTGGTTGAAGTCCAGGTTTCCAGTGATTTGCTGGGGATAATGGAATTAACCGTTATCTGGAAATGTATTAGAAAGAGCTTGTGTAGGGCTGCTTCAAAATAAGCCCGTGTTAGACTGTATGAGAAGAAACCCGTGTAAGATTGCTTCGTCTGGTCATGTAGATAGTTTTCCTGTCTGGTTTGAGGTGTTAATATACAATCAGCTTGTTCACAGATAGTTGTTCTGGCTTGTTAAAGGTATTAATCTGGAACTATGTTTTTGTTTGGTCGTTGAGATAGTTGTCTTGTCTGGTTTCAGGTATTAATCTCTGACCTGAGAAAGAAAGATAGTTTTCCTGGCTTGTTACAGGTATTAATCCTCAATCTCTTCATGTAGATAGTTTTCCTGGCTTGTTACAGGTATTAATCCTACAGTCGGTCATCCACAGATGGTCCTCCTGGATTGTTACAGGTGTTAATCTGGAACTTGAAAATTATCGTTCGCTGAGATAGTTGTCCTTGCTTGTTACAGGTATTAATCTCTGACCCAAGAAAGAAAGATAGTTTTCCTGGCTTGTTACAGGTATTAATCTTACAGTCGGTCGTCCACAGATAGTTCTCCTGGCTTGTTACAGGTATTAATCTGGAACTTGTTTTGCCGGTCACATAGATAGTTTCCCCGTCTGGTTTCAGACATTAACCTGTGGCCTACTATAAAAGTTTATAGTGTTTGTTTGTCTGCTAATTTATCCTGAAAAGGTAAAATCAGTTTCATGCGATGTCATGACGTATGAATTGCATGATGCTCCCAAAATAAATGACATAATGATATATGTATTTGTATGCATGTGTAATGATGCATGAACATGTAATGTTGTTGTGCAGTATCTTTGTTTAGGAAAATAAATCCCTAACTGTTGCTGAAGAGTACCAGGAAACTAAATCCTGGACTGCCATTGGTGAGTGAAGAAAGTTATTCTTCAATTTCCGCTGGGGATAATGAATGGAGATAGTTTTGTTGGCGATTCCCTTTCTCTTCCGAGGAGCTTCGACTTCTGTTTGAGAATGATTTTACCATGGGGAAGAGTTCTGTTGGAAGATTTCACCAATTTGGAGAAATAAACTCCGATGGGGGATGAACTTCCGTAGCTAGATAAATAAACTCTACTGGGGATAAGGCTTTATAAACTACTTGAGATTTATAAAACTCTGTTGCGGAAGGTGAACTCTATAAACTGCTTGGGGATTTTGTTGAAATCCTGTAGGGGGATCTTAAGAAGCTTGGCGACTTCACTGGGGGATTTTGGAGCAGTAATTGGATATTGTTGCTCTGCGGGGGATATGAGAACCCGACACCATTAGGTGCACGCTGAGAACATGGTTGTGACCTTGTAGTAGGATATCTCTGCCTTTGTACCTGTTGGAGAAGGTATCTGTCGGAGAAGACATTTGCAGGGATCTTGTGGATGGCCCTTAGATATTGTCCCATTTCTTAAAGTCATTAGCAATTGCATTTCTGTTTTTATAGGTGTATTTATAAGAAGTAATCATATTCAAATGCATATGTTCAAAAATAATCACTGGACGTTTTTGCACACAAAACAGAAAAATAAAAATAGAAGTTTGCACTTTCAAAGGAAAATTTTTGTATTAACTTGAAATAAGATTTTTTGTACAAGGAGACAGACATCCTAGTCAGAGAATGTCGTCGTAAAAATGGAAATTATACAAAATAGTATACAAAGAAAGACAACTATGTGAAATAATCCCATTGGGTTCCCATTCTGCTATTGCCTTTATGTCCTTGAGCATCTCATCACTTTCGCTGCTTGTCCAAAGCTGATTGGATTGATTAGTAATGCTTAAGCTTGATAGTTGATACTGAAGATTGGCTGTAAGGTGATCCAACGGGACATAGTTATACGCTTTAAATCCCTAACTTTTTCCTGGACCGCCCTTTCGGTTTTTCAGTCCACCGGGATACCCTTTTTTGCCCAAGCCGCCTTTTCAGGTTTTTGACTTGCCGGGTGTACATATTTTTTTATGTATATCCCTAATTTTTGCCCAAACCCTTTTGGTTCGCCGGGATGCCCTAATTTTTTCCTAGGCCAATCGACCTAGCGGGTCTTTTTTTATGCGTAGTATCTTTTAACTATGTCTGCTTTCATAGGGTGAGGAAGGTCATCACCGTCCATAGTGGTTAAGATCATGGCTCCACCAGAAAATATGTTCTTGATCACAAATGGCCTTTCGTATGTGGGAGTCCATTTGCCCCTGGGATCACCTTGCGGCAGTATGATGCGCTTGATTACCAAGTCACCAGCCTGATATACCTGACGTCTTACCTTCTTGTTAGAAGCTTTGATCATACATTTTTGGTATATCTGACCATGGCAGACAGCCGTGAGCCTCTTCTCATCAATCAAGTTTAATTGATCAAGTCGAGTCTGGACCTATTCGTCTTCACTCATCCATGCATCCTTCATGATTCTCAAGGAAGGGATCTGGACTTCAATGGGCAGGACAGCTTCCACACCGTATTTCCAAAGAGAAAGGAGTTGCCCATGTTGATGTGCGCATTGTGGTGCAGTAACCATGAAGAGAAAATGGTAACATCTCATGCCAATCTTTATATGTCACCGTCATCTTCTGTATGATTCTCTTGATGTTTTTGTTAGCAGCTTCTACAGCGCTATTCATCTTCTACCGGTGGGGAGAAGAGTTATGATGTTGAATCTTGAATTGCATGCAAAGCTCGGTGATCATAGTGTTGTTGAGATTGGTACCATTATTTGTAATGATTCTTTATAGAATATTGTACCGATAGATAATGTTATGTTTGATGAATCAGGACACAACGTTCTTGGTAACGGAGGAAAATGAAGCTTCCTCGACCCATTTTGTGAAGTAATCAATGGTGACGAGGATGAAGCTATGCCCATTAGAAGTTATAGGTCTGATTTCCCCAATCATATTGATACCCCACATTGCAAACGGCCAAGGAGCGGTCAAGATGTTTAGAGGAACTGGAGGTACATGAACCTTATCAGCATAGATCTGGCATTTATGGCAATTTCATGAATGCTGATAAGAGTCTGCTTCCATAGTGGACCAGTAGTATCCTGCCCGTAGAATCATTTTAGCCATTGAGTGACCACTGGAATGAGTGCCAAAGGTACCTTCATGCAAATCAGCCATAATCTTTTCTGCCTCACTCATGTCTACACACCAAAGTAAGGTAGAATCATGATTGTGCTTGTAGAGGATCCCATTACTGAGAAGGAACTTAGCAGAGAACCTTCTTAAGAACTTCTTATCATTGACCGAAGCTCCTTCAGGATATTCTTAGCTTTCGAGATATCTTTTGACTTCATGGAACCAAGGCTTGTCCACTACATCTTCAGTACCAATATCGTTACAGTATGTTGGCTCATCCATCCTTTCAATAGTGATCTGAGGAGCTTCATTATCCCACCTGACCTTGAACATGGATGGCATTGTAGCTAGCGCGTCCGCTAGTTGATTTTCCTCTCGTGGAAAATGCTCAAAGGTGATTTCTTTAAAGTATAGGATTAATGTCAACACATGCTCTTTGTAAGGGATGAGATTAGGATGCTTCGTGTCCCATTCTCCTTTGATCTAGCTGATTACCAAAGTTGAGTCTCCAAACACACTTAAGAACTTGATCCTTAACTCGATTGCAGCTTTGAGACCCATGATACATGCTTCATACTCAGCCATATTATTGGTACAGCTGAAACATAACCTGGCAGTGAAAGGAGTATGATAACCCTCAGGAGATATGATCACAGCACCGATGCCATTGCCAAGAGCGTTGGAAGCTACATCAAAAACCATAGTCCATCGGGATTCTTTTTCAGGTCCTTCATCCAGTCCAGGTTCTTCACAATCAGTTACTAACATGATGTTCTCATCCGGGAACTCAAAATTCATGGATTGGTAGTCATCCACAGCCTGATGAGCCAAATGATCAACTAGTACACTTCCCTTAATTTCTTTTTGGGTTGTGTATTGAATGTCGTATTCGGTCAGGATCATTTTCCATCTTGCTATTATTCCGGAGAGAGCGGGCTTCTCAAAGATGTACTTGATAGGATCCATCTTAGATATCAATAAGGTAGTGTGGGTCAGCATATACTGTCTTATTTGGCGAGCATCCCATGCCAAAGCACAACAAGTTTTCTCGAGCAATGAGTATCTTGTTTCACAGTCGGTAAACTTTTTGCTAAGGTAGTATATTGCATGCTCTTTTCGACCAGACTGGTCATGCTGCCCCAGCACACACCCCATTGAGTCCTCTAATACCGTTAAGTACATGATCAGAGGTCTTCCTTCAACTGGAGACATCAGAATTAGAGGCTCTTAAAGGTATTCCTTGATTTTGTCAAAGGCATACTGGAAATCGTCATTCCACTTCACTGCTTGATCTTTCTTCAGTAATTTGAAGATTGGTTCACAAGTAGCGATCAGATGTGAAATGAATCTGGCTATGTAGTTCAAACATCCCAAGAATCCCCTAAATTCCTTCTCAGTGCGAGGATTCGACATTTCTTGTATAGCCTTGACCTTTACATGGTCTACCTCAATACTTTTTCCGCTGAAAACAAAACCTAAGAGCTTGCCTGATCTTACTCTGAAGGTACATTTATTCAGACCCAGCCTCAGTTTATATTTCTTCAGCCTGTCAAATAGCTTTTATAGGTGATCAAGGTGTTCATCTTCAGTCTGAGACCTGGCTATCATGTCATCCACGTAGACCTCTATCTCGTGATGGATCATATCATGAAACAAAGCTACCATAGCATGCTGATAGGTTGCCCCAGTGTTCGACAACCCAAATGACATAACCTTGTAACAGAAAGTGCCCCACCGTGTGACAAAGCTTGTCTTATCCAAGTCTTCAGGTTCCATCTTGATCTGATTGTATCCGGAGAAGCCATCCATGAAGGAGAAGATCCTATGTTGTGCGGTGTTGTCAACCAGAACATCGATATGGGGAAGCGGGAAGTCATCCTTGGGGCTTTCCCTATTCAGGTCTCTGTAATCCACACACATACGTATATTACCATCCTTCTTAGGTACCGGAACAACATTGGAGACCCATTATGGATAGGACGTGACAGCTAAGAAACCGGAATTGAATTGTTTCATGACTTCAGCCTTGATCTTTTCTGACATATCTGGCCGCATACGACGAACCTTTTGTTTCACTGGAGGGTAGTCCTCTTTTGTAGGTAGGCAATGAACCACAATATCGGTATCAAGTCCCAACATGTCTTTGTACGACCAGGCAAAAACCTCAACATAGTCATGTAGCATTTGTATTAACCGTTGTTTGACACTGGACTCCAAGTTAGCACCTACCTTGACTTCTTTTTTGTCCTCTTCAGTACCCAAGTTCACTGTCTCAACTGGCTCCTCATGAGGCTGTATTGTCCTTTCTTCCTATTGTAACAGTCTGGTAAGCTCTCCTGGTACCTCACAATCTTCCTCACCTTCATCCTCGACTTGGTTAATCAGATTTTCCAAGTCATAATGAGAAATAGAAGAACCGTTATCAATGGGATCCAGAGTGGATGTAGATCTTCAGTTTGATATGTGAGTGTGTGTAAGAGCATAGTTGTATATTCACATACTTTATTTTATTTCTTTTAAAATCAAAAGACTAAAAATATTTTCTTAAGCAAACTTATTTCTTCTCTTAACAAAAACAAAACAAGCCTAGTTTACATTCTTGTACATTATTTCAATATGGTTGTAATAGATAATTAGGACTTTAATTTCTTGCAATCCCCATTTGTAAATTTGTACACCCCATCCCCCTAATTATTGTAATAGCGTAGAATATTTACTTTCCGCATTTTATCGCTTTCATATAAATGCTAGTAAAGTAGGGTTTGTATGGGAAGATAAAATCAACAAGTAGACAATCCTAATCAAAGACTAAATGCATGCAAATCAAACACACTATTCACACATGCACCTCTAGGGTTAACTCCACTTGTTGCCTAAAAATGGTCATGTTATGCATGTCAGACATCTTAGCAAAACAATCAAAATACAAGATCATAGTCCCTCGATGACGCTTCAAATGTTGCCTTTCAAATAATCTTAGTCCCTCAAAGAGAAATGCTAAGATATCTCAATATTGCTATCATGACTATACGATGATCCACGCCCGTCCCTTTACATCCAAAGATAAGACTTCTTACCAATCAATGGTAAGATAGAAATATCAAAGGAAAGGAGAGAAATGAACAAAATACTTTTGATTAGGTAGAGATGTTCTTAGTTGCTTTCTCACTTTCAAAACAAACACACACCAAACCCTTTTAAAACAAACACACTCCAAACACTTTCAAAACAAACACACACCAAACACTTTCAAAATATGAAATATTTTCAAAATTCCAACACTTTGTATACGTTCTTACAAAACGAGAACCATTACAAAGTTTGCCTAAACGAAGGCGCCTTTTCAAAAATACTTTCAAAAACCACCACAAAGCATATTTTCAAACAAAGCAAGTGATCTAGCAAGCAACTAAGAGCCCATAGATAACTATGGATGAAAAGGGTGCTAACACCTTTCCTTTTCATAATCTACCCCCCAAACTCAAGAAATAATCTCAAAGGTCTTTCCTGTTCTTTTCACCCTTTCCTTCATTTGATAAAAGAAAAGTCGGTGGCGACTCTTGCTAACCGCAACAATTACGATCAAACACAAAACATCCTAAGTCATTTCTCCCACCGTGTTACAGAACCGGAGACTCTACTGGGGACTACTTAAAAGTAGGGTTACCTTAGGTCTAGATCACCTTTACTTGCTTTCATTATTTGACTTGCTTTCTTTACATTATTGGTTCCTTGTTTGGGCTTGTTTTGATCCTCTACCCGGATATGGGATACCTTATAGGTAAGTAGCAATACATTGTGGAAACTGTGAGGGGTATATCGACATGGTCTATGAAATAGCTACGTTAGTGTGACACATTTATTGGTACTGGTAGCCCTTGAGTAGTCAAGGAGAATACAGGGCCGCTGTGTGGTGTCATGAAGCACTAACTGACTTTAGAACCTTTACTTGACCAACTTGGCCATTAGGAAGTAGTGAGGTATCCGACTTTGGTGCAGTCCAAAGTTGGTTGATACTCGATACTACACTCATTGAGATCGGACTTTCGGGATATTTCGGTCGCCGTTTAAGAGGCTTACGCTGAAACAATGCCCGATGAAGAAAGATCAGTGATATTGAGATCCCCTAGAACTCGGTTACTATTACTAGGACATGTTGAGCCAACTAAAACTTCAAGAGGGTACTTACCTATCAAACTCCATGCAAGCCTAAACCTAAGGACTTGTTTGCCTTATGTGTATATATTTACTTGTACATAACATCATAAACATCATAACATCATAAGAATTCTCACTAACCATTTCAAGGATTATTGGGATTTATCTTTGTTCTGTTTTGCAGGACATGGCCTCCACCCGCAGGAATACTATCTAAGTCAATCTCGCAAGGGTTCCTGAGAGTTCATCATTCATTGAAAGACATGGTCGACTCCTAAACTTGGTTACCTCGAGCATTGAGGAAGACATGATAAAGGTGCTTTTTCAGTTCTTCGACCCTTTGCACCATTGCTTTACCTTTCCTGATTACCAGCTTGTACATACTATGGAAGAATTTTCTCAACTCTTGATAATTCCTATTCTCAATCAACTACCTTTAAACGGTACTGAAAGAGAACCAAGCCCCGAGGAGATTTCCCGAGCACTTCACTTGCAACAATCTGACGTCACGGCTAATTGGGAAACAAGAAGTGGTGTCAAGGGGTTCCTAGCCAAGTTCCTATTGGAGGAAGCTCAAGATTGTTGGAACACTATGGATTTACAAGCTTTTTAGGAAATCTTGTCCCTTCTCATCTATGGGATGGTTTTATTTTCAAACCTGACCAACTTATAGATGTAAATGTTGTCAAAAATCTTCATGTCTCACAATCTGGTGCCTACTTTGTTGGGGGATATCCTACATTCTCTCCACTCTCGCACTATAAGGAAAAGAGGGACCCTCATGTGTTGCACTACTCTATTGGCTAGGTTATTTGTCTCGCATCTCCCCTGATCTATGTTGAAGAACGAGCAAGGTTTGAGATGGTTCCATAGGTTGACGTCACTCAGCCATTCGGATATTCATTGGTGTTCTCGGTCCTTAGAGAACGTTACTATCATTGAACATTGTGGGGAATTCCTTAATGTCCCTTTGCTTGGCATTAGGTGAGGTATCACTTATGTGATACGGTGGGAGAACTGACTTGGGATTTTGCATTTGTGTTCGCAAATGTTTCGGTTTAGCAAGAGTCGCCACCGACTTTTTATTTATCCTAAGGAAAGGTCAAAAAGCACAGGAAAGACCTTTGAGATGTTTTCTTGGGTTCGGGGAGTAGATTATAGAAAGGGAAGGTATTAGCACCCTTTCTATCCATGGTTATCCATGGGCTCTTAGTTACTTGCTTAAATCACTTGCTTTGTTTTTCAATTGTTTGAAATGGTGCTCTTCAATTGTTTGAAATGGTGCTTTGTGTGTGATTTTGAAAGATGTTTTGAAAAGATGCCATCGCTGTGGCAACCTTTGTAATGATTCTTGTTTGAATGTATACAAAGGTGTTTTTGTCTTTTGAAAAGTTTTTCAATGTTTGAAAGTGGGGTTTTGAAATTGTGTTGTGAAGTGTGTTTTGAAAATAGCAAGGATATTTTTGCAAGCTTTTTGATCAAGTAACTAAGAGCTATCTACCCTATTTTACTCAAAGATCTTTCTTATGTTTTTAACCCTTTTAACAGTGTTGCTTCACCATTGTATTTGGTGAACAACCTTGTGTTAGGATGTTAACGGGGCAGGCGCGGGTCATCGTATAGACCATGATAGCAATTGTGTCAAGTATTTTTGGCAATTTTTTCTTAAGGGACTTGATAATTTTGTTTAGGCAACTCAGATAGCATCATCGAGGGACTATGATCTTTTGTTTTGTTTTTGTTTTGCCAAAGTTCTTGACATGCATACCATGGCCATTTTTGAAGGAAACAAGTGGATTGTAACCCTAGGGATGCAAGTGTGCATTATGTTTGTTTTTCATACATTTTTGTCTTTTGATTAGGTTAAGCTAATTGTTGATTTTATTTTGCATACAAACCCTAGGTCTAATCATGGCATAATTGAAAGCATTCAAAGGTGCGAGAATTTAAATTCTACACTATTACAACATGATATAGGGAGGGGTACAAATTTGAATTGGGGATTATTTTGCAAGAAATTAAATTCTAAATTATTACAACCATATTGAATGGGTAAGGCACAATACAATATTTAAATAAATACAATCAAATAAATAAAATACAATAAATAAATGTTAGATAAAATGTGTTATGCAAAAAAAGATTTTTATGTATGTAGCAAGTATTTTTAAATGTGAAGTGTAAATAATAATAAAAAGTCAATTTTAATTATTTTTGTTCTTTAGGGCAAAAACCCTAATTTCTTAAATAAATAGTATTATTTATTATTTATATACAATAATGTATTAATTTGTACAAAAAATAAAAGTATATTGTAAAAAAGGTATTTTTAGTATCAATTATTAATAAAAATAAAAATGTATTATTTTTTTGTTTTTTGTTCTAATTATTTAATAAAATAAAGTATATAAGTATATATATATATATATATATATATATATATATATATATATATATATATATATATATATATATATATATATATATATATATATATATATATATATATATATATATATATATATATATATATATATATATATATATATATATATATATATATATATATATATATATATATATATATATATATATATATATATATATATATATATATATATATATATATATATATATATATATATATATATATATATATATATATATATATATATATTAAACATATTAAATGTATAAAAATAAAAATTAATTATTTACAAAAAATTTATATATTTCAAGAAAATGTTTTCAAATGTGTATAAAAATAATAAATAAAAATAAAAGTATTTTTTACATTATTTTTACATTTAAACAAAAATAAATATAAAGTATTTAATGTATTAATACTAGAAATAATTAAAATAAATACCAAATAAATACAAAAATTTATGAAAATATTTTTTAAGTATTTTTTATATTAGAAAATAAAATATCAAAATCAGAAATGAAATAAAAATGCAAAAATGACAAATATACAAGAAATGGGCCAGGGGGTGTAAAAAGAAAAGAGGGGGGTGCCAAAAGTAAGCCTGTACAGGCCCAACCCAAGCACAACTTCATCTTCCTTTGAACAAGAACACGCGCGCTTCTGTACACAAAATGCTATCTCCTGATTCCTTGCTTTTTTGACAAAACTCATAACATGAAACTTGTAGAGCATCAAACAACGAATCTAACCATATAAAAAACTTAAGCTAACTCTCAAAGACCAGAGAGAATTTCTCTGGCCCTAATTCTTAACCTAGTTTTTTCAGAAAGTTCATGAACAAAATTCTCCTAGCATGATTAATATAAATGAAAACTAAGCACATGTATGGTTTCAGGGCTATGAATACAACATTTTTCATTCACAAACCTAAGTCTAACTATTCCTAAATAGAGAGATAGAAGTTCATGAAATACCTGTTTCAGTTGACTTCGAGCGGGACAATGCAGCAACTTCCAAGGGTGCTTGAGGTTCTTTTGAGCTTGCCTGAGGTCCACTGAAGCTTTTCCAATGCTTGGCTTGTTTTGAAGTAGCCTGAATCGTGCTACAGAACTCAACCTGCAAAGCTTTCAAACAAAAATGGCAATGTGTGTTAATGGTGTTACAGCTGGCAATGGAGGTCTGGAATAGTTCAGGTGGGTTGAATGGAAGATATTGGAACAAGTTTGAGGAAAAACGCACGAGGGAAAGTGGAGATGGAGGTGGTTCTGCAGGGCTTGCCCTGTTTTGCAGAAAAATGGTGATTTTGTGTACAAGGAGGTTTAAGGGGTCAAGGGCTCGTGCTTCTGACTTGTGAGGATGTATGAAACTTGTTTGACAACTTTGTTCTCGTTGGTTTTATCAGATATGAGAGATACAAGCTTTTGGCCCTTTGACTTGTTTTGAAAGCAAAGTTGGAAGTGAAGTGTGATAGGCCTGTACAGGCTATCTCTAAGCATGCACCAACTTCTTGTACTATGCCTGATATTGTGGAGCTTGCTTGCTGCAGAGGAAGAAAGTCCAAGGCTCAAGAAAAAGCAATTTGACATAAAGTCCCCTTTATGAAAATGGAAGTGTGGCCTTTATGCTCAAAATGGCAATGTTCATTGTACAAAGCTCTCTTGATCAGAACAATGCCAATATCCAATGTATTTGCATTCAATTTTGGAGTGTAAATTGGTTTAGAGGCCTGTAATCATGTACTAAGCTAGTTTGGTCAGATTTGCAACTTGGTATGAACATGTATTGGCCATGGTTTCAAAGTGAGTTTTTGCCAACTTCAAGCATTCGATTCTCCCTAACCACAAGGGTGTTTGAGGATTTCTTGGACAATTTGGAAAGCTTGAAACATGTACTATAATACATATTTGAAATGCAACTTTAAACTCCAAGTGGAACTATGTGAAAAATGGCCAAGAAGATGGGTCAAAATCCTGCCTAAACTAGGGCAAAATTTCCCTTGTTCCAAAAATCATAACTTGAGATACAAGCTTCTTTTGAGAAAACTTTGTGAAACAAAGTTGTAGACTTTGTGATGGACTACAACTTTCATGTTGCAAGTTTTGTTTGAATCCATTTTCATCTTGGTGAAAAAATGGGACAAAATTAGGAAAAAAATAAGAAAATTTTATAACTTAGAAAATTTCTAAGTTATGAATTTTTTCCATTTTAAACCCTAATTTGCATTTTTGGGTTTCTTGATGAACAAGTTTCATAGTTTGACATGTCTTGATGAAAAATGACCCTTGGCACTTGATTTTGACCAAAAAGTCAAAGTTTGACTTTTCAGTATACAGTCAAATTTTGATCAGTTGACTGAAAAATTCATCTGTCAATCCTATGCATTTGAGATCTTTTGAACTTGTTGAATGGGTCAAGACAATTTCATTGAGTCCTTGATACCATGGTTGAGCTTTATTTGCCATTGGCAAGGCCAAACAGTCAAAAATTGCCTTTGTACAGTCAAAACCCTAAAAATGACCATTTTGCCCTTTTGGTGATCTGATCAAATTTCTTGTGGAATTTTGATCCAAACTTGATCAAATGGTTCAGATGAGTTCATAATGTTGATGGGGGTCAAAATTCATGAGTTTTGACTGTCAATTGGCCACAGTTGACTTTTTCCCCAATACAACTGATTTATAGGTCAATTGTCCAATTGACTGGGCAAAAATTTGAATCAAGGCTTGAAATTTAGTATGGACAAACTTGTGAGTCCAACATGAAGTATGAAAGTCAATTTGGGCATTGTAGGTCAAAGCATCACTGTGCAAACTCAAATCCTAATTTAGGTCAACAGTGCAAGGAGGTGTCTTGAGCAGAGCAAACCCTAGCTTGATCTTGAATTCCAAGACTCTTGTGATGAGAAATATTAATGAAATGGGAGGGAAAATTTTGGGGTACAACAAATTACAACCCTTGCTTGGCTTCGTGACAGTTTGGTTACGCCCAAAGAGATGGTCCGCATGATATGCTCATCCAAGGAGTGGTGTTCGACTACGAGAATGACGATCAAGACTACTGTCAGAGGTTTGTACGAGCTTAGAGGATGGTAAACATAGTGGATAGTAAGACGCTGGGACACAAGAATTCTATTCCCCTTGATCCTTACCTTAGGTGGGTACGAGCTCATGCTCAGAAGTTGGTAATGCCTTACCCCTCCATCCTACCTATTACCGTGGAGCCTGTTGCTGAAGGGGAATTCCTGTATACTGTCCTCCATCCCAACATGCCTACTTCTCTTGAAGACTTACAAAAGGGTTGGATTCAGTTAAAAGAAGAACGAGACACCTTCTAAGCTCAATTTTACGCTAGTGAGAAAAGGGTTTTGGAGCTTACAAAGCTACTCCACGAAGAACAAAGCTTGAACGCCTACCTTGTGCCGAAGAGGATGCGTTCGACCTTTTTGTCTTAGAGATTTATTTTGTAAGCCCAAGGGGCATGTCGTAACCATTTTGAACTGATTAATGCAATTTGACGTTTGTTCATTCTTTGTCTAGACAAATTTAAAATTCATAAATCCTTGAAAATATAGAATCCATATAACATGCATCATATCATGACAGGTTTCTCCCATGCAGGTCTCCTTATCTTCTTACTGTTTAGTAAGAATGGCCCTAGAACAGACCATCACGAGCACTCATATTTAAAACACTCAACTTCAAGAGATGTTCTTGAACTTATCTAGGGGACAAGAAGAGGTGAAGGCGCTCCTCACTAGGGGCATGATCATGGGAAATCCTGAGGACGACAAGGATAACCAGCTGGAGCAGCTACAAATCGAGATAGCCATAATGAAGGTCCAAATGATGGGACAACTGGTGGGCCAGATGGCTCTTATCCAAAACCTGGCTCAAGGACAAGAAGAGCTGAGAGCCCTTGTCAACCAACTTCATCAAGACAGTTGCAACCGTATGAAACAAACGGTCAAGATTGGGGATCAAGTCACTACTCATCCGCCCATAAGAGAAGAAGTTGTTTCAGGGGAGAACATACCTTTCTGAATTACTGCCACATCACGGACCCAACAATAACCTCGTCAACATCAACAGGAAAATCAGCAAAGGCAAAATAAGCCTGAGAGACAGTTTACTAACACCAACATGTCATTGGCTCAATTATTGCAACATATGTTGAAGATGTAATTGATTACATTGAGGGATCCTCCTAGAAATCCCAATACCTCCTATCATAACTATCATCCTGACACAATGTGTGCATACCATTCCAATAGTCCTGGACATGATACGAATAGTTGTTGGGCATTGAAAAATAAGATTCAAGATTTGATCGATGAAGGGGTGTTGGAGTTCACACAAGATGGTCAGACTGAATTCTTCTGCCATCCCTCAAAGGCTCACCACCTGAAGTGACAAGTTCAGACAAAGAGGCTTTTGTTCATTTGAATTTTCAATTGTAATCTCTCTTTCTTGTTCAAACACTTATCTATTAATGTAAAACTCTGTTTCATTAATGCATTGCATATATTTGTCTTGAATTGGTCCATTCGTTTTCATTACATTTAAACTATGTTGTTTACTCCCTTTATGATACTCAGCTCTTGTTTTTAAAAGTTACAAGCTTTTAGAAGGAGGATGACAAAAACCATGCCTTAATCTCATACAGTATGCTTTTGAATAGACCTTGCTAAAGATGTACAGGCATTATTTCAAATCCTAAACACTGGAGTTATAAGGAAGATAATCCCTAGTCAACCCCCTTTGAGCCAAAGAAGTAGGAGTTTCCTTTTTTACACAAATTGAAACCTTTAATCAAAACCTAGGGCAGGGTAGTCTCTCAGTTAATTCAAATATGCGTTCAGTCGTGAACTTTCACTTCGTAATACAACGAATGACATCAAAGACATTCTTGTGGAATCAAAAAATAATGATGGTTCCCTATCAAATAGGTGGTCATTATCTCTCAAAAAAGGAAAAGCCCGTTAAGTCAAAACCTACGGAGGAGACTTAAGAAAAACTGGGGCATCCCGCTGACTGTAATCTCAAAAACAAGAATAGTCAGGCAAAACCAGGGATAATAAACCCAAAAAAGAGGTCACTGCGAATCCTCAACAACATGAAAAATTTTGAAAAAATGACTGCCTTCCGATAAGCTAAACTTGTCTGAACCATCACCAAAACGTCATTGGAGTTCGAACATACAATTAACTGAGTTTAGGACTGAAGAACATCACGAAGAACGGGTGGGTACAAATAAAATTTGAGCGTTTATCCTTTGTTTCTTAAACCATGAACTAAGCCACATTACAACCCTTCAAAAGTCCTAATTGAAGCATGAGTTAATTCGAAAGCATACTGTTACAAAAGGTACCCTGAATCCTGTAAGGCTTTACTCCAAATTTTGAGTTGAATTTTCTTACAAAAATTCTTTTATCTGCTAAAATGCACTTTCAAAGGTTCAAGGCAAGCATAAACTTTGTATTATTTGAATATCGTTGTTTGCATATAGCTATTTGTTTGACAGCAAAGAAATTTGCACAACAAATATCCAGTGAATAAAAAAACCTCTCAATGAGCAAAATCATCTCAAGTGGGAAGACACTTCCAATAACAGATATCCTATAATCAAGGGGGCATGACGTGTCACTATCCAACACACCTGGGGCAGTCCAGTCAAGATTCCAAGAAATCTCTCAAGAAATGTTGAATCACCGGGTGCAGGTCTTTATCTGAATCACTTGGAGCATTAAACGCGAATCCCAACAAAGGGTTATGTACAGTCAAACATTTCTCGGCAGTGCCATAAACACTTGCTACTAGGGGCAGTGACAGATCTCCCCCAAAATCATATTCATAGGATGGCCCCTAGCCAGAGTTTCAATCTCCGAAAACTTCTCCCCAACTGAGTCAACCTCAAGAATCCTCGGGGATTTATGCCAAAAAGAAGACACCTCTCTGACAGACTAGCGACAGGGTTTATTTCCCCAACAAACTACAAGATTACCCAGTTTGAGTTTACCTCTATGATTGCTACAAATCAAGGGACCACAACTCCTCTCCCCAACAGACTGCTCTACAACCCCCAGTAAGTCACTATGAAGCCTGGAAACCGACCAGATACCAGTTAACTTCAGAAATTTTCTGCGAAGCCTAGAATACAACTACATAACAGTTAATTTAATCTTCCCTAAGATAACTCCCCAATAGAGCAACAGAGATTCCTGAACTCTTTTCCCCAAGCAGAGATCAACACTCTCCACAGCCTTCTCAAGCAAAGCCAGTATTCCCCAACGGAGTTTCTCCTCAATCAACAAAACAGGAATCCCCAGTGGAAACATCCTAAAACAAGGTCTGAAGAGGAGCATTACTCTTCATCCACAGCAGCGGTCCAGGATTTCATTTCCCAAGGCTCCCAGCATTTGTCAAGGATTTATTTTCCCAGACAAAGATACACTTCAATAACATTTCACATTTCATACATCCTATTTACATACATGATAAATGCATACGGCATAATCTCATTTATTTTGAGGATACCATGCATTTCATACATTATGACATTGCATACAGCTAACGTTTTACCTTTTCAGGAAAAGGTCAATCAATAGATAGCCATCATCAACAATTTTCAAGTTCCAGATTAATACCTGTAACAAGCCAGGAAAACTATCTGTGGATGACTGATTGTAGATTAATACTTGTAACAAGCCAGGAAAACTATCTACATGAAGAGATTGAAGATTAATACATGTAACAAGCCAGGAAAACTATCTTTCTTTCTCAGGTCAGAGATTAATACCTGAAACCAGACAAGACAACTATCTTAACGACCAACCTTTTCAAGATCCAGATTAATACCTGTAACAAGCCAGGAAAACTATCTGTGGACGACTGATTGTAGATTAATACCTGTAACAAGCCAGGAAAACTATCTACATGAAGAGATTGAAGATTAATACCTGTAACAAGCCAAGAAAATTATCTTTCTTTCTCAGGTTAAAGATTAATACCTGAAACCAGACAGGACAACTATCTCAATGACCAACCTTTTCAAGTTCCAGATTAATACCTGTAACAAGCCAGGAAAACTATCTGTGGACGACTGATTGTAGATTAATACTTATAATAAGCCAGGAAAACTATCTACATAAAGAGATTGAAGATTAATACCTGTAACAAGCCAGGAAAACTATCTTTCTTTCTCATGTCAGAGATTAATATCTGAAACCAGACATGACAACTATCTCAACGACCAACCTTTTCAAGTTCCAGATTAATACATGAAACCAAAAAGGACAATTATCTGCACGACCAGCTGAAGCAATCCTACACGGGCTCCTTCTTATACATTCTTCTAGAAACGGTTCAGATGCGATCCAGATATGGCTGAAATTCTGATACTTACTCCAGATCTTCTTCTAGAAACAGTTCATATGCAATCCAGATATGGCTGAATTCTGATACTTACTCCAAATTACTTCCTAAACAGTTCAGATACAATCTAGAGACGAATATTATTCTGATACTAATTCCAGATTTTTCTCCTAAATACAGTCCAGATGCGATCTAGACACAAATGTCATTCTGCCACTCATTCAACATACCTTTCAAATACAGTCCAGATACGATCCAAACACGGATGTCATTCTGCCACTCATTCAACATACCTTTCAAATACAGTCTAGATACGATCCAGATACGGATGTCATTCTGACGCTCATTCAGTAGATCTTTCAGATACAAGGCAGATACAATCCATTTATGGATAATATTCGGATACTCATCCCATTACATTTGTTGTTTCAGTTTGAATCTCCCAATGGTTTATCTTGATCCCTTTCCCGTAGACATTTTCTTTGATTCAGATAAATCACTCCAAAGATTTATTCTGATTCTTCTCCAATTGAAGTCAAAATTTAGACTTAGTCTAAATTTTGTCAACAATCACCTTAGGATGGCATCTATAAGCCCATCTCTGACAACTCTCCATCATCCCTCTGAATGGCATCTCTAAGCCCATTCCCTACATAGTCAACTAAAACATCATCGAGTGCAAATTTCTGGGCACTCTAGTGTTCAATCATCTTCCACCTTCAAGACACGAATGGCGGACTCACCAATCTAACTCTTTAGGTTTAAGAAGATTGAACAGGGGAAGTTGTTGTACCCCAAAATTTTCCCTCTCATTTCTCAAGAATTTTCTCACGAGATCTTCCATGACTCAAGTTTGCAGCACTGATACATCAATCTAGGTTTGGAATTAGCAAAAGGGCAAAATGGTCAATTGCACGCTGGAAAGTCAAACTTTGACTTTTGAATCAAAATCAAGTTTCAAAAATCATATTTCATCAAGATATGTCAAAATATGAAATTTGTTTCATCAAAAAAATCAAAAGTCAAAATTACTTTAGAAAAGTCAAAATTCCAAATACTTAGAAATTTTTCTAAGTGTTTAGGAAATATGATAAGATCAGAACTTCTGGCCAGATTTTCACCATGATGCAAGTTGATTCTGGAAGAACTTATGACACAAGAGTTGTAGATCTCAATGAGATCTAAAACATTGCAGAACAGAACTTCTCCTAGAAATGCTGGGATTTCAAGTTATAAATCTTCAAAGACACGTCCATGAAACGGAAGCACTCAGTAAATTTTGGGCATTTCCAAGACAGAATTTGGTTAGCACTTCTGGGCTAGTTTTCACGTAGGTTCAATCAGAATTTTCAAGAGTAATTCAAAGAGGGTCTACAAAGCATGTTACAAGCTTTCTGAAAAGTCTGAGAACTCCTTCAGAACATGCTGGAGCAGGGAGATTCAAAGATCAGAAGCTGGAATATTTGTTCTATGTTACGCTAATGCTGAACTTCTGATCCAGATTAAGATATAATACATAATCTCATATTGCAGGTTTATATTTTGACAAATATCATCATCATTTAATGCTCACACCCACTTTTGAGTCTTTATCCAAAGGATTTCCCCACGTGTGGCATAGAAGTATCATTGTTGTCCTTGAAAAGCAAACTTTTGTACAAGTTTATGTTGGGCCCATGCTTTACTTTTGCTTCTGAGGATACTTTTCCTTAATTCATGCTTACAAGTCAAGCTTAAGTGCGGCTAAAGCTGCTAACCACCATACTTGTTTAAACTTGCTTCAAGAACAAGTCAACACCCTAGCATATGATAGTTGTACCCTTGACTTCTCCAAGCTACAAAATCCTTGCCTATAAATTGAACTTCATTTGCAACTGTAAAGAGGTTGAGAATTTGAGAAAAAGCCTTGAAACTTTGCTGAAATTTCCAAGAACTTGCAACTACAAACATAAATACAAAACTTGCCATTTTCTGTTTTTTGCATCCAAACTCGAATTTTTTTCTTGCGTGTTTCTTGATCAAATCATCCATACAATTTCTGATACACATTTAGAAGTCGTCCCAACTTCCATTTTCAAACTGTAACACGTTCTTCATCAATCTCCATCTCAAAAAATCAGAACATTGCTTCTTGGTTGCTCCAGAATTTTCCAGCCATCTATAGTTCAGGTTTGTCCTAGCTTTCTGAGAATTGAAGGAAGCTGACCAGAACATCACAGCAGTCAGAACTAGGCTCTAGATTACAGAATATTTTCCAGCTGCAAGGTAAGTTTCTTCTGACTTGTATCTCATTACTTAGGCATTAACAGGCTTGCATGTTCAAAAATACAATGTAGACATCCTGGCTCTGATTCTGTACATATTCATAGATTTCATGTATTTTTACCTAAGTAGATAGAGTTTCAGTTCAGAACTTCTTGAGGAAATTAGGATTCAGAATTAGGATTAGCAAAATTCATGCTTGTTTCTGATTTACAGTTCTGATACTTTATATTTCTGAAACCATGATGAAACCTGCCATAACTGCTATGTTTGCATTTTCTATTTTGTTGAGAAATGGCTAAGATGCAGATGCTCTGACTGGCATGGAGAAAGAGATGAAGTCCATCATCAGAACTTACTTTGTGATACATGTCTATGCTTCTACTTCTAATACCGGATGTACAGCCACCCCAGTGGTAGAAAACGTGTGCATAAGACATTAGTGCTAAGGGTCCTGGGTTCTAGCCCAGAAGCATCTTTTTTAGATTTATTTATTGACATTTTCACCCATTTATTTGTCAGACAATATTCCTAGACCAGAACTTTTAGATATCCTCACCTAACAACATTATCACCTCACTCTCTCAAACAACCAGAACTTCTGACCTGCCCGTGATATTAGAACTTCTAGATTCTCAACTGTACTAGAACTTCTATACTCCCTCAGCAATCAGAACTTCTAGGCTTTCCTTTGTTCCCAGCAACCCTAGAACATCAGTGTACCCGGATCCATAACTTCTGACCGTCCCCTTTTCTACTAACATTTTCCTTCTGACATGCAGCGCACCAGAGTCAGAACTTCTTATTTCAGCAACATGCTAATTCTCTTTTATTTTTATCATCATTTTTATTTTCAATAATAAAAAATACCAAAAATATTTTTATATTCACATACTTTATTTTATTTATTTTAAAATCAAAAGACTAAAAATATTTTCTTAAGCAAACTTATTTCTTCTCTTAACAAAAACAAAACAAGCCTAGTTTACATTCTTGTACATTATTTCAATATGGTTGTAATAGATAATTAGGACTTTAATTTCTTGCAATCCCCATTTGTAAATTTGTACACCCCATCCCCCTAATGATTGTAATAGCATAGAATATTTACTTTCCGCAATTTATCGCTTTCATATAAAAGCTAGTAAAGTAGGCTTTGTATGGGAAGATAAAATCAACAAGTAGACAATCCTAATCAAAGACTAAATGCATGAAAATCAAACATACTATTCACACATGCACCTCTAGGGTTAACTCCACTTGTTTCCTAAAAATGGTCATGTTATGCATGTGAGACGTCTTAGCAAAACAATCAAAATACAAGATCATAGTCCCTCGATGACGCTTCAAATGTTGCCTTTAAATAATCTTAGACCCTCAAAGAGAAATGCTAAGATATCTCACAACATTGCTATCATGACTATACGATAATCCACGCTTGTCCCTTTACATCCAAAGATAAGGCTTCTTACCAATCAATTGTAAGATAGCAATATCAAAGGAAAGGAGAGAAATGAACAAAAGACTTTTGAGTAGGTAGAGACGTTCTTAGTTGCTTGCTCACTTTCAAAACAAACACACACCAAACACTTTCAAAACAAACACGCTCCAAACACTTTCGAAACAAACACACACCAAACACTTTCAAAACATGAAATATTTTCAAAAGTCCAACACTTTGTATACATTCTTACAAAACGAGAACCATTACAAAGTTTGCCTAAACGAAGGCGCCTTTTCAAAAATACTTTCAAAAACCACGACAAAGCACATTTTCAAACAAAGCAAGTGATCTAGCAAGCAACTAAGAGCCCATAGATAATTATGGATGAAAAGGGTGCTAACACCTTCCCTTTTCTTAATCTACCCCCCGAACTCAAGAAATAATCTCAAAGGTCTTTCCTATTCTTTTCACCCTTTCCTTCATTGGATAAAAGAAAAGTCGTTGGCGACTCTTGCTAACCGCAACAATTGCGATCAAACACAAAACATACCAAGTCAGTTCTCCCACCGTATTACACGTGTGCTAGAGGATTGGGTTGAGTTCCTGGAAGCCTCAGTGATATGTTTGATTCTTTGTTTGGGCTGAGGAAGGTTGGAAAAGTGTTTTCAATTTGGACAACTTTAAGAATTTTTTGCAATTTGGTATTGTTCTCTCTAGGCTGTGTAGACGTCTATTTGGCTTGCAAGCATGCTTCTTATATAGAGTAGAAGGGAGGGGACAAGAAGTCAATGGTTTAAACAACCTTGATCATGTTCTTTGATATCCATAAACAAAATATTGTAACTTTTCCAAAGGTGCGGAAACTTGTCTCTTTTTTTGAAATTTGAATGTATATGGACATTTTGGCTCCTTCGAATGCCCTCTAGTTCCTACCCTTCGATTGGCCCAGAGTTTCCTCCTTCAAATGGCTCCAATTATCATCATTGGGGCTTCTTTGATTGAGCCCCTATTTGCCTTGGTAGCCTGATCTGAAACTTTTCAACTAACCCAATTGAAAACTCTTTTCTGGCCATTCGAAGCTTCTTTTGTCATGAATGGGATTGTACAGGAGGCTTGGGTCTGGCAGCATGCAGGACTTTGGCCATACTCATCAAAAGACAAAATAACACTTGTCTTCAACCATTATGTGTGTTTCGACTGGACCAAATGCATGCCCTTTTGAGGGCATCATTTGTGTGTCCTTTGAATAACCCACATGCACCCCTTGTGCATTCTTCGAATGGGCCACCAATGTGTATTCATAAGGTAGCAATATTATGCTTGTGAAATGAAGGAAGTCCTGAAGAGGAAACTTTTGCTTGGTGAATCAAAGGCCAGTTGAAGAGGAGACTTTGCCTTGTGGGTCGAAGGAAAGCATCTTGAACCTATACTCATCAAAAGGCAAAACAAGTTTGTTTCCCACAATTATGTATCCTTAAAATGGACCAGATATATGTCCTTCGAAAGGCACCATTGGTGTATCCTTCTAATGGACCTTACTAGGTGTCAAAATTTGGGAAATTGTATGTTGAATATTCTGGAGGTGGAGTCAAAGCTAGCATGAGGGAAGTCAAATGCTTAATGAATCGAAGCACATATGAAAGAAAGCCACTACTTTTTGGGTGTTGGCATGAAGGGAAATTGTTGCCTTGCGCATTAGAGGCAAGCCCAGAGGAAGTCATTTTCTTATGGGTCGAAAGCAAACACAGAGGCAAGTTGAAGGGGCCTTGGCGTTATGGATCGAAGGCAAGTCTGAGGCAGCCTTTTGTCTAGTGGATCAAAGGCAGGTCTGAAGAATCCTTTTCCTAAACAAAGCTTGCATGCAGGAGTCCACTGTTTTGTGGATCAAAGTAAGCGTGCAGGAGGTCATTGCTGGTGGATCGAAGGGAGCTTGCAGGGGATTCTTGCTTGTATGTTGAAGGCACGCACAGAGGGATAATTTGCCTAGTCGAAGCAGGAATCAAGTTGGCTCCAAAGAAACCAAATGCTCAGTCGAAGCAGGAATTAAGCTTGCATGCATGTAGCCAATGCATTGTGAATCAAGTTAGCATGCAAAGCCAATGGTGCAATCGAAGAAGCAGTAACAGGTGGTCCTTCCCTTTTGGATTTAAGGAGGGTGTTTCAAAGGAAACACATGCCTAGTCGAAGCTTATATACAACAAACAAGCAAAAGGCCAAGGCTTCAATCGAAGCTTGGAAATTTGAGGCAAGCTTGGAGGAGGTTAGGGGCTCAATCGAAGGCTGTCAACATGCCAATCAAAAGACCCTTTGACATGCCAATCGAAAGACCTTGTTTATCTTCAAAAACTTTATTTTTTCTTTGATCAAGTGTTTGTGGCCACCCATCTAAGAGAAAATCTTGGAAAACATGAGAGGGAAAATTTTGGGGTACAACAGAAGTGTCATCCCATTTGAAGTGATTTTGTTCACTGAGAGAGTTTTTGTTCACTAGATATTAGTTGTTTGAATTTCTCTGTTGTCAAACAAATAGCCATAAGCAAACAGCGATTTTCAAATAATGCAAAGTTATGTTTGTCTTGAAGTTTTGAAAATTCATTTTAGCAAATAAAGATTTTGCAAGAATTTGAATTCAATTTAAGATTTGCAGTAAGCCTTGCAGGAGTCAGGATACCTTTGGTAATAGTATGCTTTTGAACTAACCCATGCTTCAATTAGGACTTGTGAAGGGTTGTAATGTGGCTTGGTTCATGGTTTAAGAAACAAAGGATAAGGCTCAAAGTGTATTTGTACCCACCCGTTCTTTGTGATGTTCTTCAGTCCTAAACTCAATTAATTGTATGTTTGAACTCCAATTGAGTCTAGAATGACGTTTTGGTGATGGTTCGGACAAGTTAAGTTTTTCGAGAGGCAATCATTTTTGCAACATGTTGTCGAGGATTTGTAGTGACCTCTTTTTGATTTATTATCCCTGATTTTTTCCTGACTGTTCTTGTTTTGAGATTACAGTCCACGGGATTCCCCAGTTTTTCTTAAGTCTCTTTCGTAGGTATTGACTTAGTGGGCTTTTCTTTTGAGAGATAATGACTGCCTATTTGATAGGGTACCACCGCCGTCTTTGGATTCAGCAAGATGTTTTTTATGTCATTCATTGTGTGCGAAGTGAAAGTTTGTGACTGAATGCGCATTTGAGTTAACTGAGAGACTGCCCTGCCCTAGGCTTTGATTAAGGGTTTCAATTTGCGTGAAAAAGAAAACTCCTACTTCTTAGGCTCAAAGGGGTTGACTAGGGATTATCCTCCTTATAACTCTAGTTTTTATGGATTGAAGGAACGCCTGTACATCGTCAGCAAGGTCTGTCCAAAAGCATATTGTATGAGATTATGGCATTGTTTTTGTCATCCTCCCTATAAAGGCTTGCAACTTTTTGAAAAAGAGTTGAATATCATAAAGGGAGTAAAAAGCATAGTTTAAAAATGAATGGATTAATTCAAGACAAACATATTTAATGCATTAATGAGAATAACCAAAGTCTGACATATAGATAAGTGTTTAAGCAAACAAAGAAAATTACAACTGAAAATTCGAATAATCAGAAAGTTTCTCCGCCTAGACCGTCACTCCATATGGATGCCCTTGAGGAGTGACAGAAGAATTCTAGCTGACCATCTTGTTTGAATTCCAGCACTCCTTCGTCAATCAGGTCTTGAATTTTGTAATTCAGCGTCCAACAGCTATCAGTATCGTACCCCGGACTGTTGGAGTGATACGCACACCTTTCATTGGGATGGTAATGAGGAGCATAAGTATTAGGATTCCGAGGAGGATCCTTCAATGTGACCAAATTCAAATTCAACATGTGTAGCAAGACTTGCGACATCGGCATGTTGAGTTTGGTATATTGCCTATTGGATGCATCCCGCTTATGCCGATTACCCTGTTGTTGTTGGCGAGGTTGTTATTGGGCTCGTGATGTAGCGGCAATTTGGAAAGGTATGCTCTCCATTAAACCGGATTCTTGTCTCATGGGAGGCTGAATAATGACTTGATCCCCAATCTCGATTGATTGTTTCATACAGTTTCAACCGTCTTGATGAAGTTTGTTGACGAGGGCCCTTAGCTCTTCTTGTCCTCGAGCTAAGTTTTGGATAAGAGCCATCTGACCTACCATCT
Source organism: Vicia faba (assembly GCA_948472305.1). NCBI lineage: Eukaryota > Viridiplantae > Streptophyta > Magnoliopsida > Fabales > Fabaceae > Vicia > Vicia faba. The sequence continues at coordinate 560,342,645 of OX451737.1, forward strand.
ATCCCATCATTTAGATCTTCATTGTGGCTATCTCAGTCTGTAGCTGCTCCAACTGGTCATCCTTGTTGTCTTCAGGATTCTTCATGGCCATGCCCCTAGTGAGGAGTGTTTTCACTTCTTCTTTCCCCTTGGATAGGTTCAAGAACATTTCTTGAAGTTGATCATTTTGAGTCTGAATGTCCTTGATAGTCTGTTCTAGAGCCATCTCTACTGAAATAAACATTAAGAAGATGAGAGATATGTGTGGGGAAAGCCTGTCATGATATGATGCATGGTATGTGGATGCAATGTTTTCAAGGACTTAGAAGATTCAAATTTGTTTAGACAAAAGGAACAAACATCAATTTCATTAATGAGTTCAAATTGGTTACAAACATGCCTCTTGAGCTTACAATGGAGAAAATAAAGCAAAATAAACTCCTAAGACAAAAAGATCGAACGCATCCTCTTTGGCGCTATGTAGGCATTCAGATTTCGTTCTTCATGAAGCTGTCTCATAAGCTCTAAAACCTTCTTTTCACTTGCGTAGAACTGGGCTTCAAAGGTGTCTCGCTCTTCCTTCAGCTGGATCCAAGCTCTTTTCAAATCTTCAAGAGTAGTAGGCATGGTAGGATGAAGGATAGTATACGGGACATTTCCTTTAACAACTGGCTCCATGATGGTAGGTAAAATGGCAGGGTATGGCATACCAAGACTTTGAGCACGAGTTCTTACCCACTTAAGATAAGGCTCCAGAGGAACGGAGTTCTTACGCCCCAATGTCTTGCTATCCACTTTATTTATCATTCTCCAAGCTCGTATGAACCTTTGACGGTAGCCTTGGTTGTCGCCCTCATACTCGAATACCAAACCTTGGATGAGTGCATCGTGAGGACCATCTCTTTGTGCATACCTAAATTGTCGTAATGCAAGATAAGGGTTATAGGTGATACCTACCTTAATTCCTAAGATTGGGACATTAGGTAATTCCCCACAACACTCAATGATAGTAGTGTCCTCCAAGGATTGAGAACACCAATAAATGTCAGAGTGTGTGAGGGGCATCATCCTTTGAGACCATGTCAAACTTTTCTCGTTCTTTAACGTTGATCGAGGTAGGTGCGAAGTGAACCACCTAGAGAGTAAGGGAATACAACACAAAAGAGTACCTCTTTTCTTCATGGTGCGAGTGTGGAAACAATGTAAAATGTCTCCAAGCAAAGTAGGTATAGGATTACGAGAGAGGAAGACCTTGATGGCATTCACATATATGAATTGGCCCGGATAGGGAAATAGAACCAAACCATAGATTAGGAGGGCCAAGACATCTTCAAAAGCTTGAAAATCCATATCCTCCCAAAAAGAACGAGCCTTCTCCAACAGAAACTTAGCTAGGAAACCCTTAACCCGCTTCTTGTTTCCCAATTTGTTATAACGGTAGCTCTCTTCAAATGTAAAGCTTCGGCGATGACTTCAGGCTTTGCAGTCTCCTCTAAACTTGTGAACAGTATTTGATCGAGCACGGGCACTCCTAACAGTTGAGAGAACTCTTCTAATGTAGGCACCAACTAATAGTCAGGAAAGGTGAAGCAATGATGCATGGGATCAAAGAATTGGAAGAGTACACACATCATTTCTTCTTGGAAGTTTGAGGTAGCCAAGTTGAGAAGTCGACCATATTTCTTGGTGAAGGGAGAGTCTCCAGGCACCCTTGATGCTAACTCTTGGAGTTGAGGATGTGCTTTCACGAAGCTAACTCGGATGGTATTCCTTCGAATGGGATTCATGGCCTACAAAACAAAACAAAGATGAATTCCTAAATCCTTGAAATGGTTAGTGATAATGATTATGATGTCATGATGTTTATGATGTTATGTACATGTATGCAAAGAAAATGAGTTATTATGTACACATAAAGCAGACAAGTCTTTAGGTTTAGGCTTGCATGGAGTTTGTAGGTAAGTACACTCTTGAAGTTTAGTTAGCTCAACCTATCCTAAAAAGTAACTGGGTTCTAGGGGATCTCAATATCACTAACCTTTCTTTTAGGAATTGTCTCAGCACAATCAATCTTTTCTTGCGGCCGAGATATCCCAAAAGTCCAATCTCAATGAGTGTAATATCGAGTATCAACCAATTTTTAACTTTCCACTGAAACCGGCTATATCACTACTTATTAATGGCCAAGTTGTTCAATTAAGGTTCTAAGGTCAGTTAGTGCTTCAGGACACTGCTCAAGTGCCCCGTATTCTCCTCGATTCAACACAAGGGATACCGGTACCAACAAATGTGTCACACTAACATAGCCATTGCTTCCACCATATCGTTCTACGTCGTACAGTTTCCACAATCTATTGCTGCTTACCTAAAAGGGTCCTAGATTCGGGTGGAGGGTCAAAACCAATGCCCAAACAAGGAACCATAATGTAAAGCATGCAAGTCAAACAAAGAAAGCAAGTAAAGGTGATCTAGCCCTAAGGTAACCCCACTTTTAAGTTCTCGTCCCTAACAGAGTCGCCAGTTCTATAATACGATTGGAGAACTGACTTGGTTATTTTGCGTTTGATCATAATTGTTGGGATAGAAAGAGTTGTCACCGACTTTTCTTTTATCCAAAAAGGAAAGGTTGAAAATAATAGGAAAGACCTTTCGAGATTATTTCTTGAGTTCAGGGGGTAGGTTATGAAAAGGGAAGGTGTTATCACCCTTTTCATCCGTAGTTATCTACGGGCTCTTAGTTGCTTGCTAGATCACTTGCTTTTGTTTGAAAATATGCTTTGTGGTGTAGGTTTGAAAATATTTTGAAAACATCTTTATAATGATTCTCTTCTCTATAAGAATGCGTACAAAGTGTTGGTTTTGAAAATAGTTCAAAGAGGTGTTTGTGGAAGATGTTTTTGGAAGTGATTTCGAAAAATTCCTTTGTAATGATTCTCGTCTCTATAAGAATACGTGCAAAGAGGTTTGTCTTTTGAAAATGTTTCAATTGAAAGTGTTGGTGTGGAAAAATGTTTTTGTTGTGAGCAAGCGAGCAACTATGAGCAACCTACCTACTCAAAAGGTCTATATTCTTTTACTCCTCCTTTAGATGTTGTTATCTTACCATTGATTTGGTAAAAAGCCCCATCGTTGGATGTGAAGGGACGGGTGTGGATCGTTTGTATAGTCATAGAAGGCAACCTATGAGACGTTTTAGAAATTTTTGTTTAGGGAATAGATCATTTAATGAAGGAAACATCAAGGGTCATCGAGGGTCTTTGCTAAAACGCCCATATTCGAGGGACATGACTATTTTCCGAGGCAACAAGTGGGATTACCCTAGAGGTGCATGTGTGTGAATAATGTGTTTGATTGCATGCATTTTTTTGTCTTTGATTAGGAGTGGTCTACTTGTTGGTTTTATCTTGCCATACATCCTAATTACTAACATTTGTGTAAAGCAATAAAAATGCAGAAGAAAAAATATCCTACACTATTACAACCATATTGAATAGCAAGAAAATATAAAGACAAAACAAAATAAAATAAGGGAAGATAAGATTTTCGATTCAGGCAGCAGCACCCTTCGATTCAGCTCTTCCTGGCCTCTTTCGATTTAGTTCTGGGAACCAGTATAAGCGCCCTTCAATTTCGTACTTTTCTGTTTCTTTCGATTGTCTTGGAAGTCGGCATGAGTGTACACCTTTCGTTTTAACCTCCTTGCTGCTGCTTTCAATTGGGGTCTGGAATTCAGTGTGAACATCCTTCGTTTCTCCCCTCTTGCTCCTTCGTTTGGACTATGAAGAAATATGGGCCTACAAAGCAACATGAGAGCATATCCTTTGTTCACGCACTCTTTATCTTTCGTTTAGGGATGTGAAACAGCAAAGGGGGCGAAGCCTGAGGCTTCGTTTCACACACAACTTCTTATTTTGATTGGGGCCTATACAAGTTAGTTTTACTATATACTTGGACAAAAAGAAAAAAACAAACGAAAAGGGCAGAAACGAAAAGGAATCAAATGTTATGTACATGCTTAAAACGAAAAGTTTAAGGTCAAAGTGACTTACCTTGCTTGAATATGGGGTGTGTGGGTTGGACCTTTAGCTGCTTCCCTGGGTGGTTCTAGATTCGAAGGGAAGAAACAAATGTGGTGTTTATAGCACTGGATTCGAAGGTCAAGAAGAGTGGGGGTGTGTTTGTTGTTTCTGGATTCAAAGGAGAGAAACAACTGTGTTGTTTCGTTTGATTTTGGGTTTGAATGTGTATTAAGTATTTGAGAGTGTTTGATAGTTTGAGAGTTTGAGAGTTTGGTATTTTGATGATTTTTCTCCATGTCCCAAAGTCTTCTGGATGTGTTGTCCAGCCCTTAGATGTGTTATGAAGCCTATTATTTATAGGTGAAGTTGGCTGGGGTTTAGGAGGGAAAACAAAAGAATTTGAATAAAATGGGTAAATTGTTTTTGTAGCTTTCAAGGGGCAGTATTTGTATACCATTTTGGTGCAAGAATAAGGGCAGTATTGCAGGACTGCTGTGCAGCAGCTTTGGAGCATTATGGCCAATATAGAAGGCTTGGACTTCCAGCAAGCATCTTTGAATATTTCATCTTTTCGTTTTGACCCCATAGGTCCAACCTTTGACTAGGTCCTTTCCTTAGACAATAATATTTGTTTCCAAATAGCATGTTTCTTTCGAATGGACCCTTTTTGTGCATCCTTTGAAGGGGGAAAATGGGTGTTCTTCGATTTGAAACATGTATGTGTCCTTTTGAAGGGACCACATGCATCACTTGCAATTCTTCAGATGGGCCACCAAGGTGTAACCTTCGATTGGGACACCCATATGCGTGTTGAGGGTTTCAAGAGGGAATCGAAGCTCATATGCAAGAGGTCCCTTGCTTTGTGAGCACTAGCATGAAGGGAATTTTATGCCTTGTGAATTTTGCAGACATGTAAGACCATTGACTTCTGAGTCGAAGGATAGCTGAAGGAGGATTTTTCCTTGTGCCTGCTGGCCTGAAGAAGGTCTTTGCCTTTTGAATTAGGGGCAAGCGTAAAGAAGGCACTTGTCTTCTGAATCGAATGAGGCTAGTAGGAAACCACCAAATTCTAAATCGAAGGACATCAACAGGAGGCTTTTCCTCTTTGAATCGAAGGACATCAATAGGAGGCTTTTTGCCTTATGCTTGCTGGCCTGGTGGGAGCCCCTTGCTTTGAAGCATGCAATAAGGAAGCTATTGCTCAATCCAAGGCTGCATGTAGCTAGCCATTAGTTTGTGAATCAAAGCAAACATGTCGGGGACCAAAGCTCAATCGAAGGATGTATTTAGGATGCTTAATACCCAATCGAAGCATGCATGCAAGTAATCATTGCATTGTGAATACAACAAACATGTAAGGCCAATGGTGCAATCGAAGGATGTATGCAGGGAACCTAAATTCCTAATTGAAGCTTGCATGCAGGTAACCATTGCACTTGTGAATCAAGCAAATATGTAAGGCTAATAGTGCAATCAAAGCTTGCATGCAGGAGGTTATCGCCATGTGTACCGACACAATCATATAGGATGCTATTGTCTTATGGATCGAAGGAGGCATGAACGATGTTGTTTTACCCCAAAATTTTCCCTCCCATTTTCACTCAAAACATACTCCTAGAGGTCCTCAATTGCTCAAGTTGATTAAGGATTCACCAGACAAACCCTCCTCCTAAGACAATGGGCCTCAAACTAGGGTTTCACTCCTCATCAAGATGTTTTAGTTCCAAGGGTCCTAAATGGTTTACATTTCCATAATATGCCCTCAAGATCATCCATGTCAAGTTTCATGCCTTGCACAAGAAGTTTGCTCAGTCAACTGCTCAGATGCCTGAAAATCAACTATATTATGTCAAAAGTTAATTGTGGCCCACATACAATCAAACTTCAATATTTTTGGTCAACATTAATATTTTGAAGTAATATCCATCATTTGATCAAGGGTTGATCATGATTCCTCAAGGAATGCCCCAAATTCATCAAAACTCAAAAGTTGCTAAATTAGGGTTTCTATAGGAAAAGTCAACCAAACTTTGACCAGGCATAACTTTCTCATACTTTATCATAAATTTCTCATCCAAGTCTCATTTTGGAAAGAATCCAATTCCTTACAACTCATATTCATCCCTCAAGTTCAAAAAATGCACTCATGAAAAGATATAAATTCAGACATTATAGGTCATTTCAAAAAGTCAACAAAAACACCTTTTGGGTCAAAGCTCCTTATATGAACATGGAAGATCCAATTGAGATGAAACCAAAGATTTTGCGTAGGGGACATCCTAAGCTTTATAAAAAGTCCAAGGACACCCTTATAGGGTCAAAATTGAGAGAGATATGCATTGTCAAAACTGGCCATTTTTGGAAATTTTCCCAAAGTCAACAATGTCCAAAATTGCATTTTTTTTTCCACATGGGCCCATCTTTTCAAGATTGAATCTCAGTCCTAGCATGGTCCACGACCTATGGGACCCTCCATGCCTTTTTATTTTTGTTTATTTAATTTATTTTGATTTTTATTCATTTAAAAATCAAATAAATTCAAATAAAATCAAATTAAATCAAAATAAATCAAATTAAGGGAATGAGATTTGTTTTGCATTGCATTATGGATCATGCAAGTTGTAGAACATCAAAAAAATCGTGCCAAGCCAAAAACAAGAGGAAATCTCCAATTTTGGAAAGATTTGAATCAAAACTTTAAGACCATCAATATTTTGATTCTTTCTAATTTTATTGACCTAATTGGATTCAGTACATATACAGAAGCTTTGTGAACCCTAAGGAAGAGAATTCATGCGCAACCTGCCTCCCTAGAGAAAGAACAAAACTCAAAATTTTGAACCAAAAAGGAAATTGGATTTCCTTCTACAAGGAGATTCAAGGTGTTTCAAGGTCAGCAACTCATTCCTGGATGTATTTGAGAGTTGTTTGGATCATCACCAAGTCTCAGCAAGCCCAGAAACGCGCTACATAGACATCACGATTTGCATATATTCTTGATTTCGATTCCTTTAATTCTGGTATCATAAATGCATTTTAGCTATATATTCATATTCATTGTCATGTTTGCAATGATTCTGGTTGGTTTAATTGGAGTTTAAGCGCAGGAATTGTATTCACCATAACTAGGGTTCCGGAGGTCCCAAATTGGGGACTCCATGTACAGGTTAAATTAGGTCCAATCAAGGTTCAATTCGTGTTCAGGAAATCAAGAGTGATCGATCCATGGCCTTATCTGAGATTTATATTGCTTGTACTGAATTTTTGAAAACGCAGGGGTTATAGCTATAGGAGTTGTCCGTAGGTAAAAGCCTTGTGCCTAAAATGACGGTTATATGGAGAAGACGACTAGGTGGCAGCCTATCACTGGCTAGTTTGAATCTGGCGCGCATTTTTTTTAATTTCCAAATATTAATCTTATTTTCATATATAATATTATTGTGTTGTAATTTGTACAACTAAGCTTGGTAGCGCAGATGGCCAGGGGACAAGTGTGCAAAGTCAAGGACCTGGGTTCGATCCTGGGAAAAACAATTTTGTATTTTCTAACATTTCTATGTAGGATCTATTGCACCACTAGTCAACGCGCCTACCATGCACCTCAATATCTCACGCCTTGGATCATCCCCTGACCAGATCCAACATTCAGCAGGCAAGGAGCGTGGTAAACCCTCAGATGTGAGTCCCACTGGATCAGACGCAGCCTTGGGCCAACTACTCTGGGCCCTGAAAATTCAGCATGCACCTCCCAAAATTACTTTCACACCAGGTCCAATTTAATTCTTTTTTTAATTTCTTTTATTTTTTTTAGTTATTTGTTTTAATTATTTTTACAAAAAAAAATCATTGTTTTTTTATTAAATCAAAAAATTAGAATTAGGGTTTTTAAATAAAATATTTAATTGCAGTAATTAATTAAATTAATTAGGATAATTTAAATTCCTTTTTTTCATAATTAAAATTAATTAGAAATTAGGTTAGTTTGCAAGAATTAATTATTTTGTCCTCAAAAAAATCCAAAAAAATATTTTTCTTTATTCACTAATTAAATATCTTTTAATTTAATTTTAATTTCATCGCGCACATTTATTTATTTATTTTCCAATTAATGTAATTTCCCCGAGTTTGTAATAGCTTTTAACTTAGGTTATTATTATTTGCATTTATTGTTTTCCCCGGTTTTTGATTATGTGATCCCCCCCCCCAAAGCCTTGTAATAGTTAGGTTTAAATTTCTCGCACTTTTACTTTTCGTCGTTATAAACTGTTAGATGATTGATGATAGGATTGTATGCGAAAGGTAAATCCATAATTTAAAACAGTAGAAAATCCTAACTGTGTAAAGATAAATTACTGAAAAACAAACACTTGCACATGCTCACTCCTAGGGTTTCCCCACTTCGGTTGCCTTCGGTAAATGGTCATGAAGTATAGGGAGTTTTAGTGGTTGCCCTCTAGTCCCAAAAGATCAAAAATGACCCCTTCGAATGTTGCATCGGAAAGATCTTTAAGACTCTAGGATAATTACTAAGGTTTCCTAATCATTGCTTTAGTGATCGTACTCGTCCCTTTCGATTGTCCCTTAAACTCCAACGATGGAGCTACCTACTCCTTAATAGTAGGATAGCGCTGTCTAAAGGAAATAAGAAAATGAACAGACTTTTTCTAGTAGGTAGAAACTTTTAGGTACTTGCTCAAAACAACAAATTGTTACACATACACTTTCAAACAAACTTTTCAAACTAAAGTTTTCAAAAACATTTTATCACACCCTTGAGGACTGATACAAGGGTTACCATAAAGTGAAACGCTGCACTAAGGCAATTTCAAAACTTTGTTTTTCAAAACACACAAACACAAACTATTTCAAAAATGAGAAAGTACCTAAGAGCCCATGGAAAACCATGGATAGAAAGGGTGCTAACACCTTCCCTTTCCCCCCGTACTCAGAAACATCTCGAAAAATGTTTTTTATGTTCTTTTCCATTTTCCTTTATTGGATGAAATAAAAGTCGGTGGCGACTCTTGCTTACCGCAAAATTTGCAAACAAAAAATGCAAACCAGTATTAAACAGTCGGTTCTGCCACCGTATCACAGAACTGGCGACTCTGCTGGGGAATAAATAAAGTGAGGTTTACCTTAGGATCTAGGTCATTTTTAAAATTGCTTTCTTGTTTGTTTTTCCTGCTTTATCTTTAAAGGTTTTGCTTGGGTATTGTTGAAGATCCTACACCCGAATCTGGGGGCACTTTTTAGGTAAACAACAATAGATCTTGGAGATTGTACGGCGTAGACAGATATGGTTTAAGCGATGGCTATGTTGGTGTAACACTTTGGTTGGTACCGGTATCCTTCGTGTGGAAACGAGGAGAATACGGGGCCGCCGCGTGATGTCGTGAAGCACTAACGGACCTTAGAACCATAGTTGAACAAACTTGGCCATTAGAAAGTAGTGAGATAGCCGGCCTCGGTATAAAGCTGAGGATTGGTTGATACTCGATGCTACACTCATTGAGATCAGACTTTCAGGATATTTTGGCTGCAAGAAAAGATTGCCTGAGCTGAAACAATGCCTGATAAAGGATGATCATTGATATTGAGAATCCTTAGAACCCGGTTACTTTTCTAAGACAGGTTTGAAACCAACTAAACTTAAATAGGGTACTTACCTTTAACCTCGTGCAAGCCTTTGAACCTAAGGTCTATTGTGTGCTTTTCTTGTGTGTGATTTACTCTGTTTGAACATAACATCATGCATCATAACATATCATCCATTCTTATTACGCTAACCATTTCAAGGACCAAGGGAATTTATCTTTGTTCTGTTTTGCAGATCATGGCTTCCGCTCGTAGAAACACTATCTGAATCAGCTTTATGAGAATACCTCTCTAACTCAAGGAGCTTGTATCAAAGGTTCCTGAAACTTCTTCATTCATAAAGAGACATGGTCGACTTCTCATCCTGGTTACGTCGAGCTTTGATGAAAAGATGATGGGTGTACTCTTTCAGTTCTTTGATCGCAAGCACCACTGCTTCACCTTTCCAGAATATCATTTGGTTCCTACCATGGAAGAGTTCTCTCAGTTATTCGATATACCTATTCTTGATCAGATGCCTTTCACAGGTTTAGAAGAAGTTCCCAAGCCAGAGATCATTGCATCAGCTTTGCATCTGAAATGGGCCGACGTGGTATCCAATTGGGAAACAAGAAGCAGAGTCAAGGGTTTTCTAGCCAAGTTCCTAATAGAGAATGCCCCATTGTTTTAGAATGATTTGGACTTTCAGGCTTTTGAGGAGGTTTTGGCTCTTCTAATTTATGGGTTAGTACTGTTCCCTAATCCAGAATTACTCATAGATGTGAATGCTATCAAGATCTTCCTCTCCCGCAACCCTGTGCCTACTTTGCTCGGAGATATCTTGCATGCTCTCCACACTCGTACTATGAAGAGAAGAGGGGTTCTTATGTGCTGCATGCCATTACTGTCGAGGTGGTTTATTTCTCACCTCCCTAAGTCAGTGCTGAAGAATGAAGAAGGTTTGGGTTGGTCACAAAGGATAATGTCACTTTCTCAGGCGGATATTTTCTGGTATTCCCGATCTATGGGAGATATTTCTATTATTGATCGCTGCGGGGAGTTCCCTAATGTCCCACTACTTGGAATTAGGGGAGGCGTAACTTACAATCCTTGTTTGGCCCTGCGGCAGTTTGGTTACGCTCGAAGGGATGGTCCTCATGAGATGCTTATCCAGGGCATCATGTTCAACTATGAGGATGATGCTCAAGGGTATCGCCAGAGGTTCATACGAGCCTGGGGCATGGTAAACAGATCGGACATCAAGACTTTGGGGCCGAAGACTTCCATTCATATGGAACTTTATCTCTAATGGGTACGAGCTCGTGCTCAGAAACTTATGATGTTGTACATAGTTGTCTTACCAGTGATTGTGGAGCCCATTACTGAAGGGGATATTCCCTACACAGTTCTTCATCCTGATATGCCCACCGATCTCGAAGAATTACAGAGGTCCTGGATTCAGTTGAAGGAGGAGCGGGATACTTATAGGGATCAGTTCTATACCCAGGAGAAGAAAGTTTTAGAGCTCACAAAGCAGCTTCATGAGGAAAGAAGCCTTAATGTCTATCTCGGCACGAAGAGGAAGCATCCATGGAAACTTGATCTTTTTTTAGTTTTTAGAATTTTCAATTGTAACGCCTAAAAGGCAATTGTATTTTGAATTCTACTAATAAAATCTTTGTTTCATTTTGGGTTCGCAAATTTAAATTTCCTAAAGTCCTTGAAATCATTGCATACGCATATCATCCATGACATTGCATAAACAGGTTTCATAACAGGTTTCTCATCGTTTTCGCTGTTTATTTCAGCAATAATGACTTCTGAACAAAGTATCAAGGATCTCCAGGCACAAAATGCCCAATTTCAGCAAATGTTCGTAGCTTTGGCTAAAGGGCAGGAAGCTCTGAAGGCCCTTATTCTGAAAGAGAAAAAGAAGAAGGCAAAGAAGACCGCTGGTGTCCTAAATCTGGGCAGAAGATTCAAGGGACTGTTGAAGCAACCGGTTGATCTGACCTCCTCATTCAAAGAAGGGGAGAATCAAGAGGGAGAAACAAGGGAGGAGGAACCTAGCCCAGAGGTTTCTGATAATGACACTGATTACAAAGAAGAACAGTATCCCCCAGTTGAGGATAGATACAAGTAGTTAGAGGATCGTCTGAATGCAATGGAGATCCAGAGAGTACCAGGGCTGAATTTTGAAGAGCTGGGTTTGGTATCTGGGGTTGTCATCCCACCGAAGTTTCAGGCTCCGGTATTTGCGAAGTATGATGGGGTGTATTGTCCCAAGCTTTATCTCCGCTCTTATGTGAGGAAGATTCAGCCTCACACTACTGATAGGAACTTGTGGGTCCATTTCTTTCAGGACAGACTGTCTGGGACTCAGCTCGAGTGGTTCTATCAGCTGGAGGGAACCAATGTCCGCAACTGGGAAGATTTGTCTGCTGCTTTTTATAAGCAGTATCAATATAATGTTTATCTTGCTCCTACCCGTACTCAACTCCAGAGTATGTCCATGGGTGCAAGTGAAGGTTTTAAGGATTATGCGCAGAAGTGGAGAGATCTGGCAGGGAGAGTCCAACCCCCTTTGTCTGATAGGGAGTTTGTGGAGATGTTTCTTGGTAAGATGTCTGGTTCGTTCTTCAATCACTTGATTGGTAGCTCCTCAGCTGGTTTCACCGAGCTGATATTGACTGGAGAAAGGGTAGAAGTTGGGATCCGGAGTGGCAAGATCCAGAAAGATACCTCGTCAAGTACAGTGAAGAAGCCATTCACGGGTAAGAAGGAGGTCAATGCCATTTATAACTTAAGAGGTCAGAGCAGAGCTGAGCATCCTCCAACGGTAGGGGCTGTGATGATACCTAGGCCTGCGGCTACTCAACAACGAAACAAACCACAAAGGGTAGAAAGACTGCCAAGGCAGTTCACCCAAATTAATATGACGTTGACTAAGGTTTTACCCCATCTATTAAGATCTAATTTGGCAACATTAAAGGAGGCTCCCAAGAATCCTAACACCTCATCTCCTCGTTATAATCCAAACACTCGGTGTGATTACCATTCTGAGAGTCTAGGCCACGATACAAATAATTGTTGGACTCTGAGGAATAAGATACAGGATCTGATCAAAGCCAAGGAGATTGAGTTTGATGCTTCGGAGAAGCCTAATGTCATAACTGTTCCCATGACCAAGCACAACCGTGGTGTTAATGTCGTTGATACTGATCTATTTGTTACCTCGGTTGATGAAGTCTCCACTCCTCTCATGACCGTCAAGAAGAATTTATTGCTAGCCGGTTTATTTTCAGGTTGTGGTGAAGGTTGCCACATGTGTTTATCTCTACCTTTTGGGTGTTATTTGCTGAAAGCAGGTGTTCAGTGCCTGATGGATAACAGAGAGATTTTGTTCGAAAAAACTCTGATTCTAACTGTTCTACATGAAGATGTTGCTATCATAACCATTTCCGCCAATCCTTCCAAGGTCTCCTCTAAAATACCTGTTAGGATTACACCTGCTCCAAGAATTGCTCCATTGATAATCACTTTTCCTGGCCCTGTATCGTACTCCTCGAACAAAGTTGTTCCTTGGAATTATGGTGCTAACATTTACTACCATGGCGTCAAACAGGATTTGAAGGCTGAAGAGGCTGATCCCGATATCAGTAAGATTGTCGGGACCAGCAAAGTTACCCGAAGTGGAAGGGTTTTCTCTCCCGAGATCTCCCCAAAGATTATTGCTAAGCCTGTTGTTATTCCATATGTTGTTCCTGCTAGTACTTCTGCTACTACTCCCATCCTTACTTCAGTTGTTACCCCTACCGATGAGTCATCTGGGACTCGGGGCAAAGAAGCTATAGGTGAGCCTGCCCGGACGGGCCTAGAAAAGTTGTTTTGGAATCCTCTAAGCAAGAAATGGAGGAAATTTTAAAAATAATCAAGAAAAGCGACTACAATATGGTCGAACAGCTGGGGAAGACCCCTTCAAAGATATCAATGTTTTCTCTACTGTTGTGTTCTGAGGCCCATGCAAAGGCTTTGATTGAATTTCTCAAGAATGTGCATGTGCCGCAAGAAAATTTCGCTGACCAATTCAAGGATTGTATGGACAGTTTGACTGCTGACAATGGGTTGGGTTTTTCAGATGCCGATTTGACACCAAAGGGGAGAAAGCATAATGATGCTCTGCATGTCTCGATCGAATAAGGGGCACTACTATGGCTCATGTGCTAGTGGACACTGGATCGTCACTGAATGTTCTGCTCAATAAGGCTCTTGATCGGCTAGATTGTGAAGGTTTGACCTTAAAGCCCAGTAACATTGTGGTAAGGGCTTTCGATGGTTCAAGAAGAATGGTGCACGGGAAGGTGGACATCCCTGTCAAAGTGGGTTACCAGACCTTTGAATCCACCTTCTACGTGATGGATATCAGGCCATCATACTCTTGTTTGTTGGTTCTTCCTTGGATCTATGAAGCATGAACCGTTACTTCTACGCTGCACCAAATGCTGAAGTATCCAGTGAAGGGGAAGATTGACACAGTGCATGGTGAAGAGGAGTATATGGTAAGCCACCTGAACTCTTTCAGGTATGTGGAGATGGATGGGGAATTCATAGAGACCCCTTGTCAAAATTTTGAAGAGGTTCCCCAGATCATGGCATCAACCGAGACTATCACCAACGCGCCGAAGATCACCAAACCTCCTTTGAAGATGGCTTCTCTCAAGGACGCCAGAGCAGTAGTTGAAGAAGGTGGGTGTACCATTTAGGGCAGCTCCCTGAATTTCCTCATAAAACTGACAAATTTGGTTTGGGCTTTACTTCAGGAGCTCAAAGGGTTGTTCGACGTGCTCAAGCTGGAGGACCTCCCCTACGCATCAGCAATCGTGGGGTTAACGCTATAGAAGACAATGATGAGGATTCTGATATTGACAGCTAGATCTACCCTAATACCAACGGTGGACCTAGTAACTGGACAACCAAAGATTTTGTGCCAATTTCTTTTGTTCAGCAGTAATTGTCTTACTTGTTTTTTGAATTTGTAATAAACAATATAAACTTTATATCCTTGTGTCTTACCCGAGGCACAATGGTTTATTTGTGAGGGTTATTGTATGTCATTTTCATAAGTCATCAATAAAACATTGGACGTTTCTTGCATACAACTTTTACGCTCTCTATTTTTTATTTTCTGCTTTTCACTTTATCAATACAGCTATGCTCTTATACACACTCACATATCAAACTGCAGATCCATATCCACTATGGATCCCATTGATAATAGTTCTACAATTGTCAGTTATAACTTTGAAAATCTGATCAACCAAGTTGAGGATGAAGGTGAGGAAGATTGTGAGGTACCTGGAGAACTTGCTAGACTGTTACAGCGGGAAGAGAGGGCTATACAGCCTCATGAAGAGCCAGTTGAGACAATAAACTTGGGCACAGAGGTAGACAGAAAAGAAGTCAAGATTGGTGCAAATCTGGAGCTTAGTGTCATACAGCGGTTGATACAGATGTTGCACGATTATGTTGAGATCTTCACCTGGTCATATGAAGACATGCCTGGACTAGAAACAGATATTGTGGTACATCGTCTGCCGACTAAAGAAGATTGTCCTCCGGTTAAGAAAAAGGTCTGACGTATGCGCCCTGAAATTTCGGAGAAGATTAAAGCAGAGGTTATGAAACAGTTCAACGCTAGGTTCTTAGCTGTCACCTCTTATCCGCAGTGGGTTGCTAACGTTGTTCCGGTACCTAAGAAGGACGGAAAGGTACGGATGTGTGTGGACTACAGAGACCTGAACAGGGAAATCCCCAAGGATGACTTCCCGCTCCCCCACATTGATGTTCTGGTTGACAAGACTGCACAGCACAAAGTATTTTCCTTCATGGACGGTTTCTCTGGCTACAACCAGATCAAGATGGCACCCGAAGACATGAAGAAGACAACCTTTGTCACACAGTGGGGCACTTTCTGTTACAAGGTGATGCCTTTCAGATTAAAGAATGCTGGGGAAACCTATCAGCGAGCCATGGTAGCTTTGTTCCATGATATGATTCACCATGAGATAGAGGTTTATGTTGATGACATGATAGCCAGGTCTCAAACCGAGGAAGAACACCTTGATCATCTACAAAAGTTGTTTGACCGGTTGAAGACATACAAGTTGAGGTTGAATCTGAACAAGTGCACCTTCGGGGTAAGGTCTGGTAAACTTCTGGGGTTCATCATCAGTGATAAAGGTATTCAGGTAGACCCTACAAAGGTGAAGGCCATACAAGAAATTTCGGATCCCTGTACTGAGAAGGAGGTTAGAGGTTTCTTGGGACGCCTAAATTATATCTCCAAGTTCATTTCACATATGACTGCTACTTGCGAGCCAATCTTCAAGCTCCTGAAGAAATATCAAGTGGTAAAGTGGAATGACGAATGCTAGACCACTTTTGAAAGAATCAAGGAATACCTTCAAGAACCACAAATTATGATGCCTACGATTGAAGGAAGACCTTTGATATTGTACTTAACAGTGCTAGACAATTCAATGGGGTGTGTGTTGGGGAAGCATGACGAGTCTGGTCGAAAAGAGCACGCAATATACTACCTTAGCAAAAAATTTACCAACTGTGAAACACGATACTCACTGCTCGAGAAAACTTGTTGTGCTTTGGCATGGGCTGCTCGCCGACTGAGACAGTATATGTTGACCCACGCTACTTTGTTGATATCTAAGATGGATCTAATCAAGTACATCTTCGAGAAGCCCGCTCTCTCCGGAAGAATAGCAAGATGGCAGATGATCTTAACCGAATACGATATTCAATATACAACCCAGAAAGCAATCAAGGGAAGTGTATTAGTTGATCATTTGGCTCATTAGGTCGTGGATGACTACCAGTCCATGAATTTTGAGTTCCTGGACGAGAACATTATGCTAGTAATTGACTATGAAGAACCTGGACCGGATGAAGGACCTGAAGAAGGATCTCGATGGACTATGGTTTTTGATGGAGCTTCGAACGCACTCGGTAATTGCATTGGTGCTGTAATTATATCTCCTGAGGGCTGTCATACTCCTTTCACCGCCCGACTATGCTTCAACTCTACTAATAACATGACGGAGTATGAAGCCTGCATCATGGGTCTTAAAGCTGCTATTGACATGAGGATCAAGTTCCTAGACGTTTTCGGGGATTCAGCCTTGGTGATAAGTTAGATCAAAGGAGAGTGGGATACGAAGCACCTGAATCTCATCCCATACAAGGAACATGTACTGACATTGCTCCCATACTTTGAGGAGGTAACCTTTGAACATTTCCCACGAGAGGAGAATCAGTTAGAGGACGCGCTAGCTACCATGTCTTCTATGTTCAAGGTCAGGTAGGACAACGAAGCTCCCCAAATCACTATTGAGATGTTGGGTGAACCAGCTTACTGCTGTGAGATTGATACTGAAGAGGTAGCAGACAAACCTTGGTTTCACGAAGTAAAAAGGTATCTCGAGGCTCAAGAGTATCCCGAGGGGAATCTGTCAACGATAATAAGTTTCTAAGAAGGTTCACCACGAAATTCTTCCTCAATAATAGAATCCTCTACAAGCGCAACCATGACTCTACCTTACTGCGGTGCGTAGACAAGAGCGAAGCAGAGAGGATTATGGCAGATCTACAAGAAGGTACCTTCGGAACCCATTCAAGAGGACATACCATGGATAAGAAGATAATATGGGCAGGATATTATTGGTCCACTATGGAAGCAGATTGTTATCAGCACTCCCGAACTTGCCACAAGTGCCAAATCTATACGGATAAGGTGCATGTGCCTCCGGTTCCTTTGAATGTATTGACGGCTCCTTGGCCCTTTGCAATGTGGGGCATTGACATAATCAGAGAGATTAGACCTACCACTTCCAATGGGCATAGCTTCATCCTGGTGGCCATTGATTACTTCACGAAGTGGGTTGAAGCTGCCTCATTTGCTACCGTTACCAAGAATGTTATGGCGCAATTTATCAAGCATAACTTGATCTGTCATTACGGTGTCCCCGAAAGAATCATCACGGACAATGGTATGAATCTCAATAATACGATGATCACTGAACTTTGTAAGCAATTCAAGATACAGCATCATAACTCTTCTCCTTACTGGCCGAAGATGAATGGCGTTGTCGAAGCTGCTAATAAGAACATCAAAAAGATCATACAGAAGATGACGGTAACATACAAAGACTGGCATGAGAAGTTACCATTTGCTCTTCATGGGTACCGCACGTCCGCGCGAACATCGACAGAGGCAACACCCTACTCTCTAGTATATGGCATGGAGGTTGTTCTGCCTATTAAGGTCCAGATCCCTTCTCTGAGGATCATGAAGGATGTGGGTTTGAACGAAGACGGTTGGATCCAGACTCGACTTGATCAAGTGAATCTGATCGATGAGAAGAGACTTACTTCTGTTTGTCATGGTCAAATATATCAAAAACGGCTGATCAAGGCTTTCAACAAAAAAGTCAGACACCAAGAATATCAAGTCGGGGATCTAGTGATCAAGCGCATCATATTGCTGACAGGTGATCCTAGGGGAAAATGGACTCCCACATACGAAGGGCCATTTGTGATCAAAAACATTTTCTCGGGTGGAGCCATGATTCTGACCACCATGGACGGTGACGGACTTCCTCACCCTATCAATGCGGACATAGTGAAAAGATACTACGCATGATTAAAGACCTGCTAAGCTGACTGGCCTAGGCAAAAATAAGGGCTTCCCGACGAACCAAAAGGGTTCAGGCAAAAATTATGGATGAAAACAAAATTTTTTACACCCGGCAAGTCGAAAACCTGAAAAGGCGGCTTGGGCAAAAAAGGGTATCTCGGTGGACCGAAAACCCGAAAGGGCGGTCCAGGAAAAAGTTAGAGATTTAAAGCGTATCACTATTTCCCATTGGATCACCTTGCAATCAGACCTCAGTATCAACTATAAAGCTCGAACGACACCAATCAATCCAATCAGCTTTGGGCAAGCAACAAAGTGGTGAGGCGCTCGAAGACATAGCGGTGATAGCAGAATTGAAACTCAATGGTATTATTGCACATAGCTGTTTTCTTTTCTTTGTACATAATATTGTATAGTTTTCATTTTCATAGCGGCATTCTCTTACTAGAGCGCCAGCTTCGTTGTACAAAAACGCCTGTTATAGGCCAACTTTGAAAATTAATACAAGTCATTGTTGCAAAACCATTTGTTTTTTCTTTTTTTGTTTTGTTTCGCAAAAACGTCCAATGGTTTATTATTGACATATGCATTTGAGTATAATTTCTATTCACAAATATTCGCATAAGAAACGGAAAGATAATTGCTCGTAACTTAAGAAACAGGGGCAAAAACTATTAAAAAAATCATGTCAAGCCCGACAGTTACTCTGTTCAGCAGGTACAGGGGCGAAGACAGTTTTGAAACCAGGTCACCATTATGATCCTGTGACGTCTACACTCCTCACAGGGTAGAGGCAATCAAAGCATTGGTATCAGTTCCCCCAAACAGGAGTTACTATCCCCCAGCAAGGCTCCCTCAGAGAGTCGACATCTATATTCCCCAACCGATTTTTATAATCACAAGCGATTCATAAATTTTTCTCCCAAGCAGAGTTTATTTCTCTGAATACAGAAGCTTAACCCCCAACAGAGCTTATTCTTCCAGCTACAGAAGTTCATCCTCCAGCGGAGTTTATCTCTCTGAATCGGCAAGATCTTCCCACAAAGCATCTCCTCTCTCAAGCAGAGTTATTCCCCGGCAGAGTTATTCTCAAGCAGCGTCTCTCCCCGGCAGAATATTCGTAAACAAGGAGAAAATCCCCAGCATAGTCATTTCCATTTACAATCCCCAGCGGAAGTAGAAGAACTATTGTTTTCTACAACAGTTAGGAATTCAATTCCCAATACTCTCCGGCAGCAGTCATGGATTTATTTTCCCAGACTCGGATATGTCACAATAGCATTTCATGTTCATACATCATGACGTGCGCATACATATTGCATACAGCATAATCCCATTTATTTTGAGAACATCATCACACAATGCATTTCATGTATCGTATATAATTAATCTTGTACCTTTTCAGGAAAGATGGTTATCATCAACAAATCCAATAGGTCCAAGATTAACTTCATGAAGTTATAAATGTCACATCTGCAGACAACTAATGGAAAATCAGTTCCCAAAACCAAACGGGTCAACTAATCTAAGTGATCAAATGAGGCATAGCCATACTATCTAGGCTTTCATTTTGAAGTAACCCTACTATCCAGGTTCCTTCTCATAGCCCTACTATCCAAGCTTTCATTCCGAAGTAACCCTGCTATCCAGGTTCCTTCTCATAGCCCTACTATCCAGGCTTTCATTTCGAAGTAACCCTACTATCCAGGTTCCTTCTCATAGCCCTACTATCCAGGCTTTCATTTCGAAGTAACCCTACTATCCAGGTTCCTTCTCATAGCCCTACTATCTAGGCTTTCATTTTGAAGTAACCCTACTATCCAGGTTCCTTCTCATAGCCCTACTATCCAAGGCTTTTATTTCTAAGTAACCCTACTATCCAGGTTCCTTCTCATAGCCCTACTATCAAGGATTTCATTTCGAAGTAATCCTACTATCCAGGTTCCTTCTCATAGCCCTACTATCCAGGCTTTCATTTCGAAGTAACCATACTATCCAGGCTCCTTCTCATAGCCCTACTATCCAGGCCTTCATTTCGAAGTAACCCTACTATCCAGGTTCCTTCTTATAGCCCTACTATCCAGGATTTCATTTCAAAGTAACCCTACTATCCAGGTTCCTTCTCATAGCCCTAATATCCAGGCTTTCATTTCGAAGTAACCCTACTATCCAGGTTCCTTCTCATAGCCCTACTATCCAGGATTTAATTTCAAAGTAACCCTACTATCCAGGTTCCTTATCATAGCCCTACTATCCAGCTTTCATTTCGAATTAACCATATAATCCAGGTTCCTTCTCATAGCCCTACTATTCAGGCTTTCATTTCGAAGTAACCCTACTATCCAGGTTCCTTCTCATAGCCCTACTATTCAGGCTTTCATTTCGAAGTAACCCTACTATCCAGGTTCCTTCTTATAGCCCTACTACTCAGGATTTCATTTTAAAGTAACCCTACTATCTAGGTTCCTTCTCATAGCCCTACTATACAGGCTTTCATTTCGAAGTAACCCTACTATCCAGGTTCCTTCTCTTTTATCTCTGGACAACAAACTCGACCAGATACGGTCGATTTCATATTCCCTAATAAGTCGTTGTGAAGCCTGGACCCGACCAGATAACGGCTCACTTTTGTTTCATCAATCAAGAGTTAATTCCCCAGTAGAGTAATGGACAACTGAAGCTCCTAGACTCTATTTCCCAAGTCGCAAATCAATATTCCCCGGTGAAGTTCTCCTCAACGGAAGGTATAGGAATTCTCGCAAAGAAATCTCTTATGCAACTGATATCTTTTCTGGATGGCATCTGTAAGCCCATCCCTGACGATTCTCCGTCACCTTCCAAATGGCATCTGTAAGCCCATTCCCGATATCATCAATCAGTATTACTTCATGCGAGTGCAAATTTCTGGGCACTCTAGTGTTCAATCATCTTCCACCTTCAGATCACGAAAGGCAGACCAACCGATCTACATCCTCAGGTTCAAGAAGATTGAGCAGGGGAAGATATTGTACCCCAACATTTTCCCTCCCATTTTCACTCAAAACATACTCCTAGAGCTCCTTAATTGCTCAAGTTGACAAAGGATTGACCAGACAAAACCTCCTCCAAAGACAATGGGCCCCAAACTAGTGTTTCACTCCTCATCAAGATGTTTGAGTTACAAGGGTCCTAAATGGTTTCCATTGCCCTAATATGCCCTCAAGATCATCCATGTCAAGTTTCATGCCTTGCACAAGAAGTTTGCTTAATCAACTGCTCAGATGCCTAAAAATCAAATATACTAGGTCAAAAGTCAATTGTGGCCCACATATAGTCAAACTTAAATATTTTTCATAAACATTAATATTTTGAAGTAATATCCATAATTTGATCAAGGTTTGATCATGATTCCTCAAGGAATGCCCCAAATTCATCAAAACTCAAAAGTTGTAAATTAGGATTTCTATAGGAAAAGTCAACCAAATTTTTGACCAGGCATAACTTTCTCATACTTTATCAGAAATTTATCATCCAAGGCTCATTTTTAATAGAATCCAATTCCCTACAACTCATATTCATCCCTCAAGTTCAAAAAATGTACTCATTAAAAGATATAAATTCAGACATTATAGGTCATTTCAAAAAGTCAACAAAAACATCTTTTGGGTAAAAGCTTCTTACATGAACATGGAAGATCCAATTGAGATGAAACCAAATATGTTGCTTAGGGGACACCCTAAGCTTTCTAAAAAGTCAAAGAACACCCTCTTAGGGTAAAAATTGACAGAGATATGCATTGTCAAAGTTGGCCATTTTTGGAAATTTGCCCAAAGTCAACAATGCCCAAAATTGCATTTTTTTTCACATGAGCCCATTTTTTCAAGATTGAATCTCAGTCCTAGCATGGTCCACGACCTATGGGACCCTCCATGCCTTTTTATTTTTGTTTATTTAATTTATTTTGATTTTTATTCATTTAAAAATAAAATTAAATCAAATTAAATCAAAATAAATCAAATTAAGGGAATGAGATTTGTTTTGCATTCAATTATGGATCATGAAAGTTGTATAATATCAAACAAATTGTGCCAAGCCAAAAAAAATAGGAAATCTCCAATTTTGGAAAGATTTGAATCAAAACTTCAAGACCATCAACCTTTTGATTCTTTCCAATTTTATTGACCTAATTGGATTCAGTACATATACAGAAATTTTGTGAACCCTGAGGAAGAGAATTCATGCGCAACCTGCCTCCCTAGAGCAAGAACAAAACTCAAAATTTTGAACAAAAAAGGCAATCGGATTTCCTTCTACAAGGAGATTCAAGGTGTTTCAAGGCCAGCAACTCATTACTGGAAGTATTTGGGAGCTGTTTGGATCATCACCAAGTCTCAGCAAGCCCAGAAACGTGCTGCACAGACATCACAGTTTGCATATATTTTGATTTCGATTCCTTTAATTCTGGTATCATAAACGCATTTTAGCTATATATTCATATTCATTGTCATGTTTGCAATGATTCTGGTTGGTTTAATTAGAGTTTAAGCGCAGGAATTGTATTCACCATAGCTAGGGTTCCAGAGGTCCCAAATTAGGGACTCCATGTACAGGTTAAATTAGGTCTAATCAAGGTTCAATTCGTGTTCAGGAAATCACGAGCGATCGATCCATGGCCTTATCTGAGATTTATATTGCGTGTACTGAATTTTTGAAAACGCAGGGGTTATAGCTATAGGAGTTGTCCGTATGTAAAAGCCTTGTTCCTAAAACGACGGTTATGTGGATAAGATGACTAGGTGGCAGCCTATCACTGGCCCGTTTGAATCTGGCGCGCATTTTTTTAATTTCCAAATATTAATCTTATTTTCATATATAATATTATTGTGTTGTCATTTGTACAACTAAGCTTGGTAGCGCAGATGGCCAGGGGACGAGTGTGCAAAGTCAAGGACCTGGGTTCGATCCTGGGAAAACCAATTTTGTATTTTCTAACATTTCTATGTTAGATCTAATGCACCACTAGTCAACGCGCCTACCATGCACCTCAATATCTCACGCCTTGGATCATCCCCTGACCAGATCCAACATGCAGCAGGCAAGGAGCATGGTAAACCCTCAGATGTGAGTCCCACTGGATCAGGCGCAGCCTTGGGCCAACTACTCTGGGCCCTGAAAATTCAGCATGCACCTCCCAAAATTACTTTCACACCAGGCTCAATTTAATTCTTTTTTTAATTTCTTTTATTTGTTTTAGTTATTTGTTTTAATTATTTTTACAAAAAAAATCATTGTTTTTTTATTATATCAAAAAATCATAAAAAACACAAAATTAGAATTAGGGTTTTATATAAAATATGTAATTGCATTAATTAATTAAATCAATTATGATAATTTAAATTCCTTTTTTTCATAATTAAAATTAATTAGAAATTAGGTTAGTTTGCAAAAATTAATTATTTTGTCCTCAAAAAAATCCAAAAAAATATTTTTCTTAATTCACTAATTAAATATCTTTGAATTTAATTTTAATTTCGTATTTAATTTCATCGCACGCATTTATTTATTTATTTTCCAATTAATGTAATTGCTCCGAGTTTGTAATAGCTTTTAACTTAGGTTATTATTATTTGCATTTACTATTTTTCCCTGGTTTTTGATTATGCAATCCCTCCCCCCCAAAGCCTTGTAATAGTTAGGTTTAAATTTCTCGCACTTTTACTTTCCGTCGTTATAAATTGTGAGATGATTGATGATAGGATTGTATGCGAAAGATAAATCCATAATTTAAAACAGTAGAAAACCCTAACTGTGCAAAGATAAATAACTAAAAAACAAACACTTGCACATGCTCACTCCTAGGGTTTTCCCCACTTCGGTTACCTTCGGTAAATGGTCAAGAAGTATAGGGAGTTTCAGTGGTTGCCCTCTAGTCCCAAAAGATAAAAAATGATCCCTTCGAATGTTGCATCGGAAAGATCTTTAGGACTCTAGGATAATTACTAAAGTTTCCTAATCATTGATTTAGTGATCGTACTCGTCCCTTTCAATTGTCCCTTAAACTCCAACGATGGAGCTACCTACTCCTTAATAGTAGGATAGTGTTGTCTAAAGGAAATAAGAAAACGAACAAACTTTTTCGAGTAGGTAGAAACTTTTAGGTACTTGCTCAAAACAACAAATTTTTACACATACACTTTCAAACAAACTTTTCAAACTAAAGTTTTCATAAACATTTTATCACACCCTTGAGGACTGGTACAAGGGTTACCATAAAGTGAAACTCTGCACTAAGGGAATTTCAAAACTTTTTTTTCAAAACACACAAACACAAGCTATTTCAAAAATGAGCAAGTACCTAAGAGCCCATGGAAAACCATGGATAGAAAGGGTGCTAACACCTTCCCTTTGTATAATCTACCCCCGTACTCAGAAACATATTGAAAAAGGTTTTTTCTGTTCTTTTCCCTTTTCCTTTGTTGTATGAAATAAAAGTCGGTGGCGACTCTTGCTTACCGTAACATTTGCAAACAGAAAATGCAAACCAGTATTAAACAGTCGGTTCTGCCACTGTATCACAGATGCAATAGTCCAATCGAAGAAGACTTGAAAGAGACTAAAGTCCAAATCAAACAAGGGAAATCAAAGAAGGCTTGAAGGTGACCAAAGTCCAATCGAAGCCTTGTAAATCGAAGTAAACTTGTTTTTTCTTCAAAAATCATTTTACATGCTTTCCCCTTTTTTTAACAGTTTCCTCTTTAACTTGATGCTGGAAAACCCAATTGTACTTGTGCAAGCTTGAATTTTTTAGAATCCTTGTGAGGAAATACCTTGGGAAAAGAGAGGGAAAATTTTGGGGTACAACACAATCCAATGGGAGAATGACAGTTGGGGGCCAGAGTCAGCCCACCAGAGTCAACTCTCTGGTTGTCTTCTCCAGTGGGCTTTAACAGTAAACCTGCAAAAAAATAGCCAAAAACGAAAGTTGAAAGCTACCTTATCCCACTAAATCGATTCCCCTGCGTTAAAATCTGCAATCTGTTTTATCTGAAATGTCCTGGATTTTGATATTCGAAGAAGAACACAGATCGTGCCTGTGATACGGTGGGAGAACTGACTTGAGGTTTTGCGTTTGTTTTCGCACTTGTTCGGTTTAGCAAGAGTCGCCACCGACTTTTTATTTTATCCTAAGGAAAGGTCAAAAAGCACAGAAAAGACCTTTGAGATGTTTTCGTGGGTTCGGGGGGTAGATTATGAAAAGGGAAGGTGCTAGCACCCTTTTCATCCATGGTTATCCATGGGCTCTTAGTTACTTGTTTTAGATCACTTGCCTTTGCTTTTCAACTGTTTGAAATGGTGCTTTGTGTGTGAGGTTTTGAAAATGTTTTGAAAAAGATGCCTTGTCTAGGCAACCTTTGTAACAATTCTTGTTTGAATGTTTTACAAAGGTGTTTGTCTTTTTGAAAAGATGTTTCAATGTTTTTTTGAAAGTTTGCTTGGAAATTGTGTG